>WPIO01000001.1:5290000-5890000 GCA_009760855.2 Cristatella mucedo | reverse complement strand
GCTGTATCTTGCTGACTAATATGAAAGATAATTATTTGATTACTAACAGAAGTCGCAGATAACTTTTTTTTGCTCCTGGCAATATTAATTTCAAAAAGTAACTTTATACAGTGTTTTGTAAAACCAAACAGCAAAGGCTGTTGACTTAACAGCTTCTTTCACATAATACTAAGTTTAAAAAAATTGTTTCCGTTGCAGTGCTATGGAGGAACGCAGACAGGTAAGTGGCCATGACGGTTTTTTAGTACTATTGTCACCATATTGGCCCAACGATATTCCTTTATCAAGGCTTATCCAGCCCACGAGAGAAGTCCGTGCTACTTTCTTACTCTATGCAAATTGCATTCAAATATCATACACAAGTGTGCTTGGGGGGTATTTCAGTGAGAGGAAACATGTCGTTTGGCTCGCGCTTGGTAAATTTGAAGTCGGAAACTGACTTTAAACAGGATACCGCCAACTCACTAGTCTGCAATAAGAAAAACTGTGAGTAGTACCATTTTACTGATGAAAAGAGCCCTGAGGTACCCCGTACTTCAGTGGTTCTTGGGATGATATTTATCCTTTCACATTAATACTTTGCAGTATCCCACTGAGATGAGACTTAAGCCATTGTAGCGCTGTGCCAGTGGGGCCCAGGTGAGATGAGAGGTTTTAGAGAAGGTGTTGGTGATTGATAGCTTCAAAAGCTGCCGAAAGATCAAGCAGAACGATACAGGTAGATTATGACAAGCTGCATTCCCTAAGAAGTTCGTCGTACACCAGAAGCTGATTGTGCTGATTGTGTGGAGCTAATACCTCTAAGACCAGGCTGGAGCTTACTAGCTAGGCGTGAAATTTTAATATATGAGCTCAGCTGGTCTGCCACAACTGGCTCTAGTGTCTGATAGGAACAGTAGGAGAGGGAGACTGAGCAGAAGTTGCTCAAATTTTCTTGGTCCGGTGTTGCTTTTTTTATTAGTGGCCTGACTACAGTCTTTTTGAAAGGTGCTGAGACATTAACTGAAGCTAAGGACATATTTATTATGTCAGTTAGGCATGTCAACAGCAGATCTACGCATCGTAGAAGCAGGACAGTGAGGATAGGGTGTACAGGACTAGCTGTCTTCTTTGATTTGGATATAAACATCAGGATGAGGTCACTCATGGCCTCCTTTAATGTAGAGATTGAGGTGTTAAAATTGGGCTAAAAGAGCAGCTCGTAGTGTTTTACTTCACTGCTTAGGGACACCTAGCAGTGCTATCATAATAAAAACAGTAGTAAAAGAAATCCGCATGTAGTACACAGCAAAATGACTTGAGTCAGAATAGCGGGCAGTACAACGTCTAGCCCGATTAGTTACCGATGTGGCGACCTACATTAATAAGTTATTACTTCTGCTAGGCTCACCATAGCTCTGTCACGTGCTTCTCGTAGCTATAACAGCAAGGCTGGTCATGGCTTTTGGAAGTTATACAAGAGACTTCAATGATGTTTACTCAAAGTATCGCCGCCCTGATTTAGCCCACAGGTTAAGGCACTCGCCTTTGATCGCCGAGGTCAAGGTGTTCACTTTTGACCACCGAGGTCATAGGCTCGAGCCCTGCGGCATGCATGAAGCCGTGGATACAGATTTTGGCTCTCTTAGGGTGCCATTGAAAATAACTTATAATAAATACATGTATGTATTTAACTACACTTAGTTTCACTGTCGAGCCTACGTATTTCTATGGGGCATTTCGGGCGCTCGGTGCATACCGTCTGACGCGCTGCTAACGTCAGGTCTGTGCAGATGGTCAACTTTACGCCGCTGAAATGGTTAGGGTTACAAGGACGTAGGAACGTAAGCCGGTTGGATTTTTGTGGTAGTGCTTTGTTGTCAGCCCTGTCGATTTCAATTGCGGAACGTTAGCGCGGACGTCGATATGGTTACTCGAAGCAAGGGTGGTATTTTAGTTAAGGAGGTAAGCAGTTGGATACGTCAGTGGCCAACTCAAAGGTGGTAATCGCGTGGCACTGCCATATCAAAGCTAAAATGCGGCTCTCACGGGACCAAATTATAGAGAGCATTTCGTGCATGTATTTTGATTCATGACCAACTGAGTGAAGACTGTGCTCGGTTTTCCCCCTTCGAGTTTCTAGTGGGTTTTCATAGCGCTGCTTATTAATTCTGGCACGGGCGAATGTAGCAACCAATCTCTTCTTTCGAGAAAGGCAAGAGATATTGCAAGCCTTTGCTGGTGAACTTGATAGCATAAATAATGAACAGACAAGAAATATACGCTCCACTGTAACCGGCCGTAGATGCAACCTGCCACCGGCATCAAACACTAGCGAGCCGGCTTCTTTTTGGCTCCTAGCTCTCTACTGCCGCTATGTACGCGAGGCTGTGAAATCGGCTCATCTTATCATGGGCAGAGCACTCAGCGACGAATTCTCATCGTCAGAACGGGGATGTGCGCGTTTTCTGGAGCACGCTTGCCACAATCTGCTGTAATCCGAGCTGCCAATCTCGCGGGCGAGAAGCAAGAAAGCAATCTTAATCTAGCGCTACGAAGACGCTCACCTTTTCGTTCACCCAGAGCCGACAGAGGCCACAAGCGAAGAAGGCGGTGGCGGCGGCTTCGCTTCGCGCCCGTTCGCCGCCCATTCGACTCTGCCACCGCCACCGCTGCGGCAGCGACAGAGTCGCGCGCTCCCTCCGCGCGCCCGCGCGCCCCTGCAGCCGCGTTTTGCTCGCAAGAGCTCGTGCAGGTGATCCTGACTGATATACTCTCGGCTGTGCGTGTTTGCATAAGCCAATCTCTCGTGGGCTTTGACCGGTGGCGTCGTTCTAGGCGAGCTGTTCAAATAGAATGGCTCGACCGAGAGCACGCTAGCACGGAGCATTCAAGCTTCGGTGGCCTCTCGCTCAGTCACTGTTGACTCTGCACCTCGCGCGCGCGCGTACTATCAACTTGCAGAAAGCCAGCAGACTTGCGCGGGCGTCGCCCGAGGACCGCGTTCGCTAGAACCTAGCAGCTGAATCGCAAAGTCCACAAAGGGTTGATCTTTTTTATGGTGATTTCTTTTCTTTTTGACCTTCAAATGAGAAAAGTCACTCGATAGCTTTGACAGGCCGATATGCTTGCCTTTTGCTAGCGAAAACCCTTAAGAAAAGAGAGTCGTTCAACAGTAGGTCTCCCTGAGAGTGAAGCGATAACAAAAGACGGCTCCTGCGGGTAAATGCGTGCGACTTGGGTAAAACACTTGATACGATTGCATTTGCGAAGCGTAGGGTATACACCTTTCTCTTGGTGTATACAATGGGAAGGCTTTCGAAATTATTGTTATGCACTTTCATTGACTCTCCTGTGAAGCTTCAAGATAACAAATATTCGTCCGTCATCATGTTCGTACGCGAAAAACTTGCTCTACCCCTCTAGTCTTGCGGTGCCACTGAGAGAGCGCTTTTTTAATCACTGTCTTGTTCCCACGCGCCATGCAGTCACTCCAGACAGCCCATAGGCTGAGTTCTAAATGGAAATTTAATTTTTATCACCAGTTTTGTTTGAGTCATGTACCTTATAGTCAAGCGGCCTTGACACTAAACATGTGGCCTCTGAGTGGCTCCGAAGCAGCCTGGTTATTTATTCTGTCGTAGAGAGCTCTAAAGTACCAGAATAAAGAAGCTTTAGTTCTCTTCGGGCAATGTACATACGAAATTTCATCTCAGCTAATATTATTATTTTTTTTAGGAAAACCAAGCTAGAGCTTAGCTGGTCATAAAAAGCAGTCTGGGACTGTTGTGTAATGGAGAGCAACGCTTGTGGCTCGTTGCCAGAAACTGTCTAAACGAAAACAAGCGAGTGTTTATAAGTACTCGAGCTTGCAGCGTAGTGTGTGAGAAAACCTTCTCATTAAAAAAGAATGAAAATCATATGCACGTAAGCTGTGTGGATAAGGGTTCTGGGCTAACTACGGCTCTACTATCCACGCCTCAAACTTAAGCCTCAAGCAAGGGCACTATGGAAAAAAACGTTGTTACTCATCATGAATCTATACAAACTTAAAACCTGCACTTCTTGGATAATTTTGTTTTTTATATTAGGTGTTACTATTAAATACTATTGTTCTAGTTACCTTGGTTTCGAAAAGAAAAGTAGAACGTCGAGCGATTCGGGCAGTGGTAATATCTCTGTTGGGATAATTAAGCTTGTTACGACAGCTGTTGCGGCGAGAGTGCCCGATTACAGCTTTGGCTCACAGTTACGCACACGTACTTCCTTAGATTTTAGCAAGACTAATTATGTTTGATCGCTGTATGGTCCGGCGATTTTCATAGCAACCAGGTGTCCAGCAGTAATATGTAAATCACCGTCGTCACTAGTTCTCTCGTCAGAGTGCAGCCGCCTAAACCCTGTAACCATGCTGCTGGACTTTCCCTCCGGCATTAAGTCCCTTCGGGTTTTGAATGTCCACTTTTAGTGCGTGTGCGTTCTTAAGTACAGCCTAGGCTCTCAGCTTATGACAATCAGCATTATAAACGGACTCTGTCTCATCATTGAGCTTGAACTTGCAGTCCGCACAGGATTCAGGTAGCTGGCGGCGAGCTTAGAACAAGCCGGCAAGCTTCAAGCTACTGTTCACATGCTCCTAAATAATGAAACTATAGCAAGTTAAATAGCCAGATTATGGAAGCTCATATTGGAAATTACTATTGGCTCTGGCGTGATAATCTATAGATTCCAGAAAGGTCATAACTTGTGGCTTAGACCTCATTAAAAGGAGATCGAAAGATTTTTCAGCAGACCAAAATGGTGATTTCTGTGGTCAGATGAAGCACTTTTTCAGCTGTGGAATATGGACAAATACATCAAGAGCTTCGTTGACTTATTGTTATTTTTATTCTTTCGCGCTTTGAAATAGTCGTCGTGGTTTCCTTGTTCACTGGTGAAACTGCCCATACCACAAAGTAGTCTTGATTGTAGGCGCTAAGCTCTACCTCTACTAACTGACCATGCATTTGCAAGGACGACAACGATTTATGAGAGCTTGGTTGGTTACACAGGTTTGCGAACACTAGCTAATACTCCTGAGTTCAAACAGCTGGATACACAGGATTGCACGTCGCTTTGCTGTGACAGGAGCAGCATCCCACTGGGTCTCAGCCCGGCGGACTGGTTGGTCCACAGCAAGCTTCATGTCGTCGTGAGTTCAAGTCCATCAGAATTCAATTCTATTTGTCCGCATAAAGAACACTACATAGCTTACCATTGCTATGAAGTACTAGCAGATGTGACGCTTGAAATTCAGCTCTCGCTCGCGTGTGTTAGTGTGTGTGTGTGCTTCGCCTACGCTTAAACATGTGCATGTGTGCGCATGCACACTGGCTCGCAGACTGCAAGCCAGGATCCACTTTGTGATGGTGTGCTTACGTAGCCATTCCCTACAGGCAAAGATATATCTTCCATGCGTCTTATCTAGCATGTAAAAATGTCAGTCCTTATTTTTTCTTATTTTGTTCCATGCTGCGGACTCGCTAATCAAATGCAGGATATCTGATCTTGGTGGGAAGGGGCACAGCTGCCGAGGCTTTTGTAGCAATGCAACAAAGAGGCTAATCTTTAATGATAATTCGTATTCTGTTCTAGCCATCGGTTCCCTAGCAACGATGAAATCAGCAAAGTATATTGCATCTCTTGTTGCTTAAGAGATATCTACGTAGTACTACGTAATTCTTTGTGCTGCTTACTGGATTGACTTCAAGGTTTTGTCGCTCACTTTTAGGTCCCTTCATTCTATGGCTCTAGCCTATCTCTCCGATATACTCCCCCATCAGGTCAAGCATCATACCACCCGCTTTTCGGAATCCAACAGTCTAGAAATACCTCGTACAAACCTAATCCTTTGGAGACCGTGCATTTAGTTCGTATGCTCCCAAAGCCTGGAACTCCCTCCCGACCTGCATCAGAACATCCCCTGACCTGACCACTTTAAAAAAGCACTTAAAAAAACACCTATTTAGGACAGCATTCAGTGGGTCCCTGTGATTCGTCCTTGATGTGGTTATGCGTGCTGACACTGTGCATGCTTCCACTAACCACATTTGCATGCTGACCCTGTGCATGTCACCTCTAACCATATTAATCATTTTGTTTGTTTTTCAAGCATGATTTTACTCACCATTCAATTGCGTCTCCCTTTGCAGCAAATGTAAAGCGCCTAGAAAGTGATTAAGTTCTCTGAGGGCGCTTTATCAAGTGCATAATAATTATTATTATTATTATTATTATTGCCTTCAATAACAGCAGAAATGGCCGCTAATGTAATGTAAAGTAATATAATGTATCTTCGTTTGTAATTCCGCAAAGTCCCATTGACTGTGTGAGTGTTACGCAGGAGAGTTTTGTATGACTACTAAACGTTAGCTGCTTTCGGTACCCATTCAGTAGCCAAAAGACTTCATCCCATGCAACAAATAACGTGAGAAGCATAGCTAAGTCAGGACAACAGTTCAAATAGTGAGTAGCACTGAAGTAGCAGCTGGGGCGGCTGGAAGGGATGTGCCATAGTCGGAAACAGTAGAGTAATTTTCGTTGTGTAAGAATTGCACGAGTTCCACACTCTAGGACCTGCAGAGCAACAGCTTCTGTTATCTATGGTATCTAAGCGGAGGAATGGAACAACTAATTTCTCCTCCATACAAGACTTGAAGGTACGGGGAGGCTGAAACTGGTGCAGCAGTTCACTTAGGTGTGGAGGAGCCATGCCTCGGCGTGCCTTGTGGATGAGTGTAAGAACTTTGCTCGTATCGGTTGATCATCCAGCAGCCACACAAGCTCTTTCAGCAAATTAGACACGTGGCCAAACCTGTGGGACTTGAAAACTAGCCTTGGAGCCATATTCATCGCCAGCTGCAGTGGCCTAGTGACTTTTTTTGCTGTTCAGCCAAAAGGGAATTTACAATAATTAGTTAAGACTTAAGCAGCTATATAACTTCCAATCTTTACTGTAGTTGTTTACTTGGATTTTTAGCACGTAAATTGGATGTGAGAATGGCAAAGTTTTCGAATGTAATTCAGTGTCGGCGAATAAATCGCGATCTCGGTAATAAAAATGGAATATTGAGCACACAGCTGAAGTGTTTTTAATCATTCAAACAGGCTTGCAGCCGGCACGTCGTGTCCAAACTATGTGTATGGCATGTCCAAACAGTCTCCACATCACGAAGAGTTTGCATTGGACTTTTGATGATAGAAGCCTCGATTGGTGAGCCGTGATAGCACATTAAGTAAGGCGATTGCTTTTCACGACCTTGGTCCCAAAGTTGTGGGTTCGAATCCTGCGGTGGGCGATCCTTCATTGCCACTGCAAGTGGTGGTGATAGCCGTAAGGGCTCCTCTGTCGCTATGCAAAAGAGGCTGCTGAGACAGCTAGATTGAAGAAGAATTTTGCTTTGAGTTGCTTTCAGTACCTGTTCATCAAAGGTCTTCATTTAAATCTTGCCATCTTTAATGGCCAGATTCCTTTCCTGGTCGAGTAAAGCTTATTGCAGCTTCTTTGAGTACTCCGAAGTCTTACATTCTCTTCTTATTGTAGGCCACTTTTGACTCGACTCCGAGCTAAGCAGCTATACTCAATCCATTCAATCTTGGTTAGACTGCAATGTTTCAGTTATCACTTTTCTTGTGAGTATCTGATAGCTCATGCTAAGATTTCGCTGTAACCTAGTCCTTACAAATGCAACTACGATTGCCTCACTTAATTTAGAATCAGGAAGCATTTTTAAAAGGCTGCGGCCGCGAAAGAGTTGTATTAACCAGAAGTAAACTCAGTGAGACTGATATTGATACCTTTGCTTGGACTCTTAGCAGTTAGACTCACATAGTATCTGACCTAATCGTCAAATTACATTAGCGCTTTTTCATATTACTAAAGGAGTTGAATAAACGGTAAGCTTATTCTCTACAACGGTGACTTCCGCAAACAACGGCTAGAGTAACTTCCGCTGCACCAGCACTGCAGATCAACTAGGTAGAGAATATGTAAGCAGTCGTAGATGTAGAGATGCGTTCAGCCTTAATAATAATTATAATACACTTGATAAATCGCCCTCAGATCACTCAATCTCTTTCTAGGGGCTTTACATTTGCTGCAGAGGAAACGCGATCGAATGGTAAGTGGTCTCATGCTTGATAAACAACATGAGGAACACGGTTAGGGGTGACATCACAGGGTCAGTATGCAAGTGTGGCTAGTGGCAGCATGCACAGTGTCAGAACGCACAGGCACATTAAAGACGAATCAGAGTGACCCGCTAAATGCTGTCATAAGTAGGTGCGTTTTTAAGTTCTTTTTAAATGTGGTAAAGTCAGGGGATGTCGTGAAGCATGTCGGGAGTGAGTTCCAAGCTTTGGAAGCATACGAACTAAATGCAGGGTCTCCAAAGAGCTTGAGATTTGTATGAGGTATTGGTAAACAGTTAGATTCCGAAAAGTGGGTGGTACGATGCTTGACCTGGTGGTGGAGTAGATCGTATAGGTAAGTTGGAGCCAAAGAATAAAGGGATCTAAAAGTGAGCGACAAAAACCTGAAGTCGATCCTTTGTTTGGCTGGTAGCCAGTGCAGGTCGACGAGAAGTGGTGTGATGTGGCAACTGCGACGCTCACGACAGAAAAGCCTAGCTGTTGTGATTTGCACCAGCTGTAAGCGCCTGTTAGAGCCTTAAGTGCAACTTTAATATGCAGCCGTAGATTCAGCTGCACATTGAGCCGTAGATCTAACTGCATCTGCAGCGTTAGATGCACCTGCAACAACTGTCACGGACTGTAATTTTGCTTTTAGTTTCTTTTGACTGAGGCTACTTGAGTTGCTCAGATTCGAATGCCAATTAATAGCTCATGCACCTATAGCTCGATAAATTACCATTTCAAATAAACTTAGCCGAGCTTGGGCAACTAGGTTACAGTGAGTGGTTCTCATTTGGTTAGCATTATTATAGCGTGCTAGCCACATCAAGAACCTGCTCCCTACCTGACTGCTTCTCATTTATAGATGGTGCCCACACGATTATTGTTAATCGCCGGTTTTAGTGGCTTACTGGATAGACGGGTAAATATAGGCTTGTCGGGTTGGTCTGGCCATTTCACTCACACTAGAAAATCCCTAAATATCAGCAAAAACCACCACAACCCCTACCAATTAAAGTGAGAAAGTCCGGCCGTCACGCGGAAAGATAACGACTGGTACGTCCGGGGTTTGTGTGTAATAGACGTCTATGACTTAGCAAATAAAGTCTACAGGCAGTGAGCTCTAGCATACTTCTTATTTAACTGCTAGCTTCTGACACTGATGAACAGAAAAATAACCCAGCTAGTCCAGTATGCTTACTTGATGCAAACTATAAAGGATAAATTCAAATCGTGAGATCAGATTGGCAAAATTTTCCCTAAGTAAGTGGAAACCGGCGTCCTAAACCTATGTGCAAACGGAAGCCTATTGCCAGCTTGTCTGCTTGATAGAACGTGTACTGGAAAAAACTGTTTGGCTCGCTTAACTGCTAGACAGAAATTCCGAATAGCTCTTCTCTCGTGAAGGTCGTTTGTTGCGGATACGCATGCGGCGCCCAAGCGCAGCTCTTGCCGTCAGCCACGTTCCCTGCTCGTTACGCTGAACCGTAAGGGGACGTTCAGTGCCAGGCAGAAAAGAGATACGGTGTACCCACCGCTGCCGTGGGCTGCTAGACGAAGCAGCGTAAAAGTGCTGTCCGGTCACCCGGCGGTCGCGCCGCCGACAGCCGACATTTTCAGCTTCAGGTACTTTGGCGGGTTGCGTATCACCAGCGGATCTCAATGAGGTAGATCGGTAGCCACAATTATCGTAGCCTGACTCAACAGTTCTAAATTCAAACTTAAGGAAAACGATAGCCAGAATATTCTTTAATTCAATTAGCAGTCATGCTGTAAAATGCTTCTGCAACCCGACTAAAGGCTTATCTAAGTAAATAAACCTTAAGCTGTGACATTTAGAAGTTTTACGTGATAACTATGGCTTCTTTTGGCAGCTTTTGCATCAGTTGGAACTGCAAATATGGTATATGTAAAGTGCCTTCGTTTTTATGAGACTGAAAGCGGATGATCGTGAGGTAAGCAGCTGTACAGTTTGCGCAACCATCTTGAACAAGTTAGTAAAGATACATTGCATCTGTAGTCTGAAGGCGGACAGAACACGCTCTGCTTTCCTTGAGCTGAAACAGAATAAATTCAGCGAGTTCAATAGACACGCATACTGCTGCCGTCTTAATCACTGGATGAGCTAAGAATGAATACTGTAGAGCTGCGAAACCTGTTGATACAATAGCTTAAATAGTCCAAGCCAATCCACTGAATCGGGTAGTGGGAGTTACTCCACTTTCGGAAGCTGGCCGACGATCCTGACGCCAGATGTAGACCATTACACCCTCGTCAACTCAGGTGCAGAGCCAAATCGGAGTGCTGTGAGATGCACTGTTGGATAATTAGCATATAAAATGAACACACTGCACCACCGCAGCGTTACCATTATTCATTTGGCTATCACTGAGCGAGGAAATATTGTGGATTGCATTAATTAGTCATGCAGATCCATACGAGCTTAGACATTATGTTTTTAATGGTTCTACTGAATTTTGAGTGGCGGTGGTGAGTGACCAGCGGCGAGTGCTAGCCTAACATTAACTAGTCGAAGACGAATGGTCATAAGCCATTCGACCCAGCATTTCTGTTGTCTTGACGACTTCAGACGATGGCAGAGTGTTCCCCGCTCGCTTGTCGGCAGCGCAGGCCCGACTCCTCCTACCTCATCTCTTTCATCGGCGCTGAGCGACGAGCGCAGCCGCCAGCTCTGCGCTCGTCGCGTCACACCGCCCAGCCGCCATCGCACAAGCGACTAGCGACAACGACGCGCCAGGGGCCAGCCCGGTCACGTGGGAGACCGCCAGAGGCTGCCGCTCGAGGGCGAGAAAACTCGCTAATTATAGGGCGGTGCGGCCGGCGCTGCTCCGAGCTGTTGCGTTTCAGCGCCGGCCGCGCCTCTAAGTTGGCGCTCGCTGCGCTCGCCGAGCGATCTCCTACTACCAGCTACTATCTACTATAGCGTCTTTGTCTCTCTCCTTGGCCGTCTGTCACTCACTCACGCACTCACTCACTCTATCTGCTCTCTCTCTCTCTCTCTATCTGTCTCTCTCTATCTATCTATATATCTATCTATCTATCTATCTATCTCTCAAGCTGTCTATTTCTCTCTCTCTCTCTCTCTCTCTCTCTCTCTCTCTCTCTCTCTCTCTCTCTCTCTCTCTCTCTCTCTCTCTCTCTCTCTCTCTCTCTCTCTCTCTCTCTCTCTCTCTCTCTCTCTCTCTCTCTCTCTCTCTCTCTCTCTCTCTCTCTCTCTCTCTTTCTCACTCACTCACTCTCTCTCTCTCTCTCTCTCTCTCTCTCTCTCTCTCTATCTCTATTTCTATCTATATATCTATCTATCTCTCTCCATCTATCTATCTATCTCTCAAGCTGTCTATTTCTCTCCTTCTCTGTCTCTCTCTCTCTCTCTCTCTCTCTCTGACTCTCTGTGTGTCTGTCTGTCTGTCTGTCTGTCTGTCTGTCTGTCTGTCTGTCTGTCTGTCTGTCTGTCTGTCTGTCTCTCTCTCTCTCTCTCTCTCTCTCTCTCTCTCTCTCTCTCTCTCTCTCTCTCTCTCTCTTACTCTTACTCTTTCTCTCTCGCTCTCTTCACTTATAAAAACACGCAAGTGCCCCACTCGTGAGCACATAACACAGATGCAGACATTATCACTTTCGTTCTCCCGTCACACACACGCGCGCGCGCGCACGCACGCACGCATGCACGCACACACACACACACACATATACACACACACACACACAAACTCAAGCACGCACACACACACGCACACACACACACATACACACACATACACAAGCGTGCACATAAACACGCGCACGCACACACATACTCGCAAATACTCCGTGTCTCTTCGTGTCCTCTCCTCTCTCCCTCTCCACTCGCCCACGCATCAAATACCTGACATAACCTTCAGATACGTGGGACGATAGCCTTGGAGAACAGGGGCACCGCGAAGCCAAGCCTCTTCCAGGCGATCTGTCAGCCAACCGACGAGTTGTAGGCTTCGCACTCAATAATGGTAACAATAAAGTGAAGTTTAATTCCAGAACAAATTCACGTCGTTTTGCTCGTTGCTGAAAGACTTGCTTTTCGGCACATAAGCGAAGCAGCCGCAGCGGTCAGCCGTGCGCAACACGTTCAATCTTTTAGGTAAAGCAACGGCCGCACTTTAAAGTTTTCTACGCGCCAGCTTTCGGGGACGCCGACGAGACCCGGCTGGCACCGCTTCCGCCGCCGCCGCCGCCGCCGCCGCCGCCGCCGCCGCCGCCGCCGCGGCTGCTGCTGCCGCCGCGGCGCATCAGCTCGATCGCGGCGTTCTTGAACTGAGCCCGCCGACGGTGCAGGAAGAGGAGAATGATGTCACTCACTATGGTGGCGAGCGACATCAGCGCCATGCCGCTGCTGAGATTTAGCAGCAGCGGCACCACGTCGAACGCTCGCGCTCTCGCCGTCACGCTGATTATGAACAGCAGGCCGTACGCTTTGAACAGGGTCCTCTTGCGAACCCCTCCCTCCGAGTAGTAGTGGGCGAACCGAAAGTTGTAGCCCTGCGACGCCGCCGCGGAGCTGCCCTGCGCCGCGTCGAGGCGCTCGAACGAGTACGACGGCAGGCAGCTCTCCTCGCTGTAGTCATAGTTGCAGTCCCAGTCGATTCGTATCGACATCACCGCACCGCGAAAAGCGAGCTCCGTGTAGTTCTCGCCGCGAATCGACTCGACAATGTCGCCAAAGCGGAAGACGGGACACAGCGGATCGTCCGCCTTGCTGTACACGCACGAGCGCAGGTAGTTGCCATCGAACCTGCGCAAGACGTTGCTCTGGCGCTTGCGGAAGTGGGGAAAGTACACGTGGTTCTTGATCAGCACGGTGAACTGACGCGAGCCGTCCAGTATCGGCTGCGGCACGACGGGCTCGTCTATCTCCACCGGGCACCAGGCGTGCACTTCGCACACGCGCGCGCCGCCGCCGCCGCGCCGCCGCCGCGTCGAGTCGACGCAGCGGCCCGTGAGCGCTCCGCTGCCGAGCATGAGCGGCTGGCCGGCGGGGCAGTCGGCGTCCGCCGAGCAGCGAGCGGCGGCCACCGAGTGGTCCTCCTCGCAGCGGCCCAGCGTCTGGTCGGGCGTTATGACGACGTTGGTCATGACGAAAAACGAGTTGCTCTGCTGAGGCGGCACGACATAGTCCGCCGCGTCCCAGACGCGCAGTCCCACTTCGGGATACGAGTGCGTCAGGTTGGACAGCTGCACCCCTTTGACCTTGGCCGTGACGCCGCTGATGCCGTCATCGAAGCTTTGGTAGCCGCTTTTCCAGAAGATGACCCAGCCGAAGACGTAGCAGAGAATCGTCAATTGCAGCCAGCGGCTGGCGATTCCCACCGCCTTCGACTTGACGTGCACCATTTTGACGGTGTCGTATTCGAGAAAGAAGCTAGCCAGAGCCGCTCTGACGGACGTAGACGAGGCCATCGAGAGAGCAGCTAACTCTGGCTGAGATGCCCGACCAGCCCACCGCGCCCAACGTCAGACTCTCGGTCCGCTCTTAGGAAGCGGCCTCGACGAGCGGGCCTCTCTTCGACTTAAATGCCTGCCGCCGCCTCTTGATCATCGATCGGCGGCGGCTAACCGCGCCGCCGCCGCCGCCGCCTTCAAGTGCCGGCGACGAGGAACGCTGGCGGTTTCGCCAGCCGTCGGCGGCGCCGGCCGTGAGCAGCGGCGCCGCGTGCGACGCCGCCGCCGAGCTTCTCGCCGGTCGGGCTGGGGCGTTCGCGGAATGCGGAAATGCGGACTTGCTGCCGCTCAGTTTCGTCAGGCGCACAGCCCCAGCGTCGGGGTCCGGAGAGGAGCGCGGTCGCAACGCAGCTCTGGCTGCTATCCCGGCGCGCGTGCAAGCGCGCGCCGCGCCGCGCTCGTCCGGCGCGTCATGACCTCGTAATGCCTCGGGCGACAACCGCTCCGACCGCACTGTAGGTCATCCCGAGCGACGCCGCTACGCCTCCGGGCGGGTGCGCGTGCGGGGCAAAGGCTCTGCACTGCAGCAGCGCTAGCAAGTTCCCAAGCGAGCCGTCCGAAAGCAATAGCCAAGAAACGTCTAACTGAATGGTGCCGAGACAAAGGCTGTCATCTTGAAACACCGCTGATGAATCGCAGAAGGTGTCCTTTGAGCTCAAGCCGGTAGGCAGAGAGGACTAGCTGAACGCGGTCTGAATGTACGCATAGTGCATGTGAGATGTCAATTAAATCGCCTGCTAGAGATAATCGGCACTCAAAATTTCTTACTCGAGTTCTCACGTTGCCGTTTTGCTTGAATATTAACATACAATCTAATTTTAAGTGCATATCTCTGAATAAAAGCTTGAGTGAGTCCTCCCCGCGTGTCATCATGCTTAGGCTGAGGCTGTTGCGATGTTTTTAGTACCATAATGGTCCAGCAATGGCGAATGTCGTGGCAAGTCAAAACAGGCGATACGATTTACGAATTCGCCTTCGTATATACAGTGTGCAGTCTCTTAATTGAAGTTCAGCGTATAATTTCACACTCAATTGCGAAATAGTGACAAGCATACTTTTGATTGACACCTTATATAAAAGTGGAACGGATAGAAGTGAATTGCCTGAGCGGTACAGTAGGCAGGGGCGTCGTTGCAGCTGCACCTTTGAGCAGCAACACGCTTACATGCGCGGTTATCTTTTGCTTTCAAGTAGATATTCGCGGCTCGGTAATTTGGCCACCGGCTGCCGACACGCGACCTACATCTAGCTGGGATCCAGAGTCTCTTTTATGCAGGCGAAGCGCGAATCAATTGCGACGACGACGAGACGCCGATCGGAGCTCACGCTCGCTCACGCTAATTGAATCGCGTTCGTCGCGACCACGCTTCTCTGCGGCGGCTGGATCGTCGGAGACGGAGCGATTCGGCGCGTCCGGGCTGGGCGCCTCGGGACTGGCGCCGCACGGCTGACCGCTGAGCTTGCTAAAAGCGAGCGAGCGAGCGAGCACTAATTGACTAATCGCGTAGTCCGCTCCTAGGTAAAGCAATTGCACGTATTTCAGCGACCACTCGCAGCTTGCGGCGGCGACCAGCGGCGGCGGCTTCGGCCAGCGTCTCTCATCGCGCTCCGAGCTCGCGACCACGCGACGCTCGCGCGGCTCCAGCGCTCTGGCTGCAGCAGCACATTAATTGGTCTTCTTCCTCGCTTAGCGCTTATCTACTTCCGAGTAGTTGGCCAGTCCGTCGGCTGCCTCAGCGTAGTGGCTCGTCAGAGCTGGCGGCAGGTGAGTAGCTCTGCAATGCAACAAAGACTAAACGGGCTGTACTGTTCTCGTCGCGCACGCAAAGCCTAAGCGAACCTCGACTCACACCCAGTAGTAGTCTTTGTCTAACGCAATCAATAATAAGTAATCGTCAAAGCTGAGTCGGGAGGTTGCACGGAAGTGGCAGCGAATTACTGGCGGAAAGACTGTACCAGATTCGTCAGGTGGTACAGATGTCGTAGAGCAATAGGTTTGGGACAACATTTTAGACTCCCGGATTAAAAGATTCAACAATCAAGCCTCCTTAAGAGAAATATATTATATATTATGTATGTATATATATATATATATATATGTATATGTATATATATATATATATATATGTATATATATATACAAATGAATTATTTATATACATAATTCATTTGTATAGCGCCCCAAGAGAACTTAATCTATATTCAGGCGCTTCACATATGCCTCCGGGCTCGAGCCCACGACCTCAGACAGACCTTGGTCGGTGCGAGCACCTTAACCGCTGGACCAAACCAGAAAGAATTGAGCAGCTCATTTTTTGAGCTGTGAAAAAATCAGGGCGCAAAAAGACTGAAACTGCTGCTGCCTTAATTTAGCAAGGTGTATGTATGTATGTATCTCCGTCAGTAACTCCACAAAGTCAAAAAGACCATGTGGGTGTTACGCAGGAGAGTTTTGTATAGCGCACTCACAGCCTAAGCGGCTTTCGGTACGCATTCGGTAGCCAACAGACTTCGTCTCACGCAACGAAGAGAAAGTGGGAAGCATAGCAGAGTTAGGAGAGCAGTTGTGAAGGAGTCAAGCAGTGGTGACCCTCGTCGGTCATAGTAGTAATTTGTCTCTGAATCCGTCAATCAAGCGAGATCCATTGCAGCTTGAGTAACAAAAGAGCTGCGATGGCCGAACTCATTTAGATTTTAAGACAAACCTAGCGGGTGCAAACCTCATTGCAATTGCAAATTATTAATTGCCTTTCTACTAGCCTGCCGATACTAAATTATAGAATTCCGATCTACATAGAAACGGAGAGCTAATACGATCGTTAGCTTGCCAGTGTGCTATTATGTCCCTAATTGCGACCAGGGATTTTTTTAAGTATTCATTTTTATAGCTCCCTAGCAGAACCTAATAGGTATACAGACACTTCACGTATGCAGCGAAGCTCGAGCCCATGAGTTCGGTCATCAAAGACATCCACGTTGACCGCGTTCATTAAAGGCAGGCACGTTAGCCACTGGGCCGAACCAGCCAGTTTGGCGGCTTCGCAGAACTTCGCAGCAAACGTAGCCCAACTACAAGCAGTCGTCAAAGATGGCGCTTACAAACTGGAGCCGAGTTCTAGGGGTCAGGGGCTATTTCCCGCCAAACCCCTCCATACTCCGGCCGCTCGCCAAGCCGCTGAGCTAGGGTAAGACGAGCGGCCATCAGGTTGAACCTCTTTATAATATCGCTTGCGCCAACAACTACAACAGATGAACTAAACAAGTCTACATGGGAAGGTCCTATACAAGGTAAACTATAGGGGCGCAATACGACGAAGCAACAGCGAACAAACGTGTTAGTTGGTCAGTCGGCTTCCGCAGTCTTGCCGTTGTACCGACTCCGAATCCAACAGTACGAGTATACACCATAAAAGATCCGGCTAGCGAAGTAACTGCTTAGCAGTCGGAGTCAACGTCCATCCTATTCAAAAGCTTCCGCCGTAAGACGTCAACACACGAGGAGGGGTCACGAACAGGATACACGGGAAACACCAAACTTTCAAATCACAACAACGAGGGCTCAATCCAGCGCCGCTCGGGCCTTGGGCACTCGCTGCCTTGCGTGCGTGGCCGCATCGCCGGAGCACGCCTGCAAGAACCCGGGTGCATAACTCGGCGAGATCGGTAGCCTCCAACACTACGACTTACACCGCCAACTTCCCTTACCCAAGAGCCTCGGTGACCTCTCGCCACAGCACATCCGGCCTAGCCGGTGACCCTCTACCAGCTTTACAGCCGTCCTGTCCTAGCCAACCGAACCTAGCCTGGGTACAAAATTAAGAGAATCAATGATGTCCTCGAGGGGCTCGTTGAAATTATGCTTTTTTCTTCGTTGGCAGTCTAAGGAAAAACGATGCTGTGAACACCTAAACTGGGAACGGTGTGGCTTATTAAAATGTCACACCTCATTTCGCCGCACTTTGGTGGCGTCAGGCTGGGGCTACTAGGAGCACGACACGCGGAGCAGCAAGAGCAGCCGATGCTGACGCTGGATTCTTACTGGCTACGACTTACTGCTTTAATTGACGGGCTGGTTAAGGGTGGCTACTAGGTAATAACAGCGACCGATGTTGAACCGCATGTGGTGGCTTAGCTCGCTCCGGCACACGAATCGCGCGAAAGTCTGAAATCCCATCTAGCCGTGCAGCTCGTTCCTAAGTGCACGCGGCGGATGCAGCTCGATGCAGCCGTCCTTGAAGCAAACTGCCCTTTACCCTTGATGCAATCTGCAATTGACGCATGACGCAATCTGCCCTCGACTAAGCCCGATCGAGACGCAACTTTCTCTAGCTCCAACCCACGTGCAATTACAAAATGCAGAACAACCGGATGCCGGCTGCCTTGGGACTGGGGTTAACAAATAAATTATATAATAACAAGACGAGGAAGAATTCACTTGATAAAGCGCCCTTAGAGAACTCAATCTCTTTATAGGCGATTTACAGTTGCTGCAAATGGAAACGCGATTGAATGCCTACTAAAATCATGCTTGATAAACAAAATGAATAATAATGTGTTATGGGTGATATGCACAGGGTCAGCATGTAAGTGTGGTAGGTGGCAGCATGCATAGTGCCAGAACGCATAAGCACATAAGGGATGAATCACAGCGACCCGCTAAATGCTGTTTAGGTACATTTTTAAGTTCTTTATAAATGTGGTCGTCAGGGGATGTTGTGACGCAAGTCGGGCGTGAGTTCGAAGCTTTGGGAGTATGCGTACTAAATGCACGGTCTGCAAAGGACTCGAGGTTTGTACGAGGTATTGGTAAACTGTTAGAATCCAAAAAGCGGCTGTTACGATTCTTGGCGCAACGTGGGAGAGTTGATCTGAGAGAAAAGCTTGAGCCAAAGAATTGCGACATAAAAGTGAGCGACAAAACCTTAAAGTCGATTCGTTGCTTGACTGGTAGCCAGTGCAGGTCGGCGAGAAGTGGCGTGATGTGGCAGCTGCGACGCTCACGGCAGACAAGCCTAGCTGCACTGTTTTTACCAGCTCTAAGCGCCTGACTGCACATGCCGGTAGCTTAGAAAAAGAATTCGGCCTCGAGCGGGAAACAATCAGGCAACCTCTAGAGGATCGGTCCCGTGCTCCACTAAACCAGCTGTCGAGAAAACTTTTCTACGTCCTTCCGGGCAATCAGTTCTCGACTTCGCTTTACCATTTGATTTCGCGAGCCGAGTCCCGGTGTATCTAGCGAATACTGTACCTCGGTCGTCTAACTGCAGGTTCCTTACTCCAATCGAAGAGCGTGGACCTCGGCAGGCACGACATCTTTCTATGATCCATTTAACAAGAAATTCGTCTACGCAGTTGGAAAGCTGAAATCCAGCTATCGAGGCATGCTGGTGAGCAGATGCGCCTTGCCAGTCTAGAAATACCACGCCTTAGAAAAGTGTATCGAAACAGGGCTACTACTTAGTGCGACCCTTCTCCTGGAAAAGCTCAGCTGCACTCACACTTGGGCCTAAAATCTTAAAATTCCGGAGGGCCTCTTACTGCTTGCCGAAGGTTCGCTGAGAGCATGCACTTTTGCAGATCTAAATTGTGTAGAATAGATCAATATTCTAAAATGTATGGTCATATGATAATGTGTTCCCTCCACGCAGAATAATTCGGCACCTCAACAAAGTGAATTAACTTTGTGCTGAAGGCTCACTGTCCGAGCCTTTTTGATTTTATCTAAAGAAAAATGGCGGAGGCTCTTTTCTAGAGAGTACCGAAAACGGGGTCTTCAAATCAATACCTCACAAGTCCATTGGACTACTTTCTTTGTATGAGCGTCAGCCCCTCGGCTGAAGTATGACAGCGTCACTACCGACTGGTTAAGTGTTCAGTGGGTGACCCTGTAGGCGATGCGCGGCTCCACGCCTGCTTCTTCCTGCAACGAGCTAGCTGTACACTAGAGCAAGAGAGATTCAAGCCTCCGTTACGCATACCTATAGGCTGAAGTGTCCACGTCCTATCAACGGTACAGGCATTCATTATAACCTCTACCCTCGGTTATCAGTCAAAAATCGGTCGCATTTGTACAAGAAAAAGTTTTTATGAAACACGCCCGTTAGGATGTCATTTTTTCGGACGCGACGGTACTCTTAACTTCCCTGTGCCAAATCAAAATCTTACTTAGTACACATTTCAATAGCACTGCAGTTGCCATTCAGTCGTAGCCACTAGCTAGTACACTAATGCGCAGGCAATGGTTTACATGCCAAGTTCTTCAAAATTGAGCTTCCGGTAAGCCACGAACCTAAATTCCACCCAACCATTTGGGAACACAGTTGTGGGGCGAAATTCGGTTAATCAAAGGATGCAGAGCAATTTCTTGAAGAATATTTTTTGACGCCCGCCATAGCTTGGCGCCTGTATACCTAGCTGGAGTACTTGGCAAGTTTGGGAATCCTCGTACCCTCGGGTCCTCAAGGGAAAAATCAATTAGTTTTTCAATTTCTTCGTATAATGACTTTCGGCGGCAAAAGGTTTTGTTTCTCTGCAGGTCCTCTACTGCAAAACTCGTGACCGCAGTCAGATTCAGCAAAAGTCCTCTACCCCGACTTTCACACATTGCTACCATGCTCGCCGTCCGTCTTCGACTGCCCTATTGAACTGGTCATGCTTCTCATTTGCTCTCACTCACAGGAAATGGAGTATGTTGTTGACGACTGTGTGTGCACGTAAAGCTACTCAGGCTTTGAATTAACTCTAAGGTCTATTCAGTTACATCCAAAAAACACATAGCCTTTGCAGACTTTCAGATTTGCGGGCGGAGATATTTTACAACTCCAGATAGCGTAGGTTTTTCGCAGCCGCTAGGCCATCTGGCCCGAGTATTCTCTGAATCTAAAGTAATTTCTTGAAAGACAGAGACCAGAATTCTTCTTACGTGTGCCTTAGAACTTGAAAAACGTGTCACCTAAAGCGGTAGGTAATCGAGCCACTTTAGCGTTGCTATTGGAGCACTTAACTATCGGAGCTCCTGAAGTTACATTCTGCTCGACTCTCGACGGCTATGCTATACGGCCCCGACTTTAAATCTCCACAAACTTCCTCTGGCCGAATGTCGGCGTACTGTTCTGATGAATGTGCGTGCTTTAGTTTGCCAAAATGGTGTGGCCCTTGCCTTCACTTGAAATCAGAGGTATCTACTGAAATAATCCATCCAGGAGCAATTTTGTTAGCGCCCGAGAACCAGTATCTCCGTTGAATTTATCGCAAATATACAATTATTTTATAAACATGCATACGAAAGCCGACATGTCCCAGAAAATTGACTGCAGCATCAAGGAGCTGGCGTGCTGGGGACGAGAAAAATTTAGCCCCGTTGAACGTCCATTTAATTACTTTTGTCTTTAGCTACTCTCCTGAGTCAGTAGTGAAATGTAACTCCCAGTTTCCACCTTGTCGACAAGGAAATGCTCCAGAGATTGTGCTTATGCGACTAGCTACTTTCGAATTCACTTTGTGTGTGTGATTTTGCAATGAAGTCACAATTAGTTTTTCCATGGCTTCCAGTCTCTTTTCAGTTTTCATACTTTTAAGATCAGTCTTCGTAGGTTTAAGATTCGTCTTCATAGGTTTTAAGATCCTGTGCAAGGATCTCATGATCGCTGAACTACTATGGTGAAGTAGGTTCCATCAGCAAACATTTGCAGCACTCGGGACACGAATCCGGAGTTTCAAGAAAAGGACAAAGTAGCACAAATTAGCATTATTGCTCACAATGCAAATGCTCTCGCAAGATTTATTATGAAAGTAAGATAAAAAATCAATTCGAATGCCATTAATATGCCTGCATAGCCACAAATCATTCAAATTCCAGAACTAAAAGCCAAAATTCAAATTTGTCACAGCTTACAGAAGCTGGGTAATATAATTTTTTATAAAAGCAGCGCAACGACAGAGACTGTTGTGTCTTCAGAACCTTTAGCTCTGCAGATCCTAGACTGTGGAACTTGCTTCCAAAATTCTCACACAATGACAACAACTCTTCAGCTGTCGACTATATCTCATCCTTTTCAGCGGTCCTGAGCTGCTACTTCCATGCTACTCACTACTTCATCTGCTCTCCTGACTGCTATGCTTCCCACTTTCTCTCTGTTGTGTAAGACGAAGTCTTATGGCTACCGAATGCATACCGAAAGCCGCTTAGGCTGTGAGTGCGCTATACAAAACTCTCCTGCGTAACACCCACACAGTCTTTACGACTTTGTGGAGTTACAGATAAAGATACATTGTATGATTCATGCTCTTGCAAATAAAAATATTTAAATCTCAATTCTAGATTATCATTATTTTCAAGCGATTTCAGAAGTTTTTTCCATATATTTAGAGCACGAAACCTTATTTTCCTTGATTTTAAAAGGTTGGCGTATGCATGACACACATTTTCAGGAAGCTTGATCTCAGCTTCGGACTAAGCTGCGTGTCACTAGTTAGGGTAATCGATTCCACTGGTTTGGCGGCGAGAATGTATTGCAAATGATTATTTCTATTGGACTTGAAAGAATGTTTAGCCTGTTCGTATTAACCTTATCTCTTCAGCTACGTTTATTCTAGGCCCACGCTGCTTTCTACAAAGGCTCTCGCTTTTGAAAATGCATGGCTTTGGGCAGTCAAATTCGCTTCACTTTAGACCCGACAGCAATCGAGAACAGAATGCGACTTTAAATTGCTCGCGTCACCAAATCGAGCAGCGCTCAGCAAAGGGCCTGTTGCAAACGTCACAATGACGGAGCTCCACTTCTGACGCCGACAACCATGCCACATTGCATCGACCAGATCAACTGCGGATTCCGATGTCCTTCAGAATTCCTTGTCCGAAATGGGGGAGCTATTTACTGCTTCGGCTCTTATCTACAAGGCTTAATTCGAGCTGGTATTACAAGCGTCATTCGCGTTCGTAAGCTTGACTTGAATGGATGCACGTGGTCTAAGGTCAGGGTTCATGGTGCCACATGTGCACAGGACGTTCCAGACCATAATTTCGTGGGCACCGCCTTAGCTTACAAGAACTTTGTCTATTTCTTCGGCTCCAACCTCTATATTCCTATTCATGCCGGGGATACAGGAAAGATGTACCGTTTCGATACGGTCTCGGGCATCTGGTCTCGTCCTGACACTGGCGGACAAATTCCCTCTATGCGCCACGAGCATGTAGCCTGCTTGGTAGATAATACCATGTACATTTTCGGTGGATATGGCGTTCCTACCGACGATGCAGTCTACGCCCTTAATCTGGAAACATTGCAGTGGAGCTTGCGACTGACTCATACTCACGTACGTTTTGACCAAGGAAACTGCTGTACAATAGCATGGAAGCACTTCATAATAATTTTCCGCAACATGCCGTTACGCGACAGACATGATTCAGATTCTGCTCTCGTCGTTTATTTTTTTGACGCTCGCAATAATACATTTGAGGAGCGAAAAACGACCGGTGTCGCCCCTAGATGCAGTGAAATTGGACAGTCATTCGATCATAAGGAAAATATTGGATTTTATGGCGTCGCGATCAAATGGTTGAGGAGAAAACGCACGTACGTTCATTCTCTTTACGAGTTTGATCCTCTTCGACTCAAATGGACCAGCAAAGTAGCATTACCACTACCCAGTAGGAACTTGTTTGAATGCTGTGCCTTGCTTGATGAGAGAGCCTATTTCGCTCTCAGGAATGGTGACCACCTCCACACTGTGCACGTTTTCGATTTAAATGTAATGACCTTGCGCTTACAGTGTATGGTTGTTGTTGTAAATCATGCAGTTGATTACGACCGTTTACCATCGCGTCTCAAGCGGATCTTGGCATATACGAAGGCTAACTGTAAATGGCACTTTAAATTCGAGAAATAGTCGGAGGAGCATCGAAAAATTAAATCTATCTGAGCCCGACTACCAAGTGAAACGAGCGTCGCATGAAAGCGACAGACTTCAAACGGTACGACTCATGATTCAGGCGATTTTTAACTGAGCACGAGAACAACACTTAATTGCAGCTTTAATTACTGATCGTAATGATCGTATGAAAAACCACAAGACAGTAACGATATTCACATACACAATTTCTTTAAGATAACTTTATCTATTTCAGGGAATTTCACAGAAGCTAGAACAAAATGACTGCATTTAAGATCGTCTTAAGCTCATCTCAGCAAGTCAAGGTCAGCTTATTTTCGGCGCTAGTAAGCTTATTTTGCTGTTTTTTGTTCGCACATGCGCTTTCAGCGCATGCCCGTGTACTATTCCTTGCAACGCGCTTTGCAATTGCTGCGAATGAAGCACAGTTCGTTAGCTCCCTAGTTAGTTAGTTTCCTTAAGGCACTGTAAATACGACGTATTAAAACGACTGCACAGAACTATAAGCTACTAAATGCAGAATATTTCACGTGGATAATAAAAAGATAATTTCAAGGGTACGCGCTGTTTAAGCTTTACTTAAAAGTTTCAAAGAGACCTTGCGTGATTTGATACGAAACTTCTTCTTGCTGTTTGGTTAGTAGAAACTGAACCCGCGGGCTTTAGGAAACCCTATGGCTGCTTGCTTGCCCAGTGAGAATAACGGGTTGCAGACGCACTGAGTGGTTCGAATACACACGCGGTCAGATAATGCGATGTCCGTCAGACGGAGTCTAGGTTTCGATAATAGCATAGACGTTTTTGGTGATAGGACACACTTTCCGGTAGTTAGCCCCACACTCGCAGCTGCGAGTGACGAAAGCACCGAATCGGTTGCACTTCATTCGCTTGCATTCCCTCTCCCTCCTCTTAAACCCATACGGGTCTATAGACCTGGCGCCGCATGCTAATGAGATATCTACCGACACGTCGCGATCATTGGTTTAAACATAGGGGTCTATCGCTAAATACAGACTTTTTTGTTTACGTCATAATGATCACAGATACTTCCATATTAAATTTAGCACAGCCAAGTAGCCCGTTCTTGGATGCCTCGTAGCTACTTGGCGAGCAATATCTAACATCCAATCGATTGCTTTTGGCATTTTGGCGGCTTTTAACGGCTTCGATTTTGGTTTAAGGAGCCAAAAATGCCTCTTCAGCAAGACCCGTTGGAGATTTAATAATAAAAAAATAAGCTTGCTTACTCAAAAATATTTGGCTTATCTTAGCCCGAAACAGTATTAAGCGATAACCTTTAAACTTTGACATCACGTCAAACAGTATTAGCTGTCGCTCCTGCTGTGCTAAGAAGCTAAATAGCCAACGACCAGTCATTAGAACGAATTTGGTGGACTAAATCTAACCAAATTACCAAACAATAAAGGGTAAATAAGGGTGAATAATTAAGATATCTGCACTTGTAGTACTGCCTTATATTATTGTAAATATAAGGCACCGCAATCCTACTTAAGATAAGAAATGCAACAGCCGTGGCGTGCAATGGCAAGATTGTCGTTTGAATAGTTCACCTGACTATGGGCTTTAACACACGCAAATGCAAGTAAAGCATTTGGTTAATTATCTAATTTTTCTGTACAAAAATTGGAAAGCTTTAAATTGCTTAAAAAATTATAACGATAATAATATTGCATAGCATCCCTCAGAGAACTTAATCTATTTCTAGACACTCTACATTTGCTGCAAAGGAAACATGATGAAATGGTTTGCCGGTAGAATGCTCAGTGACAACATGCATAACATGGTTAGAGGTAACATGCATACGGTCAGCATGCAAATATGGTTAGTGGCAGCATGCATAGTGTCAGCACGCATAAGATAAGCATACAAAAGGAAGATTCACACGGACCCACTAAATGTTCTCATAAATGGATGCATTTTTGGCTTCTTCTTAAATGTCGTCAAGTCAGGGGATGTCGTAACGCCAGTCGGAAGTGAGCTCCAGGCTTTGGGAGCATATGAAGTACAAGCACGGTCTTCAAAGGATTTGAGGTTCGTACCTGGTGTGGTAAACGATTAGATTCCGAAAAGCGGATGGTACAATGCTTAGCTCAGTGGGGCAGTATATCTGGTAAAGAAGGCTGGAGCCAAAGAATATAGGGACCTAAAAGTGAGTGCCCAAACCTGGAAGTCGATGCGATGCTCGACTAGGAGTCGGTGCAGGTCGGCGAGAAGTGGTGTGACGTGGCTACCACGGCGCTCATGACCGACAAGCCCCGCCAAACGTCTCGGTGGTAAAGAGTATTGCGATCCACCAAGGTGGTCAGATGTTATGCACGCAGTAAAGCGAATCGACAGTTTGATTGATAGATATTATTTCGAGCTCCATTCTCTTTAGACTTTAGCTTACGATTATAGTATAAGCACTTTCGTGAGCAGGTTATGAGTTCGAATCCAACTGCAAGGCAACGTTTTTTGTATGCCCACTAGAAGCAAGAGGAGTGAGAGCCTCTCCGCCAAACGATGGAATCATCCTACTTTATTTTACTTTCTCTGAAAAATCGCGACATAGACCCGTGTACTTTTGACGCTTTGTTTGTTCCGCAGCAGCACAGCCATAGTACACGCTGCTGCTGCTGGCAAGCATTGGCGCGCACCTTCTACCGACGCGCGCTTTCAGGATCGTGGGCTTTGCCGGCACGCACGACGACGTAGTCACGTCGAGCCGACTGCTTTGACGCGGTTTAGCGAGGCCTATGGCTTGGAGGAAAGACTTTTTGCCGACGGTAAATCAAGTGACCGGCGAGCGAGGACTCGGCGACCGCGTCGTGACTCCTCAATTTCAGTCGCACACGCGGCTGCTTCCGGGCAGCTTTCCGTGCATTCGACCATTTTTCCACCTACGGCGCAAGAGCGCGAGGGAGAGCGCGAGCAACATGAGACGCCCCGGCATGATTTTCGCACACTGACTCTGCGAAAGCAGCCACTCCGCTCCGTGGGCGCCACAGGATGAGCAACGCCCGATGCGTTGCTGAAATTCTGATATTTCATAAAGAATATAAGAGCAAAGATTTAACTTTCTCTGTGCAGCGATCAAGCCAGGGTTACCAGAACGCGGGTGGATTTATCGCGCTTGTACTGCGCCTCGCCCGCCCTTTAAGGGACCAGTTGGTGCCGCTCTAAGTTACTTTGGGTTGAACTTGCGTTAAACCACTCAACCGCTTGCTTAGTTCCGCTAGACACTGGGTGCATGGGAAGCGAAAACGGTCTCAGTGAGAAGCGCACGAAGACGTGTTATCGGTATTGAAGGGCAATTCACTAAAAGACGCTGCTGAAAAGTGTGTCGGTTGTGAAATTCGTGAATAAATCGCGTAAACTTTGCTCATTCATTATTATCTGTCCCGCGAAAGCAATCAGAGAATAAGGTTGGAGCGGCGGTAGCGACTGGTATATGTAGGGTGACAATTATAGCCGGACACTAATTTAATAAGTGACAGGCTAAAAGAAATGCTTGTGACGAACCACATAAAATCAAGCAAGATCGCCCCTCTTATAGACTCTCAAAATTGTTAATGGAGTAAATAGTAGAAAATATAGTAAGCATAGTATAGTAAGTATTAGTACTTGGTAATGCGAACGCCATGACGTCGGCCTCTCAAGATCTCTCAAGTGATGTAGGTGAGTAAACCGATTGATATAGTAATATAGATGCAGCTCTATATTCTCGTAATTTGTTTCTTGCTTGAAGCCGTCATTGGAAGACATTAGAATAGAAGACGACACCTCAAAGAAAACTTGGCACTAGCTGTGCGGCGGCCGAGATTCGCGGCTATGAGACGCTTTATAAGAGCTTTGCCTCTGAAAGTTTCTGACGAGGTCTTTCTGCGAGGCGGGAAAAAGGTTTGTCATTTAGCCCTTCAAGAATGGGACCTCAATTATGTGGTCCTCCGATGCTTTGAAATGTCAGCATGCGTGACGATAGTTTTTTGGTGCTTCAGCTATATTGCACGTAACATTTAAACCTGTTTGCTGGTCACGTGGTGCTATCGAGCGACTGACGTCTGACCCGTAAGCGATCGCTTGACAACACAAGGTGACTTGTCTTTCAGCAGGCTTGCGAGAGCGGCTCCGCTTACCGTCCCTAGTAACGATAAAGAGAGACTGGCATTGGCCAAATGACGAGGGCAGACTTAGATACTGGTCTCCGACGTTTTCCCAGTACGTACAATAGAATTACCTTTTCAGAATACATGCAGGCCCGTAAACTTCCACCAAAATTAAATGCATCATCCGCTTGATGGGAATAATTTCGCACTCACCGCGCGCGGTTTGCAGCCACCCATCGCCGTCCGCTCACCATCACCTGCAGGTCAATCGCACTGATTTCGCACAGAGCGGTGAGCTGCTGCTAATGCGGCTGAGGTTACGTCACGTGAGCGCGGGAATCAAGGAAACTACATTGGCTTGAGACGCCCGTGACAATTTCGGGCAATTTCAGAGCTCCAATCGTCGCCGCAAGCTTAATGAAAGATCACGCGAAACAGTACTGACCTGAAAATGATGCATCCAGCTGTCTCGAAGAGTGCGAAACTGCTCGAATGGGCGATCGCCAGAGTCGATCACAGCTTACAATTACTAAATCATCTGCAGTGACCCTCACACTTGCCGTAGAATGAGACCTGGCAAACTCAGAGCGGATGCTGCCAAAGGTGAAAAGTGCACCGAAGCTGTGCACCCCCCACTTTAGTTCAGCGACGTAGCTCTTGCCTTGCTGGTGCCATTCAATACTCTCTTTCCATTCGTACCCTTAATTGCAGTTTATGTGGTCTCTGGTAGTCTCCACTCCACCAGTAATACTGACTATGTCTTGCAGTTTTCAAGTTAATTGTGGTCTGAAGCGCTTCATTTTAATGAATTGAAGTGCTTCACATGACATACGGGCGGAGACCCCGCCTACCGGCTTTTTCTCGAGATTGATTAATAGTTATTAATGGTCCGTGAGCCGTTAGATTTGCGAACCACGTTCTTTCGCGTACTTTGGGTCGCCTAAAATCCCAATCGCGAACCCGTTGCCGCCGGCTTGGGAAAAGTGAGCTTTTTGGTCTACGACCGTGGGTGGTTACGGGATCACTTGCGAAGTGTCGATGGACGTCGCCGCGATCTACTCGGTTTCAGACGACCGCGACACACTGGCGGTTGAAAGTGTGGGTCGAGTTGCAACCAATGAGCGGCGCCCGTTCGGGACGGTGCCCCAAAGGATAGTCCGCCGCCTCACCCTATTCTCTGCTCGCCTCCGCACACGTTCAAGCCAGTCGCACTCAATGGGACATCTTCAGCGTCCGCTATCGCGATCGTACGCAAAAGTTGACAGCCCACTATCGGTATCGCTAGAAGTGCGATTGTACAACCGACGCTGAAAAGTAAGCGGCACTTGCGAGCTGAGGCCCTCGGCGATATCCGGACGTGCGCGCGCTCGCGTTCCCGTTTCCGGGTCTTCGTGCAAGCACGACTAGCCGTCCGCGCGAAAGGGTCCTTGCGAAATGCGCGTCCGTCTGTCGTCCGAGGAGGCGTAGCGGTCGTTCAGCCGTGCGAAAAACCCGAACCGCCCATTAACCGCGGCTTCTCCAGCTGCGATGAAATTAGACGAAAGCGGCATTCAGACGAGATTCGCCTCCCTCGGGAAGACGTCGTAAAGGTAGCCCCTCGAGCGCTCAGCGTCCTTGTAGCGCCGGCGTGACGGCGGCGCGGCGTCGTGACGGCCGCGCAGCGCGGCTAGATCGGTCGCCACCGCACCGGCTGCGTCGGCGCCCGCGGCTGCCGCCGACGCAGCCGACGCCGCCGGCAATGTGCGCTCTTGTCGCCAGCGCGCGCGATGGCAAGGAAGTTTGTCACACTCACCGCCGCGCTCGCGAACGTAGCGGAGGCCCTGCTTTTGGTTCGGCGTGAGAACGACGTTGGTCATAGCGATGAGAGCGTCGTTCTGATGCAGCGGTATTACGCTGTCTGCCGCGTCCCGTGTCCTGTGGCCCAGCTCCACGCGGATATCGGTTAGGTTGACGAGCTGCACGCCCTTCAGCTTGGTCGTCACGCCGGCGATGCCGGCGTCGAAGCTCTCCGTTAGCACTTTCTCTAAGCGAACGAGCACCCAGCCAACGATGTAACAGACGACTGCCAGCAGAACGAAGTGCCAGCCCGCACCCACCCTGAGCGACTTGACGCGGTTGGCCAATTTTCACAGTGCTGAACTCGAGCTTCGCGTACCGTTCGATCGCCCATGATGGCCGCCGCGCGATCAGAGTGCAGCGAAGCGAGTGGCGGTAACTGCTGAAACGCGTTCGCCGAGAGCCCTGGCGCGCCGCGCACGCACGAGTTCGCGGCGCTCCAGCTTAAAGCGCCTCCAGAGCGGACGGCGGGCGGTGCTGGGCTCGTGGACTGGAGCGATCGATGCCAGCCACGTGTCCCTCTCATTGACCGGCGCCTCGTCGTCTCTCCGAGAGCGCGCCTGAGCGCGCGCACGGCACTCGTGGATTCGACGAGCGGGCGAGCGGAGAGAAAAAGTGGTTGCCGCCGAAGGGAGACCGAGACAGTCGGAGGTTAGATAGCTAGAAGCGACGCTCAGCCAGCGCCTTAAATGGCCGATCTTGTCTCCGGCTGTAGCGACAGTGGGATGCAGGTGCCACGGCCTTGTCCTCCTTCCGTTTTTTACCTGCAGAGTGCCTGGATGCATTCGAGGCTGGCAAGCCTCCTGTCTCGGAGCATAGACATTTACCGCACGCCTAGAAATGTGTACAGCTGGGCATTCGGTGCAAAAACTTAGCTCCAATTCAAAGTCAAAGCACTAGCTCATCTTTGATAAAGGCTTGTTTTAGCAGAACACCGGTAATTTAGTCGGAAATAAATATCGGCCCTCTAAAATGGTTGGCGTCAGATAGTCTTTGTACAATCTAGTCCCCCCCAGCCCAGCCAAACTACATCTATACACCCACTCCCAAGAAAACACAAACACACATATATATATGTATCATATATATATATATATATATTTATTTATATGTATATATACATATATACATATATACATATATATATATACATATGTATGTATATATATATATATACGTATATACATATATATGAGTATGTGTGTTTTCTTGGGAGGGGGTGTATATATGTAGTTTGACTGGGCTGAGGGGACTAGATTGTACAAAGACTATATATATATATACATATATATATATATATATATATATATGTATACAGTCTTTGTACAATCTAGTCCCCCAGCCCAGCCAAACTACATATATATATATATATATATATATATATATATATATATATATATATCTCTCTCTCTCTCTCTCTCTCTCTCTCTCTCTCTCTCTCTCTCTCTCTCTCTCTCTCTCTCTCTCTCTCTCTCTCTCTCTCTCTCTCTCTCTCAGTCCATGCGTTCTGACAAGGTTGATGGCGGGTTGCAATGGTTGTTCGCGAATCTTTTTGCTACAAGATGTGCAGTTTTTCGCATGAGCCATCGTTTGAATCGGATGCAATCAGGTCTTCATCAAAGACAATGCCTCTCACTGTTGGGATATGCCTGCGTCCTTCTGGCTGTCTAAACTGGCTCTATAGAGGAGTTTTCAGAGTTCCTTGCTAAAATATTTGCCTGTGACAGGCCGTTACTGACTGCTGGAGACTTCAATGTTCATGTTGACAACCCTAGCAACAGCCAGGTCCAGCTCATTTCTATACTATATGGAGAAGTTTGGTTTGGTTTAACACGTTAATCATACCACTCACGTCGGTGGCCATATTCTAGATCTGGTGATCACTAAGGATGTCCTCCCCATTGACCATGTGGTGTGCCCACTGACCCTCTCAGATCATTGTTCGGTCTCGTTTACTGCTCTTGCTCCCTTGTACGTACAGGGTAATGTCGAGCTTTTTCAAGCAACGTAACATACAAAGCATTGACATAGACAAGTTTATTTTAAATCAGTTGGTGTGTGCACGTCGTCTTGATCTGCATTTAGACTCGACCGGCAGCTACGATACCCTCACTGATGCAGTGAACATGACACTCAGGAGTGCTCTTGACAAGGATGCTCCCGTTCATTCTATCCATGTACAAAGTCGTGGATATTGGTTTCAATTTACAGGAAAACTTGTAAAGATGAGCCAGATTAAGCGCAGGCTTGAACGTCGCTTCGAGAAATTGGGTCTGGTGCAGATCTAGTCAATTTCAAAGACTTCCTTCGAGTTTACACCCGGAAGCTTAAAAAAGCCAGGGCTTCTTCTTTCACTCGAAAGCTGAATGCCTGCCAGTCGGACCCTAAACAGATTTATAAGATAGTAAACCATTTACTGGTCAATACTGAGAGGTCTGACTCCCCAGATATTAAGGGCTCAGCCGAAACGTTTTCAGCCTTCTTTACTGAAAAAATTGTGCACATTCGTGCCTCCATAAAGCCCCCTCCGACTAAATCAATTGCGGTATCACAACCTGTGACCTTCCTTAAAAGGTTTTCCGAGGTTCCTGCATGCGATGTGGCTACCTTAATAAGGTCTAGCAAAAAGAGCTCGTCTCCTGAAGACCCTATACCATCTTCTCTGTGGTCTTCACTGGCAGACCAACATAGCTCTGCCATAACCGAGGTTTTTAATGCTTCTTTTGGAATAGGGGTCGACCCCAAGTCCTTCAAATTGGCAATCGTTAGATCCATATTTAAAAAGCCTGGATTAGATACAGAGGTCCTTGCAAACTATCGCCCAGTTTCCCTTCTTCCTTTCTTGTCAAATATTCTTGAAAAATGGTTGCTCAGAAGCTGGCTCAACATATTGAAAAGAATGAAATTTCGGAAACATCTCAATCAGGGTTCAAGAGGCAGCACTCCACTGAAACTACTCTCCTCAATGTTAACCATTACCTTCTACGTGGCAACGATTACGGGAATGTCACTGCCCTAGCTCTGCTAGATCTTTTAGTTGCCTTCAACACCATTGATCACGATGCTCAACTTAAACGATTGAGAACAACTATCGGTCTGGCAGACGAGGCACTGGCGTGGTTTAGATCCTACTTGTTTGGTCGTGTTCAATCCGTGTCGTGTGGGGGTCAGGTCTCACACACGAGTCGGGTCACCTGTGGAGTCCCTCGAGGGTCTGTACTCGGTCTCTTCCTGTTCTCCATTTATACGCAACTTCTGGAAAAAGTGATTAAGGCTCATGGAATAGGATATCACTTTTATTCTGACGATACCCCGCTGTATTTGTCATTCAAACCGTCGGAATCTGCTGCAGCAACTGAGAAACCGAATTCTTGCCTTGCCGAAATTCGATCATTGATGTCGGAAAACTTCTTGAAACTAAATGACAATAAAGCAGAACTGCAGCTCATAGGACACTCTAATCGTGTAGCTGGATTAAAAAGCTTTACTCTTCTAATAGGCAATGCTATTGTACGACCATCACCACATGCTCGAAATATAGTTGTCGTTTTCAATAGCTGCCTCAATTTTAAAAGCTTCAATCAGAAGACTGCTTTTACAGCCAGTCATCACGTCACATCCATTTCTAAGATTAGGAGCAGTCTTCCACAGGGGCTTGCGAAAAATTTAACTAGCTAAAAACTAGCTCCTTATTTATTTCGGCTTTTATATTGTTATTCCCTTTTGGCTGGGCTACCGGAAAAAGCAACTAGGGCACTGCAGCTGGCTATGAATATGGCTGCAAGGCTAGTTTTCAAGTCCCAGAGGTTTGGGCACGTGTCTCCTTTGCTAAAAAGATGTAGGATGGCTGCCGATTGATCGACGGATGCCGAACAAAGCTCTTACGCTGACCAACAAAGGCCTGCCACGGCTTGGCTCCTCCACACCCAGCTGAAGTGCTGCACTAGTTTCAGCCTCCTCGTGCCCTCAGGAACTGTTTGGACAATAGCATAGCTGTTCCATTCCTCCGCTTAAAGACCGTTGGCGACAGAAGCTTTAGCTCCGCAGGTCCTAGACTGTGGAACTCACTTCCACAATTCTTACGCAACGATAACTACTCTCCTGCTGCCGACTATGGCACATCTTTTTCAGCGGTCCGGAGCTGCTACTTCCATGCTACTCACTACCTCAACTGCTCTCCTGACTCTGCTGTGATTCCCACTTTTTTTCTTCGTTGCTTTAGATCAAGTCTGTTGGCTACAGAATGCGTACCAAAAGCCGCTTAGGCTGTCAGTGTGCTATACAAAACTCTCCTGGAACACATGGATTCTTAAGATTATTTGTAAAGTTCGTTAAGCTTTCAGACGTGACTGCGACGCCGTTGAAGTGAGCAGCACTCATTTAATTTGCAGCTGGAATGGAAGGATAGTCTGCCAATCCAAACAGGCCCACAGTGACGTAGCTGTTAGCAACTTCGTAACGGATGTCGAGGTCATGACATATTGTAATCCGGCGGTCGAAAGTTTCTCAGTCAGACGGGTTCACCTAGCCCTTCATCTTACAAGTTTGGCACACCCTACTAAGATTTAATTCGCTGGAACACAAGCACATTGGTTGCTGGCAGTTGCAGATCCTACTGTAGCTCGCTGCTAAATTAACCGCGACCGTGACCCCACACGAGTGCTTGCTGTTGTGGTGCGATAGGGTCCAACGAATATTTGGGATGCACTGCGATTAAGCTCCCATTTCCCAATTAAGCGTGGCACAACGGCGGTTTTGGTTCCAAATGATATATATTTTGTTCCGGTATATCTGTCTGCCGTAGTCGTACCAAAGGTCAAAGTATACGCGAGACTAATACTACTATGCAAGATTTTACCCGGTTATACAATGGCCTGGCCTAATTTGTACGCTAGGGTATATTAAGGCCAAGGTAAAATTATACCCCAGGATATCAGCGGTGTTGAGCGATGTACCAGTTGATAAATAAATTTTCAACACTTTATTAAAAGCTGTTAACGTATAGACTTTATTTGCTTTAACTAAAAAGAACTGTAACCGGAAAAATAACGAACTTCTATCAAGATCACAGATTAGCGCCATAATTATCAGTAGTGTTTGCAGGTTAAAATAAAAGCACATAACTAAAATTCTATCATTCTACTTCTCATTTACATGCTCTAAGTTCACCACTGATAATAGCGCAACAATGATCATGCTTGCCTTCGAGATAAAGTCAATGTAATGTATCTCCATCTGTAACTCTATAAAGCCACAAAGACTGTGTGGGTGTTACACAGGGGTATTTTCATAGCACACTCTAAGCCTAAGCAGCTTTTGGTACGCATTCGGCCATCTGACTTCATCTCACTTAACAAAGAGAAAGTGAGAAGCATTGCTGGGCCAGGAGAGCAGTTGAGGTAGCGAGTTGCATAGAAGTAGCAGCTCAGAACTGCTGAAAAGGATTTTCCATTGTCGGCATCTATATAGTATAAATCGCTGCATAAGAATTGTGGAAGTTAGTTCCACAGCCTAGGACCTAGGACCTGCAAATCATAAGCTTCTGTCGCCAACGATCTTTAAGCGGAGGGATTGATTAGTTAATCTAATGTCCGTAGAGGACCTGGGGGCACGAGGAAGCTGAAACTGGTAATGCAGTTCAGCTAGGTATGAAGGAGCTTAGCCACGACAGGCCTTGTGGGTAAGCAAAACAACTTTACTCTGTATACGTTGATTAACGGCAGCCATACAAGCTCTTTCGGCAAAGGAGTTACATAGTCAAGCCTCAGGGATTCGTAAACTAGCTATGCAGCCACATTCATTACCAGCTGCAGTGGCCAAATGGCTACTTTTGTGGTAGCCCAGCCAAAATAGAATTGCAGAAATCTAGCCGAGACCGAACCAGGGATTTTGTGAATTGTACGCAAACCACCGAGCAGACAGCCCCTTATATTAGGGATCGAACACGTGATGGCTAGCTGGGCACGCAGTCTTGCTTCCGAGGCGTGCATTTGGTTTATCAGTTGCTGCGACGGATTCCGACAGTTTTAATGACAAATGGAGCTGCGTATCATCAGCATAACAGTGATAGTCGATTCTTTGGGCCCGACTCACTTTTCCCAGAGGTTGACGAAAGATGAAAATCAGCAAAGAACCAAGAACGGACTCTTGTGTGACTCCACGGGCGACTGGTCTGGTGGATGAGACCTGACACATACACGACACTGATTAAATGTAACCGCACAAGTACTATTTGAACCACGCCAGCGCCTAGACTGCCAAATCGATCATTGCTCACGCTCGTTCAATTAGCACATCGTGGTCACGTGATCACTGGTGCCAAAGACACCTGATAGATGCCGTCTCTGCTGCATAGGATGTCACGGATTACATTGCGGACCGAAGCTGACGATCAGCGAAGTTTTGCATCCTGCCTCGCAAAGTCTAGTACTCGTAGAAAAATTGCACTCAGAGTGAATGCTTGGCACTTGCGACGGCTTGCTACTAAGGCGCCACAGCAATACCAACCCTTCTGAGGCGTTTCACGGACAAGAGTAAGCTTGTCGCTTATGTGACGGCTTAACGTCTCACCAACAGTTTGCATCGATTGTTAGAATAAATTTCAAGCAATGTTCTCATTTTTTAGCGATTTGCACGTAGCTATGTTGCCGTTAAAGCAGCTCAATAACATCCCACGAAATGAAGAATTCTTGAGTCAAGTGTTCGCACGCGCCTGACACGTACATGGAAAGACGATTACACCTAAGGTTTGACACAAGAAGACATTTACTTGGTCATTCGGACGGCCCTTTCAAACTCGCTGTCTTGCTGGCCCGTGGAAGAAAACTCACGCCCTTAGATTTACTGGTGCTACCAAGCATGTTTAGTATTATTTATATCACTATTTATTACGTATTTATTATGTATTTATTACGTATTTATCACCCACAATCGACCGATGATTCGAGCATCCTACCTAGCACTTGGAAAGAGGAACTCCCGACCTGATCAAACGTTGAGCAACTCCGCCTCCTGCTACTTTGCTCAAGTTGGCTGGCGAATTTCTTTCTACCTCCGCCCGCGAACAGCTAATGAAAGCTAAACATCCAGAGAGGAAGCGAGACCAACCGCTGGCACTCTCTATCGCTGCCGTAATCTGGCTCATTTAGGACGCCAGCATTGTATAAGCATTCTTTATAGGCTTCTCGCTTTTTCCTTTCTCGCAGCAACCAGAGCCATCCCGCACAGCCAGCCGCGACTTGTAAATGTATCGACCTTACTTGCAAGTTATCCGCAGCCCTTTGGTCATTGCAAGATGACCTAGACCATATCTGCTTACTGACATTAATTTCTTGCAAACAAATTTCGCAGCAACGCGCGAAGCCTTTCAAAATTAAGACCTCCAAAGCCGATTAGTGCCATTCTTCTCGGCGACGAGAGTGACTGCAGCTTGAGCCGATGTGGCAGTAGCTCAAACACTGGCTCGATTGAGAAGAGTGCTGGCGTTTCGCGAGCTGAGCGCCCAGTCTCCTGGGTTTTCAAAGCATGCCGAAATTGACAAGGTCACAGACTGCTAGGAGTAGTCCTCAGAGTGCTCACCGCAGCCAGTATACACCATCTGCTATAGCTGGTGTCATCATTAACTTTCAGCATCAGAGCTTTGGAGTCCACGTACGCACGGTCGCCGCTAGGCGACTTCGTTTGAGTCATACCGCCGTCAGCAAACTAGTGCACTTGGCATGTTCATGACTAATACATTATGGTAGTTTGCATTTCAATGACAATGCAAAATGCACAATCAATTGGCACCGTAACTGCTATCCGTATTGGGGAAAGTATTTCGCTCCTATTCAGCACAGCTCTCAACTGTATTTGCGAGAGCTATATTAGGCACCACTCCTAAATCACTGAACTTCCGCGGGAGATTTTCGTTAACACCAGAATATTGGCAAAAAACTATAACCATTATAGCTTGAAAACACTTCATTCAATTATAAGTTATACCTTTATATAGGTCTTAATTAATAGTTGTATTTCATGTACGACGGTCGCTAGCATAATCTCAAACTTTAGAATTCCAGATAATATCCAAGATCATATTTAATATCAGGATCTAAGATAATACTTACTATGACAAGATGACTGCTAAGGGTCCTAAGAGCTCGAAATACTCGGCAAGTATCTCGATAACGACAGCGAATTTTACCAACGTGCTGCAGCATGTCCTAAAACTAATCCTTCGCTGCGATCACTGGGCACATATTGCGCACTAGCCTTACAGCTACGGAGCAGATAGGGATAAAGCCAGTGCCAAGAATGGCAGCTAAAGAGTCGTAGTCGTGATTATTACAGCTTCTCATCCTTCCTAGCTTCCACTTGGTGCAGCTGAGTTGTGTATTGGAAAACTGAGCGATTTATTAAAGTGTTTTAAATTTTCGCTGCTGTGCTTATGCGTTTACCAATTTTTTTTAAATGGCTACGAATTAATGGAAGACGAAAAATTCACGTATCTAGTACATTTTTTGACGAATATCGGTTTAAGAGCCACAATCACCAGAAGCTGAGAGGACAACGCTAAAAACGCAGCTGGACAGCTTGCTGCAAAAGCTAATAGAATGAGACATTATTACCAGAAACAACGGGCAGGAGAGACCGAGGAAAAGCAGATGCACGACAAATCATTCCACTTAGACGGTGATATCTCAACCAAGTGTTTCATGCATTTGTCACATCATGTCTCCACTCCTGTAACTCACTTGCAGGTTTTCCGGCCTGTGCACACATGCAGTTTGTGCTAAACTCTGCAGCCAAGCTTGTCTGTCGTGAGATTGCCACATTACACTATTACTCCCCGATGTGCACTGGCTTCCCATCACGAAGAGTACCAACGTCAAAGTTGTGTCACTTTTAGATTCCTGTGTTTTCCTGCTCCAGCCTACCTATCCAAACAAATTACCAATCCAGCTAGTCGTCGTGCCACCTGCCTTCTGATTCAAGTCGATCGGCTGTGCCCGGAACCAACATCCAATCCAATTGTGACTGTGCCTTTAGTTCATTTGCTCCCAAAGCGTGGAGCTTACTCCCGACTGGTGCCATGACATGCCTTGACTTGACATTTAAACAGCTAACTCAACTGTTTCTTACAACATTTTTGGATTACTGTGGATTTTCATTTTTGTGCTCAAGGGTGCTGCCGCTATGCATGTTATTATTGCTAACAGCATTGACATACTTCCTGCACACCAAGCGTAAAGAGCCTAGAAAGACAATCCGTTCACTGAGGCTGCTAAACAGACGTACTAATATTGTTAATATTATTATTACTACTACTATTATCAGTTGGGATATGTCAAACACCTGAATACTTTAAACTCGCACCGCTAGTGTTCGAGGCATGAATGTTGCATTCGAAGTAAAATCCCGATGGTGCTTTCTGCCGTTGAAATAAATTATACCAGCCTTAATCAATAAAACTGATATTTATCACAAGTATAGTTGACTGTTGCATTGGCAAGAAGCTGATTCGTGGTTGAGCCATTGTCTCACAACTCTTCTTTGTTCCTCCATTTATACTTGCATGGGAACTTACCTGAGCTAAATAACACAATCTTCATGACCAACAGGAACGAGAGCAATTAGCAGATATCAGAAAGGGCCTAGCCAGGATTGTGCACCTCTACCTTGATAGGCAGCTTGAACACAAAATCAAGAAAGGCTATCCTAGACACGTACTTCCAGAAAGCCTCTTGTATTCTTTAAAATTGTCTAGTCTTTATTTCATGAGAGCCCGAAGCTCCGTGCCATTCAAATGACTTTATTAATGCCACATCCTTGAGGCGTTCAAAACCTCCAGGCTGGAAAAGTGAAATGGGACCTTTAGCAAAATCAAGGTTCATGCGGAACTTCGGTAAGATAAGGGAGCAGAAATGTAGAAATTACAGTTTCTAGCAGCTCTATGGCTCGCTCGGCATGTCGGATGTAAAAGAACAAGTATCACAGTGAAAATGCAAATGCGACCCTCCTGATTTGCTTCATTCTCATTTCAATGCTAACCGATTCAAGTAAGTAACACGAATGCCCTTCATGTGACATTCAGTGACCATCACGAAGTGGGCTTCCTTCCAAGTAGTAAGAAAAGCGGATAGTAGACACCAAGTTTGGCATCAATGTCGGAGGTTTCTCCCAGAACTTGCAGCAGTCTACAATCACAAACATCAAAAATTACCGAAAAGGCAGAGGTACAACTCTTGAAATAGATTTCAATTGATGAACCGACCAAAGAATGTGCAGCAGACCAAAGAAAGTGCAGCGGAGTCTATCGACAGTGTTACGAATGGAGTAACGGCAAGATATGCGGTAAAACGGGATTTCACAGCTCTGCTCGATATACCTTGTCAAATAAAAAAGTTAAAAGAGGCAGACCGTAAACCGGCCTTCGGAGTTGAAACCATTCATAAAAAGAAGCCTAACAATTTAGCCCCCACCCCACCAGCAAGAGTACGACTGAAGAATGCAGAATATGTTCAGATTCCAGTCGATACAAATAAACTTGACTCAGGTTATTTTACTTTCAATCAGAGCAGCGAATAGAAAGTCCCATGGATGCCTACAAAATACTATGCCAAAATATCAACCAAACAACAGCCATTGTATATCAACAGAAATTTTATCGTACTTACCTAGCATTGATCTCCTGCAAGCACTGTGTCTCTGGCTGCACCTTCAACTTTGCCTGATAGGCAGACCATGTACTGAGGTACATGATAACCTCTCGGACGCTTAGCACGTTCGTAAAGACCAGTGTGTCATCCCTACAGTACTAAAATGAAGAAGATACCATATAGATACGCGAGCACTCCAGGCCTCGGTCTCACACACAGTGACAAACAAAATATTCGGAGCATATAAGCGATTGCTATTGTTGCTCTGGACCAAAGACAATAACATAAATTTCACAATTTCCATCATCAACTCCGGTAGAAATGGAGTGCAAAAGCCTTCTGTGAAGAGCTTGCAGGTGATCAAAGTTCTACAACTACTGTTGTAAAATAGAACCACATCCCTACAGTGAGGCAGATGCAGCAGCTGCTGTTTGGGATCAACCAGAATCAGTAAAAAAACAGTAACTTATCTTGTCTGCATACGGTATTTGAAGCTCTGGTGCCGTGTAAGCATTGTCAATGTGGCTCCGTCGATTATCCCAAAAGTTGTCTTCGATAGTCTGCTTGTAAAACTGCAAACAAGATACTCAGACGTATACGAATTTTCTTCTTTCCACTAAGCACTCAAACATCGATGAAAGAAGTTCCCTATCTTGCAATGAATATTTTAACCCGATTTCCTTTCGAGAAAGAAATAATGAAACAATGAATTTTCGCATGCAAAATCACTATAGCACAGGAGTTATCTAAACGGAGATACATGTCTAAAGAGAATACGGGCCAATTGCTATAGCTGTAACTTGGCACGCGTGACTTAAAAATACACAAACGCACGTTGGGTGGGTACTATATCCACAACAGCTGGGAGTCAGGTCAGACTTGTGCATGAACATTGTATCTCTGTATAGCCAATCGAACACCTACGCATTAGCTAATAAACTCAAATTCTGATAGTGACTTAACACATTACTTACATAAAGAAAGCGAAATATTTTTATTAAGACTATGCTTTAGTTGAATTATGCATCCAAGGAGGCCGGATCTTCAATAAGTCTCTGTGCCAGGCCTATAGCTGCTAGTCGATGAGGTCGGCTTGTTGCAGTCGTTATGGTGGCAATAATGATTCTTGCCCAGCGACTATCTTTCGAGATTCAATAGGTTGTATTGCGATCAGACTAGTTCATGTAAAACATAAGGATCAGGCAGCGATTGGGATCTTAAATGTCTACTTACTACATCAATTACGTCGTTTAGTGCCTTGGCATGTAATGGATGACAGAATCTTATCAGGCCATAGCCGTAGGCTGCAATGACTCCACCTGGGCGAAGTACCCTGTCACATTCACGGTAGAATGCCTCGAAGTCCAACCAGTGCAGCGCCTGAGCCACCGTTATCAGGTCAGCGCTGCTTGCTGGCAGAGGCATTTGCTCTGCAGTCGCCACCCTAAAATAAAATGAATAAAAGTCACGAGCTCGACATATTTAGGGTATTTGCAGCTGCTGAAATCGACCCAAGCTGTCTAGTGGCAGCGGCAGCACATGGCAAGAATCTGTACAGGACGAGACGCACCCGAATCTCACATTAGCTTGCTGACTGGTGGATGTAGCTTGAGCTATCTGAGCTTTGCTTGGGTCGAAGCCGATTACCTCTGTGAAGTGAGGTGCGAGCCCAAATGTTGACTGTCCACTGCCGCAGCCAACGTCTACTGCACAGCCCAGAAGTGCCTGGAACAGGATGTCGTACACATGACTCATAGAATAACGTTAAAACACGGCCTATTTGCAGAACAAGCCGAGATCACAGCATTACGTCTGGAGGTGGGCTTTTGGCTATTGCGGCATTTTTCATATAATAATAATAATACATTCGTATAGCACCATCCAAGAACTGAATCTCTTTCTAGGCACTTTACAGATGCTGTATAGACAGCATTAGCAAACCATTGGTGGTAACAACCACAAGCAGAAGGCACAGTGTAAGCAGTTACATGCACGCAAGAGACGAATCACAAATACCCACCAAATGCGGTGCGTTTAAACATGCACGTTTTAAGCTTCTTTTTAAATGTCCTGTCGTGTGATGTTGTGATGTGCTTATGTAGTGAGTTCCAGGTTTTAGGAGCATAATCATTGCTCTTTAGGTATTAATCTGGCTTTCTTCTTAATTTCGGAACCGGTGCTTGGGTGATCAACGTGTCTCGGTGTGGCCAGCAATGAGCAATGTAATGGAGGCAGTCGATAACCTTTCGACTCGGCTGAATCGAAGTGTGCATGCTTCATCTTAAATGTCACATCAGGGGACTTTGCGATGTGCATCAGTAGTGAGTTACAGGCTACAGGAGCATAATCATTGCTTATTGGGTATTCATCTGGCTTGCTGCTTAATTTTGAAACCGGTGTTTGAGTGATCAAAGTGGCTCACTGTGGCCAGCAATGAGCAATGTAGCCGAGGCAGCCGATAGCGCTGGCTTCTCTTGGCTTGGCCGAGTCGAAGTGTGTATGCTGCAAAATTATCACATGCACTGCTGGTCTGTTATCAGTGTGGGAGCGTTTGCCATACTGATAGGAATGGCTCAGTAAGGGCGTCTCGGCAATCGTTTATCAGCGCTAGAGCTCCTCTCAGCCAACAGCTCTAATGGCCGCATCAATAGTGGCTGTCGTAGAGACCTGATGGCTACTAATCATTTAGCTGAGAGGCCTCTAGCTACTGCAGCTTCATTTTCTTACGTAGCAGGGATAAACTTTAAGAAGGTGAAGGAGAGAAAACGTTCGGGGAGGCAGACTTACCTGCTTGGAAGTGAAGTCCACAAGCCGAGCAAAGAGCTGTTCTGGGTAGGAAGGGCGGTATTTAGCGTACAGCTGGGCATGCTGGTCGGCTTCGAAGTGTCTGTGTGCCATACCGCATCGGCTCACAGAGAACTGCAACGTCCGACAATGATCGAATGGCCGAAGGGCTCTGCTACGGCAGTTCTCCGGCACGGCCGCTCGGCTGCGGCGCTGGTATGGCCGTGCTATATATAGCAAGCCGCACGGTTGTGACGCGGCTGTATACAGCAGGCTGATACTTCGCTGAGTTTGGACCGCGAGCCAGATTCCAGAACAGATTCGGCGTAGGCGTACCTGGTGGGTGGGTGGGTCGCAGGGGAATGGGCGGACACCTTTCGGGTTGGGTGCCGGCTGATGTTTACTCGTGATTCTGCTTCCGGAATCCATGCGACCGGCTACATAACGGCTCACAGATATTATCTCGCATGCTCATTCATACCTTCTCGTAACTAGTGGCACGCGCAATAGTTCGACGAATGAGCAGATAGACGAAACCCGCGGAGCCGAAAGCCGGAAGCATTGCTCAAATGCGCATGCGTAAGTAGATGAGGGCTGGACACATCCGGGTGTCGAGTCGGGTCGGTGGTTGATAGCCGTGCCCATGGAGACTTCTGAGCACCTCACACCTGAACGACCTAGTGGTATGGAAACGGCTGCATCGTTGATACCCAGACTTGATAATCGCTTTGCTGCGTCTCGGCATCGATGGCCTTTGGAAGAGATCGTAGGGGTCTCGAGACCCCTCGGCTGCCTCTTTTGAGACTCTAAAAAATAAATTTCTACCCCTTATTGCTTTTAAGAATTACCTCTGTAAAAAAATCTGAAATGCGGTCGTCTGCGTCAGAAAATGGCGTCCTCGACAGAAACTTGCACTGCTCTGAACTGCAACCCAAATGGGCTCGCTCTAGCAGTCACCTCTTCAACCCCGGCAATAAAAGCAGGGGCGACATCAATCCACAGACCGAAGGCTAGACGCTCAACGTGACTTTCGAGTCGATCTTCAAGACCGACTCGAGGCTTTTGATCGGGAGTTCCGGTAGGTCTGCTGCTGGTGCCCAGGGTGAGCTCGCAGCTTTTATTGGATCTGCGTAAATTTTCTTTTGCGGGCTTATGCTTGATGAGATTGTGCAAGTTGATCGCAAACTAATTGGCACGCTCTCTTGATAGCATAATACAATTTTTTAGAAAGAGAATTAGTTTTCTTAGGATGCTCTGCACATTTTTTATCTTTATTATTTTGAAACGTCTAACCTAGTTAGTAGTTCCAGTCTGGTTTTGGAGTATGCTTGTTGACATTGAGCATGCTACCACTAGCCGTCCAATCGTGCTTTCTTTGCAGCATATGTAAAGTGTCTGGAAAGATAATAAGTTTTCTGGGGGTGCTATACCAATTTTTTATTATTATAATCATTGCTATAATTGTTACATATGAATTTGAATCAGCTGTAAAGCGTCTAATTGCACGCACAGGAAGACCTGCAAGTAAAACCGTTGGCGACAGATGCTTTTTTCCTTGCTGCTCCTAGACACTGTGTAACTCACTATCACCTAGACTGTGACGCAACGACATCTACTCTCCTGCTTCCCAATGCGGCGCATCTTTTCCAGCCAGACACTGGGCTTCTACTTACATGCTTCTGGCTATCTCTTTTAACATGAGATGAAGTCCGTTGGCTACCGCACGTATACTTAAAGCCACTTTGATTTGAGTGCGCTATACAAGACTCTCCTGCGCAACACCTGCTTAGTCTTTGGGGTATCATGGAGTAACAGACGGAGATAGGTTACCTAAATTTAATAGAACGCAATTTATAGATACGCTAAATTACAAACGACGCTGTCGAGGTCGTTATCACGTACTGCGTCCGATCGTTCTGAAACTGTGGATAGGAAATAATAAATGATGTTCACAGGTAAGTTCTTACGTAAAAGCCTCGCGTACACAAACAACGTCGTAGAAGCGTCAATACATTGACTCCAGCATACGCAGCTCAAGAGTATGCTGCTTGCCGCGCAGAGATACCTGAATCTCAACTGATTCGACTTCAAGGTCCTCTCACTGGTTTACAGGTCGCTTCATTCGCTTGCACCAACCTTGACCTTTCCGACTTCTTTATTTCTCCTGTGTGCTCTCTCGCACAGCCAGCTCTTCGGCTACCGTTCGTATTGCCGTCCTTAGCACTAATTTGAAAACTTTCGGTGGTCGGCACTTCAGTTGAAATGCACCAACAGTATTTGGCTCGCTTCGGGGTCCTGATGCCAGCTGCATTGACTTCGTAATATCAAAACTCAGCTAAAAACGCACCGCTCCGTTAAGCTTTTACCTGCATCCTTGGAAATTGTTTTTCCTGTGTGCTATGCGTGTTCACATGTGCGCGATCCGGCAAATGTTACATGCCAGAGATTCTACTGCTTAGAGGCACATTGAATCTCCATCTGTGTTTTCATATGCTTTTCTAAGCATACTCCTTGTATTATTTTGCATGCTTATCTACCATGATACCTTGCTTGCCATTAACTCTTGGTTACTACTTGTCTTGTATCGAACTGACTGCAGGTCACGTTCAGATGTCGAGTGTCTCACCCTTAACTGACCATGTAATGAACAAAAGATAGTTCTTTCGGTACCAGTTATTGCCTTTTTGAAGACTGTGACTCTTGTAACTCTCTTCTCAAACGCTAGAGTAAGCTAATTGAGCTGTTAATGCTCATAATTGTCAAGCTATTTTACTAATCTGCCTTCGAGCAGCTGGTGATGTTTGAACTCCAAGTTATGTGAGCATTGACAACCACCTTTATGTGGACGAATAAAGAACAATGTGCTAGTATATATGCTTCAATGTATAATGATGACAGCGAAGAATGCCCGTCTATAATAATAATAAATTTTTATAGCACCATCAGAGAACTGAATCTCTCCCTCTCTAGGCACGTTAAAGACGCTATACAGAAAGAATTACTAAATTAGTGGTGGTAATATCCGCAAGCAGCAGGCAAAGTGTAAGCACGGATTTTCACAGAAAGGATTAATCACAAAGGCCCACTAAATGCTGTAATTAAAAGGTGTGTTCTATGCTTCTTTTTAAATGTAGTCATCTAAAACGAAAATAAAAACGCATCTATTTATCAGAGCATTTAGTGGGTCCGTGCGATTCATCTTTTACATGCTTCGATTCTAATTCAAACTATTCGATCGTGCTTCATTTTCAGAAAATTTAAAGTGCCTAGAAAGAGATTGGTTTCCTCTGAGGGCACTAAATCAAATGTATTATTTTTATTATTGTTGTTATTATGTCAGGGGATGTTGTGACGTGCGTGGGATGTCTGTATTAGGCTCTCACCCTTTTGATGACTTTTCTTGGCGTGTTATTGGTGCTTAGGAAGCTTTTCTTATTTACGCGTCGTGACGTTTAGCCAGCATCTTCTAAGGCTCTCTCGTAGAGATTTCAACTTTCTTAAGTCAACGACGATATTTCATATCTGCTTCAATAAACTTTGTGTGGTTAAGACCGTGTGGCTAGCGCTAAATTTGTCAGTCACTGTAAGAAATATATTGCCTTTACACTTTTTAATTCACTTTAATATAATTATGCACTGCTTATTAAAAATCATACCACTGGGTACAAGCTCAGCTACGAGAGCTGCTGGATTTTGTCCGCGGGCATTGCTTGTAGTGTACTGGCTGCAAAGCTTGGCTTGCAAGGTACTAAACGAAATCCAAGTGTGTCGTAAGTGTAAATATTAAACACCTGCCGCCAACTCCAGTGCCTGTAGAAATATATGAACAAATGTGCAAAGGCGCAATTTCATATCTAAAAATGTTTTTTTAATTTATTTTAACCACGATGTTGCTGGTGGAAAACTTTTAAAAGACTAGCACTGTTTGCTACTAAAGTAAAATTGATCTAAGCTTTGATGTTCTAAAATACAACAGCTTATTTTTAATTTATAGATACAACTATTAATTCTGAAAAAACATAATTGAAAAAGCCAAATTTTGTCAATAACTTCCTTAAATTTTGCGGTTGAAAATTTCTGTCTAATTATTATTTAAATCACTTGAAAAAATTGAATTGGTCTTTTTCCTTTTGCAACCATGGGTAGAATTTTAAGCGTTTGCCTGCCTATTAATTCGCAGCAAAAATTGGTAAAGATTTTAAAACCCAGCTCATACACCATTTGACCTCCTGGCAGACTTTCCATCTCCTAGAATATTTCGCTTACTGTTCGTTAGGCAGCATTGTGAAACCACTTGAACATCAGTACAAACGCTTCCAAGCAAGTTTCAAAATTCAAACAAATTATTTGCGGTACAAAAGCCTATATTCTGCCAATGGGAGGAGTGTGTGAGCTAAAGTTCCGGCTAGTTCGCGAATAAGCCTCGCTGCCAGCTGTGCATCAGCGTTTATTATTGATCGGCCTTCTTGTGGTATTGGATCGTCTGCACATGCCATTTTATAGAAATGCATTTAAGGATATGCATTCGCTGACTAATACTGATAAGCCACAATCGGGACGATTAATTAAAAATAAAAAACCTACCGATCATTCATTCGCCGTAGCCGTGCGCAGCCTATAGATATCGCCGTTACCTTTGCAACAATTCCTGTGTGGTACCATTTAATCTTTTTAACTTCCGCTTTGCAGTTTTTTCCGGTTTATGAAATCATGCGCTAACATTTTGTGCACAATTCTAAAGCTGGGCTTGTCTGTCGTGTTATCAAAATTACCATATTGCACCACTTCTCGCCGACCTGCACTGGCTCCCATCAATCAGCACACCTACTTCAAGGTTATGTCACTCACTTGTAGATACCTTCATTCTCTTGATCTATCTTACAAATTCAAATTAATTCCCAATCAGGCCAGGCATCGTGCCACTCGCTCTCTGACTCGTCTGAAGTCGTTAAGCTGCGCCTCGCACCATTCTCGAGTCTTTTAGAGACCCTGCCTTTACTTCTTATGCTATTTGAGCCTAAAACTCACTCCCGACTGACTTCACGATACTCTCTGACTTAGTGAGCATTTTCTGGTTGCTCGTGAAGCGTCTTATGCATGCTTTATGCAAGCTGACGCTGATATTACCCTGATATTTCTGATATTACTGATATTACCCTGATTACGCTGATATTACATATTGGCATGCTTCTTTAGCAACAAGGTGTAAGATATGCCTCGACGAAGATTTAGTTTTTCTTAGGGCCCTGTACACATTTATTTAGCGAAGAGATTTCATTAACATTAGAGGCCAAGTAGATATAAAATGGTTTGTAACATTCTTGATGGAAATATAATTCAAATTGCTACTACAACACGTCAATGCCAATAGCTTAACTGTTTTTCATTTCAACACAAAATTTATAATTGATAAGTAGCATGAATACCGATCAGTATAAATACCTCTAGTTTTTGGATAGCTTGAACTTTGAGGTTTTTCTGAAATGTAGAATCGCGCTTTTGGGGCTATACAATCTGGCGCTTAACTTCAACTGTTTTCCTATCTCTTTCTCAAACTCAGCCAGTCTCCATCCTTATATCTCCTAACCGCTGCTTTATTTTCCCTCTTTGAATTTGCGTACGTGTTTCTGTTTTTTCCCTGTTTCCATCTCTGTCTTTATCTGCGTCCCTGTCTGCCTCCCTCTTTATTCCATGACCGCCTTTTCGTGATTTAGGCGTTGCAGAAGTTTCACAACCAGCGGTACATAAGCAAATGCACAAAGTTAGGAATATTTTGGTGATATTCGGGCCAAATATTCGGGCGAGTCGCTTCGTTTCCTAGCTGATGGTAGCACGGGCCACGGCGCCTGACCAATTTATATCTGGTGACAATGAGCTCACCCATCTAGGCCACGCAATGCACCACCCTAGGCAACAGTTCTTACTTTCTCACCAGTATTAGATGTCAGCCGAAGATAAGTACCGGCACGTAATCTGCAGCAGTGTACAAAGATAACATCCATACGAGAGGTTGACACATAGGTACTCAAATGGCGACATGCAAAATTTGTTAGATTATGACTGCCGAAGTATTATTCACACGTCCTTATTTATTATGGCTTAGATCTGTTTATGTGACAATCTTTGGATTATAAATACCGAGAACCGTTTAAGTTATAGCTCTCCTGTCGTCCGTAGAGATGTTCACACGATAGCCTATGTTGGACGTCTCCGGTTCAAACTTTCCGATAAAGCACTTCAGATCGACTATCAAGGGCTGCGATTGCCTTCTATGAACCAGTTTTTGTTTTTGACAGCACCTTATCTTAACTGGGGTTGCCGTTTATGAGGCTGCAGCTACACGATTGAGCAAGAAAGAAAGCGAGTACCTAAAAAGCAACGCCATTTTTTACTCAGCTCCACCAACCGCTCGCTAGCTCATAGCTACCAAACGCACGGAAAGCGTACGAACCTAACTCTCGTAGCACGCCACCACAAATACACTAGCACCAGCGCCTTTCACACGCAATTGCAAAGAATCAGCTATATGTATGTATATATATATATATATATATTTATTTATTTAGTTATTTGCTTATTTATTTATATGCGTATATATATATATGTGTGTGTGTATTTATTTATTTATTTATATGCGTGTATATATATATATATATATATATATATATATATATATATATATATATATATATATATATATATATATATATATATATATATATATATATATATATATATATATATATATATATATATATATATATATATGACACTTGATAATGCAGGCTGCTCGAGCAGACGCCATTTGGATACAAGCTAGTTGCGGTGAACGAGCTGCCATGCCGCTCACCAAGAGGCAGATATTCCTTTGCGTCGGTCAGACTTTCTCTGCTCGTATAGCCGCCGACATATTAGCAGTAATTAACAACATCCGCCTATACAAATAAATATCGAGCTGCACGCGACCGTGCTCATTTCTAACTACTTCGTGCGTGCTCTCCGATTCAACTTAGCAGCCACGCTCGTAGGGCTTTGCAGGATGGCAAATGCGAAAACACATCGTTTGCCGCTCCGCCGACGTGCAGTGGATGCTTCCGCAAATAGCACCATCCGGTCTCCCTTTGCCGATCCCACGCCCACCAACACTATGCTGGGGCAGTTGGCGGTGCGGGCTCCTCCGCTTGCGGTGTTATCGCTAGCGTTTGTGCTCCATTCTTGCCCTGGTTATTACATTCGCGTTTGATAGATGTGGTTCTCTTCACCAGCTCGTAGACGGCATTCTTGAAATGCCTGCGTCGACGGTGAAACAGCAGCATCACCAAGTCGCAAATGACGATCGCGATGCCGAGAAGCGCTAGGCCGCTGCCAAGGTTGAGAAGAAGCGGAATGACGTTGAACGCTCCGGCTTTGGCGTTCACCACGACCACAAAGAGGATGCCGTACGCCTTGACGAGCGTTCGCCGAGCGACGCCGTCCACCTCGTAGTGGTGGGCCGTCCGGAAGTTGTACCCCTTGAGCACGCCGGCGCCTCCTCTTTCGGCGTCCATGCGCGTGAAGACGTACTTCGGCCGACATCGGTCGTCGTCCAGGTCGAGGTTGCAGTTCCAGTCGATGCGAATCAACACAACGGCGCCGGTCTGAGCCAGGTCGCTGTAGTTCTCGCCGCCCAAGTCGTCGACGATGTTGCCCAATCGGAACACGGGGCACAGCGGATCCGCGAGAGCGCTGTTCACGCACGATCTCAGGTAAGCGCGGTTTACGTCCTTGACGATGTTGCTGACGTGTCGGTTGTAATACGGAAAGTACACGTCGTTCTTGATCAGCACCGTGAAGTTGCGCGTCCCGAGCAGGGCGGCATGGCTGAGGGACGGCTTGCTCTTCTCAACCGGGCACCACGCGAACAGCTCGCACACCTTCATCGCTTTCGCCGCGCCGCTTTCGCTCGTGCTGTTCACGCAGCGGCCAGTGAAAGCGCCATTGCCGACCAGCAGCGGCCGCCCGGCCGGACAGTCGGCGTCGTCGGAGCAGCGCGCCTCGCTCACCGACGCGTCCTCCTCGCATACGCCCTGGCTCTGATTCCGAGTCACTATCATGTTGGTCATGACGAAGAAGGCGCCGTTCTGCTGCGCCGGAATCACGTAGTCGCCGACGTCCCAGATGCGCGACCCGATTTCCGGCGCCAGAGCGGAGTAGTTGGTGTATTCGACGCCCTTGACTTTGGTGGTGACTCCGCTCACTCCGACGTCCGAGTGCTGGTAGCCTTTGTTCCACACCATCACCCAACCGATGACGTAGGCGATCACCAGCAGCTGCACGGAGCGGCTGATCAGGCCGATTTTCTTCGACTTGATGTGCACGAGCTTCACCGTGTCGTACTCGAAAAAAAACGCCATCACGGCCGAAGCACATTTCGACGACATCGCGCGAGACGACAAGTCCGTTTGGCTCCTCTGGAATGCCGACGGACGGAGTAACGTTAGGGTCCGTCTGCTGCTCAGCATCGTAGCGCGGTAAGATTATCGACTGAGCCAGGCCTCACATTTATTTCCGCGATCGAGTCTTTTGCGACGCCCTGACGCGCTCGCTAATAGTACTCAAACCCACTTAGCTTTCTGCTGATCGTCCAAGCTGTAGCGACGTCCCTTGAGGGTTCCTGTGCATGAGCGCGAAATCAAAATCGGATAGCATCACTTGCGTGCGATTTTGAATATCGACCATTCGACTAACGGTAGCGCAACTCAGACGCGTTGGAGCAGCTTTCATACACGCGCGCCCCCAGAACTCGAGGGTACCCCACTCTTTCTCTCTCTCTCTCTCTCTCTCTTTATATATATATATATATATATATATATATATATATATATATATATTTTCTCTCTTTCTCTTCCTATTTCTTTCTCTCTCTATCTCTCTCTCTCTCTCTCTCTCTCTCTCTCTCTCTCTCTCTCTCTCTTTCTCTCTCTCTCTCTCTCCCTTTCTCTCTCTCTCTCTCTCTCTCTCTCTCTCTCTCTCTCTCTCTCTCTCTCTGTCTCTGTCTCTCTCTCTCTCTCTCTCTCTCTCTCTCTCTCTCTCTCTCTCTCTCTCTCTCTCTCTCTCTCTCTCTCGCTCTCTCTCTCTTTCTCTCTCTCCTTCCCTATCTCTCTCTCACCTCCTTCCCCTCCCCTCAATCGGCTGCGAACTGGCTAGCATATGCACGACTTGTTATTCTAAGGTGTGGGCACTCTTCGCGGCTGCAAAGCGCCACTAGTGTAGGCATATCTTTATCCGTCGATGTTCCACAGTTTCCACAGCCAGTCGTGATTTAGAGGTTCGTGGCTTCGCCGGTATTTTCCACACGTGACTATCCGGGACTAGCATCTAGCACCATTGCGAGCGCTGCCCTTCCTAGCTGTAGTGGCTTAGTTGTGTTCGGACGAAGAACCCCCTGCACCCAGTTTATAACAGTACAGCTTGGGATATCGAGAAGCAACTTTCATCTCACTCCTTAAGAACGATGCCAATACCATTGCACTTTGCCGAGTTGTATTTCTGTCTTACCCTCACTATTCATGCATCGGCACAAACCGTGCAGCGTGCGTCGAGCGGGGCGCTCGACAGACGGTGACGAACGAAGAAAACAGCTATGAGCAGCACTAAGAACAACTGCAATTTGCCGATAGCGAAAAGAAATGTTTGTATGCAGTCGGTGCGGCCTGTAAATCGGGTGTCCTGGTTATTCGCTATTGTACCTAACGCTCAGCGAAACGACTTGCCAATCAACGGAAACTGAATCCTCATACCACTACTCGTAAGTCGATATAACTGGAAAGCTAAGGCGGTGAATTCCTCCGGTAATTGCTAGCAGGTATAAAAACAGATTACTACGAATTTGAGCAGCATACCTTGGCTTTGAACAGTCGCTAACGTCAGCTCTTTTTGCGTATCTGTTGGTGCTACCGAGTGTCTAGCTACACGACCTTTGCCTTCTGAGGACTTTGTTCAGAGTCCCAAATCACTACGGGATTGAGTTTTCACACTTGCTGAAGCTGAATTGCTGCATTCGCCTCTTACTGAATCGGTCTGTGGGCGTGGCATCGCCACTATGCTGCCCCGCCCAGGTCGGGCTTGCGGCCTGCGACCGCCCGGTCGGCGATCTGGGCGCTGGCAGTTGGCTGCTGGGCGGCCTGGCTCCGTCCGCAAGTTGACCTGCTGTGACGGTAAGTGGCCACGCTGTCGCCACGTCGTGGCCACACCATTTGGCCCTGTCCAGGCTGCGTCGCTCTCTTCCCTACTCTTTCTCGGCCGTCAGCGGACTGCGTCTCACTAGTCTCAGGCACACGCGTGCGTTGTACGAAGGTAGGAATCCCGCGACCACTGATCGTCAAAAAGTACTCAATACACGTACGTCATGTGGAGAGGTGCGCTGTCGCTCGCTATTAGCCCACGCTGCACTGCTTCATTCTTTGGCTCCAGCCTATCTCTTAGATATACTTCCCCATCAGGCCAAGCATCGTACCACCCACTGTTCGGAATCCAGCAGTCTACACATACCTCGTACAAACCTCAAAATCCTTTGGAGACCGTGCATTTAGTTCGTATGCTCCCAAAGCCTGGAACTCCCTCCCGACCTGCGTCAGAACATCCCATGACCTGACCACATTTAAAAGGAACCTAAAAACACACCTATTTTTGACAGCATTTATTGGGCCCTGTGATTCGTCCTTCGTGTGCTTATGCGTGCTGACACTGTGCGTGCTGCCACTAACTACATTTGCATGCTGACCCTGTGCATATCACCCCTAACCATGCTATTCGTTTTTTTGTTTATCAAGCATGATATTACTCACCATTGAATTGCATTTCCCTTCGCAGCAAATGTAAAGCGCCTAGAGAGAGATTGAGTTCTCTGAGGACGCTTTATCAAGTGCATTAGTATTAGTATTAATATTATTACTGCGCAAGCGCGCTTCGGCTCGTTCTCCTTTTGAGCGCCACGCTGATGTGCGAGAGCCGCACAGGTTTGCGCGTGCAGCAATGTCGAAAACCGTCGTAGATAAACACACTTTCGGCGTACGATCGGTCGAGTTACTTTCCCTCTCGTCCCACTGCCTGACCGACTTCCGCTTCATGAGCTCGCAGGCCTGTGCTGGCCGCTTCCTGCAGCTCCTGCTCCGTCTACGATCGCGGTACTCCAGCGTAGAGACTTATCTAGCGTTGCAAGAAGCTGCGGAGAGCTGCTGGGAATCTTGATCTGATTTAACACGAAAAACTGCCATTCGGCAGCAAAAACTGGTCAGCTGCTCCATAAAACTTGCGATTGCTTGGTCAAGCCAAGCGTTAGGCGCTACCTCCTGCTTAGAAACGCAAGTCTGAATGTGCGCTATTTCAGTGCCGGCAGCTTTTCTATGGCTGCAGGCCGGAGATCGTGAACCTAATCGTCTCATTGGACACACCTTTAACGGCTGCTACCAATTGTTTGAAGCATGTCCCTGTAGTTAATTTTGCCCTTCAGAAAACCTTTCAAGGGCTGCTATTGCCTTCTATGAACCAGTTTTGGTTTTTGACGGCACCTTATCCTAACTGGGGTCGCCGTTTATGAGGCTGCGGAACGCGATTGGGCTAGACAGAAAGCAAGTAGCACAAAAGCAACGCCATTTTTTACTCAGCTCCAACAGACGCCCACTAGCTCAGAGCTGCCCAACGCAAGAAAATCGTACGAACCTGACTCTCGTAGCACGCCACCACGAATGCACTATCACCAGCTTGTTTCTGACGCAGTTGCAAAGATTTGGCTATATGCATATATATATATATATATATTTATTTATTTATTTATATTTATATATAAATATATTTATTTATTTGCTTATGACACATGATATTGCAGACGTCTCGGGAAGACGCCATTTGGATACAAGCTAATTGCGGTGAACGAGCTGCCATGCCGCTCACCAAGAGGCAGATATTCCTTTGCGTCGGTCAGACTTTCTCTGCGCGTATAGCCGCCGACATATTAGCAGTAATTAACAACATCCGCCTATACAAATAAATATCGAGCTGAACGCGACCGTGCTCATTTCTAACTACTTCGTGCGTGCTCTCCGATTCAACTTAGCAGCCACGCTCGTAGGGCTTTGCAGGATGGCAAATGCGAAAACACATCGTTTGCCGCTCCGCCGACGTGCAGTGGATGCTTCCGCAAATAGCACCATCCGGTCTCCCTTTGCCGATCCCACGCCCACCAACACTATGCTGGGGCAGTTGGCGGTGCGGGCTCCTCCGCTTGCGGTGTTATCGCTAGCGTTCGTGCTCCATTCTTGCCCTGGTTATTGCATTCGCGTTTGATAGATGTGGTTCTCTTCACCAGCTCGTAGACGGCATTCTTGAAATGCCTGCGTCGACGGTGAAACAGCAGCATCACCAAGTCGCAAATGACGGTCGCGATGCCGAGAAGCGCTAGGCCGCTGCCAAGGTTGAGAAGAAGCGGAATGACGTTGAACGCTCCGGCTTTGGCGTTCACCACGACCACAAAGAGGATGCCGTACGCCTTGACGAGCGTTCGCCGAGCGACGCCGTCCACCTCGTAGTGGTGGGCCGTCCGGAAGTTGTACCCCTTGAGCACGCCGGCGCCTCCTCTTTCGGCGTCCATGCGCGTGAAGACGTACTTCGGCCGACATCGGTCGTCGTCCAGGTCGAGGTTGCAGTTCCAGTCGATGCGAATCAACACAACGGCGCCGGTCTGAGCCAGGTCGCTGTAGTTCTCGCCGCCCAAGTCGTCGACGATGTTGCCCAATCGGAACACGGGGCACAGCGGATCCGCGAGAGCGCTGTTCACGCACGATCTCAGGTAAGCGCGGTTTACGTCCTTGACGATGTTGCTGACGTGTCGGTTGTAATACGGAAAGTACACGTCGTTCTTGATCAGCACCGTGAAGTTGCGCGTCCCGAGCAGGGCGGCATGGCTGAGGGACGGCTTGCTCTTCTCAACCGGGCACCACGCGAACAGCTCGCACACCTTCATCGCTTTCGCCGCGCCGCTTTCGCTCGTGCTGTTCACGCAGCGGCCAGTGAAAGCGCCATTGCCGACCAGCAGCGCCGCCGCCCGGCCGGACAGTCGGCGTCGTCGGAGCAGCGCGCCTCGCTCACCGACGCGTCCTCCTCGCATACGCCCTGGCTCTGATTCCGAGTCACTATCATGTTGGTCATGACGAAGAAGGCGCCGTTCTGCTGCGCCGGAATCACGTAGTCGCCGACGTCCCAGATGCGCGACCCGATTTCCGGCGCCAGAGCGGAGTAGTTGGTGTATTCGACGCCCTTGACTTTGGTGGTGACTCCGCTCACTCCGACGTCCGAGTGCTGGTAGCCTTTGTTCCACACCATCACCCAACCGATGACGTAGGCGATCACCAGCAGCTGCACGGAGCGGCTGATCAGGCCGATTTTCTTCGACTTGATGTGCACGAGCTTCACCGTGTCGTACTCGAAAAAAAACGCCATCACGGCCGAAGCACATTTCGACGACATCGCGCGAGACGACAAGTCCGTTTGGCTCCTCTGGAATGCCGACGGACGGAGTAACGTTAGGGTCCGTCTGCTGCTCAGCATCGTAGCGCGGTAAGATTATCGACTGAGCCAGGCCTCACATTTATTTTCGTGAGCGAGTCTCTTGTGACCCCCTGACGGACTCGGTCATAGGACTTGGACCCACTTAGCTTTCTGCTGATCGTCCAAGCTGTAGCGACGTCCCTTGAGGGTTCCTGTGCATGAGCGCGAAATCAAAATCGGATAGCATCACCTGCGTGCGATTTTTGAATATCGACCATTCGACTAACGGTAGCGCAACTCAGACGCGTTGGAGCAGCTTTCATACACGCGCGCCCCCAGAACTCGAGGGTACCCCACTCTTTTTCTCCCTCTCTCTCTCTCTCTCTCTCTCTCTCTCTCTCTCTCTCTTCCTCTCTCTCTCTCTCTCTCTCTCTCTCTCTAGTTCTCTCTTTCTCTGCCTCTTTCTTCCTCTCTCTCTCTCTCTGTCTCTCTTTCGTTGTCACACGCCGTTTTTATCTGATATTTACATCTCACTCTGGTTTGATCGCACGCGTATTTGCATAATCTCATTGGAAAGATTCCTAAATTTCGATGCGAACGTTTCGTGGCATCAAAACTTGAAATCTCCTTTATCGCCTGCCAGTTTGTCATTTCGCGATTTCCTTGGCGCCTGACCGTGGACAAGATGTCTGATTAAGTGAACGAATGGTGCGAAAAGCAGCAGCTCGCTCTAGCAAGAACTGAACATTTCACTTCTTCGATCGTGAATCCAGTGCACAAAGAGAGCTACAACTGTAGGTGTCTTTCAAGAACGGAACTCAAGCGACTCCGCTTAATTGTCGTTGACGCCCAAGTGGATTTTTATCTCGCTGCAGCCACCGTTGCTGCTGACTAACGAGCTCACGAATCTTGTTCAGCGCTTTTTCTGCAGGCAAGGATAATGCTAGGATCATATCTGATCTAATGTCAGTCGGATTGAAGACAGCCAAAATTCTCGTGTAAGGAGCAAGACCGCAATTGGTGAAAATTAGCGAAACACTTTTAGTGCTTGTTTGACGTGCTCACCGCAGTTGCATACCGACGGTATGGAGGACAGGATTTCGTTATTGTTGACGGTCGGAACGTACGTTTTCGTGGCGTTCCAGTATGCTGCTTCCCAAGTTGTAGGGGTGGGACATCTGCATGCCCCCCCCCCATCCATTCACTTGCACCGCCACTATCTTTGAGCCCTGACAGAGCGCTCGCAGGGCTAATTGCTGCGACAGCGGCGTCGACGCGAATCTACTCTAATTGCAGCAAGCTTAATCACCACTGTCGCAGCCATTTTGTTGCAGCCATTACGGCTCCTCAGACCTCTGCAGAGCTGGGGGAGTGGTGGGCTAGTCCCTCGACGCTGCCCACTCGGGTCAGTCCAGCGAGCGGCTGCTCGCCGGCTGGTGCGCGGTCTGCCCCCGGCCCGCAGACGGACCGGATGTAGAGCCTGAATCAAACCGTTTCGCGTATCTCGCCACAGACAATTCTTTGTGAATCGAGGACCTTGCTCTCGTTGCAGCTCTCGGTCTCACCACCCGGGTCGCGTAGTGGCAGCACTCTCTCGCGTGCGTGCGGCGATTGCGTCCGACCGTTGGGGAGACGCAGTAAATAAATAGGGAGCATCAAACTTCGCATTGAGCTTTTTTTCTGAATGAACGGGTCCAATTTGGCTGCTGCGGTTTTGGGACGAGACAGCAAAAGCTGGCTCTCTGAATCGCGTCGAATCAGATGACATCGCTAAGAGCGGTCGACATTGCGGCGCTAGTCTTCGGCATTGAGGGGCGCCGCGATGGCACACTAGGTAAGGCGGTTGCTTTCACGACCTCGGTCCCGATGTCGTGGGTTCGATTCCTGCAGTGGGCGATTCTTTATAGCCACTGCAAGCGGTGGTGATAGCCGTTAAGGCTCTTCTGTCGCTATACAAAAAGAGGCTGTTTAATCAGCTAGGATTTATTATTATTTAGCAGGCTTGGCCTTAGGGTTAATCGAGATGGGCTCATCAATAGCGCATCGACTTATTAAGCTTTTGATATATGTATACAATCTTCAAATCTTGTATGTGTATGCTTTTTACATGTATGTGAATAAACAGTGTAGACACTGCTCAACTCTATCTTGAAATCCTTCGTACCCTATCAGCCTTTGGCTTCTTCAAGTCGGTGACTTCAGTTGTTGTGCTGCATTCTACACTTCGTCCAGACGGCACTCGAGCAAATGCGAACGCATGAATTACTCAGCTTGAACTTGCAGAGCCGGTGTTTTGCTAGTTCCAAAACCAAGCAAGACTTTTTAGCTCGGGTTCGACTTTCTCAGCAGCCTCTCCGAGAATCTCCAACGTGCTAAAAGTGTATCTGCATCACTAACGTTCTGTATAGTTGCGAAAAAGCCGTCAAAACGACATCATAGACTGTCGACGGAGAACGGAGGGAATTTCTAGATGATGAAGGCGAGAGGCAATAGTGAATACAAAAGTCACACATTGCAATCACACCGCTGAGAGAGAGATAGGTGTGCCTTGCGTTCGTGCTTCGTCCGGTTTAATAGCAGATGGGCAGATGGGCAGATTATGGACGCAGAACAAAGAAGAGTTCTCAAGAAGAGCCCTCGCAGCTCCTTCATGCTTTATTCTCTGCCGTTCTCGGAAATGAAATGAGTCGTTTGAGCGCCGACTACTTGGAAACTGAATTGCGAAATCCTATCAGCGGTAGGCTTCCAACCAATCGAGGCAGTTAAAGCAACAGCGGCGTTTTTGAATAGGGCGGTCGAACTGGTTGGCATTTGCAACACGTTCCAGTTAGTTACTAAACTACGGACGGATTTCTTAAGGCTTTTAGTCGCGCTGCTAGCTCAAGATCGGGTCATTGTTTTTACTCAAAATAAGCGTACGAGTCAGAGTTCCACAGTTCGGCAGTCAGAGCTATTCGAGTCTACGAGCATTATGAAATGCATTAGTTCCATTGCCACAACTGTAGCACTTTTCTCGATGAAAGCCAATTTGCTATGGCACTCCTTAAAGCAAAGGGTTTGCGGTCGAAACCAAGTCATATTTGATGAGATCTGAAAACCATTAAAGAAAATAAAACGTTGACAGCAAATGAAAGGACCTGGAAAACTTCAACCTTCTTAGGCTTGCATTGTTTCAGCATCTCACACAATGCCTGAAAGACCGCTGATCTGGCGAGATATCAAAGATGCTATTGGTACAAGAGTTTGAAAAATATTTCCGGCAATCAAATGCACAATCTGGAAACCCCTTTTGCAATGCTTCGTCTTCAGTTTCTCATCTTGACGTATGCAAGTATGTCTCTGCTTGCCTACTAAGAAGACCGCTCAGCTAGTCTTTCAAGGGGGTTTTTTACGCTGTATAATCTGCAGGTTTGTAATCACTACATTTAACCCTGAGCTTCGTCATTAGCGATTACCCGTGGGCGAGCAATCAATTGCATTACCACGTTGACCGGCATGAGGTTGAGACTTGCAATTGCTGCGCTCGTTTGCCTTAGCTAGCATGGCTGCTGGCCGTTCAAATCGGCTAACTACTGGGCGAGGCATTGTCATAAGCAGCAAGGCAAATCTATTTTTCTCAGAAGCCGAAAGAGGCCCCGAGTGTATTCGCGTGCAAATTCGTATTGGATTCCGCTCTAAAGGGAGGCTACATGGTGCCACCGTGCCGCCGAGCATCTGCCGTATCAAAGCCTTGCTGCACTGCTGCTCGGTGCCTTTACTGTCGCCGCGGAGAATTTGAGAGAAACATTTGATTGGGCGGCAGCGAAATTAATGCCACAGCTCCACAGTATGTACGGGGCCGGATGCACTCTCCGCACACCCAGCCATTGGTCTCCGCCGCGGTCTGTCAGAGAGCGATTCCTACAGAGCACGTACGAAGCTAATTGAAGCGACAGCAGCCTCGATGCGAGTGCACTCTAACTGCAGCAAGATTAATTATTCATCGTCCGTCGTCTGGTCCCTCGAGAGGTAGCGCTAGCACCGACGTCTTTCGTCGCCATTTATCAGCGGCCGTAACGTCACCTCTGACCCCAGCCGAGCGCGAGGGAGTGGGCGGGTCCCTTGCCTGCGCCCACTCGGTCCAATCAGGGAGCAGAGCAGACAGAAGCTTCCCCCCCCCCTGTCTGTGCGCCGTCGACTGTCTTCGCGGTCTGCCCGTCCCCGAAGATATGCAAAGGTAAGCCTGAATCGGCAGCCTCAAAGCGTCTAGCCGCAGAAGACTCTTGGCAATAGGGCAGCTCACCCCGAGAAGCTGACAGTCAAGCGCCGGCGAAATCGCTGCTGCACTCGATCTAATCGCCGAAGGTCGTGAAGTTGGACATGAAAGCCTGCGAAAAAATAGAAAGCGGCAAACTTACGAAGCCCCGCGCCTTCACCTCAACGGTCTCACACGAATGAAGCGCTCCAATTCGGCTGCTACGGTCGAAGCCGGCTCTCGGAATCCTATCAGATGACGTCGCTAGCAACATTTGCAACGCCTGCGTACAAGCGAACGATCCAGCTGAAGAAAGACCTGGCTATAACTTTGGACGATGGTCCAGTGAGCGAGTGCTTATGAAAAATGCATGCTGCTGCAAATCCGTGTCGCTATCGGTCAAATGGTGGCTAAACGCACCCGTTCGCTGTAGCTACAGCGAACGGTAGTTCTCTGCATCGCTTCTTGAGACGAGCGAAGCTGTGGTGGCAACAGCTCACTTTTGCCCGCAGCAGCTCGCCCGTCATATAATTATAGTAATAGGAATACATTCGATCAAGCGCCCTCAGAGAACTCAATCTCGTTCTAGCCGCTTTACATTTGTTACAAAGAAAGCACAATCGAATGGTATGAGATGCTGCAATGCGAACAGCCATTCAGCAAATTCCCAATTGTGCCAAGCAGACAATGACAAGGGGACAGGGTAAAGGGTACATGGCTCTAAAGCCGTCCTGCGGCGAAGACCTTTTGAAAATACTTGTGGAGAGGCAGCACTTTGAGCATTTTGAGCCCACACTGCCAGACGATTTAATTGTGTAGTAGTCGCTACTTCTTGTGCTGGTTGCAGCAATCCACCACCGAGCGCCGCCGAAAACCCCTCTCTGCGCTGTTTCTTCCTTCTCACTCTCTGTCGTCGGCCACTTGCAAAGTGTTACTGCTTTGGTTGAATCCAAATGCAAGCCGTGCTGCGACTATTCTACGCACATGTTTGCCGATTCGCTATCGTTTCACCTGGCCGCATATCCGTAGCAAGTACCCGATTCGGCCACGGAGCCAACTAATTATGCGGGAGCCAATTTCATTTGCACAGTTTGTTAGTGCAAGCCCTGCGACTAGCTAGCTCACGGAGTACCTAGCTGGTCAAAGGGCATTGCACTAAATGAAGCTCGGTGGCCATTTCACTGAATGCTCTAGTTGTAGGCTTCACTGCAAGCTATTCATTTTCAGTTACAAATTTATTACTACATAAGTCGACCCCTCTCCTTCGTGTTCTCTCTTTTTCTCCGCGATCGATCCTTCTTTCCCAGCTCGCTTTCATTTTTTGCTCTCTCTCTCTCTCTCTCTCTCTCTCTCTCTCTCTCTCTCTCTCTCTCTCTCTCTCTCTCTCTCCTCTATCTCTCCTCTCTCTCTTTCTCCCTTTCTCTCTCTCTTTCTCTCTAGATCATTCAAGTGCCCCAGATCGCTCTGACTTTGACAAGCAGAAATCAGCATTAAAGATGCATTAAATTCCCGAGTGAGGCTGACTCTGACAGCTTTAGCCGCTAGCACAAATGTAAGTGCTCTCCATTTAATGAGCACCCACGGTTCCATACTAAAACGAAGCGAGACAAGTCCTTGCCCTCTGATCGTTCGAAAATTGCTTTTGGCTGATTGAAAACGGAGCATTGCTTTACCGCAGACTTGTGTACAAGCGCTAAATTTGCTTGCTGCCCAAATATTTTTCTCTCGTTCTTCAACTGCGAGATTCAGCGAATCCAGCAGCGTAGCAAGATTTTGACTTAAACTCGAACAGACAGAGGTGCATTGGAGCGCCACACAGCTTCCCTCCTGATGGGATGTTATCCAAGCGACTTTGAATTAAAACGACTTCGCCTTCACCGGCAAATTTTTTTCTGTGCGATGTCAGTCGGTCTTTCTACCTTTTCTATGTCTTTTTATATCTCTTTATCGATATGAAAGAGCCTATGCGTCCTATGCAGGCATCTATTGGGCTTCGATACTGTCATGCATGGTACCACAGATAGGACCAGCCCCATTTCGTCTTCCCGTATAGTTGGCAGGGCTGGCACTCTGTTTCTTTTTTCTCTCCTGTCTTTTCTGTGTATGCTTGCAATAAGTCCGCTTTAGGTAAATCAAATGTGTGGTATCAAAAGTGGAACCTGAAGGTGAACGCGATCCTGAAGGTGGCGCCCAACTGCAGCTAGCATTTGTAATGTAATGTAACTTATAAAAAAAACAGCATCTGCTGATAACGAGATGCAAATGGCAGGCTAGAGAGCTTATACGGATCTTCTTGCCAGTAGCGGTAGACGGCGGCAAGACCGTATAACCAGCGTCATGACGAAGGCTCTATTCCAGTACGACGCCAGCTCCCAGCTCGCATCAGCAACTCAGCCGACATCAGGAAGCTACTAGCTCAATTGAGGCGACGCTGTGTTATGACCGAAATCAGCCAGACCATGACTGGTAGCCATTACTCGCGGTCTCTGAATTGTAAGCGCTAGAAACCGACTATGCGACCATGTGCGGCCGAGGCCACACAAAAGCCGGAGCCGTGAGATAGGCAGTCATTTGCGACTTCACATTCGCCATTGGCATTTGAGCAGATCTGAGCTCTAAGCCGCGGAGACGTTGGTAAGCGTCTCGGCGGCCCTGTTGAACGCCCGTAGCCCTCCGTTGCTGTCAAACAGACGTCTACATCACGGATCACGGCCTTGACGATTTAAGGTATGCGAACTCTTGGTCGCTGCCGCTGTCCTTGCCGCGCTCCTTGCCGCAGCCTCCTAGTCCTCACTGGACGAGAAAGCCGCGCACCGCAATTGCAGCATCCGTCAAAGGAAACGTCAGCCTCTGAGCGTCCATATTTTCAGGACTGACACTTGCGTTGTAAAGGAGAGGGACAGCACAGTGCCCGGCAGTAATGAACAGCGAACGTAAAAGCCACGAGCTTTTCTTTTGCCGATCGATCATAACAAAGAGCCGCTTGTGAAATAGCCGCGATAAGGCGAGGCTTAGGAGCAGCTCGATTTGTGATTTTATATAAACGAGACTACTGTCTAACTTACGACCTAACCACTACATAAGACATGAGCGTGACCGCATTCGCCCTCTCCTCTCTTCTGTCTCTCTCGTCTCTCTTGGAGTAACGGTCAGTCTGTCGGTGAGTCGTAGCACTGAGTGTGAGCTGATGTGAGAAAGCAAACGAGAGCACATGCTAGAAGTCACCTGTCGTATCAGCTGTATTGCGCACGCTAATGTTTGTGCTTATTTTCCAATACGGTGGTTCTGTTAGCGCAACATGCAGATTATCGAGAGCTGTGCCGTTACCGTTGGAGTATTGCGAGCTTCAAGTCTCTGCACATTGCACGCGTTACGCCTCTACCCAAACTAATGAGGTTTACTCAGTCCTCAGTCTTACGGCTCAGTCAAATTTCAGGCGTTAGCCTCCGGCTTTGAGGGGTCGCCGGGCTCGACCCTAACACGACCTCAACCCTCGACCATAAGGGCGCTCGAGATGCGCTCACCACTAGCGCATCGATTTAGTAAGCTGTTGATGCTGTTAAGAATTGTAGAAAACTCTTATGTGCGCAACCCTTTGTATGAACTGCTCTTTATGCTCTCTCCCACGATATCTTTAAAGCCTTCCTACTCTTTCAGCCTTTGGCTTCATCAAGTCAGTTGCTTCATTTGGAGTGCTGCATTCTCCTAAGTATAGGTCTACGCGTATTCTACGTCTACGGCTACGTCTAGATCTAGTCGCCCGATAAATAGCCGACGCACGTGCCTACTTGGATTTTACTTGCGCAGCTGGTGTTTATTTAGCCTCGAATGGAAAGAGCGGTATTTCCTCTGGCTAAGAGATCGCTGAGTTTTCTCAGCAGACAACAGAGAGCTTTCGGGTTTCTAAAAGAGCGCGTGCGTCACTAACATTCTGAATACACTGCAGTTGCGAAAAAGGTCGTCAAAACGGCATTTTAAACTGTCGGCGGAGAGCAGACGGTATTCTGTGTTAGCAATACTGAGAGATACCACTCACTATATAGGTTAATAATGATAACAAAAAGACGAAAAGATGAATGTGATGGGTATTCGTTATACGCCAGGATTTTTGGCTTGAAGACGGTGAGATCGTGAAGCCACAGCGATCCTTTAGAATGATCCTCAAGTTCCTTCATGCTAAATTTTCTGCAGTTCTTGGAGATGGAACGTTTTTATTGCGTACCGAATGCACATGACGTTTCGATTTCTGGGAGGAATGCAACAATAGTTCCATTTGGTTACCAAACTAAGTAAAGATTTCTAGCATCTTCTGTTTATGTAGCTAGTTCAAGATCTGATCACTTTTTGCACTCAAAACAAGTATAGGGAGCAGATTCCCACATGGGCTGTCAGAGTCATTCGAAACTAAGAGCACTTATAAAATTAATTAGTTCAACTGCAACAACTGTAGCAACATTATCTTGAAACCATTCAAGCAATTAATACTAACGCAAATTTGAACTTCTAGAAAACTTGAATCTTCATAAGTTTTCTTTTTTGAGTGTCCCACACAATGTCAGGACGACCGCTTGGTTTGGAAGATGTCATAAGAAGTAATTGCGACTATTGGTACTCTGCTCACTAGCAAATAAAAAACCGTTTTGGAAATAAAACGTATAAGCCGGTAGCGTCTTTTAGAAAGTCTTGTATTTATTTTGTCAGCTTGGCTTATGTCTATTCATCTTTGCTCCACTGTTAATCAGACCTTGTAGCTAGTCTTCATGAGGGATGCGGCACACTGCATAATATATATGTATTGTGTGCGTGTGTGTTTGTGTGTGTGTCTTTGGGTGTTTAGGTGTGTGTGAGTGTGTGTGTGTGTGAGTGTGTGTGCGTCCGTGCGTCCGTGAGTCCGTGTGCGTATGTGTGTGTGTGTTTGTGTGTGTGTGTGTGTGTGTGTGTGTAATTCATTTGTATAGCGCCCTACGAAAACTTAATCTCTACTCTGGCGCTTTGCATATGCCACGGTGCTCGTGCCAACGTACTCTTATCATCGAATACATTCACCTTGAACTTTGTTGAGGCGAGCACTTTAACCACTAGCCCAAACCAGCGCCGCAGGCTCGTTGCCCTTTCATATCCTACTGAGCTTGATCATTAGCAGTTACCCAAGAAACCAGCTCCATCTACACGTTGACGGGCATGAGGTCGAGGTCGAGGTCGAGGTCGAGGTCGAGGTCGAGGTCGAGGCTTTCAATAGCTCTGCTCACTTTGCCTAAACTAGCGCTAGCTGCTGGCCTGCAGCGACGCCTGAACCTGAGCCTGAGCATCAGCTCAGGAAGCATAACAGGTTAGTTGCCTGTAAGATAGTGAGGTCATGTATTCTATGCTTCCGACGCTACTGACTAAGCGTCGACTGGTAAAAGAGGCTGTTATGAGACGCCGTAAACGTCGGATTGGGCCGGCCAGCGTACGTCACTCTAGCTCCAGGAGAGTTAGCGGCTGTCGCATTAGATTCGGCTTATCTGGCTCAGTGTGATGCTACTCCGATGGCCTAGGGATCGATTTGGATGTAGTATTCGTCGCATTCTCGAGCCGCCTGTTATTAATTAAACCCTAAACGCATAAGTAGTAAACAAGTATTAATGTCGCTGTAGGCATGTCGACTTAAGCAGGCCTCCGTCTTTCTCTTAAACAGTGACACGCGACGGACGCACAGCGAAGGCAATGCCTATCGCCAAATTTATTAGGACAACATGACTGAACTGAGAGAATGTGCGAAGGTAAGCAACAGCTGTTGATGCGATCGTATATGTAGTGTAATGGGGTGCATGAAGTTTATTGTGACTCTAGGCCAGGGACTCAGTCAAAACCATAGCTACGCGAGTGCTTCGTTGACTCTTATCGCTGCGAATCTGGGAGAACATTTCGGGCAGCGAGACGATTCGGTAATTTTAAATAAGTCTCCGGTGAAATGCTGTCCTATTTCAATGAGCCCGGTTGAATTCCGATGACCGGATGTATACGCAGCTCTCAATTCATTTGAGTTAGGAACCATGGATTTTCACTAATCGGGAGTGCACATTCATTTGCTCTAATGGTTAGCATCGCCCTATTCTTCAGTAGGTCGCCGGGACGTTAGGGTCGACAGACCTGCCATCATCAATCGGCCCACTGGTCCTACCACGACCGCTGCGTCCTCTTGCTCACTGCTCGGGAACCCAGGTGCTTGTCAGCCACCTCCCTAGTTCTCAAATAAACCTGTCTAGTACTACCACTGCACCTTCGAGGACTCAGATGCTTCACAGCCATCTCCCTCGTTCTCACGGAAACCCGTCCGGAAGCTCTCGGACGGCTGGCGGCGACATCGACCTTGGGCGAGCGTTGCCCAGCCAGGCAGGCGCTGTGCTACACCTAGCTATATCTTAAAATCCTGCGCACCCTGTCAGGCTTTGGCTTAAACAAGGTGGACGCTCAGTTGCAGTGCTGCCATCGGCACGTCGTCCCGGCACTTGAGCAAATGTGAACTCACGAGCCAACTTTGCGTTGAACTTGAAAAGCTGGTGCTCGCTTAGCGTCGAAATCGACCGAGTCGTATTTCCTCTAGTTAGTTTTAAATAGGTATGGAATTTCGTTAAAGCTACACGGTAGACTGTCGCAGGAGAAGCAGAAGGTATTTCATACGGGAAAGCAGAGACGCACAGCAAATTATGAAGGTTACTGACGATTATCAAATGACGGAGAAGTGAACGGGTGCTGGGCATTCGAGATTCGTAAGGTGTAATAACTTGAAGACGGTCAAATCATTAAGACTTAACGAAGCTTAAGAATGACCCTAATTTTCTCTGCACAGGAAAGAGCATCGTTAGTTTCTGAATAAGCGTCCAGGTCTCTACTGTTCTTGCTGGGTAGCAAGTGTGGTCATGAAGAGTTTTAATGAGTCGCATAATGCAAATTTAGAAGAGGGGCACTAGACTTTCGCAAGCTACAATGTCGAACCATGGCAAGCCGCGTATAGCACTCATGCTCACCAAGACAAACAGCGACACCTGAGCCTAGGCGCTCATGGAATATAATGGGCTAGTTATCCGAAAAGTCGTGAGTTCGTAAACGCTACGTTTCCAATGCAAATGGCTAAGCGTGAGCTGGTGGCAAAGGTATCTAAATATTATTTCTGCTTGTCAATGTCAAGGATATCTGCGGTACTTGAATGCGTGAGGGATAGAGGACAGAGAGCAAGCGAGCGGGAATATAATGATTGCGGAGAAAAGGCGAATGAAATAAAGAGTAGAAATGGTTTAGGTAGATAGGGGTTAAAAACTATAAATGGTTGATAGGCTGCAGTTGGTTGCAGCCTAAAGCTAGGCCCTTCCACAACGGCATCCGCTCTCCCGCCGCCGCCGCCTGCGACGCATCGTTTCCAGTCATCCAGAGCTGCTACTTACATGCTACTCGCTACCTCTGCTGCCCACCCGACTCAGCTACGCCTCTCTCTCTCTCTCTCTCTCTTTCTCTCTCTTTCGCTCTCTCTCTCCGTTGTGTTGCGTGAGATGAAATCCGTTGGCTACTGAATGCGTACCGAAAGCCTCTGACGCTTTGAGTGTGCAATAGAAAACCCTTCTATCAAAAATCCACTTAGTTTTATGGTGAAGTAGACTTAAAGACGAATATAAACTTTAATTCAATAACTTGTGAGCTATACGATACTAGCGCGCATGAAAAATTGGTCACGCAATCAAATATATAACCCATTAACATCTTTTGCAATGTCTTGTCTTTAGGTTTCATCCTGATTTGTGTCTGCCCGTCATTGCTTCCCGGCTAAGAAAACTGTGCACCTAGTCTTCTAACGGGTTGCGTTGCACTGCAAACTGTCTGTGAGCTTGTTGTGGTTTCGTTTCATTGATGACACTGCCCCTGATCGCTGTACGAGTGGGCTGTGACACTCAATGTGGTAAGCAGCCAGAACGTGCTATTAGTGATTATTATGACAAGGGAGTCGAGGGACTCCGGTGGGCGGGAGGAGCGAGGAGAGTCGTGCTTCGCCCTGCTCCGTGTGGAGGTGATATAAACTTTTGGTGTTGCTCGTCGGCTAGCGTTCTGTGCCGTTCGCGATGACAACTCAGACTACACTTGTAGCCCGTTGCGTTTCACACTTAGCTTCATCGGTAGTGCTTATTCATAATCGAGCAACCAGTTTAATTTCCATGATGATGTGCTCGATGCTAAGGTTTGCCATTTCTGTGCTCGTTTAACTAGTAGGACTGCTGGCGTTTTACTTCGACAAGCTAGTGGACGAGGAATCGTCATTAGTAACGAGGCAAATATATTTTATCGGCACCCAAAAGAAAATCGTTAGATTATGTATTGACGATCGGGTCCTTTCCACTCTGGATAGGTAACAAGTGTTGCCATGAAAATTTTAAAGAGCGGGATAATGCCATTTTAGGAGAGGGATACTTGGCGTTCAGGAGCTACCAGGTTGAGCCATGGCACGCCGCCTGTAGCACCGATGCTCATCAAGACAAGCAGAGACACCTGAGTCGGGGTGCTCATGGGTAATACAGGCTAGTTGCCCGGAAGATGATGAGACTCTTAATGCAATGACCAAGCTCTGACCGGTATGCCGCTGCGGTAAGACAGCATTAACCAGTCGTATTAGGTTGGCAAGCACCGAGGGCTCGCAGATAGAGAATATGGAGCGGATGAGCGGATATTTGATTTTTATCCTATCCGGCTTGGCGTGATGTGGCTCGTGTAGCCAAGCGATTGAGTTGAATGTAGCATTCGTCGCATCCTGGAGCAGTGCGATAGTATTCAAACCCCAAATGCATTGCAAATGTCAATTCTCAACGTCCATGTAGGCTTTATTTACTCGGTTGACTTTCACGGGCCTACATTTCCTTTTGAACAAAAGAACAGGCAGGTGCCGACGAATTTTGAACACGACGCGAGGCCTTTCGCTAACTTTATCTCGACAATATCACCGATTTGAGAAAACCTGCCGAGGTAAGCAAAAAGCCGCTGCCACGCTCAGATCTTCTATGGGCAGTGTTTTTTCTATTAAAATACCGTTCGCAGACTACTTTGTAGACGATTAGAGGCTCTCACGTTCGCTAATTTAGAAAAAATAAGATGACATATTTTATATATATATATATATATATTTATTTATTTATTTATTTATATTTTGACGATATTTGCTTCGCTAGTATTGAGCGCGTCTTTCTATCTTGCTTCATAAAGATTCTATTGAAACATCCTTGCTCAGATTCATTAGTATCTTCGCGGCTTTGCAGTATAGAGATTTTACAATGTGGATTTAATCCTTTTCTTAAAGCTGCAATGTTTATTGCTGCTGTACGCAAGCTAGAATGAGGTGTGCGTTTAAGATTCACTCATGACGATTTCATCTTTGAAGATACGTTCTTTATTTTATCAGCTGTGTTATAGTGATGTAGTGCATTTGTTCTGATATGCTGTTTCAAAGTACTCCAGATGCTAATAATTGTAGATCGTCAGCAAGAAATGTATTGTGAACACATGATAACTATTCTAGGATGAACCGATATAGATCCTTAACATTCCTAGCAGATCAATAAGATAAATACAATAGAATCCTTCTCGTGTCCTGAATCCTTCTTTAGTTGGAAGCCTGCCTCTTTCTTCAAATGCCTCGCTGAGATTGTCGATAACTGTTAAGCTATTTGTCAAACGTAGAGGTAAACAGCTGGCTTCAACACTATGCTTGGGTGCTGCACTAACACACAGTCTAAACAAAGGCTTTACTTCCATACTGAGAATGTGAACACAACGCAGGTTCCTGTGTCCGTCAATAATAAATGCTCTTTCATTCCATCAGCAGCAGGCATGGGACGTCAGAGGGTAGTTTCGGTATTGCAATATGAGTCCAATGGCGACAAATAGAATCGAATGAATATAGATCATGAGAATACCTATGCAAACTGCGTGCAGTAATAATAAGAAAAAACACAACCTCACAACTCATCGGCACAATGCCATTCGTTCTTAGGAATATAATAATAAAATTCATTGTATAGCGCCCCAAGAGAACGTAATCTCGATTCAGGCGCTTCACATATGCCTCAGGGCTCGAGTCCACGACCTCAGCCAGACCTTGGTCCCCGGGGCGAGCACCTTAACCGCTGGATCAATCCAGCTCGCTTATGATAGGTATCATTGCGAGTGCAACCAGATCATGCTCTCCAGATCGAGAGAATACACTGACTTCGTGGAACGCGAGTTATGGTAGCTTCTTATATATACGTACATGGAATTTTCGACCAAGCATGATAAATTGTCAAGGACCATCAAAGGAGCCTGTCTATAAGTTTAAGGACGCTACCACGTAGCTGAGGCCACATCGAAGCAGTAGAGCTGGCCCGGCTGCATTGGTTCTAATGAAACGCCTTTGCCACAGAAATATGCGTAATGCTTGTAAACTAAAGCTTAGCTTCTAGGGGGAAAAGCCATTTGTGGAAGGTCTTGGGCAGAAGCACTGCAAGCCATCACCTCAGATCATTCATATGCTTTTAAGTCGGGTTTAAGTAGGTATTTTAAGTAGTTTAAGTAGGTTTTTAACTTACAAATGTCAGCAGGTTGCGTAAGAGAATAAGCCGCGTGCGGGTCAATGCTTGGAGGATTGCCACTGAATGAGTATATTGCGAGTCCAATTTGGACAGCGTATTGAAGATTCCATTGATGAATGCGCACGGTAGCTCTCCTAGCATCTCTGACATCTTGCAGAACGAGGGACGTGAGCCTATTTCTGAGTGGCCGATTGTGACGTGACGAAATGTTCTTTCGTTAGCGACTTAGCTGTGTCAAAATTAAACACCTATTATTTCTTTAACAGAAATTATTGGTGTTAGTAGCAACTGCTCTACTTTAATAAGCTGTCTTCGGGATCAAAACGGGGCCCACGCGTTAAAACTGACAGTGAGAGAGGTCGCAGATCATCAGATGGCACTCCTAGTAGACGAGCCGGGATAAAGGGGTCATTCGCCATACAGATGAAATGTTTTACACGCGCTCACTGCCCCTGAAAACTGCTTCGAGCCGTATATGGAATAATGGCTACTCTGTGTTTTGAATCAGCCACAAAAGGCTTTAGTATTGAGCCAATCGAAGTGGCAGCCAACACTACAGCAGACCACTCGCACGCGTTACCCCACCTGCCAGAACGTACATTTGAGACAATTTAAAGCGAGTCGACGTTTAAGACGAGAACATTTAAGATGATCATTGATGAATATTGTGCTTTAGCTTTTTCATATATTCAGCCAGCGAATGCGGAATGCTGATCATAGCGGCCTGGCGAAAGGATTGAAATGGAAAATTAAGGATGGGTTTTGGGAAGGAAGCCGAGTACACCATAAGGGTCTGTGCGGAAAAGTGGGCACTCGTTTTGATACGTCGTGCACGGTACACCAAGTACTAATCTTGCAGATGTGCTCCAACAATAATGCCATTTTCGAGTTCATTATTTTGAATCTCCCTAAGGAGAAGCAATTTACTTCCACCCAAACACTCCTGGCAGATTAACAGCGTGAATTTACTAGCACGCTTCTCTTGCCATAAATCCTTCACGGTTTGTCGACGCTATCATAAGAGCGCTCATTCTTCCATTGTCGAGATCCTTCCTGGGTGCTTCCTCGCTACTGCTACTGGAGTTACTTCCCGATTTACTTTCCCTACTCCACAGGCACCTGTTAAGCTTTGCTCTCTTACTGCTAGCTACGAGCATGATGGATTGCAATATCCTATTGCTTGCTCAGTTAATAATAATGATAATAATAATAATATACTTGACAAAGCGCCCTCAGGGAACTCAATCTCTTTCTATTCGCTTGACATTTGCTGCAAAGGAAACACGGTTGAATGGTGACTTATATAATTCTTGATAAACAACATGAATAACATGGTTAGGGGTGACATTCACAGGGTCAGCATGCAAGTGTGGTTAATGGCAGCATGCAACAGTGTCAACACTCATAAGCACATAAAGGAAGAATCACAGGGACCTTCTAAATGCTGTTCTAAATATGTTCGCTTTTAGTTTCTTTTTAAATATGGTCAAGTCAGGGGGTGTCGTGACCGAAGTCGGGAGTGACTTCCAGACTTTGGGAGCATGCGAACTAAATGCACGGTCTCCAAAGGATTTTGAGGTTTGTACAAGGTTTAGATAAACAGTGAGACTAAAAAAGCGGGTGGTACGATGATTCCGAAAGGCGCGTGTTACGATTCTTAGCCTGGTGGGGCAGTAGGTCTGATAGGTAGGCTGAAGCCAAAGAATGAAGAGACGTAAAAGTGAGCGGAAAAACCTTGAAGTCGATCTGTTGCTTGACTGGTACCCAGTGAAGGTCGGCGAGAAGCGATGAGAGATGTGGCAACTGCGACGCTCATGACAGACAAGCCTAGCTACAGAGTTTTGCACCAGCTGTGAGCGCCTGATTGCACATGCCGGTAGGCCAGCAAACAGTAAGTTACAGAAGTCAAGAAGGGATGTCACAAGTGAACGGACCAACTTTGATGCGGTATCCCTATCTAAACAAGCCCGAATTTTAGCGACGTTATGTAACTGAAAGCGAAAGCTGTAGTTAGAAAACAGGCGGGGCTCAGTCAACAATAGCTATAAGGAGTAGATGGCCAATTGGTGCTTAGTAAATTGTAACCAACGTGTGCACCGAAGTTGCTTGTACGACCATTTTAGTCGAATACCTACGAATAGTAGTTATTCCAAGTTACTATGATCATTTTTTACAGGGCTGCTGCATGATGCCTCCATGCGTTATATCCAATGTAGTCATTAAAAGAGGCTGCAGCGGAGAGCTGTCCGATTTTAATCGTCCCGAGGCAGCCCCGCAATTGGAGACATTGACGATGGTCAAGGCCATCTAATTGAGTAAAGACTTCTGACTTTTCCCGTCAGCATAGGCTCCGATCGACAGTTTTGCAAGCGAGTAAAACTACCTGTAAGCCAGTCAGAGGATCTTGAAATCCGCTCAACGCTCTATGGGAAGCTAGTTACGTTAAGACCGAAGCGGTGTGGTGTAGCAGCTTGGCCGTTGACGGCAGACCAAACGAGCAAATGAGCTGATCAGTTTTTCACCAGTTGCATACGACGAAGATCATTGACCAGCAGTACTAATTTAAAATGCAATCGCATTCATTTAGGCGCTACGTCAAGACGCTCGAGCTAGTTTGGATATCGTATGCTCATCTAAGCAGGGGGTTCACGAAGGAGTAGGATTGAGATGGCCGCCTGACAGCGAGTGTGGAAAGTCTCTCAAATTGAAAGCGCGTAAGAACTAAACAAAAAAGACTAGCGGTTCCGCTCGCTGTATTTCTTAATATCTACGCATTAGCCATTGTACAAGGTATCTTGGCTGGACCGTGGGACAGGACGCCCTTGCATCTGCACACGGCTTTCCTCTGTCGCAGCAGTCGTAGTCTAAGCAGCGAAAAGAGCGAAACTCACACCTCCTGAAGCGGGAAATTTTCCGCTGAGATGTGCTTGGGTTCGCTAAAAAAAAACGCAACATGTGCAACACTTCGTGCTCCGTCTGGGGCTGCATCGAGCGAACGCTGAGCCGCCATCTTGCCCATTGCAACCACCCACTCTCACAAACCACAGAGATTTATTCTCTTGCCTGATTTTCAAGTGAGACTCAAATTGGCGATAGACTAAACGGCTATCACCACCGCTTGCAGTTGGCAATAAAGGATTACGCGCTGAAGGATTCGAACTTAACTCGGTCGTGAAGAACGAGCACCCTACCTTCACGGCTATCACGGCCCTCGCGTAAATGGTGGTGTCCACAGCAAATTTTACAAAAAAGGCAAGAGCAATTGGTAAATTTGGAAATCCCTGAGCGCAACCATTGCGAGCGGAGAGACCTTGGGGAGACGTAGCTTCCGATGGCAGCGGTGTCCGCTCACCTGGCGACCGAAACCGGTTTGCTTACCTGCAATACTCTGAACACAATCAAGGAATATGTCAAGTAATCAAGGAAAACTATTTTCATGCTTTAATCTTCCTGCTACACTTAATTGCTTACCTCCCAAATTAAATGACTAAAGCGCATTAAGGGAGCCTCTCCACAGATTTCTTGACGACACCGCTTGAGACCGCGCGTCAAAGCTGAAGAGCTTCGCGCGCTCCCTTACGTCAACCGGAAGGTAAAGCCTGTTGCCGAGTAAATAAACAAAATCCTTGCAAGCTACACAGTGGAGCACTTGTAAGCCACCTTGAAAATGTCTTCCGCAGAAGTGCCACTAGCAACTACCCTCACATCAGGTACAAGTGTCCATGCTGAATTTAAGAATCCCCATTGGCTATACGTTAGGAAACATATCAAAATCTCACGTATGGCAATCAAACGAGTAAATCGTTCAATTGATTGTTACAATATGCTGTTAACATCATCTGATTCTGCACTCACACTGGCCAATAATGCTTGGCATCCAAGATTTGCCGGTTTAACAGAATAATTTGATTGTGACGTCAAAGACAAGTCCTGGAAGCTTTTTCTGGAGATGTAAAGGCAAATAAAATTTAAAATGTGAGTTTCTTTCAGCAGTTTCTTAGCAATTGTAACAGAAAATACTGTTAAAATAGTTAATTTGCCACCAAAGTAATAGAGCCCATTGCTCAAGCTAGCACATTCCTGAAATAACCTTTTGGAGAAACATTAACGAAGGACAGAACTAAGCGAAATATTGTAATATTAGCTGATTTGACAGTTTTGTGTGTATAGCAGCAGAAGAGCCTTAACGGTTATCACCACCTCTTGCACTTAATAATAACGAATTACTCACTGCATTATTACCACAACCCGTTGGAAGAGAGACCCCTTACCATCTGGTCTAACAGGGACCTTACGCAAATGGCGACGACCATAGCAAATGTAAAAAAAATCAACTTGAAGCAGCAGTTTTAAACCAGCATGTTTGTAGCATTCTTCTGCTCTCGCGAGTCCACCAAACCTTTAGTAAAAAGTCGGTTTACTTCAAATCTGCCTACAGCCAGATCAGAACATTAGTAATAAAAATGTGTGCTTCGGCTTCGAACTATGTCTTTACCTTAATGCAGCATTAGCAAATAGTCGCAATACGAAGACGCACAGTCACGTGGCCTATGCGGGTAGACATATAAGCTGTTCCATTCCTGCACTTAAAGACCATTGGCGACAGAAACTTTAGCTCTGCAGGTCCTAGACTGTGGAACTTGCTTCCACAATTCTTACGCAACGACAACTACTCTCCTACTGCCGACTATGGCTCATCCGTTTCAGTGGTCCTGAGCTGCTACTTCCATGCTACTCACTACCTCAACTGCTCTCCTGACTCTGCTATGCTTCCCACTTTCTCTTTGTTGCGTGAGATGAAGTCTGTTGGCTACCGAATGCGTACCGAAAGCCATATAGACTGTGAGTGCGCTATACACAATTCTCCTGCGTAACACCCACATAGTCTATATGGCTTTGTGGAGTTACAGACAGAGATACATTACATTGCATCCCATATTGCCTAGATTGCGGCGTAATATTTAGCGGCGAACTTGTATAGTCGGAAAACCCATGAACTTGCCTCGAGGTCAAACTGCCATCGAACCAGGCACGTCAACGCTGAGCAATATCTCGGAAGAGTGGCAGTTTCAGTAAAGTTTCTCCTTTGGATATCGAATAGAAATGGAGCAGCGGCCATTTGCGGATGTGTATCTGCTGCCGTCTAACCAAGACAAACTGCTACTCACGGATGCAATAGTAGCAGTGGAAGATAGTGCAAGGAGGAAGAAGCATCATCTGAAAGTGCACTGAGCCTTCGCTTGCCATCATCCTACACAGCAAGGTTCGCAGGTTTGCAACAGTCGTTGTTAACCTTTATTACAATCATCGAAATTTAGCCGCCATTTTTCTATTAGCAACATTGTTTAACAATAAACTCCCGCATTCGAATCGTGCAGCTCCACTGACTGGTCTCCTTTGCAACGCGTCTTTGAAGGAGGCATCCATGATGCTTCTTGTGTCTATTGCTGATTGGTCGGTTGCTTCAAGAGTCACTAATCGCGCCCTCGGGTCCTGTGTGGACAGCATATAAGCTGTTCCATTCCTGCACTTAAAGACCATTGGCGACAGAAACTTTAGCTCTGCAGGTCCTAGACTGTGGAACTTGCTTCCACAATTCTTACGCAATGACAACTACTCTCCTACTTCCGACTATGGCACATCCTTTTCAGCGGTCCTGAGCTGCTACTTCCATGCTACTCACTACCTCAACTGCTCTCCTGACTCCGCTATGCTTCCCACTTTTTCTTTGTTGCGTGAGATGAAGTCTGTTGGCTACCGAATGCGTACCGAAAGCCGCTTAGGCTGTGAGTGCGCTATTCAAAACTCTCCTGCGTAACACCCACGTGGTCTTTATGACTTTGTGGAGTTACAGACGGAGATTACATTACATAATCTACCGCCTAGATGTAGATCGCCCGGCGGCTAGTTCCTCGAACCCTGCGAGCGACACTTGAATCCTGCCAAAGTCAGCCATCCATCCCTGCCACTTACTAGTTAAAACTCTCAAAGCCTGGTCTGACTATAAAGCTACATTAACAATTATAATGCATTTGACTTTGCATCGACCGCCACCGTGGAGTCATTTTAACCCAGACAGGAGAGCGAAGAATGTACTTCTCGTCTTTTGTTTAAAACGGCAAGCGTACGTAAATTATTTAGTCAATGCGCATAGCCAGTACGCCGGTGGCTTCAATGAATCACCTTTCGCGACTGTCTCTGTCAATATCGAGTTGAGGCTGAATTCTCTTGGTACTTTAATTTATCCAGCGAGTGAATTTTCTAATGAGCTGCGGTATTGATTCTTGGTGCTTGTGCTAGCTCCGGTACTGCCCTATGACCCCTGCGTAATTGCCGTGTAGCCCAGTCTGTATGAATGATCCAAAGCAAGCTTAGGCACATAGCCTTACCAGACCCGAGGCTTCCAAGCTAACAGGCCAACTGCCTCCGTGCTCAACGAAGTCGTGGTTGGTGTGCTCGCCAAGCCCAAAGCCAACTGTCCACATCCGTCTGCAGCTGATTATTTTTACAGACCTTCGGCCTCCTACTGCCACAATGTCTTATTATCCGATACCTGTTTCCGTACTAAAAAATCTGAAAGTGCCTGCATATTTTTACGCGATTCTTATGGCCGATAACTCCAATGGTGGATAATATGAAGCAAACGATACATTGCACCACCTGCACCGATTTATTTAGGTAACGCTGCCGCCCCCTGCCGCTGTACACTACAGGTAACTGCATGGAAACTAATGCTAGGATAAGAATTTCTTATATATTTGTGAATGTTTAATGATTCCTAATAATATTTTCTCTGTGAACCAGAGACATTCTTAGTCGATCTACATCGATAGATCCTTCGATGATCTGCGTAGAGACTGTCCACTCTATCGTGTGTCCCATGATTTGCTTGAGCTGAATAAGCCCATTGCTTCTAGCTCTCACCTTTAGGAAAGCCTGGGTTCCTACTCACGACAATTGATATCTAAGAAGTCTGCCTAACTTGTATGCATCGTTTTCCCTCTTTGCTAGACTAGCCTGGAGATTAGCATGGGACCTCTGAGCTTGATGTACACGTTGCATTCCACTAGTACAACGTTGATAAGACACTGTAAGTTGCTGATTACTGACTGTAACTCGTGCTTACTACAGTTGGGATAGAGAGCAACCAATCAATGTCCACTTGTACTAACAATCGTGATAACTCTTTTTTTAACCCTGTACCACAGCCCCGGATAATACCATAAGTTTATAGGCCTACGAATGGTGACACTCTTCGACTACCAGAGATTCATCCTTGGAGTTAAAGGATAAAAATCGTGACCTATCTCAAATCTTTGATGATCTTATGCTGTGGCAGTACAGACTACTAAATTTTCCAGGAAAAGAAAGTTTTGATGAGCCTTTTTGGTATGTATCCACACTACTACACTTCCGCGTCCTCTCTCGCCCTAGAAATCCCACACGACGATGCCGCTGTTGTGGATTGTACGTCGATGTGCTTATATTAGCTGGTCCACCGCTGCCAGCGCCCCGGCCTGCATAGGAGATCTGCCTCCAGATTGAGATGAAGGCACTCGCTTGCTTAGCTTGCCAATTTTCTCCGCCAAGCGTGTTTGCTTTACGTTTGCAAATTGAGCGCCATTACGCAAGCATTACGCCTGCTGCGATCGACAGTCTGAGAGCAAGCCCGGTGTGCTGCTTACGCGGGTCCAGGCGAGTGCAGGAATATCCTAGCGAGCGGTCTGCCGCCACGCCCTTTCAGACCAGTCGATAGAATCCGCCAATGGCTGCATACGCAAGTCCAACTTTTAGCGGCGGTTTCGAGGAAAGCGGCAATTTCAAAATACAGAGCAACGAAGGATTCTAGGACGATTCGTCGCAGGACAATTAGGTCATTGCGGACGATTCGGCTCAGACGATTCAGCTCGGACAACTCGGCGAACAATACGCGGATTGCTCACCAACCGCCAGCCCGAGTAAACGTACTCATTTAACAATTAAATGTACTCATAAATAAATATAATAATATAAATGTATAATAATATAAATGCAAATAAATGTACTCATTTAACATTTTAATAAATGTACTCATTTAACAAGTGGGCAAATAAGAAAGTTGTTCCACTTTCCTGCATTTCTTGACTGTTCGATCGCAATCGCGGTAGCTACGAAATAGTTCACAATCACAACAGTCTTCACAGTGATAGCTTCACTTTCACAATCTCTGTCGAGATTCGTCGCACGGCGCCATCCCTGACTACAAGTTTCCTTGCAAGTTCGTCCCATCTCGCGTCCGAGTCGTACCCAACTCGCCAGGTCGTCTATCAACCTGTTTGGGCGAACCGGCAACCGGAGGGTACCCGTTGTTGTTGTTGCACAGAGCCACCGCAATTCTTTAACATTTGCCAACGGCTTCAAGACTTTTTCCGACTGCTTACTATGGCTTTGCAGTTTTCCAAAAAACGGTTCCGGAACTGCCCAGCAATCGGCGGTTACTTTCGCGGATTCCAGTGCGTCCCGCATGCCCGCAGCACAACCGGATGGGGAGCCCCACACCCCGCCCAAGCTACTCCCTGCGTGGGGAACTCACCACGTGGGGATGCCGCCGAGCGTGTCAGCATAGACACTCGCGGCAGCTGCTGGCTTCCCATCCTTGTCGGCTGCATCCTGCTGGCTTCCCATCCGCGCGTGGCGAAGAAAACTGGGCGGGGCGGAAGAAACTTGGAGCGCTGACTGGCGCCGAAGGAGCGAGCTAGCCAGAGCGCACCTGCCGCCGCCGCAGAGCGCCGGGGAGCGAGTGGCGGGACCTCGAGAAAAGACCGCCTGCTCGACCGGCACAGCCGAAGCGAATGAACGGCTGCGGCTTAGAGCTTGCTAAAGCAATAGCAGCTGTAGCCAGCTAGGCCTTCTACCGGCACGGCCGAGCAAGGAAGCAAGGAGCCGGAAGACGAAGTGTTGACAATGGCGATGGATCTCGCGCCTGACATGGCATCGTACAAAATTTAGGCGCGGGCACACCAAACGCTTCGGTGAGCTTCAGCGAGCGAATATTCGCCGGCGTTCGCGGCGAAAAGTCACACAGCTGCTCGCTCCTCCTCGTCCCCTGCATCCTCGTCGAAACTGTACACTCGGTCATTCCACCCCACCTTTCCTTCCAAGAAATAGGTGAGCCCCTTCCAAAAAAAGGCCTATCAAGGGCGGGCTAAGCCGTTCCCTTCCAAGAAGCGGCCCATAAAAGGGCTGGCTGAGCCACAATTTTAAAAGAGGGTCGGCGTGCCGTTATTGTGGAAGATGGCACCTAGATTTCGTGAAAATTCAACAAGATATATGCTGGCGGAGCCGATTGTGACCTTACCAATTTCCGAATCACACTTGGTTTGCCCATGAGTTGGTTTTATCATCATTCAATCTAAGAATGTATGCTGCCATCAACTTTTGGATGTCACCAATACATTCCAGCGAAGGAGGAAGTTGAGAGAATTCGACGTCCTGGAGGGCTGGGAGGGGATCAAAGCAAAGGTACAACTGAGTGTCATCTGCATAGAAGTGAAATCCTAGGTTTTGCCTAGCATACATATTGGTCAGGCGGCCGAGTGAGCTTCTAATATATAACAATAATACATGTCGACCACAAGCAACACAGGTAGTCCGTTGAGCCCGGTTTACTGGGAGAAGGATCGAGCGATCTAGTAACAAGATTGACATTTTCTGAAAAGGATCGATCACAATTTAGCGTTGCAAAGGTAATTTTTAAACGGAAGTCAACGCTTTGGGAATTCGGGATCAAAAAGTAGAGGTAGGAACTTCCTCTGAGAGTTTCAGACGAGTGGTCTTGAGACCCCTAGGATCCCATGCGAAGGCCATCGATGCCACTTGCCGGAAAGCCACCTGATTATCAAGTCAAATTGCCGAGTCAGAGGATTAGCCCGATTTTCAAGTCATAGGATCACCGATGCAACCACCTTTTTACAAAAATTCCAGTCAGGAGTAAGTTGCGACTGCACTAAGCAGTCTCTATTGACGCGGCCATCAACTGCCGCGAGACACCTGGAAGAATGCAATGTCCCAGGCGCACAAGCGAGCCAATAATTGCCGCTTCCAGCTTACGTCTCCCTATTATTGGTCGGTCGTCTCGTCTTGCTCATTCAATGAACAACCGTTTGTGCCACTGGCTACGGGAAGGTCTGAGCACCCATCGTCGTTGTATCGCTAAATATCCATAGCAGAGTCAGCCATTGAGCCCCAATAGACTTCTTATACACTCTTGCTCACGGCCATGTCCCCAAGGAGTACCTCCGGTCCAGACCAGGTCTGCAGCGGTTAGGCTAGCTAAGCTGATTACGCGTCCATTTATCCGAAAAGCAAAGGCTTAAAATTAGAACGCCGGTACGCCTGTAGCGCGTGTGACATCTGTGCTACTTATGCAACTCGTCGTGTCTCCCGTCCGCCGGGGCTAAGAAAGCAGAGCTCAGAATTGGGCCTCGGATTTATAATCCATTTCAGGACCGAGCTAGCGTTATAATGTCAGCATCGGGGCATTTCTTAGTCAGCAGCGGCCATCGAGACACGAGCTCGCTTTTCTTCGTTCGAGAGAAGAGGTCAAGGACTTTGAACTAGCTTCTGGGGGCATTTCAAAACAGCTACGGATAATGCGATGTGCATTTGAGTTACGAAGAGCGTGCTTCGGACCGAAGGAAAGGTCTTGTATATAAAGAAGACAAAATATAGCTCGAGTAACTGCTCCTTCGTGCATATAGCGGCAGATGAGCCTAGGGTGCTGTCGCCCCGCTGGCAGCAGTCACGCAGAATTGCCTGCTACAAGGCTCGGACCCACGACCTCAGTCACGAGGTTCGAGTGCCTTACACAGAGATCTCGTAGAAGCCGGAGAGGAGCAGACAAAATGTCTAAGCTGTCTAAGCAGGAGGCTAGCCAGCAGTAACCAACGCTTGCTATCTAGCGCTAGCCATTCGGCGATTGTATGCTTTTATTGGGACAGCGAGCATCAAAACTTAAGAGTTTTAACTGGTCATTCCCACAAATGACGGCAAGTTACTACTCGAGCCTGGCACCTGCCCCAAAATTAAAACCAGTCAGCGGTAAGTTGTCATGAATTGTGTGCCGTTACATATTTTTAGGAAACCGTTCAGGGAAGCATTTTTAAATATTTCCCATCGGCTTGGCCAGCCCTGCAGGCTCTGATGAGCTCCAATGCCCGGCCACTCCGAATATCAGATAAAAAAAATATAACTCATAAGCTTATCACTATCTTTTTCTTACATGAGATGAGTTATTTCCATGTCGGATGGCCCATGTCGGATGGCCCATGTCGGATGGCCCCTGTATCCAGCTGCTACCAGTAATGGTGCTGGATGGAAAGAGCTCGCGAAGTTTCTCTCTCCGATCCGGCCCAGACCCGTCATTTTGCACAGCTGCCGGATGGATCTCTCGCAAATCGGCTCTGGTATTAGGCGCTGACAGCTTTTGTCTAGCTGCGGGAGTCGCTAACATCGCCGGCTTGCCCACGTTTACCCGAGACGGTTGCCTTTGCTGCCACACGCGGCTTCTATTGCACTCCGGAAGCTTTTTGCTTAGGACCACCTAACCTTCATCTCTGCTAGTCATTTCGATTATGAACAGCATTCCTGATTTCATTCTGATCATGGCAAGCTCTGTGGTACCTGGCCGACCGAGTCAACCTTTGCCCCTGCTGCCACGAGTCATTGGCTCTGCTGCTGGTCCTGCATAGAAGCCCTCCATTAGGCTCAGCATCAGAGCTGCATGTTTCACATTAAAGCAATCATTTTGTCAAGCAACGATCTGCTAGTTTCCCGATGTTCACATTGTGTTTTATTTGATCTGCAGCCATGCAAAACCTGCTGAATCATTTCTGCCACCACAACTACTGACACTGCAACCTGCTGGTCGTGTCTGTTGCAGGAATTAAAGGGGCAATGGCACAGACGTCACGCCTGCCGTAAGCCCTTCGAGCGTTGTCGGACGTTGCAGCTCTCTGCGAGCCGATGCAGCATGGCACACAGACACTTCGAAGGGGAGCAGCATGCCCAGCTGTACGCTAAATACCGTCCTTCCTATCCAGAACAGCTGCTTGCTCGGCTTGTGGACTTCACTTCCAAGCAGATGAGTCTGTCTCCCCAAACGCTTTCTCTGCTTCACCTTCTCCAGGCCCGTCTTCCCTCCCCCACCTTCATGCCCCTCAGGCCTGTCGCCTCCTCTACCTGCCCTGCTGAAGGTTGGGTTGGCAAGGCCCTTGGTCATTTTCACGTGTAGTTCAAAGCCTGCTGCCTTGATAAGGTATAACAGATAGGGTAGCATCCCTACGCAGGGGCTACCCAGCCATTGATTAATTGAGAACGAGTCCCTGAGACCATCGGTGACTATCGATGCTGTCCTGATAGCAGGTGGCTGGAGAGCAACACTAGCATCGATATACAATAGCTGCAATTACCATACGGAGCCGTTCTTACCAGTATAGCAAACGTCTCTACACTAATCACACACCAGAGTAATAATAAGAATAAGATATTTGCAAAGTATCTGCAGAGAACAGGATCTCTTTCTTGATGCTTTACATATGCTGCCATGGAAGCATGACAATTGGCTAGTGATAGCATGTACACCACCGGCGAGCATAAGCACACAGAGGACAAATCGTAATGAACAGATCATTAGGTGCATGTGACATGCCTAGGCATATGCAATTGGACTTGGCCAAGCCAAGAGAAGCCAGCAAAATTGGCTGCCTTAGCTACATTGCCAACTGCTAGCAATGCTGAGATGCTGTTATCACCCAAACACCGGTTCCACAGTTGAGCAGCAAGCCAGATTAATACCTAATGAGCAATGGATTTGTAAAGGGCTGCAATAGCCAAAAGCCCACTTCCTGACGTGGTCTGTGATGTCGGCATGTGCTTCACGTATACAATATTTAACGCTCTGCGAGTCTTGTGCTCTACCTCCTGTTCCAGACAAATCTGGGCTGTGCGGTGGATGTTGGCTGCAGCAGTGGACAGTCAACATTTGGGCTCGCGCCGTACTTCACAGGGATAATCGGCTTCGACCCAAGCAAAGCTCAGATAGATCAGGCGATATCAGCAAATCAGTATGCTAACGTGAGATTCAGGTAGGACTCATCCGTCTAGATAGCTCTGCTTGCCATGTGCTGCAGCTGCCACTGGACAGCTTGGCTAGATTTCAGCTGCTACGCACGCTCTAAATGTGTCGAGCTCGTGACTTTTATTTCATTTTATTTTAGGGTGGCGACTGCAGAGCAAATGCCTCTGCCAGCAAGCAGCGCTGACCTGATAACGGTGGCGCAGGCACTGCACTGGTTGGACTTCGAGGCATTCTACCGTGAATGTGATAGGGTGCTTTGCCCAGGTAGAGTCATTGCAGCCTACGGCTATAGCGTGATCAGATTATGTAATCCACTACATGCCGAGGCACTAAACGACATAATTGATGCAGTAAGTAGACAAATTAAGATCCCAATCGCTGCCTGATGCCCATCTCTTAGTATGAGCTTTTTCTATCACAATGAACCGTTAACTCAAGCACGATAGCAGCAGTGCGATGATCATTAGGGCTAAGCTAATAAAAAATATTGGTTGAGTTAACAGACTCATTCGTATAGCAGCATAAGAGCCTTAAATGCTATCAACATTGTTTGAAGTGGGCAGTATATTAATAATAATACATTTTATATAGAACTCTCTGCAAACTCAATCTCTTTCTAGGCACTTTACATTTGCTGCAAAGTAAGCATGATTGAATCGTTAGCAAATGTAAAGTACCTAGAAAGAGATTGAGTTCTTTGAGGGCGCTTTATCAAGTGCATTACTATTATTATTATTATCGAATGGTTAGCAGTAGCATGCTCAACGTCAACTAATATAACATGGTTAGAGGTGACATGCAAAGGGTCAGCATGCAACTATGGTTAGTGGCTTCACTTACAGCGTCAGCATGTGTAAGCATGCAAAAGACGAATCGCGTGAACCCACAAAATATTATGCCAAAGAGATGCGTTTTAGCTTCTTTTTAATGTGGTCACGTCAAGGGATGTTCTGACGCAAGTCGGGAGTGAGTTCCAGGCTATAGGAGTATACGAACTGAAGGCACGGTCTCAAAGGATTTGAGGTTCGTACTATATTTAGTTAAACGATTTAATTCAGAAATGCATGTGGTGCGATGCTAGCCTAGTGAGAGAGTAGATCTGATAGGTAGGCTGGAGCCAAAGAATGGAGAGACCTAAAAGTGAGGAACCGAACCTTGAAGTCGGTGCGCTGCTTGACTGGAAGCCAGTGCAATCGGCGAAAAGTGGTGTGATGTGGCAACTGCAATGCTGACGACAGACAAGCTTAGCTGCAGAGTTGTGCATCAGCTGTAAGCACCCGATTGCACAGGCTGGTAGACCAGCAAGCAATGAGTTACAGAAGTCAAGACGGGATGTCACAAATGCATGGACGAGTTTAGATGTGGTATCCCTGTCTAGGCGAGCCTAATTTTTAGCGGTGTTATGTAGTTAAAAGTAGGCAGACTTCAGTGTGAAGCTGATGTGGTGGTCTAGTGAAAGTTCACTTTGGAACAGGACGCCTAGATTTCGTGCAGATTCAACAGGACGTGTGCCAGCAGAGCCGATTGTGAGTGCTAATCTTTCCACTTTCGGAATCAACACGGTTTGCCCATAACCAGTAAGGATTTGCCAGTGGAGGGCTTGAACCCACGACCTGGGTCGTGACGAGCAAGCATCTTCCCCCTGTGGTAAGACCCAGTAGGTAATCACGGCATTAAGCTGACCTTGCCGACTAGCAGCCATAACCCCGGCATAGGACTTAATCACGATACGGCTTCGTTGGGTGCATAGCTTTAATAAATAATTTAGCAGTTTCTTAAAATAAGTAATGTGTGAAGTCGCAATCGCTGCGTGAGCTAATTGACAGCACATTTTCGTGTGCATTTTCATTGTCTGTGGCAAGCAAGGGCTATATAAGAGCTATATTGTGTTTTGGATAACCTATGTGTTATTACGATCTGAGTCCATAACTTATTCTACTCTGTTTTTCAAGAAATAAAAGCTTTTCTGAAATCTTCTTTGCTAAATGGCAAACTTCTTTGTTACCAATGTTGGAGAACTCGGTTTACAAAACAAAAATCTGTATATGTCTGAGTCATCTTGTTTACAGTTTTACAAACAGGCAGTTGAAGACTTCTGGGTAAATCGACGAAGCTACGTTGACAATGCTTACACGGCCCCAGAGCTTCAAATACCGTATGAAGACAAGATAAGTTACTGGGCTGTGCTACTGCTGCTGCTTGACCCTTAATAGCAGCAGCTACTGCTTCTTGCCTGCCAGTTAGGATGTGGCTGTACTTTCAACTAGGGAGTCTGGGAGCTGAGTGCAACTGAAAGCTCTGCACGGAATTTCTTTGAATTCCATTTCTGCAGGCATTGGGATAGCATGTTGTGAATGTTGTACTGTTTGTCCTTGGTTATGTTCTGCCATGTACTGCTTATCCATCTGTAACTCCACAAAGTAACAACGACTGAGTGGGTGTCCCACTGGAAAATCTCTTCTATGGTGCTTTCGAAGCCAGTGCGGCTTTCGGTGTGCATAGTGACAGGTGTGCAGTGGTGACAACAGACTTCACCTAGTGAAAGTTAAGTGGGCAGCCGGGCAAGTGCTACGAAGTGGTAGGTAGCTCAGAATCACTGAAAATAATGTGCCACAGCCAATAGCAACGTTAGCCATCTCCTGTATGCCCCCTCCGGCATTTTACGTCACTTATCGGTCAGTGTCAGTGAAGCCTCTTTCAACTTAAGTACACTCAGGCCAGTAACTAGTAATAAAACTGTCTGCAATTTTCCTAGCCTGCCTGCATGCAGTCGGGCGCGGAGTAATTTTTGCTTGTGCCTTAATTTGAGTGCCATTTTTGCCACTCGTTATTTGCATCTCCTGACTGAACCTTTTCAATACTAGAGAAATAATGATAATGCTTTCTCCTTGCTTCCACCATGTTTTAACATATTCAACCCTGACTCCTTCCTATGCTGCTTAGTTAATTTCGTGTTGCTCAATGGTGGTCGGATAGCAAAAAAAAACAAGCATCGTCTTTACCACGGCGCTGCTATGGTGGTATTTTTTGCAAGTTATTTAGCCGCACGACCACCATTCGGCTGAAAAAGTAGCTGGTCTTTTTTTAGCCCTTGTAGTGTCACACATGAAGAACCCAGGAGCGTAATAGATATGCTGGCGAAGTACAATAATAGTAAACTAAGCAAATGGCAGAGAAAACATTGACACTCCGAGATAGCATCGCACCTCTCTATAGTGTCTGCAGCTCTATGACATGTCTCTTGTTCTCACAAGGATTGTTCCTGCTCATGCGGTGACATTTTTCCCTCACTTTGGGGCACCACAACTTTCTCTGCGATTGAGCCTGCCGTGATTGTCCGTAATCGATGCAGACCCCTTTGCATCCCCAGAGTGGCAAACCAGTACAGCTGTGTCAACAGCACGCAGCCTTTCATCGTGGTGACAATCTTGGTCGACTAGATGCCTGATGGAAAAGTTCGCGGCTGCCACATGTTGCGGTTCGGCCGTCTGGTGATGCGACCGCCAGCTGATGTCGGGCAGAGGGTCACCCGGACACCGAAGCCCCCTTTGCTTGTAACACTGAGATCCACCCTGGAGGCTAGCTGCTGCCTCCTCTCGACTGCTGATTTGGCTAGTGCTGCTGATGGTCACACGATCAGCAGTGGCACAGCTCACTGGCTGCAGTAAGCAGTCTTATCACTATTTCTTGACTTTCGGAGCAGTTTTGCTTCCTCTGTGATGCTTCCTGACGGCTACTTTTCTCTCTCGCTCTCTCTCTCTCTCTCTCTCTCTCTCTCTCTCTCTCTCTCTCTCTCTCTCTCTCTCTCTCTCTCTCTCTCTCTCTCTCTCTCTCTCTCTCTCTCTCTCGCTCTCATCCACTCTCTCCCCCACTCCCTTCCTCTGGCTGCGCGCATCAAGCTGAGGTCAGACTGTAAGCATACTATCCTGTTTGAAAATGTCCTAAGCGTCCGTGAGGTTGTTATGCACCTCACTACATTGTCAGCCTGCCAAGCAAAATTGAAGGCACAGCCAGAGACGTAGTGCTTGCAGAAGATTAGTGCTGGGTAGGGATGACGCACTTTCTCTTGTTGTACCATTGATACGATTTTGATGTATTGTTTTGATGTCATCCCTGTGATTATCTAGCTGCTGAAAGTAAAATGGCCGGAATCAAGTTTATTCATCTTGACAGGAGTCGGAAAGTACTTTGTTTGATTCGATCGTACTCTTGCTGGTTAGGTGATGGATTCTTAGGCTGATTATTCAGACTTGTGTTTTTACTATCTGTGCATATAAAGACGTGTGCCTATTTATTTATGTTGTGCGACTAGGTATTCGAGTAGAGCTGTGAAGCAAGCATTATGCTCAGCACGCCTGGCTGTTGGCCCTAGGTCCTTTTGCACGATCGTTGCACAGTCGATAGACTCTGCTGCAATCGCTGGACTCAAGACTTTCTTTGGCCTTCGGATCATCGGTAGCGATTGATACCGAAAGTGTTCCTCAGCATGAAGCACTGATTTTTGTGATTGTAGACTGCTGACTGCCCTGGGAGAAACCTCTGACACTGATGTCAAACTTAGCATCTACTATCCAAGTCTTCTATTGCTGGGAAGGAAGCCTACTTCGTGATAGTCAGTGAATGTCATATGATGGGTGTTCGCGTTGCTAACTTGGCTGCTGTGCATCATAATGATAATAAAGCAAAGCAGGCCGGTCACCTTCAAGTTTTTACTTGAACAACTGCCTTTTTTGCATCCGACTTGCTTAATCTAGCCAAAGAATTGCTGGTTCACTTTTATACACATGTCTATTCTCTTATCTCAACTTAGATCAAAATGAACTGCGATTTTTTAATAGTGCTTTTGATAATAGTACTGATACTAGTAATAATGCACACTAGACCAAGAGAACTTAAGCAACTACCGCCCAGTCTCCCTTCTATCATTCCTATCAAAGACACTGGAACGGGTCGTGGCAGACCAGCTGAACTCATATATCGAAACCTCACACCTTGCTAGTAAGTTCCAGTCTGGCTTTAGAGCTAATCACTCCACAGAGTCAGCATTGCGTAGGGTATATAACGACCTACTTAGGAATGCAGACATGGGTAGAGTGTCTCTGCTTGTTTTGCTCCATCTTTTGGCAGCTTTTGATACCATCGATCACAAAATTCTTCTAGAGCGCCTCTCATCTCGCCTGGGCATCACTGGCACTGCTCTGCAGTGGTTCAGATCCTATCTCAGTGGGAGACTCCAGAGTATTGACGTGAATGGACAAAGATCATCTGAGGTACCTCTGAAATATGGGGTACCTCAGGGCTCCGTGCTAGGTCCGGTTCTTTTCACGGTTTATACTCTCCCTCTTGCTGATGTGATTGCCAAGCACAATCTAGGCTTTCACTTTTATGCGGATGACACTCAGTTGTACCTTTGCTTTGATCCCTCCCAGTCTTCGTCAAACCTCAAATTCTCTCAATTCACTTGCTGCATGTATGGATTACATCGTGATGATGTCATGAGCAAGCAAAGTGTGATTCAGAAATTTGAAAGGCTGGCGCTCAAAATTGGCTATGCCAGCTTATCTTCTGTTGAATCAGCTAGAAATTCAGGTGTCATGATGCAAAGCGACCTCTCTCTTTAGACGACTAGATCAACACTGCAATCAAGTCTGCCTATTGTCAGCTACATAACATTGCTAAAATTTGGGATTGTTTAGATAATTTTACCACGTCTAAGTTGGTCCATGCATTCGTGACATCCCGTCTCGACTTCTGCAACTCACTGCTTACTGGCCTACCAGCATGTGCGATCAGGCGATTGCAGCTGGTGCAAAACTCTGCAGCTAGGCTTGTCTGTCGTGAGCGTCGCAGTTGCCACATTACTCTGCTTCTCGCCGACCTGCACTGGCTACCAGTCAAGCAACGGATTGACTTCAAGGTTTTGTCGCTCACTTTTAGGTCCCTTCATTCTTTGGCTCCAGCCTATCTCTCAGATCTACTCCCCCATCAAGCCAAGCATCGTTCCACCCGCTTTTCGGAATCCAACAGTCTTCAAATACCTCGTACAAACCTTAAATCCTTTGGAGACCGTGCATTTAGTTCATATGCTCCCAAAGCCTGGAACTCCCTCCCGACCTGCGTCAGAACATCCCCTGACTTGACCACATTTAAAAAGAACTTAAAAACACATTTATTTAGGACAGCATGCAATTGCTCCCTGTGATTCGTCCTTCATGTGCTTATGCATGCTGACACTGTGCATGCTGCCACTAACCACATTTGCATGCTGACCCTGTGCATGTCACCCGTAACCATGTTATTCATTTTGTTTTGTTTATCAAGCATGATATTACTCACCATTCAATTGCATTTCCCTTTGCGGCAAATGTAAAGCGCCTAGAGAGAGAGATTGAGTTCTCTGAGGGCGCTTTATCAAGTGCATTATTATTCGTATAGTGCCCTCAGAGAACTTAAGCTCTTTCTACGCAGTTTATATATGCTGTAAAATGCTGTAAACCAAGCATGATCGAATGGTTAGCAGTAGCACGCTCAATATCAACTAGCATAACATTGTTAGAGGTGACATGCAAAGGGTCAGCATGCAAGCATGGTTTGTAGCTGCATGCACAGTGTCAGTCTGCAAAACATACGAATATGCGTTTTAGCTTCTTTTTTAACGTGGTCAAGTCGGTTGTATGACATTCCCCATCCCCTTGACGTCCCCCCCCACATTTCCGCCTAGAGGACCCTATGGCATTTCCCCTGGTCGGACATTTCTCCCTATGTTGATGAATGTGTAACTAAGAATACATATATATATATATATATATATATATATCGAATATATATATATGAATACATATATATATATATATATATATATATATCGAATATTTCGTAGCTAGAGCATAGAAAACCTGTTCACGACCCTCTAATTCAGTTTCAATGTTCATAAAGCCCTGTGGACATGAAATAACACCCTTTTAGTCATCATTAAACCCGTATTACCCAATATATTAGACAAAGTAAGGGATAACAAGACGTATTAGACGTTACAAATATCATATGATTATTAGTGTAGATTTAATTACACACATGCAGTTTTTACACACAAGCACTAGCTTATGAAAATAGTGCAATTTGTTCAAAGATGATGAAGAGGTGTACTGCACGGCAAAGAAGAGAAAGGTTACTGCTCTCAATGAGGCTGCACCTGACGTTGAAGGAGTTGCATGGGTGCTCGAATAAATAGACCAACAGCCCATACGTACAGAAATTGTAATTTTAATTGTGATGCAGGGGTGCGTAATTGATTAAGACAACCGAGCGCACGCTGTATCATTTTCGCCATCTCGATCAACTTTTTAATGGAGATATTTGAAAAACACCGCGATAGAGTGAAGCGGCGAAAGTCAAGGCGTAAAGTTGCGAGGGAAGACTGTATATATATACATGATCTAATTAAGTTCACTCTCTATTGAATTAAAGCAACTCAGTGTAAGCGGCAACTCGACAGCACGACCGACGGAGGCGATACGGCCAGCGCGGCGGCGCGACGGTCGACGCGCTACGCCCGGTGCAGCAACTGCGACTTCGACGGCGGCGGCGGTGAGCTTTGGACGGGCGGTAGCCGGCAGTGCCGATACCAGGAGGGACGGCGGCGTCGGCCGAGGATACTTCTAAGCGCTCGTGGCTGCTGCCGAGAGCGTCTGCTGCTGGCCGCCCGGGGCAGAGCTTTGACCTTGCACTTGGTGGCCTGCCGAAAAGCAGGGTCGTAGCGACCACATTTCTAATGACTATAATGTAGGAAGATGTTATATATTATATACTATTATAATATTTTTACAAGATATGTAAAAAAAAGACAGTTTATATCATGACATTTCCCTACGGGAGGGGAGGAAATGCCCTACCGGTGAGGAGTCAGGGGATGTCTTGACATCAGTCGGGAGTGAGTCCCAGGCTTCGGAAGCGTACGAACTGAAGGCGCGTCTCAAAGGATTTGAGGTTCGTACTATGCTTAGCTAAATGATTTGATTCGGAAATGCGGGCGGTGCGACACCTAGCCTTGTGAGGGAGTAGATCCGATAGGTAGGCTGGAGCCAAAGAATGGAGAGACCTAAAAGTGAGTGACAGAACCTTGAAGTCGATGCGCTGCTTGACTTGGAGCCAGTGCAGGTCAGCGAGAAGTGTGGTGATGTGGCAACTGCAATGCTGACGACAGACAAGCCTAGCTGCAGAGTTTTGCACCAGCTGTAAGCACCCGATTGCACAGGCCGGTAGACCAGAAAGCAATGAGTTGCAGAAGTCGAGACGGGATATCATAAATGCATGGACCTAATTTAGATGTAATCCCCCTGTCTAGGCAAGCCCGACATTTAGCAATTTTTGTAGCTGAAAGTAGGCCGACTTGACTTCTGAGCTGATTTGGTCGTCTAATGAAAGGTCACTTTTGAACAGGATGCCTAGATTTCGTGCAAACGCAACAGGAGATGTGCTGGCAGAGCTTATTTCAAGCGTTAAGATTTTTAATTATTAAGTCACACTTGATTTTCCCCATAACTAGTAATTAGATTCTATCGTCATTCGATTGTAAAATGTTTTCTGCCATCTATGAATGGATGTCATCAATACATGTAGCGTTGAGAGTTGAGAGAATTCGGAGTGCTGCGATGGATCAAATTACCGAAAGCCGCTTAGGCTGTGAGTGCGCTATACAAAACTCTCCTGCATAACACCCCCACGTGGTCTTTATGACTTTGTGGAGTTACAGACGGAGATACATTACATACAAAGGTACAGCTGAATGTTAAATGCATAGAAGTGAAAGCATACATTATGCCTGGCAATCACATCGGCAAGGGGGGGAGTGTAAACCGCGAAAAGAACAGGACCAAGCACAGACCCCTAGGCAGCACCGTACCTCAATGATTCTTCGGATGGTCTTCATTCATTTACATTAACTCTATGCAATCCCCCACTGAGGTAGGATCTGAACCATTGTAATGCTGTGCCGGTAATGCCTGTGCAAGATAATAATAATGATAATAATAATGCACTTGATAAAGCGCCCTCAGAGAACTCAATCCCTCTCTAGGCGCTTTACATTTGCTGCAAAGGGAAATGCAATCGATTGGTGAGTAAAATCATGCTTGATAAACCAAAAAAATGAATAGCATGGTTAGGGGTGACATGCACAGGGTCAGCATGCAAATGTGGTTAGTGGCAGCATGCACAGTTTCAGCACGCATAAGCATATGAAGGACGAATCACAGGGACCCACTAAATGCTGTCCTAAATAAGTGTTTTTAAGTTCTTTTTAAATGTGGTCAAGTCAGGGGATGTTCTGACGCAGGTCGGGAGGAAGTTCCAGGCTTTTGGAGCATACGAACTAAATGCACGGTCTCGAAAGGATTTAAGGTTTGTACGAGGTATTTGTAGACTGTTGGATTCCGAAAAGCGGGTGGTACGATGCTTGGCCTGATGGGGGAGTAGATCTGATGAAAGGCTTTTTAGAAGAACTTGGTGGTCGATATCAAAAGTCGCCGAAAGATCGACTCAAACAAGCAATGAGACTCTACCCGAGTATGCATTCCTAAAAAAAAAGGTCGTTAGGCCCCGGAGCAACGAGCTACTCGGAATTAAGGGACAAGAATCCAGAGGGGATGCTTTCACCCTGAGAGATGGAATCTCTCTAATCTTGTCTCTCATGTTCACAAAGAAACGAGCGAAGGGATCTGCTAGATCGCCACAAAGATCCCTGCGTGACGAGCTAACCTAGAAGCCTTTAAGAAGATGGTCGATGGTAAACAGCAACATTTCTTTATTGTGCATCTGTGATTCAACGTTTTATAGAAGTTGACTTGGTCTTTGCTACGATCGATTTAAATGACCTACTGTATTCCTCCCTCGTATGTCTGTCGATGGATCAGTCCTGATCTCTTGGATGCTTTTTTCAAGCTTGTGGCTAGTAGACTTACCTTGTTAATTGTCTTCGGTAAACCATAGGCCATCTGGGTGAGGGTACACAGTGCGCTTAGTGGGAGGTGCAAACTCGTCGGGGTAAATTGACTTGTCTGCATTGTGAATACGGATTTGATGTATGCAAATGTGTGTGTGCTCTTTGTCGCTGCCGTGTTTCTGCTGCAGCCGGCTTACCTGCATGCATTGTCGCAGCAGCTGCAAGTAACTAGCCGTACTACAAGGTTCAGGCGTCACCGCTGCACCGCTGTTCGGCTGACACTAGTCCCGTTACAACCGCTATGTTTGCGGCCTAGCTCTGCCTGGATGTGGAAATCGCGAACCGTGTTTGTAACAGAGTTTAGATGTCCATGGGCACGTAATTTTTTACGCGTAACGGTCAAGCAACAAACAGATAAACTGTAAACAGGTCTTAGCTGAATCGGTTTCCTTATACGATGTTCGCAAGAACTTTGATTTTCGGAAAACAATTATGCAATGGACAAGAAATGCTACTGGCTGTGAGTGTCAGGAGGTGGTGCCGTTTCATTCAGTCAAGTCTCGAGGTTTAGAATGCCTCTTGGCTGTGGCGCTAATAAAGTCCTTTTTATGGCACAGAGCTTGAGGCACTCTTGACATAAAAAAGAAGAACAGTATTTTTTAAAGAACTTGAGAGCCGAACCGGAAGTATTTTTAAAGGCACTCCTTTCTCGATCTCGTGTAAGGCCTGTCGGGATAGAGTTATAGCTCCATGCAAGACCTTGTCTAGGCCCTGGGCTCCTGTCGTTCCGTTTCTCTCGCTCCTGTTCCTCGCAATGCAGATCGTGTTTTTAGCACAGGTCAGCGCCTCCAAGCGCAAGATCTACTTCAGAAATAAACAGCGTGGTTTTACAGCGGCATAACCTTGAGTCGGCTTCTTGCCACATTGCTGCAACATTCGCGGCATACTTCAATAATTACCATCGGCTTATTGTAATACCGTACATCTGGTACCACTTATTTCTACAGTAGAAAGTGTCATCGAGATTTTGTTTGCGTCTATGCGTCGAGCACTAGCGCTATTCAAAATGCAGGCGAATCAAATGACTCCAGCTGATGCAAAAATCACCCTCAGTAGCGTACTAAACTTTAGCAACGGCTGGCAAAGATAGTGTTTTCGCAGTGCCGTAAGCAAGCAGATTAGTCACTTTTTGTAGCCAATGTAATGGACTTACCAGAAGATATGTGGGCACTTGTCGGAATGGGCTCGGTGTAAGAAGGGGCCCGTTGTAGCGACTCCGTCACGAGGTCCGTGGCGTTTTTTCGCTAGGCTTGCAGAAGGGGGCCAGTCACAATTGCCCTCAGTAAGGTTTACCACTATTAACTCGAAACTCTCACCTTAAGCGTTTATAGTTTGTCTAGCCTGCTTATATTTTCTCGGACGTTGAGGGAGAAATTGAATTAGAAACTCGCTCCGTTGGCCGAAGCTGGCCAGCTAAGTACGCGGTACGAAATATAATATAGAAAATCAATATTTGGAACAAATAATATTTGGAACTGAAGAGGGAACCTGGCGTGATGAGGAGAATTTTTTTATGCGCGCGATGAGCTTGCATCTCAGCACTTTGACGGCAAATCCCGAATTCGAGTCTTAAAAATGGCGAAGCAGCCTTCCGTACGCGCTGCATCTGGGGGGGGGGGGCGGTGTGAGTGAGTCACGAGCATGCGCCAAAGCTTCTGCAGGATCGCGATCCGCGATGAACGATGGCGCTCGATACTCACTGCGAGCGTGCTTGGCCTCAAGCTCGCGAAAGCTGGCGATAGCGGGCTACCGTGTCTAGAATTGCAGACTAAAAATACGAGAGCGCAAAGTTAAAAGTAAATTGGACTTGAGAGAATATTCCGATTTCACAAATTGGATCGACCGTGGGCTAGAATAGCTAGAAGGCCTTGTGAGTCCATTTAATTTTAGCGCGGGGCTTTTCATCTTTTTTGCCAATTCTGCGTGTGAATGAAATAGCGTGCTAGCTTTATTTTGCTTCTTCTAGTTTATTGGTGTGTTTTGAATGTTGAAGGACTATTTGTCACCTGTGGATCTGTCATCTTTCCTAATAAAGCACTACAAATTAGTAGTTACCTATTATTACGTCATCGCTTATACTTTAAAATACTGAGGGACCGGAGGCCTTCTGAAGCAATGTAAGCAACTGCTTAAAACTAAAACGCCGGTATGCTTGTGATATTTTTGCTGCTTATGCAACTCGTCGCGTCACGCTTCCGTCGGGCCAGAGGAGCACCGATCTAAACTGGGCCTCGGCGTTCGTTAAAATCCATTTCCGCAACGAGCTAGCGACGATGGGATGTCAGAATCTGGGCATTTCTTAGTCAGCAGCTGCCACTATGATACTGTTCACGCTTTTATTCATTCGAGCGTGAAGTGGTGAAGGACGTCGCACTAGATTCTGTATGCATTTCAAAACAGCTCCGGACGATGCGATGTGCATTTGAGCTACGAAGAGCGTGCTTGAGACTGAAAGAAAGGTCTTGTATATAAAGAAGAAAACATATAGCTCTCGTAACTGCTCCTTCGCGAAAATAGCGGCAGAGGCTCTTCTGCCGCTAAACAAAAAGAGGCTGTTGAATCATCTAGAACTATTATTATAGAAGAGCGTATGGTGCCGTCACCCCGCTGGCAGCAAGCACAAACAGAATTGACCACTGCAAGGCTAAAAACCACGAGCTCGCTGTACAAGCGGTGCGAGCACCTTGTACAGCGAGCTCGTAGCAGCTCGAAGAGGAGCAGACAAAACGTCTGAGCTGTCTAAGCAGGAGGCTAGCGAGCAGTAACCAACGCTTGCTATCTGGCGCTAGCCACTCGGTGGTTGCATGCTTTTATCGGGACTGCGAGCATCGAAACTTGAGGGTTTTATCTGGAAAAAAGCCGCAAATGATGGAAAGTGACTGTTCGAAACTTGGCGCCGGTTACAAAATAAAAACCCGTCAGATGTAAGTGGTCATGAATTATATACCGTTATATATTTTTAGAGAACCGTTCAGGGGAACATTTAAAAAAATCTCATCGGCTTAGTCAGCCCTGCGGGCTCTGGTGAGCTCCGATGCCCTGCCCCTCTGAATATTAAATAAAAATTATAACTCATATTTTTGGCACCCTAAGAGAACTTAATCGTAATCCATGCGCTTCAAATATGATGCAGGGCTCGAATCCACGACCTCAGTCCGCAAATGCATTCACCTTGACCTCGGGCATTTTGGCGAGCACCTTGACACGTGGGCCAAATCATGGCGGTGCCTCCTTTAGCCCCCCCCCCGTCCTTCGAACCACTCTCTTTCTCTCTCTCTCTCTCTCTCTCTCTCTCTCTCTCTCTCTCTCTCTCTCTCTCTCTCTCTCTCTCTCTCTCTCTCTCTCTTTCACACTCTGCCTTCTGATTGTCTCAACACGTCACGGCGTTTAGTGCAACAGGTAAGCTGCAAAATCTTTAAAAGGCCATTTCATTGGCGCATGTACATCCAAGATTACGGCATTCTTTTAAATTACATGGAATGTATATCCATCTCTAACTCCACAAAGACTAAGTGGGTAATACACAAGAGAATTTTCTATAGCGCACTCAAAGCCAAAGCCGCTTTCGGTGCGTGTGCAGTAGCCAAACCGACTTCATTTCAAGCAATAAATATACAGCAAGAAGCACCACTGAGTCAATAGGACAGTCGAGGAAGTGAGTGGCGTGGAAGCAGCATCTCAGGACAGCTGGAAAGGGTGTGCCTTTGTCGGCATCAGGAGAGTAGATGTCGTTGCGTAAGAATTGAGGTTGTGAGTTCCGTAGTCTAGGACCTGCAGAGCAATAGCTTCTGTCGCTTATGGCCAAGCGCAGGAATGAAACTGCTAGTTTATTGCCAATGGCAGACTTGAGGGCACGAGAAGGCTGAAACTTGTGCAGCAGTTCAGCTAGGTATAAACAGCTTGCCGCTGAGAATTCGTGACCCGCCCCCTAGGAACTCGACTTGCTACCGAATGGCGAAAAGAATAATAATAATAATGCACTTGATAAAGCGCCCTCAGAGAACTTAATCTCTCTCTAGGCGCTTTACATTTGCTGCTAAGGGAAATGCAATTAAATGGTAAGTAAAATCATGCTTGAAAAACAAACAAAATGAATAACATGGTTAGGGGTGACATGCACAGGGTCAGCATGCAAATGTGGTTAGTGGCAGCATGCACAGTGTCAGCACGCATAAGCACGTGAAGGACGAATCACAGGGACCCACTAAATGCTGTCCTAAATAGGTGTTTTTAGGTTCCTTTTAAATGTGGTCAGGTCAGGGGATGTTCTGACGCAGGTCGGGGGGGAGTTCCAGGCTTTGGGAGCATATGAACTAAATGCACGGTCTCCAAAGGATTTAAGGTTTGTACGAGGTATTTGTAGACTGTTGGATTCCGAAAAGCGGGTGGTACGATGCTTGGCCTGATGGGGGGGTATGTCGGAGAGATAGGCTGGAGCCAAAGAATGAAGGGACCTAAAAGTGAGTGACAAAACCTTGAAGTCAATCAGATGCTTGACTTGTAGCCAGTGCAGGTCGGCGAGAAGTGGAGTAATGTGGCAACTGCGACGCTCACGACAGACAAGCCTAGCTGCGGAGTTTTGCACCAGCAGCAATCGCCTGATCGCACATGCTGGTAGGCTAGTAAGCAGTGAGTTGAAGAAGTCGAAAAGTCTCTGCTCATAATAAACCATGTCATGAGCTACTTTCAAGAACTCACTCATTTTTTATTCTGAAAGACGGCAAGCTTTTGTGCACGAAGAAAACGCAGCAGTTAAACGTTTTCGTTATGCCGCTGGCAGTACTGTGCTCCGAAAGCTTAAACGTCTGCTTATATAACATCAACAGATTGATTTTTTTGTAATGTGCCCTAGGAGAACTTTTACTCTATCCAGGCATTGACAACTTATTACAAAAGAGAACTAGTTACATGTGTACATATAAAATTTATTTAATGTGTGTATCTCTCTTAATGAGTTCTTCAGTTTATCTCTGTCTCTTTTCCGTGCCGCTTACGATACGACTCTTCTCATCCATTGCGGTACCTTGATCTCACAGCGAATGAAGTCGCCCAGCTGTAGGTAACAAAGATTGATCCTGGACAGTTGATAACAATGACAGTTGATCTCTCCCGGAAGCTGGTGCGATTAGTAGCTGGCTTTGCTGCTATAATAAGCGCTAAAAAAAACTTGATTTCTGAAAATCATGCATGGTAAATACTGTATTTTTCAACGGGCCAACAGCTGGCATACAATAGCAAAATTAGTGAGAGCGAAGAGAGGCTACCAGTAGATCTGCCTTGGGCATGCTTCTCTTTTACAGTTTGAATGACAACAGCGTTTTATGCTGCACACAGTCATTTTATTTAATAGTGCTAAAATAATAATAGAATATCTAAATACCTCTCCACAAGAACCGAATCTCTTGCTACTTGGGTTGACGCTCTGGCGGCAGACACGGAGGGGCTTTAAGCACCGCCTATTCGGATGGCAACAAGCACAAGGCCGTTCATCCCTGCGTCCGCGTCCCAACTGCGCTCCACATCCGCTCGCCCCATTCCGCCTGCCACGGGCGGGCTTCGCGCGTCAAGGGCGAGTCCAGCCAGTTACGCCGCCTTGTCAAGGACGAGCCAGCCTGCTGTGGCTGAGCACTCACACACTACCAGACCACACAAGCTAGGCTTACTTTACCGGCTGTGCTACAACGAAGCAGCAGTCATATCTGGTGTACAAAATAGAACTCTGTACAGAAATGTGAAGGCAATTTTTGTAAGCTGTGATAACCACAGCTTGAACCTGGCCGGATCTCCCGTTGTCATTACCTTTTTTGGAGCAGTAGAGAGCCCTACTTATTCTTTTCAAGATCAACTCTTAGGTGGAAAGAATTGAAAAAAGTCTTAGCCATCACGGGCACACGTGACTTAGCAACAAGGATGAGTGCAAGAGTGGAAGGTATGAAAGCTATCAATGACGGACTGAACAGAATTGAAGATCTTTTGGAGCAACTGTCTGAGGACACAAGCGGAACACTGGAAACAAGAAGTGAAGCTGGCAGTCTCCTACATTGTATTTCGAAATTTAACTTTTTGGCTCTGTTACCATTTTGGTACAGCATCATAAGGAAGAATGACCACCTTCATAAAAGGCTACAGAATCCAAAAATAAACTTCAAAGACACCTCTTGTGACCTCCACTCTCTTGAGATTGAGTTGTCAAGACTTCAAGAAGACCTGTGCCAGGAATCCCTAATTGATGCCATAAGATGTGAATTTTGGGGAGTTGCAGTTGAACGAAGAATCCGCCGAAGGAGGACACAGCTGCCTGGAGAACTCTGTCAAGATGTTGGTCTAACGGCTGAGGAGAGGAGATTTCAAGAATCATTAAGGACAGCATAGACCGTCTCCGACAAGAAATTACAACTGGGTTTTCTTGGCTCGCAGATCTTGATGCCAAGATGCCAGTTCAGACACTGATGGAACGGAGCTATACAATGAAATATGTGATTAAAATGCTTCTTGCCACACGTCACGACTAGGCCCTAAAGACAAATTTGGAGCTCGTGTCTTTAATTGTCAGTTGTGGAGAAGATGTGTTTCTTAATTTGAGAGTTGCCTTGCAAGTTCTTCTCACTATAGCTGTATCAGTTGCCAGTTGTGCGCGTTCCTTTAGCAAGCTGAAGATAATTTTTCTTATCTGGGAGTATCAATGGGGTACGATCGACTTTCCTATTTGGCCTTGCTAAACATAGAGAAAGAAAAACGGGAACTGTTGACTTTCAAACACTAATAGACCAGATTGCCACGTTCAAGGCCAGAAAAATTGACCCAAGTTAAAGGTGTGATAGCTACCTTGTACCTTTGCTGCAGTTTATATAACTTTCTCGACTCAACATGCCTGCTAGTGTGTGCTTTTTGCATTTCTTCTGTAGTGCACTATTTTGCAGCAATTTTCGCCAAGGGTAGGGGGCACCACTTTTAGCTTTGTACCCCGGGCGCCGAAGCGTCTCACTGCGCCTCTGAAGCGACGACCTAAAGATTCTACCGCCAAAGATCGAGCTACAGTGCGTATTTTGAGAGGAGAGCCGCACGGCTCTCCGCCGGACGCACAACCCACGAACCCCGGGTCAATCGACCTTCGAGCGCCCTAACCAGCCCGCCCCACCGAACGCAAGCGCGCCAGTATCGCAATCACCCGGCATCTAGATTCTTCTCGGACGGCGCGCGGCGTGCGTGCACCCGAGGTCGTTTAATTCACGACAAGGGGAGGGGGCACTGAGACTGGCCTGCGATTCGTTCGGAACCAGGCGCTCACAGACAATGCCGCTCACAGATACTGTTAATCCCGGCGACACGCAGGCTCCAGCTTGAGACCGAGTGCTCGCGCGTCGCAAACACCACCTTGCGTAGGACGGCCCTTTTCTATCGACTTGCGGCGGCCGGTCTCCTTGCCGTCTCTTAGCTCGCCGAAAGAAACGTTGTCTCGCGCTACCTTCGCTACCCAGACGCATGTCCGGTGGGTCGGCCGGCTCAAGTCCCGCGCGCGCGCGGAGGCCGCGGCCGTCAGGGTCAGAGCATTAGCCCGCCGGCCGACAGCCGCGCGTAGGAATAAACGACCGGGTTGCACCGCTTCCCGGCCGCTCACGGCCCCTGCGCCAGAGAGACGGCCGCCGCCGCCCGCTCGCGCCTGCTTCGGCGACGACGATCGGAACGCGCACGAAAACTCGACGGCTTGCGATAGCGGTGCGTATTAGCGTAGCGTACGCGCGGGCAGCTGAGGGTGGCCGCTGCTGCTGCTGCTGCCGCCGGCCCGCGGTCGGCGGCGGCCGGCTAGAAACCTCGGCCGGTGCGGAGTCGAGGCGTCTGTCGTCTTTGTCCGGCTCGCCGGTCCCGCAGCTGCACCGAGGCTGCACGCCTGGCTTCGCTAGAGTTTCGCCTCGTAACTTGGGCGACTATCGTAAGCGGCAGCGTCAGTAGGAGAGCCGATATCGCGGCCACCTCCCCGCCGCCGCCGCCGCCGTCTACGCCGCCGCCAACGCCGCCGCTGTAGACCACCTGGTACCGAGCCTCGCTTTTGCGAACTCTGAGTGTGGCCCCTGAATTATACCTGAGAGCCGTTGACGAGACGGCCGCGATTGGGCCGAGGCCTTCGAGCAGCGCTATTTACGATAAGGTAGGAACGAGATTTTTGTAAGACTTACGACCTGGCCATTTTGTGAGGCACGGGGGTTTCACCGCAGCGGCTCTCGTGCTGTTTATCGAGCACGATATTACTCACCATTCAATCGCGCTTCCCTCTGCAGCAAATGTGAATCGCCTAGAAAGAGATTGAGTTCTCTGAGGGCGCTTTATCAAGTGTATTTTTTATTATTATTATTATTACTAACGGTCTGCCGGTCGACGAGTCCCCGAGCTGAGCGCGAGCTGCTGTCCGCCTGTAAACGATTCTGGTGGAAGTCACCTGCTGCATTAGCCGCGCTACTACCGGGTATCGCCTGTGCCTTTTCTAGCGCGGTGTTGTCGTTAGCGCTTCCTGCAGAATAACGAGCGCTGCATCGTTATTGTTTGTGCACTACTAGCTTTAGGCATTTGCATGCTGCACCGTTTTGCCGCTACCCGAACTAGGGAGGGTCTCCCGGCCATAGCAACAGGAGCTCGTAGTCGTCGATTGTCCACCATAATTCACCCCTGTCTCAGGCAACCTCGAGAGCCCGTGCTTCGCAGGACGAGAGTGTAAGTCGCGCGCGCGGCCTGGCCAATCGCTACCCCCTGCTTACGAGCTGCAATCTTGCCGTCTGCTGCGAAGACGTGCATTGGCAAAGGTAGCTTGCATTCGGCGTTATGCCTTGTTTCCGTAGGACAGGCGAGCTAGAGTAGCAGACGCGCTTGTCTCGCACGCTGTAACGCTGCGTAATATCGTTAGAGCTTCTTGCAGAATAGCGAGCGCTGTGCATTGTATTTATCGTTGGCGTATCGAGAGCTTTAGGTCTTTGCACACAGTTGTGCACGAGTTGTGCCGCTACCCGAAATGGCCAAAGCCAGGATAGCAGGTTCGCGCTTGTCTGTCTCTCACGCCTTTTCTCCCGTCGATGCACTCTCGAGGACCGCACCATCGTGAGCTGCGAGGCTTCGCCGGCAAAATCGCGTGCATTCGAGCCTTTACTCGTCTGGCTTTTATGTGCAGGCAGTTTTGCTACCTGGACGGAGTTCGCACAAACAGGTGCTCGCCAACGGCAGAACGCTCGCTGGCTCATTGCGAATTGCGAAGAAGACCGCTTGCAGGTTCCCCCGAAGATGGCATCAGCGCAGCCTATCACTGCAACGACAAGACTCAAGCGAGATTATCTGTGCATGATTAAGGAGCCTCTGTCGTTCGCCGTCGCAAGACCTGTGCCAGAAAACATGCTGGAATGGTAATGTTGGCGAATTTTGTTGGCGATTGTATGCGAAGCTCTAACCTGTCTATTCTGCCCCCCTAATTATTCTGCCCCCTATTCTAACCTATCTATTCTGCCCCCAGGCTCCCCTTAGGCCGACCTTCGGCCTAACCTGCATCGACTGGGGGGGCACTTTTTCCTTAGCTGACACGTTTTGCAGACTACCACCAGCAGCATTTTCTGCCTTCTTAATCTGAGCATTTTTTGTAGGCGCTACGTTCTGAAGGGTTCGCCAAACACACCATATGCAGGCAAGTCGTACGTCGGGCGCTACTTCTACTTTCGCCTTCGCTAATTATACAGTTCGAACGCTTACTATTTCCACAGTGCACACCGCACCGCGTGTGTGCCGCTATGAGTACGCACGAGCGTGCAGATGCTGCTGATTCGGCAATGAGGCGATGCTGCCTCTGATAATCAATTACTTTGACTCTCTGTCTCGGTGTCTGTCGTTACTGTAGTCATTGCTATCAGTCCAAAGGAGGAATGAGCAGTGCTGCACACCATTATGGCCACAGGACTCCTGCTCATATGCGAAATTCTGCAGTTCTGGCAACTTCCGGCTTCCATGGATAGGAGATTCATATTTACTTTTTACGTGGGGACGCAGCATAGGTAGATAGATAGGCAGACAGATCGATAAAGAATTTCATACTTCGGCTTCGGTGGATATTTATAAGCGGGCTTATGCTGTAATATGCAGTAGATGTTGTGTCTCGGCCCAGTTCGGTGCTCACACTTTTCGATCCTAGGTCGTGGGTTCCAGAGCAGCAGCAGACAATTCTGTACAGCCTGCTGCTGCTCTGGGAGGTGAAGGCTGCCAGGGATCTTCTGCCGCTGTAGACGTGAGACTCTTGAAACAGCTGAGCGTTATCCTTTGGATTAGCACAGCGTGGCTCACTGCGACGGCTAACCGTATGGCATTGAGTCCAGGTTCGTGAAATCCTTGGCAATCCCTGGCATTCTGTGGTGCACAGGATTATAGGTGCTAGTAGCATGTCGCAATAGCAACTGCCACAAGAGATTTTGCCGTTTTGCGTACAACTCCGGCGATGGGCCGGTTGTTCACGTAAAGGACACGTGATGAATTCATCACACCTTCAGCTGCTAAAAGTGTTATAATAATAATGTACTTGATAAAGCGTCCTCAGAGAACTTAATCTCTTTCTAGGCGCTTTACATTTGCTGCAAAGGGAAATGCAATTGAATGGTAAGTAAAATCAAGCTTGATAAACAAACAAAATGAATAACATGGTTATGGGTGACATGCACAGGGTCGGCATGCAAATGTGGTTAGTGGCAGCATGCACAGTGTCAGCACGCATAAGCACGTGAAGGACGAATCACAGGGACCCACTAAAGGCTGTCCTAAATAGGTGTTTAAGTTCTTTTTAAATGTGGTCAAGTCAGGAGATGCTCTGATGCAAGTCGCGAGGGAGTTCCAAGCTTTGGGAGCATACGAACTAAATGCACGGTCTCCAAAGGATTTGAGGTTTGTACAAGGTTTTTCTAGACTGTTGGATTCCGAAAAGCGGGTGGTACGATGCTTGGCCTGGTGGGGGGAGTAGATCTGAGAGATAGGCTGGAGCCAACCAATGAAGTGACCGAAAAGTGAGCGACGAAACCTTGAAGTCGATCCGTTGCTTGACTGGTAGCCAGTGCAGGTCGGCGAGAAATGGAGTAACGTGGCAACTGCGACGCTCACGAAAGACAAGCCTAGCTGCAGAGTTTTGCACCAGCTGCAATCGCCTGATCGCACATGCTGGTAGGCCAGTAAGCAGTGAGTTGCAGAAGTCGAGACGAGATGTCACGAATGCATGGACCAACTTAGACGTGGTATCCTTATCTAAACAAGCCCGAATTTTAGCAATGTTAGGAAGCTGAAAATAGGCAGATTTGACTGTGGAGCTGATATGGTCGTCTAGCGAGAGGTCGCTTTGGAATATGACACCTAGATTTCGAGCTGATTCGACAGGAGATATGCTGGCAGAGCCAATTTTGAGAGACAGCCTTTCCAATCCCTGAATCACACTGGGTTTTCCCATAACTAGTAAGTTAGTTGTTAGTAAGTAAGTAAGTTAGTAAGTTAGTGTTACTTCATGGTCACTTGGAAAATGGCAGAATTCTTTACCGGACGTCTTCACCGATTCAGACTGTGTAATAGTGTATGTTGGACTCGTGATACGCTAGGCATCGAGTGCTGACTGCCAAAAATAGCTTGTGTTACGAATTACAGACCATATTACAATTAGTGTGTGCCTTAAGGTGATAGAGATTGCATTCATTTATGTAGACACTGGATACTGTTGAGTCTCTAGATCTGAGACTAAGCTGTCTGGGTAATCCAGAATGCCGTGAGAATGCTCAACAGCCACGGCTAAGCTGCGTAACTATACAGTTTTTCATAGAGCTTGCGAAGCGGGCAAACGAGCACTATACAAAATATCTGCTAAAACTTATTTACGAGTACTAGAATTTTCCAACTAGAATTTGCAGCGTGTTCCTGTAATTTATGATCAGTGCTCGCTCGCATTCTTTCCAAGAAAGCAGCTTCGGCAAATACGTAGCAGTAACACTTTTGCTTACCTATCAGGTGGCTACTATCACGGTACGCTTCTGTTTCCTGGTGACTATCCTTTCAAACCTCCTGGCGTAAAGATGTTAACTCCCAACGGCCGTTTCAAGGTCAACGAGAGACTGTGCATTTCTTCAATTAGCGACTACCATCCGGAGACATGGAGTCCATCGAACTCAGTGTCTACAATTTTGACAGGCTTACACAGTTTTATGGTAATAACTCGCCGAGCTAAGCGCACATCTCGTAATTAGCCGATGTACTAAAATCTTTCGTCGTTTCTAACAGCAAGAAGATACCCTGACACACGGAAGCATCTTTGAGACAGAGGCAAAGGTAAGGCTTTGCGTCTTGACTAAACCGCTATCATTACGCTGCTGTGTTACTGCTAACAAGACGTGCTGGCAAGCATATTCTCGTCTTTTGCCTAACTTACAAAATTCAATCTGGCTTTTTAACGTTAACAACGTTTGTTGCAGAGAAGGCAACTGGCGCGTGACAGTGTGAATTTCAACCTCTCAGATATGACTTTTGTTGAACTGTTTCCAGAGATTGTTGAGGTGAGCAAGCAGAAATATGATGAACTACACCGCTATGCCTTTTTCGAGTTTGCCCTACAGCTACCGACTATTTGATCAACGAAACACAGATCTAAATTACGATATATTTTATTCATAGTCAACTGCTTACCTTTGTTACTGGGCCATGGTAGACCAGGAAATAATGTGCTTGCTCTTTACAACCGAGGTCGTTGGTTCGAATCCTACTATTTGCGATCCTTTATTGCCAACTGCAAGCGGTGGTGAAAGCCGTCAAGGCTCTTCTACCGCTATACAAATGAGGCTGTTAAATCGGTTGATTTTTTGGCTGTACAGAGATGCTTTGCTCCTTAATGTCGCACTTGTGGGATGAATTTAAAGCGCTCTAGAATTTATTATCTGACACTAAACAGTGAATGTGTTCAAGTGGCGCCAAATCACGTTAAAAGATAATGTATTAATAATAATAATAATAATAATAGAAATAGCTTATTCAAAGTCCTCATTTTTATAGCAGCAAGAGGCCCTTTACGGCTTTCAGCAAACATTTGCATTAGGAAATAAGGAATCGCCCACTGCAGGGCTCGAACCCACGACTGAGGTCGTGAAGAAGGAGAACAATAATAATAATAGGCTAGGACCCAGAGGCAAAAATCATGCTGCCCTATGCTGAAAACCTTGTATGTTTATGCGTCCTGACATTGTGCACGTTACCACTAACTATACTATGCATGTTGAAACTGTTCCTGTTACCACTAAGATATGCATTATATATTAGTAATAATAATAATAAATGTGTATAGCGCCCTCAGATAACTTAATCTCTTTCTAGCCACTTTACATGTGCTGTAAAGGAAGCATAGTCCAATGGTTAGTGTTAACATGCAGAATGTCAGGAAGCATAATACGGTTAGAGGCGACGTACACAGTCAACATGTGAAATGTGGTTAGTGGTAACATGTACAGTGTAAGTACAGAAAAATAAGGACACAAAAAGTATGGGGTACCTCAGAGCTCTGTGTTAGGTTCGGTCCTTTTCACGATTTATACTCTCCCTCTTGCCGATGTGATTGCTAGGCACAATCTAGGCTTTCATTTCTATTCAGATGACGCTCAGTTGTACCTTTGCTTTTATCCCTTCCAGCCCTCGAGCACGTCGAATTCTCTCAACTCTCTTGCTGCATGTATTGATGTCATACTCACATGGATGGCAGCAAGCTTTCTTAAATTGAATTATGATCAAACGAACTTACTAGCTATGAGCAAACCAAGTCTGATTTGGAAATTGGAACGGTTTACTCTCACAGTCAGCTCTGCCAGCATATCTCCTGTTGAATCTTCACGAAATCTACGTGTCCTGTCCCAAAGTGACCTTTCATTAGATGACCACATAAGCTCCACAGTCAAATCTGCCTACTTCCAGCTACATAACCTTCCTAAAATTTGGGCTTGACTAGACAGGGATACCGCATCTAAACTAGTCCATGCATTTATGACATCCCGTCTCGACTTCTGTAACTCACTAATGTTGGTCTATCGGCCTGTGCAATCAGGTGCTTGCTGCTGGTGCAGAACTCTGCAGCTAGGTTTGTCTGTCGTGACCGTCGCAGTTGTCACATCATACCACTTCTTGCTGACCTGCTCTGCCTCTCAGTCAAGCAGCGCATCGACTTCAAGATTCTATCGCTCACTTTTAGGTCCCTTCACTCTTTGGCTCCAGCCTACCTATCAGATCTACTGCTCCCCCACCGGGCTAAGCATCGTACCATCCACTGTTGGGAATCTAATTGTTTACCTATATCTTGTACAAATCTCAAATCCTTTAGAGACCGTGCCTTTAGTCCATACGCTCCCAAAGCCTGGAACTCAGTTTCGACTCGCGTCACGACATCCCCTGACTTATAATAATAATAATGTTAATGCACTTGATAAAGCGCCCTCAGAGAACTCAATCTTTTTCTAGGCGCTTTACATTTGCTGCAAAGGGAAATGCAATTGAATGGTGAGTAATATCCTGCTTGATAAAATAAAAACAGCATGAATAAAATGGTTTGACCACATTTAAAAAGAAACTAAAAATGCATCTATTTATCACAGCATTTAGTGATTCCGTATGATTCATCCTTTATGTGCTTATGCGTGCTGACACTGCATGCTGCCACTAACCACATTTGCATGCCGACCCTGTGCATGTCACCCCTAACCATGTTATTCTTGTTCTCATTGAGCATGTTACCACTAACTATTCGATCGTGCTTCCTTTGCAGCAAATGTAAAGGGCCAAGAAAGAGATTGAGTTCTCTGAGGGTGCTATATTAAGTTATTATTGTTAATACTTGATCGTGAGTTTGACCCTTGTTGTTAGTAAGGTCATGCACAAGAGCCACAAGAGAAAATTAGTCAGACAGTGCACGAAATTCGGCACGTAAGGCGTCAATTAAGTTTTTTCAAAATGAATGCTAAAATCACCCATAACGACGAAAGATTGATTGGTTGAACTTAGAATGGAAATGAGATCAGAGAAATATGAGATAATGGAGGACTTGATACCTTGAGGGCGATAGATTACTGCCTACCATTAGCAGCTTGTTGTCATGTAGACGCCAAACAAGAGATTGTGGAAGAAGGAGACGCCTGTCGGAGTAGCGTTGCTTATAGTCGGGTAGTTGATCGATATCAACCAGGTCTCATTCTAAGCCAGCGGCTCTCAACCTGTATGTGTCGCGACCCATTTGGGGGTCGAACAACCCTTTCACAAAGGTCACTTAAGACCATCGTAAAACACGCATTTCCACATTTTGCACAAATAATTGTATGGTTGGGGGTCGTCACAGCATGCGGAACTGTATTAAAGGGGCGGCATTAGAAAGGTTGAGAACCACTGGTCTAAGCAAACAGGTTAAGATTGCAAATAATCGTGTTAAATAGTACTAAGGGTTTATTATACGTTGAGTTAGAATTCCGAAGATAAGCATTAAGGGAGAATCTAAGGGAGTGAGGAGTTATGCCCTCTCCCAATGGGATTGTTCTCCCCCGATTGCACATTCTTTGATATTTGTCAAATACCAATAAAACGATTGGCACACGAATTAGCGCAAGCAACAAGGGTAGCATAATCAATCTTTAGATGTAACTGCAGCCGTCTTGTTAACCTTCTGATGACTTGTAAAAGTCGAGGTCACGTTTTTTTAGTTAGCCTAACATGTGTGCCTGTACAAGTCAACAGATTCTATACCATGCACTGTACAAATAAGCCAAACCTCTCAAAAGATGCAGGACATTGAGGTTATAGTAGGCCTGATGACCACTAATTTAGAGTGATTTACAGCAGCGTTTTTGAGGAAGGTCGGCTCGAGAAAATTATGGAAATGCCAAGCAAGCGCGGCCGAGCTCAGGAGACCGCGTATCTTTTCTATGCTTTATTCCCAATTCACCGACCCTGGCAACCGCAATAGGCACGCACGATTTACCTGATCGAGAGGTTTCTAACAGTCGGCGAAGCCAAAGCCGTAGCCTTCGTGCGAGCGTACACGAGACATGGTTTCGAGCAGTGTCCCGTGCCTTGTCTCCACTCCTCTAAGTCACTTTAGATGTGATAAGCACGTAATTCATTATTTATCACGGTCAAACCACAAAAAGATATGCTTTAACCAGGTCTTATCTGTATTGGTTTCCGTATCCGATGTTCGGAAAAACTTTGACTTTTTTTAAGAGAGTTCTGCAATGGACAAGAAACACTGAAGAAACTCGTAGCGCTTGGTGTCGAGCGATATATTTCGTGGGTCTTTGTGATGCATCTTTCGTGTGCATGTACCTGCTTATATTGTGCCTGCTGTGTGGTGATACTTTCTATAAAGCATCTTTAAAGTGCTTAGAATGAGATTTAGTTCTCCGAAGGTGCTATACAAATGTATTATTATTATTATTATACATGTTGACATCATTCATGTTACCACGAACCATATGGTCATGCTTCTTTTACAGCATATTTAAGATGCTTAGAAAGAGATGACAATCTCCAATGGTGCAATACAATTAATATTACCATCTGTTTTTTCCAGGAAATGAATAAGTTGAAGGAGCAAAAGGCAGATTGATGCCGTACCTTTCGAACCTGGAGACGGCATAGTTTTTTGCGAGGTTGCACAACTTTGTAAAGCTATCTGATTCTTACGCTGTTCACAACTTGTATTTTTTAAATTACATCTATATTGCCAAATAGCAAGACTTCGAAGGAGTAATTTTCAAATCTGACCGATTTATCGCTGCTGATGAAGTTTTATTATTGTAAGCGAAACTGCTGTCGTCGCTGTCCTTCGAGTCATTCAACGTCTGAACCCGTTCACTCTGGCAGCAAAAAAACTTGTCCCGACTTTACTCAGCTAATTAATAGTCATTGTGGTTGTATAAGTTGTGCTAGAAAATGGGGGTGAAGCCACAAGTGGACTCCTACTAAGTGGTTGTTATCCTGTCATGGCAGGCTTGCCTGACTTCGAGCAGCAGTTGTCTTCTACCGTTAGCAATGCCTTTCCTTCTTAATGTTCGCGATGGGCTGCTGCTCACTGCAGTATATTTCCTATATTGAACATCCTTTTAACTAAATGCTCATGAGCTAGCCAGACGTCTCATACCTACGCTCGCCGTGTTAAGTGACAAGCAAAGCTTTACTCACGCAACCTAACACCAATACAAATAATTTCCGGCAAAACAAATTTCTAATAATGTAATCAATGTAATTATATAATCGACAAGCAGCACAGGAAAAAACAGAACTTGAATCCGAGACTCGCAGCAAGCCCATAAGCTATGCAAGTAATACGATTCATGAACTCGAGTAAGTGATCGATCATTCAATGGCTAGACTTCAGTATCGCTTGCTCACCAGATCTATGCTTGGCCAAGTGCATTTATTTAGAAAGCCGCCGCCTCAAGAGTCACGTCTTCTGGTGACTTGGCAGGCCTTTACTCTGCATACACTTTTGACCAGGCAGTGATCTTAAGACCCTTACTGATGTCTTAATCGTGGTGCTCGCCTTTAATGTCCGAGGTCAAGGTGAATGTATTTGATGGCCGAGGTCGTGGGCTAGAGCGCCATAACAAATGAGAAGCGCCTGAGCCGAGATTAAGTTCTCTTATGGGACTATACACATGAATTATATTTATTATTTAATGATTGCAAGAAAAGCCTTTCGAAACTCTCCGTCGAGTTGCCAATACGTGCATGTCAGGAAATGCCTTTGAAGTCTGCTGATTTTTGCCACTTTTTGGCGTAACGGTTGAAAAATCAGTGGCTTCCATCTGAACTGATTTTGTGCGACACATTAGGCTTATGCCTTTAAGGCCCACCATAACTACCTTTTATCGTTAACACATTTGGTGGATGCTGCTGGCGAAGTGCAGGTCCTATGCTTTTTGCAAGGTTCTTTCTCAGCGCTTCTGATTTCGCTCCACACAACTTCTTTGGTAGCTACCTCTTTCTGTTTTCCCGCTTCAGCAATTGTATTGAGCTGTGATTGCTCTGCGTTTCAGTCAAACTTTGCAGCTCTCGTGCGTCTTTGAGTATTTCCAGACTGATGTATAACTGTTCGGTTTTTGCTCATTCATCTAGTAGGCTGCTTGGACCTTCTCGTTATTACAAGACATCTCTGCCTTGAAAGAAATATTTGCTGATTTAACAGCCTTATCTGTATAGCGGCCGAAGAGCCTTAACGGCTTTCATCATCCCTTGCAGCTGGTAATAAAGGATCGCTCACTGCAGGTTTCGAACTCACGATCTCGGTGGTGAAGAGCGAGCACCTTACCTCCCTTATCACAAAGCCACCACACTGAGCGGAAGTTACGTTGCTGAGTTCTTTGTGGGGCACCCAAAACCCTAGTAATTTACAGAGGGTCTTCAGAAAGTGATTAGCAGAGCTAAGTACTAAGCATAGAAGTAACAGCAAAGGACAATCAAAAATGACGCTACAGTGGCAGCGAATGGGGCGTTGAAGAATAATTTAGTGAGTTTTGTGTAGGACCCGAAAAAACAGAATCTTACGGCGGTATCGTTCTCCTGAAGCCAATTCCGGCACTTTGGGTGCTTACCTCAAACAACCAAGGTCGTGAAATCGAGCCTTAACGGCATATGTAAAGCATGCCTGGATAGAGATTACGTTCTCTTAGGTCGCTATTCAAATACATTTTTTAATTTCCAGCTGACCTTGACAGCTATCCAATCGCTACTTGCCCCTCCACTCTCCTGATTCAGCTGGGTTTTCAACTTGTTCTTTGTTGAGTCAGATGGAAAATAGTGGCTAACGATTGAGCAAAGGTTAGTCTTATTTAGTATTACAGGAAACTCCCATGCGGCAATTGCTTAGTCCTCGTGACCTGGTCTCTCAGATTTGGTTAGACTCTCAAAATAAGGGATAACAGTCATTTCATTTCTGCACAACTGGCGAACAGCTTCTCAAGCGGGTGCTATATTTCGGACCTTCGATTCTAGTAACGAAGCGCTAGTTTCACACTTCAGCATAATTACCCTTTGAAACTCCAGCCGGTCATGCTCGGCGCTTTGAAGATAACTTGCAGGTAATTATCAGCACAGGAGTCTCTTACAAGCCCAGTAGCTGCAGCCAGTTACTCTTGGCTTCATTGAGTTCTGACAAGGTTGGCGGCAAGGTTGAAATTATTGCTCGTGAATTGTTTGGCTATAAGATATGCCGTTTTTCGCATGGGCCATCGTTTGAATCAGTTGCAGTCAGGTCCTCATTAAAGACGGCGTCTCCCACTGTTGTGATGCTGGCTGTCTAGACTTGTTCTATAGAAGAGCTTTCGGAGCTCCTCGCTAAAATATTTGTGTGTGGCAGGCTTTAACTGATTGCTGTAGACTTCAATGTTCACGTTGACAACCCTATAAAGTCAGGTCCGTTCATATCTTGACTGCCTGGAGAATTAGGGTTTGGTCCAACACGTTAATCATACCACCCACGTCGGTGGCCATATCCTAGATCTTGTGATCACTAAGGATGTCTGCCCCCCTGACCTTGTGGTGTTCCTGCTTATCCCCTCGGATCATTGTTCTGTCTCATTTACTGTTCGTGCTCCCTTGTACGTACAGGGTAATGTCGAACTTGTCCAGCGACGTAACTTAAGTCTTCACATAGGCAAATTTTTTTAATCTGTTTGTGATACAGCTCTTCTTGATTTGCACCCAGACTCGACCAACAGTCTCCATACCCTCACTGATGCAATGAAGCTGACACTTTTGAGTGCTCTTGGCAATCAAGTTCCCGTTCATTATATTCGTGTACAAAGTCGTAGAGATTCCTTTCAATTTACAAAAAACTTCAAAAGATGCACCGTGTTAAGCGAAGGCTTGAACGTCATTTTAAGAAATCTGGGTCAGATGCAGATCTAGTCAATTTCAAAGACTTCCTTCGAGTTTTCACCGGAAGTTTAAAAAGCCAGCGCTTCTTTTTCACTCGAAAACTAAAATCCCGTCAGCCAGACCTAAAACAAATTTATGAGACGGTATAAAATGTACTGACCAATGCTGAGAGGTCTGACTCTCCAGATATTAACGGCTCAACCGAAAGGTTTTCAGCCTTCTTTACTAAAAACATTGTGCACATTCGTGCCTCCATAAAGCCCCATCCAAGTAAAGCAATTGCAGAATCGAAACCTGTGACCTTACAGAAAAGATTTTCCGATGTTTCTGCGCGAGATGTGGCTACCTTAATGAGGTTTAGTAAAAATAGCTCGTCTCCTGAAGACCCTATGCCATCATTTCTGTGGTCTTCACAGGCAGACCAATTAAGCTCTGCCATAACCGAGATTTGTAATGCTTCCTTGGTAAAAGGGGTCGTACCCAAGTCCTTCAAATTGGCAATCATTGGACCCATGCTTAAAAAGCCTGGATTAGATGCACAGATCCTTGCAAACTACCGTCCAGATTCTATTCTTTCTTTTTGTCAAAGATTCTTGAAAAAAATTGTCCCTAAGCAGGTGATAGCACATACTGAAAAGAATGACATGTCGGAAACATTTCAATCATTGTTCAAGAGGCAGCACTCCACTGAAACTGCTCTCCTCCGTGTTGACAATGACATTTTATGCGGCAACGACGACGGGAATGTCACTGCCCTAGCTCTGCTAGATCTACCAGCTGCCTTCGATACCATGGACCACGATGCCCTACTTTAACGATTGAGACCAACGATTGGTCTGGCAGACGAAGCACTGACGCGGTTTAAATCGTACTTGTCTGATCATGTTCAATCCGTGTCGTGTGGTGGTCAAGTCTCACCCACGAGACCGGTCACCTGTGGAGTTCCTCCAGTGTCTGTTCTCGGTCCTTGCTCGAAGAGCCGTAATGGTTCACTAGGTAAGGCGGTTGCTTTTCACGACCTCGGCCCTGAGGTTGTGGCTTCGAATCCTGTGGTGGGCGATCCTTTATCGCCACTGCAAGCGGTGGTAATAGCCGTCAAGGCTCTTCTGTCGCTGTCGCTATACAAGAAGAGGCTGTTAAATCAGCTAGTATTTTTATTCTTGTTGTTCTCCATTTATACTCAACCTCTGGGAAGTGATTTAGGCCCAAGGAATAGGATGTCACTTTTATGCTGACTATACTCAGCTATATTTGTCATTCAAACCGTCGGAATCTGCTGCAGCAACTGATTAACAGAATGCTTGCCTCAATCCTGGATGTCAGAAAACTTGTTGAAACTAAATGACGATAAAACCGAACTGGTGCTCATATGACACCCTAAGCATGTGGATGGATTAAAAGGCTTTGCTCTTTAAATAGGTGATGCTGTCGTGCGACCATCACCACGTGCTCGAAATTTAGGTGTCGTTTTCGACAGCTGCCTCAATTTTAAAAGCTTCATTCCAAAGACTGCTTCTACAGCTAGCCATCACGTCTGATCCCTATCCAAGATTAGGAGCTGTCTTCGACAGTGGCTTGCCAAAAATTTAACTAGCTCCTTAGTTCTGTCTCGGCTTAATTATTGTAATTCCCTTTTGGCTGGGGTATATAAAAAAAAAAAATTAGGTCACTGCAGCTGGCTTTTAATATGGCTGCAAGGTTAATCTTAAAGTCCTAGAGGTTTGAGCACGTGTCTCTTTTGCTAAAAGAGCTAGAATGGATGCCGGTTGAGCAACGGAAACATTGCAAAGTTCTTATGCTGACCCACAAAGCCGGCCACGGCTTGGCTCCTCCATACCTAGCTGAACTGCTGCACCAATTCCAGCCTCCTCGTGCCCTCAGGTCCTCTATGGGCAATAAGTTAGCTGTTCCATTCTTTTGCTTAAAGACCGTTGGCGACAGAAGCTTTAGCTCTGCAGGTCCTAGACAGTGGAACTCGCTTCCACAATTCTTACGAAACGACAACTACTCTCTCGTGCTGCCGACTATGGCTCATCCTTCCCAGCGGTCCTGAGCTGCTACTTCCATGCTAATTACTACCTCAACTGCTCTCCTGACTCAGCTATGCTTCCCACTTTCTCTTTGTTGAGTGAGATGAAGTCTGTTGGCTACCGAATGCTTACCGAAAGCCGCTTAGGCTGTGAGTGCGCTAGACAAAACTCTCCTAGCTGAACTGCTGCACTAGTTACAGCCTCCTCGTGCCATCAAGTTACAGATGGAGATAAGTTACTTTACATTACGTTACAGCTCCGTCTGTAACTCCACAAAGCCATAAAGACTGTGTGGGTGTTACGCAGGAGAGTTTTGTATAGCGCACTCACAGCCTAAGCGGCTTTCGGTAGGCATTCGGTAGCCAACAGACTTCGTCTCACGCGAAAAAGAGAAAGTGGGACAAGCAACTGTACGCATTCGGTTGCCAACAGACTTCGTCTCACGCAACAAAGAGAAAGTGGGACAAGCAACTATTCAGACCGCCTGGAGCTAGTATCCATTCGGCACAAAACCATGCAAACATGCAGTCACACAGTTGCTTACGGTCAGCTGTGACTACCAGTCTGATTTGGTACTTACCGAGTACGAATGAACAGAAGTGCACCCCCTGAACGGTTATCAAAACGGCAGCCAGAACCACATTCTGAGCCTAGCCGCCGGCACACTATCGGTGCTGTTAGCCCCATGGCATGTCCCATGACTCGTGTCAGCTAACAAGTACTCACCTAATGTACAGATCTACTTGCAACGTAGCAGCAGAAATACTGCAAATCTCCCATTACTACGTCGAACACTTTGTCTCAGCAAGTTTGAAAAGCAGGTAAATTAATAACGTGTTGTTCGGACGTAAACATCGTATCTTTACAGGTATGCGGACAACGAGAACAATGGGCAGCTGCAGCAGCAGCGATAGCAGCACTCAGCTGCTATCGCTGCTGCTGCTGCTGCAGCTGCTTGGCACCTATGCTAGTGGTATAGTCGCGCCCCCTCTGCACTGTCCAAATCAGAGCCGAGAGTGAGCAGAACTGACCTTCGGCAGCAACACAGCACCAGCCATGCGGCGGCTTGCTAAGCCACCAGTTAGGCCGAGGGAGTTTGGCCTCTACTCGCCTCTGTCCCTCCCCCCTCACCCAGCCGTGCCGGCTCGTAGAGGAGACAGCTGAGTGGCGGGGCATTGTCGCCAGGTGAGAAAAGAAAGAAAGAAAGCCGCCTGCTGCTGCTGCTGCTGTGAACAAGCCGCTGCAGGTGCAGGCGCGCCTCTCTTTGAGTTCCAACTCTGATGCAGCACGATCGCACAGAATGCTGGCTCGAGCTTGCTGTCGGCAGGCCACGCCGTCTCAGCTATCGGCTGCTGCTGCTGATGACCGACGATGGCAGCGGCTGCTGCTGCGGCAGCCTGGAGTGAACCTGCCGCTGCCGGGCGAGGAACGACTGACCCTGATTGGCCGGGCCTCCGCCGACCTGGCTCAGACGATCGCGGACGGCGCGATGCTCCATCTGCATGCTGAGGTTGTACCACGCCGACACCATGAGCCGCTCCTCGTTCTCGCGAGCTCGCGACGAACGCTCGTGCTCTCGCTGGATCTGCATCACCAGCCGCTCCTTTTCGGCGAGCTGCGAGCGCAGCTGCTCAACCTCGGCTCCGCTGCCGGCTGCTGCCGCCGCTGCCGAAGCAGCGCTGATGCTCTGCGCTTTCTCCAGGTGCATGGCGCGAGCGTGCTCGTGGGTGCGCATCTCGTCCTCGCGAGCCTGCAGGCGAGCCTCCTTCTCTCGCAGGGCGTCCCTCAGCTCGAGCAACCGCGCATCCACACCGTCGATGTACTCCTTCTTTTTGACTAGCTCGGCCTCGGCGCCGGCGAGCCGCTGCGTCTGCGCGTCCAGCTTCTGCCTCAGATCGGCCGCCGCACTCCTGGCTTCGCCTCGCTCCAGCTCCGTCGACTGCTTCAGGTCGTCCAGCGCTGCTTCCAGCTCGAGGATAGTCTGATTTGCAGCCCTGTGGGGAGCGCAAAAGGCAAAGGCGAGCCGTTACGGCAAAGCCGCTGGCTGCAAGAGTCACGGTCGCTCTTAGATTCGACGGCTAGCATAAACCTCTTGCTCATGGGGACCCTAATAAAAACTATTCATTATACCAATTTCTATCAGCAAGCAAGAATTCGGCGGTCAAACTTTCCGAGATTGCTCGAATTCTAGATGTCATCTCTGGTAGCTCCCCTCGGGCTTCGAAACGTTCATCCATAAGGCCGTCAACCAAATTTATTTTCTTATCCACAGCATCACTTCAACTAAAAAGTGAATCCTCACCAGAGGCATTGATGGCTGAGCCTGGGTCTTAGCCCAGTGGTAAGGCGCTTGCACTTCATGACCTTGTCGTGAGTTCGAGTCCTTCGGCAGGTAATTCTTACTTGCATGTTGCAAGCTGGGTGACAGCCGTCAAGAATCTTCTGCTGCTATGTTGATAAGGCTGTTGAATCAGCTGACCTTCACAGGCAACTCGCAAGTCCTTAGCTAAATCGATTACCACAACTAGGTACTTTGACGTCTACCACATCACTGCAGCTGGCACTCAATCACGTCGCTGTAGCTGGCACTCAATCACGTCGCTGTAGCTGGCACAAAATTCGTGAGCCCAGCTGCTTGTCCAATGCTCCAAACTTGCCCATATTTTGCCAACTTGAATCCTTGTGTAGGCCTCTCATAAATCTGTGCATCAATTCAAAAGATTTGTTTCTTGTCAGTAAATCACGATCCGATCTGCCCCTTGCACCATCTGATTCAGCTGAGGCCTATTAATCGCCACAACCGAGCAGCATGTCCGCGTCAGGTCACCACTTCAGGCAACGCATGCGCGCACGCATGCAGACACTCACGCACACACGGATGCGCAAAGATACGCAAGAAGCACTCTTGCGGCAGCTGCAGCAGTCCGCACGCTGCAGCTGTGCCAGAATCCGGACACTTCGGCGAGGGCGCCTATTGCTGCCGAGAGGCTGCCATGGGCTCCAGCAGTCGTGCTCATGCACGCACGCATGGCCCCGACAGGCAAGAGTGCAAACGCCGACCGCCGATCATGCTTCAGGCGAGATCTGACAAGCTCTGCAACGTCGAGTGGCTGTCGGCCTCTAATCAGATGCTGTCTAAGGGTCTATCCGAGGCTTCAAAAGCTTTTGAGCCCGGCCGATGACACAAATAAACACTTCCTACTTACTTAAGCAGCATGCATGGGATATCGCACGCTCTTCAGGGCAACCCGAGCAGCTTCCAGGGAAGCGAGCTCTGCAAAATCTCAGGGAAAACTAGCACTTTGGGATTTTCAACATGCGAAAGGAAGTAAAACCGAGCAACACTTCTGTGCACCGTTCGCTTCCGGCTCCTGCTCAGGTTGGTATCCATTTGTGAGGCACAGTGCCTGCCTAAAACCGCGACTAAGACCTGTGATTGCTCAGCTGGGTCACTGCTTGCACGTGCCGCCGGTAAAACATGGGACCTCACATCACGTAAGGAATTCTTGATTGCATCATCAGTCAAAAGTCACGCACGAATGCGCTTTAAAGCCCTTAGAGATTTACAAAGCGCATCCCTGGCATGCAGGGGGGGGGGTCAACCGTCCTCGTTTGACTGATCGTGCCACTAAGAGTGGCATAGCCCATGTGTACAAACAAGGTCTTTGCTTTTTCTCTATCATTTTCGAGAAGTCCCCCTGACCAAAGAGCAACATTGCGGCACGCTGGCGCGCAGAGCGGGTGCGGACCCGGGTCTGGGGGGGCTAGGGCTACAGCAGTGTACTGCAGTGTCCGAGCTCCACACAGAAGCTTCTGGATGCGCAGCTCAGCTTACTCGGCAGAAAGTTCCAGAAAGTCGCCGGAGCACACCGCAGAACGGCGGCAAAGGCGGCGCTCGTTTACGCTGAGTGGCTCGGCAAGCCGGAGCAAGGCATGCGTGCAGGCGGCTGTTCCCGGCGCGACTCGGCAGCATCAGTAGGTAAGGGAGCACGCGCTTTCCTCTCGATGTGCCGGGAAGGGCACCTCGAGGAAGGAAGGAAGGAAGGGAGGAAGCGGCCACCGACCTCTTTTCTGCCTCCAGCTCCTTGCTGCGAGCCTGAGCAGCCTCGAGCATCGAACGCAGCGCCGCAGCCTCGACGCCCTCCTCACTGCCGCCGCCGCCCTCCGATCGGCCGAGCTTGAGCAGGCTGTTCTCGTGCTGCAGCCTGATGATCTTCTCTCGCACGTCCGCCGGCAGCGAGGCCATTACGAACGAGTCGATGTCTGCGCGCGTCATCGGAAGGAAGGGGGAGATCGGCGTTGAACCTTCGTCACAATCTGCGCACGCCTTCTGAGAGGGCGCATCGGGAGTATCCCGAGCCGGACACGCTCACGCGTGCATGCATGCACGCGTGAGCGAGAAGCGGCCACAGCGCGGCATCGTACCGGATAGGAAGTGGTCGCCAATGTCACCGCTGCCCGTGAGCAGGGACGAGTCGCGACCGTGGGCCATCGACGAGTTGCATGTCAGCTCCTCGTTGGCCTCACGCAGCTCGTCTCGCTCTGCCGCCAGCCTCTCCTTCTCCTTCTGCAGCGACTGCAGCTGCTCCAGGGCGCGGCGGCTCTCGAATGCGCACTTGTCAGCGCGCTGAGTCTCAGCCGAGACGGCGGCCTGCAGCTCTTGAACCTGCAGCACGAGAGGGGAAGGCGAGAGTGAAGTAGAGCCGAGGTGGCGGCGGCGAACACTGGTGCTAAAGCCTGACACGAAAACCTTGACGCCAGCAGCCGAAACAAAACAGACCAACGGCAAAACGGTCTGCACACTGTGCAGCAACCATTGGCAGATGTCACGTGTTAGCACGCTTCCAAAGAAAGCACTTGCACACTTACGGTGACGTCCCCTCGTCCCCACCCCACCCCACCCCCCCCCCCCACGGTTCACTTAATGCAATATGTAGCCGAAGCTCACGACCCTGTGGGGCTGCACTGCAAACGAGCAGCCAATAATACTATCGGGTACTAGAGTCGAACGTTAAAATAGGAACTCAACAGTAAACGATCTACCACATCAACGACTGTGATACAGCTTGATAGCAAGGGAAAAGGGCTACATTTACATAACGTGGTCCAACTGAAGACGCTTATCCTCTCGTCTTCGCATCATTAACATGTCGCTCACTTTTAGGTCCCTTAACTCTTTGGCCCCAGCCTACCTATCAGATCTACTCCCCTACCAGGCTAAGCATTGTACCACAGCTTTTCGGAATCTAATCGTTTACCTAGACCTTGTACGAACCTCAAATCCTTTGGAGACCGTGTCTTTAGTTTGTATGCTCCCAAAGCCTGGAACTCACTTCCAACTGGTGCTGCAACATTCCTTGACTTGACCATATTTAAAAAGAAACTAAAAATACAACTATTTGTCACAGCATTCAGTGAGTCCAAGCGATTCGTCTTTTGTGTGCTTATGTGTGCTGACACTGTGCATGCTGCGACTAAAACCATATCTGCATGCTGACCCTGCACATGTGACCTCTAACCATGTTATGCTTGTTGTCATTGAGCATGCTACCACTAACCATGTGATCATGCTTCCTTGGCATCTAATGTAAAGTGCCTAGAAAGAGACTGAGTTTTCTGAGGGCGCTATATCGAATGTATTATTATTACCATTAGTAGTAGTATTATTATTAAATGGACAAGGAATTCACATGCTGTCACAGCCGCAGCTGCAGCCATTGCTCCGACTCCCGCACATGAGGCAGCCAGGGGCAAAAACACTAACAATTGCATAGACCCACGTGTGACATGTGGTGCAATCAGTCACTGAAATTCAGTCAATATGCAAACGATAACGCATACCCATTTGCCAAACAACTCAAACAGATTCGCACCCACTGGTGACACTCATCGCTAATGTGAGCAGCCGCTTTTTTGGTTATAGGGCAAGCAAAAACAGATCTAACTTATGGAGATCACACTGGTTTACTTTGAGTTTGTTCATCCTGCTTTCCTGTGACCTCTTTTCCATCTGTCATTCACTACTGCTTCTACTCATTTACCTTCGACTGCTGTGAGAGACTACAGCTATGTTTCTCAACTGTTCTGTAGTGCACACAATTAAATACATAATCATCATCAAATACATAAACCTTGACTTCATTTGTTAAAGGCACACACCTCAAGCCACTTAAAATAGGCTATTAATAGGCTTCACAAGTACATCCACAGTATATTTGGAACAAATAAATTGCTTGCATACAAGCACATAGTTAACATTGGGAAGCACTCCAACAGAAAAAATATGCTGTAAGCAGCTATTAAGACATCGATAACGAGTTACATGTGTATGCTCAAACAGCTGAACCATTGAAATGGAAGCCAATCGCAATAAAAAAAGGCCCTGCAGCCGCCATGATGGCCATGAATGGTTTGTTCTGTCGATTAAATATCGAACACTTGTGTTATCATAAGTATGCACACTGTTTGAAATGAGAAAAAGTAGTATGTTCTCGAAATTATCACACATCATACTTAATTCATTGTGCTAATATGACGTTACACTTCCCTTATTTGCAACGACCAGTCGGACTCACCCAGGCATGGAGCTGAAAAATGCTCACAAACATAGGTCTTTATAATGCTCCAGGCTTGTTGCAAAAAAAGAAAAGCGCATCATTAGTCGTGATAGGGACATCCAGCAGCCGTAACCGGCGCTCGACTTCATCCGACAAATGCTCGACTGGGTTAAGGTCCGGAGACTGACTTGGCCAGTCCATAACCATCATGGGAAGGTAACCGAATTCTGATAAATTGTAAAAAAAATACTTAACTTTGGCGTCGGTGTGCTTAGAATCGTTATCGTGCTGGAAAATAGAATCCAGTTGTTCGAAACGCCATCGCACTTGGGAGTCCTACGCTTTGGAGAAGGTCAAAATAGACGTCTGGGTTCATGACGCCGGGTATTCGGCGCAGGGCTTCGATGCCATTTCTGCTTAAGCACCCCCATAACATGACACTTTTTCCTCCGAATTTGACCGTTGGCTGCAGGTAGTTGGGTGAGTAGGCTTCGTTGGGTCGCCGACGCACGTAAAGCATTCGTTTGCAGTTCAAAAAGAGCATTTGCATTTGCTTTTGCCGCTCCATACAGCTTTACCCTAATCGTCAGCAGTGCAGTGGATTCGTGCCTTAGCCCACTGTAAACGACTTAACATTGTCTTTGCCGACAGAAGAGGTTTTCTCTTTGGAACTCGAGCATGTATACCAGCCGCATCGAATCGCCTTCTGACATCGCCAACTTGCTTCCTTGACGATGCATGCAGATCATTAACGTGAGCTTTCGCCGAAGCAAAGCACCGAAGCAAAGCGGTCCTTTAATGACTCCAACTTTAGGGTGGCGTTTGCTGACTAGTGGTAGCATGGGATCAGCCCCGACCGCATTGTAGCATTTTTTTTTAGGGCTCCTGGTCATTTCGATCTTCTTCCCGTTGCACGAAACCGTACTCTTTGGAATTGATCAAGTAGCAACAATCTGAACATACGAGTGTCCAACCTTGTACAGTGCCACGATTTTACCCCTCACTAAACTCGCCAGTTTGGCAAACTTTGCCATGACTGGTGGGCTTTTCCAGGCAAAATAAGTAAGTAATCATCCTCCGTAGGTTCTCAGTACAGTTCCGGCTCGTGCACAGCCTCGTAGGCTCCAGCATGACCTGATGAAGAGGCTGTTTCTGGAGGCTCTACTCTGGCCAAAACAACCACAGCTAAAGATATTTAACGGGTTTAGGGCTCATTTTGGGCGAATTGTCCACAAGTTTTCCCACTGTCATGGCTATTCTTAATTGGGCATCCAATGATTAGTAGACAGAACCAGCACCCCAGCTCCAGTCCAGTCGGGGGGGAGTTAAGGAAAAGATTGTAATCGAGCAAAAATCTGCACCATCCAAATACTTTTCCGTTTGGGTGTATATCCAAACTAACTGTTATAGTGAGTTAATGGGGGAAGAACAATGAATGTTTATCAGATATCAGAAGCAACTGTGGATAGATGTCGACAGATATCGTGACTGGCCTAGATAACTCTCCTGAACTCAGGTCAGCAGAGCCACTGGTAATTAGTTGTAGACTGAAACCACACGCTGGACACTGCCGCCTACCTTAAAAGCAGCAGCCACACACACACGCATGCACGCACACACGACTGGTGCTTTTTGTCTTTTGCACTGGTGCAAGCTTCAACCTAGCAGTAGTCACTAGACCTCGGTACAACTAGCATTAGCCACAACTAAACCAAGCGGCTGCTGCAAGGGGTGGGGGAACGCGGCGCAACGGCAGATCGGCCCAACAGCGACCATGTTTGCGCGCGACATTACATTGCTGCTCGAACCGGCGGTGCGCCGAACAATCGTGGTGGACCCTAAAAAAGCAACGAGAGATGATGTGACCCTAGAAAGCTGCATAGAGTCTGACCTGCCGCTTGAACATTTCAATTTGTGACTTGAGGCTGCCAGTTTTCTTTGACTCCTCTTCGAGGTCGACTGTAGTTTGAACATAGGCCGCATTCTTCTCCTCCAGTGCTTTGACCTGTGCGATGCAAGGATGACCTGCACACTTCGTTCCGTATGCAGCCAATTGCACACTCAGAGCACATAGAGCACCAGAGCGAGCCAGACTACTGTGGCGCATTCACAGAAAGGATAGCTGCTCGCCTCAAGCGGAACACGCCACCCAGCCTGAACTTGGCACTAAAGTTAAGTTGAAGTCAGCTTATAAAGCAGCCTCGTTTACATGTAGCGGAAGAAAAGCCTCATTGGCTACATTCACCGCTGGCAGTGGGCAATGAAGGATTGCCCACTGCACGACTCAAATCCGAGACCGTGTCATGAGGTGAGCACCTCAACCCTGGGCTAAGACCCAGACATATGCAAATGCGGAGCAAATGCCTACAGTCGGTACTTGCGATGGCAACCCCAAACCTCACACGCGACAAAAAGCACAGCAAAACGCACAGCGTGCCACTACCGAGGACCGCCGCTTCCGCTGGAGAGCAGAGCGAATTCGGCAGAGCTCAGCCGTCTGCACATCGACTGATGGCCGAGCACTGCTCCGCTAGCATGCAACCCACACTGAGTGACCTCGAGAGCGGCGGCAACGTGTCATCCCGTGCGCCTGTTGCTGCTGCTGCTGCTCACATGGCCGACCACGCTGTCGGTGAGAAAACGGGCAATAAGCCAACTAACTGCTGCCGGTCGATCCACGCGAATGGCACGGGCAGTAGGGGGGGGGGGTCTGCAAGCAAGCTAGCCTCAGGCCTGCAAGGAAACGCCTTCGAGACACACCTGACACACGTCAGGCACATCGCCTTACAGACAGGTGCAGCATCGAACAGACGAAGCAGCAGCGGCGGCCAAGCCGAGCAGCTGGCTCTTTTTTCAAACAAGTCGGCGGTTTCTATACATTATGCGGGCTTGAGCATCCAGCCTTGACCCACTGCCAAATATGATTGCGTGCCCGACAGGAGCCTCGGGTCGGCCGGATGTGACACCCTGGCTGTGCCGGCTTCCGATGACAGGGCTTGGAGCTTGTGCTTTAGTGCAGCAGCGGCGGCGGCACAGAAGCTCGGAGCCGCGCCAGTGGCGTCATGCAAACTTTAGTTAACTTACAATACTAGTTTGAACAAGCACAAAGCTGTTTACTTAACCACAATCTGGCCACACGTGTCAGTGTGGCAGAAAAAGTGGTCGTGACCGCATATGAGCAAAAAAGAGTACAAGTTGTGTGTTGTCCACTATATCTTACTGAGATCGCTTACACGCCACCATTTCTCATTTGCCAAGAGGAATACGCTTCCTTACTGCCAGCTTAGACTGCCCTCCAAGCTCTATGCAGTGCAACGCAACTCCAATACGTGCTAGTAGACATGTAGAAAGCTGACGAGATAATGCCAATACCGGCCGGCCGACAGATGAACTGTGTTAGAAAGCGGCAATCGGTAGCACGAGGAAGCAGCATCTCTGTTGCATACTTTGGGTCTTAGCTAAAAAGGATTAGGCGTTCGCACTTCACCATCCAGGTCGAGGTTCGAGTCCTGCCGCAGGCAACTCGTTATTGCACCCAGTACGTGGAGAGCTATGCCACTATCGGTCTTCTGCCACTATATTAAGTGGGGCTGGGTCGAATCACCTGACCTTTACTTATACTTACCACGTGCTCTGCAAAGTGAGTCCGTCCCATTTGCCACTGGCTGTGCAGCTTACTTCTACCGTTTCCCACTGCAGCTTGGCCCCACAGCTTGGTCCAGCAACTCACGAATGCCTGTTCTGTGTGGGTTCGGAAACAGAAACACTCTGCTAAATACCCTGCTCTGCATGAGGTGGGGGAGGGAGATGAACAATTTGTGAACAAATGCAGTCCGTTTGTGAACCGGATCAAATTGGTCGCTCTCTGATACGGCTCGTGCAGTGCCCTGCAAAAATTCAAAGCATCGCTGCATGCAAAGCAATCCGTTGCTAACTTATTACAGGTATTACTGCTAATGCTAGCTAAAGCTAAGGATCTTACTGGCTCCCTGGATCTCATTAGGTTCGACTGCTACTACTAATCCTGGAGGGGCCTCAAAAAGAACAAAGTCGAGCACCTGCAGTAAGGACTACAAATTAAAAGGATTGCTAGAGTTAGCCATTGCAGCTCCAATATTTGGTGGCCTTCCCCGACCCTAACCTGTACTACAGGGTCTGCGCTTGCCTCTGGACGAATGGTAGATTTGCTTCAAGATTCACACTGAACTCCGAGCCCTGCAATATTCAAGCCACTGAAAGGTGCCAAGTGCCTAGAAAGAGATTGAGTTCTCTGAGTTCTCTTCTCTATATCAAATGTGTTATTATCATTATTTATTTAGCTGAATTGCCACCAAAGAATCAGCATTCATGCAAAAGTTTAGCAGTCCTTGGCTTCCTTTGGCCGTTAGCCACAGATGCTTTTGAATTGTGGCCATACACAGCAAAACCGACTTCCGATCATTCTTAGGCAAGGACGATATACATTACGGTATCTGTCTTCCAGCTGTCTATTCTGGCACTTCCTTTCCGGAGGTCATCCGAATCTACTTTATGCTACCGAGTTTCTCAAATGTCAAGCGAACTCCCCTATACTTCTTGTCTTTCCTGTTGTATGGGCCGTCTGGGCTATTGGATGAACCGATTGTTCACCTCATGCTGCTGCTTAGGCTTTGAGTGCACCAAGGGAGACCCTCCCGAGTAACAATCGTGGCTAGGCGGAGTCGTACAAGGAGACCACTAGAGGAATTAATTAGTGCTTTGAACAGTGCTGAAATACACTTTGGACCCATCGCACAAATGCACATCGACAAATTGAAAACTCGGCCAACCTGCCGCTTCAGGTCGGCCATTTCCTCGAGTTTCTTCTTGTACATTTCAATGGTTGCCTCGTGCTTTATAGCTCGATCCTCGAAGTTTCTCAGCACATCCACTTCGTCTTTAAGGGCCCGCGCCTCGTCCGCAAGCTTTGAGAGCTCGTCAGCCTGGACAGAACCGAGAACAGAGTGCTTGCGTGCGTAGAGCAGGACCAAAGGGCCAGCCGCCGTCGGAGCAGCAGCCATCGGAGCAGCCCGCATACAGCAGCACCAGCGGTCAGCCAGCGAGTCCATGTGTTCTAGCAAACAGCGTGTATCGAAAGCACTGAAGGAAAGCACTGAGCCTAGCGGCTGTCGGGGAGGGGCAGGCCACAAGCTGACAAGGCATGCTCGCGTATTTGCGCCGATTCGGCACCTTAAGCTTGGCATCCAGCAGTTCTCGGCCAGACTGCTCATACTTGACCTTGTAATCGTCACGAGCTGCCTCAAGCCTGGAAGCAAAGCCGCACACTCGAGCTGACATACAAAATCCATCGAAAGAAACCACGACCCAAGCATGCTGGTGGTCTGACTATAAAATGATAAAATAAATAGTAAAACAAAATAGCAATAATAAATATCTGCAAGGACAAAGTCACCACACTGCATACAGTGTGCAGATGAGTGCACAAAGCTAAATGCGCCCCAGCACGAGCACCAACCGCAGGGCAGGACAAATTCCTTACTAAAAACTACAAACTCGCGACATTCGTTCAAGCTGGCCACGAAAATAATGATTGGGTTGATATGGTAATGATGGTGCTCCATCGATGGTGCTCCATCAATCAGCCCTGATTGCTCTCAAGTACTAAGAAGAGTTCCAATTAATCATCGGTCAAACCCGAAGCAGTCATGCTCTCCTCTACGTGCCTTGTGCTGCCGGCTTAATCCCTATAACAAGAGCTCGTGGTAGTGCCCCCCTCCGTTCACAGGGACTCTCAAGTAGTGCATCGATTATCTCTCGGTCAAGTCGAGCCTTCAATAAGAAGAAGACACGCCTTGACAGAACCTATCCTTGGTCGTTTGTTCCAGGCTTTTGTCTGTCCTCCAGCTGTCTTGCCCAAGAAACAGACCAATGAATAGTCTGTTTCATCGAACTTAATCAGTCTTCTGTCGGCTTTTGAGCCGTTCTCCCCAAAATTGGAGACGTACGAAACACATATGATTTATATATAAAGACAGAAGCAAGACCAAGAAGAAACCAACCGTAAAAACCAGGTTTCCTAAGGACCATTGTACCAGTTGCTACCCAGCCGGACTCACGTGTTTCTGCCTGCCGGAGCTTGTTCGAACGTGTCTGCCTGCCAGCAAACTACTCAGCCATCTGCTCATAACCACAAACTAAGCACAAATGGCTCGGCTATCAGCAGGTGCAGAAGCTATGACACTGTGGTTTAAAATATGTGAACGTTGCTTACATGCAATGGACACCTATCAATACACTCAAACACGGTCACGTAAGTAATGCCCAAGCAACAGGTGCAGCCACTCAGTCCTCGGTGGGTAGGTCACCGACTTCCAACAGTGATCATGCCTGCTCTACCTGGGCTGGCAACTTTGTCTAAGGTCAAACAAACAAGCAGTTGAACCAATGACAGCTAGTCCCGGGTCCTAGCCAAGAGAGACCCCTAGCACAGCTAAACCAGGGCACATATAGGTGTTCCAAAGCCCAGCTATTTACTAGATCGGCCACACATTTTGGTGCACAATTGTTTGCTTCCAAAATCTCTCGGAGGCACTGACGAAGCAGCAGCAACAGCAGCAGAGGCAGCAGCAGCAGTAATATGCAAGTGGTTCCCCTCTGGCCGTGGAAGATAAGTCATCGTTCCGAAGCACTTGATTACTTCCACACATAAACGATAGAGCATCACTATGCAGTCGTTACATAGGCAAAACAGCATGACCATCGCTGGCTGGATGAAAGGAAGAATGGCAAGACGCCCCAGAATCCCAGGCCCAAGGAACTGTAATCATGAATGTGAACTTTCGATGGTAAAATCGACATTATAACAATACCATTGACACATTGGTAAGGTGTTGTTTACTTGTGCTGACAAATTGACACTGAGTTTCTCCCTGTCTCTCTCTCTCTCTCTCTCTCTCTCTCTCTCTCTCTCTCTCTCTCTCTCTCTCTCTCTCTCTCTCTCTCTCTCTCTCTCTCTCTCTCTCTCTCTCTCTCTCTCTCTCTCTCTCTCTCTCTCTCTCTCTCTCTCTCTCTCTCTCTCTCTCTCTCTCTCTCTCTCTCTCTCTCTCTCTCTCTCTCTCTCTCTCTCTCTCTCTCTCTCTGTCTCTCTCTCTCTCTTCATCTGTCTTTCTCTTCTCTCCCTCCCTCCCCTTTCTCGCTTTCTTTTGCAGTGAGCTCATTGAAACAGCCGCCACGTCTTACACCTCCACCATCACTACTGAGACATGGTGTTTTACCCGGATTTCACAAGCCAACACAATGGAATCAAACAAGAAAAATAATGGCCCAGCACCAATTCAAGGGGGGATTCGTTGCACGATGGAACATGGATCTGTTGCAAGCACCTGTAGGTGTCATCCTTGAGCTTTTCCACCTGCTGCTGCAGCTGCAAGACCCTACGACCGGACGAAGTCAACGAATCGTCAAGGCCTTCACTGCTATGGTTCAGCTTCTCGTGGAGCTTGTCGTTCTCAGCTTGCAGACTTGCCTTTTCATCCTGGAGTGCCACTACCTTTACACGAGAATACAATGTCGTTATGATGCAGCAAACAATTTACTACAATGGTTATTGCACTGCTGAGCCACAAACAAACACAGGCTGTGCACGGGTGGAACCTGAGCAGGCGAAGGGCAAGAAAGCAAGCACGAGATCGCCTAAAGTACAACAGAAAAGGCCTAAAATGAACGGGATAAAAAGACTGCCGCACACACAAAACCTCACTGAGCCTAGAGGCCACGATCGATCTCGAGCCATTTGAAGAACAGGCAAACAGTGCGTGTGCATAACACACACACACACACACACACACACACAGGCGCGAGCACGCACGCGCGTGCACACACACACAAAAAGCATGCCCACAAACATTCACAAATGCAGAACAGCAATAGCAGGCCTGGCATCTTACCACGGGGCGACCGCAGAAACCGTGACAAGGGCAGACCCACTTCAATACCTCCTCTTGTAGTAACCCATATGTTACCCGACGATGCCAAAATGCATCACTTGTACACATATGGCCTCACTAAACACAAATGAAGCAACCAAACCCAAAAGCTGGACTGAATCTTTGGCAGGAAAAAGTGGGGTAACTGCACTCATCAAGTAGGCTACTTGGCCCCAGAGCAACAGGCATGTGACTTGCATCTGACCTGGCTTAAACCAAACCTGTTGATAAAGATCACTGGAAGATGGAGCACTGGAGGACAGGCACTGAGATGGTATTTTGGGCGACTCCAGCTGCACACCCACCAGCTATTCGGATAGAGATGTGCCATATAAAAACCCTGTGGCATCGGGACTGCGGCAGCAAAACTTATGTCTACACACATGCATGCAAACGCTGGCTTGAGCATGCAGCACACAGTGTGCTGATCTAGTTATACATTGCAGAGATCGGCTGCTCCAACCTGTGGCTGCCAAGGGACAAGCAAATGGTTCGCTGGCTCGCTCTAGTCACTACAAACACTGCGTGCTGTACAATCTCCACATATCACACCGGAAGCACGATTTGGTGCCATCGTCGACTGCCAGCTCCTAAGCTCCAAGCACCCTGGTCCTTCTCGGATCGCCTGCAGAGCGAAGCGAAATCGGGGGGGGGGAAGCCTGCCAGAGACCCCCCCCCCCACGTAGCTATGCTTGCCTGCGTGGAGGGGGGGAGGAAAGGACTAGCAGGCAGAAATGCATTGCACTCTTTCTTACGGGCGACCGACAGCATTGTGCAAGGCTGAGCTGGTTCAATACCTGCGAGTCCAGCTCGTGACAGCGGCTAACCAGCTCGTCACGAGCTTGGCTCACGGACCGCAGATCCTGAGTGAGGTCTCGCAGCTGTGCTGCTAGGGAAGTGTCGGACGTGGAGCTGCGACGCCTGGTGTGCGACGTGTCCTCTTTGTCCATGAGGTTTTGAATGGCAGTCATTACGCCGTGCTGCACGGACTCTTCCATCGACATGATCTTCTGTATGTAGTACTGCTTGTTCTCGCAGTTAATCGCGCAGCCGAGTATCAGCTGCAGCAGCTTGCCAAGCTCGACGGCGTCGTCCTGCTCGGCTACCGCCTGCAGGCTCGGCATCTGGAAGTCGTTGAAGTTCAAGCCAATCTCGTCGGAATAGTAGTCCTGGACCCCCTTGAGTATTTTCTTGAGGTTGCTGACCTTGATTCGCCAGTTGAGAACGTCGTCGGCTTTGATTTTGGACAGCCACTGCTCGTCAAAAAAGGACGGCGATATTTGGTTCAGAATCCGAGACAGAGCGACTCCGTCGCTCAGCGCCTGGACGGAGTCAACCGGCAGGTCAACCTCGAATGTCTGGGCCCACTGCAGCAGGCTCTCCGACAAGTCTTCCTCCATTTTCTTCGAAGGCGTCCGGAGCGGCTCCTGCGTGGGGTGTTGTCGCCGACAACAAGCCCTGCCTATTCAAACATCACGGAAGCGGAAAGAATATGGCGTACCCCCCCCCCCCCCGAGCGTGTCGACAGACCACCCTCCGACCCCGCCCACTCGGGCTGAATGGCTGGCTCCGCCGCAGGGTTCGGCCGGATAAAAAGTCGCGTCGTCGCGACGTTCGTCTCCTGAGTGCGAGCGACTTGAGCTCGCAGCCAAGTGTCCAAGTAGGTGGCTCGACTTGAGCTCGCTAGCCGCCTGCCTCTGCCTCTGCCTGCGTCTGCCCACCCCCTCTATGCTAATGGCAGCACCGGTGCTCGCTTCTACTCGACCGTTGTCTCGAGACCCCAGTTTCGCTAGCGCCGACATTAAAGCGAGCTCTTCGAATGGGCGGCTGCGTGGAAATGCTTCTAGTAGAATGCCGACTGTCCGCGCTTGCGGCCGCGCATGTAGGCAAAAAAGTGCACAAAAAAGCCGGTCGGCGCTCGAGGTCTGCGGCCCGCGCGAGCTATTTCTGTGCAAACACAGTTTATTCGCTGCTCGCGTACGGTGTGTATTAGGAAGCGCATGCGTCATTATCTGACCCTCCGCCCGCCGCCCCCCCCCCCCAAGTGTTTGTGGTTCGGGTATTATAAGTGAATGATAATCAGAGAAAGCGAGTCAGACGGCAGAACCCTGACCGGACCGGATGAGCTCATGCAAGCGCTTCGATTGAGGTTTCGGGTGCGAGCAATCTAAAATAATTATATTATTAATAATACATTTGTATAGCACCCTCAGAGAACTGAATCTCTGCCTAGGCACTTTACAGAGGCTGTATAGAAAGTATTACCAAATGATTGGTGGTAACATCCGCAAGCAGCAGGCATAGTGCAAGCAGGTACGTGCACACGAAGGACGAACCACAAAGACCCACCAAATGCTGTACTGTACCAGCTACGTTTGGTTAGTGTCTGCTTACTGGTGTGCATTTGATAATTAGCTACTACGATTCGCTAGCCGAGTTCTGAGGTGCTATTTCCACCGGCCTAGGTTACCCGGCTGAGCGAGGGCAATAATTATAATAATAATGCACTTGATAAAGCGCCCTCAGAGAACTCAATCTCTTTCTAGGCGCTTTACATTTGCTGCAAAGGGAAATGCAATTGATTGGTGAGTAATATCATGCTTGATAAACAAAAAAATGAATAACACGGTTAGGGGTGCCGTGCACAGGGTCATCATGCAAATGTGGTTAGTAGCAGCATGCACAGTGTCAGCACGCATAAGCACGTGAAGGACGAATCACAGGGACCCACTAAAGGCTGTCCTAAATAGGTGTGTTTTTAAGTTCTTTTTAAATGAGCAATCTTTACTGGCGTTATGGCTTCGCGTTGAAAACATTCCAGCGCGCTCTACACGTTTATGACGATATCTCTGCGACTCCTCTTCTTTCATTTCGATCGCTGCATCTGTGTATAACACAGCCACTAGGACGCGCAGCTCGGTTGAACCGGCACCAACCAATCATTAGGTGGCTTGAGCTACCCGAGCTTTGGAATGCAGCTCGTGCGGCTTCGAGGCAAAGCATCGAAGCATTTAAATAGCCGTCAGGCGTCAGAGCGCGCCCTCCTCTAGGCTCGACAGCCGCACTGTCGCTAGCCTGGTTCCGGTGCGAAGCAGCAGCCGCCGAAGTAGTCCAAGCTCGTGTAAATTGACAAGACTTAAGGTTAGTTGCGAGCGTACAGAAATGGTTTCTTAATGGACATTAATTATCATTGCACGTCCAGAATTAGAATAAATAAATATTAGCTAGTTTAATTGCCTCATTTATAGCGCGTCAGAAGAGCCCTAAAGGCTGTCCCAGCTGCTTGCACTTGGCAATAAAGGATCGCCCACTGCGGGATTCGAACCCGCGAGTCACTGACTCACGGACGTCCCCGAAGTCCCCGTGAGTCACATTCGAACCCGTGACCTCAGTCGAAGAGAACGAGTACCTTACCTCCCGGGCTTTCACGGAGACGGCAATTTGTTGTTCCACAACCTCCCTAGCGATGGCTAGGTGGGCAATCATGTTTTTCGTATTGAAAATAGTGCCTGCATTGGGTTGGGCCTTTTAGGGACTTCGCAGATCCTGACGTTAGAAAAATCGTTTTATGAGATCCTTTAGTTTTGCTTCGGCCAACCCGTTTTCGTGCCAATGTCACGCCGGGGTCCCCATTTATGCAGAGACGCTACTGCGAGGTCGCCGGGCGTGTCTCTGTAACTGTATCTAGCCGGGTGTGAGCGTCTGAGATTATGTCACGACGCCTTTGGAAAAGCAAATGATAAAGTATTTAGTAAATATAATTCATTTGTATAACGCCCTAAGAGCACTTGCGATAAATATTGCAAATGCTGCCTACTTCCTTAGCGCCAATGGTGCTACCAGCGAAATCAGGTCAAGCCAAGCAAAGGTATCTTGCAGAATAGTGAGTAAACGAAATGTGCCGTGGAACTGAGCAGTCCTCGGGACAATACTATTGCTATTGTATTGTCAATTTTCGAAGCTAGAAATTAATGTATTGATATTGGCATAGCAAATAATACAATATATTGCAGTTGTCGTCGAAATAAATACAGTATATTGATACACATTTTCAAAAACTATTGTTGGATGTTGACCTCAAAATACATTGTTCTGTGGCCTCAAACATCAGTGACTCAATATTCTTCCAATATTGTTCTTTTCAATCGTTTCCCCTCCTTTTCTTCCGTTTCTTCGTGATCCACGACTTCAGCTACCAGCGAAAAATTCCGCAGATCTCTCATTTGCTTGAAGAAAATCAAAACTTCTAACGTTTGCGGTTGCAGACTTCGACGTTTCTGAGAAAATATTTGCTTGCTCAGGGAGAAAAACCGTTCAACAAAACTTCACCTCGTCAGCATGTAGCGCCCTGCTGGCTTTGGCTGAATTTTATCGCGAACAAGAGCTGTTCGGCGGCGGGCTAGAGCCCCTTTGTCCTGGAGCAGTGAGCCAGAGAGGAGCGTCAGTGCGGTTAGAGAGGAAGCGCTTAGGAGCAGGCCAGGAAGCTCTGAGACGAGCGGCGGCGATTCGGCCTTTAGAATTGGTCCGATACTCGCGGAAGCTGCTGATAGATGTTGGCTGGCCTGTCAACCCCCGCCTTCCCTCTTTCCAAGAAAGAATCGTCTGGAACCCATTCGCCATTCAAGCTGGACGAAGGTGCCCTTCCAGTGGCCTGGGGACGGTAGTAATTCCTTTCTGTAATGGGCCAAGGTGTCCGGGCCCAATACCACTAAGCTCTTGCCCATTGTTTCAGCTAGGTATTTAAGAGTCGAGCGACGCTCGCTCTTGGCCTCGTGTCTTTAGTCTTTGGTCCGGCTCTGCGCCTCGACGCCGTCGGGCACTCGTTTCTCTGAAAGCGAGGGAGGAGGGCGGGCTGTCCGCCGACGATGGACGGAACAAGACGAGACAGCGCTAGAAGGATTCGGTGGAACCCCACCGAATACGGTCGAATCGCGCCCGAGCTGGCATTTTGTGTTTCTTTCGTGTTTTGTGTGTGCGCGCTAGCACGGGGTCTCGGCATAGGGATTTTCCGGCGCGAGCTAGACGTAGTTGGCGTGTGTGGAGTATTCCTGCCGCACTGGTGGAAACCGAGTTCTAGTTCTCCGGGTAGGGTTTAGACTCCGGTTCTCGCTTCAGTGTGGAGGAGTATTCCCTCCGCAAGAGTGTGCAAGTTGGCGTGTTTGGGGTATTCCCTCGGCACAGGTGGGAACGGATTCCTAGTTCACCGGTTAGGGTTTAGGGTCCGGGTCGCGCTTAGTGTGGAGGAGTATTCCCTCCGCAAGAGTGTTGGTGCAGTTGAGAGCGTGCGAGGAGTGTAGAGATAAAGCTGAACTAGACGCGAAGCGACTTTGTGCGCTTGCGAATAAAGTTCAGTAAAATCCCCAATCTGTGTGTCTCGCTTTCCAATTCACGCCGCGGACTCGCGACCCTCTTTAGTAACGGTAAGCAGGTCAGAGCCAGAAACGCTCGTTTCGTGGCGGCCAGCTTAGTGAGCGTAGGCGCGCACCGAACGGCATTAGGCGATAGGCTACGTCGCTAGGTAAGCGGCAGGTCAAGCTTACCCCGCCGAGCCTTCGGCATTACAAGCAGAAACTTGGTATCAACGTAAACTGATACGGGTGCCTATTGCATACACTGTCACTTCAACATGCACTCGGCAAACGAAAGGCTGGAATCGTCCATTTCGTGAGAATTATCACCACTGGATTTCGATTCAACAGGAAGTGAACCAAGGCAGCTTCATCTGAATCCAATTGACCTCCGCTTCCATCTGGATCATGACAATGGCTGTCTCAATTGCAGGACTGAGAACAAATCTGCACCAGTTCCCAGGTTCTTCTCGAAGTCGAGTGATGGAAGCGATGCAATCAGTGACGGCAACAGGACATGTGATTCGGCGATGGCTTCATCGTGAGCTTGAAGTTCGAGAGTAACAGATTTGATATCAGACAATTTGATATCAGACAATGTCGCTTTATGCCAACGAATGATATTTCTTTGTGCGGCTGTAGGGATTAATTCGGCCAGCTCGGGGTTAGAATAATCATTATTGGGCAACAATCGCTCAAACTGCTCCAAAATTTTGGTAACTCCAAGCCAGCGAGTCACATTTCGTTCGACAGGGCGCAATGATATTGACAGACGAAGTATGCAGGACTCATTGAGCGTGGAAAACTTCGACATTGATTTCCTTACTAGTTCGGACTCCGATGAGAGAAATTGTGCAATGCAGACGATGACCGTGGCAAACCAACAACGGCAGATTGAACAGATTAGCCGTTGCCGAGTTTGTAGAGCAATTGTCACCCAAATAGGCAGGTTCCTCATTCCGGTGGCAGGTTGTACCGCTGCATTGTTGCACTGATGAACTCCACATGGTTGACAGCTGTAAAGGCTGTCTTATCAAGCAATGGGAAAAGGCCAGCAGGGAAACCTCGGGCTCAGCGCCGACCTCTTTTCCAGGCAAGGTAACGAAGAGACCTATAAATCTAGTGAACACAAGTTACACAAATGACTAATAAAATACGCATCGAAATTGCATGAAGGTAAGGAGCTTACCAACAAAGTAGATTGAATCTTCTGACCAGCCATTAAACAAGAGCGCATATTGCGACGGTGTACTTGCAAAAGTCGATATTTTCCTTCAACTGCCGTGACCATTTGGAACATGTACTTCTATAACATTTTTGAGGAAATTTGGATTGGCTGGTATTCGTTCGCGTGTGTTCTTTTTCGCTGAACTTGAGTGCTTGCTCGTCCATAACGATCCGATCGAGCCATTTGTCTGCATTCGTAGAGCCACCACAGCAAAATATTCTGACTGGAGAATACTCGGCTCCTTAAGAGCTGTTCTGTTGTGCCGTCACCACCGAATGGAGCTCTAAATTAGTACATTGAAATTCAGCCAGTCCCGGATGACATTTCCGTTTGGTGAGCAGACAGCAGTAATAGATACGAGGCATCGTCCCGCGATAGAAGTTGCAAAGCTGCAAGCTTGCAATTAGTATCACTTATAGTCAAGACCAGGAGGCTCGGGCTCAGTTCCTGCTGGCTTTGTTATTTTGCTAGGTTCCATTAGATTAGAACTGAACTATCAAGGGTTAGAAGAATTGTGAAGATAATAGCAATAATAAATTTATACAGCACCCAAAGAGAAATAATTTGTTTCAAGACACTTTGAAGGCGCTTCCAAGGAAGCATATCGACTGAGTAGATAATACCACTTGCAATTATAGTGCACGTAAGCACTCGTAAGAATAATTTACACGGACGATGCCCAGGCAGCGCGGAGTAGTCATTCAGCTTCCCTTTACATGACATCAAGTTTGGGGATCGATCAGCATGATCTCTTAAGTCGATGCTCTAGGTGATTGGGGAGCCAGTGTAGTTCGAAGAGAGGTAGTGCAATGTGGCAGCTACCGCGAGTTCACGATGCACAAACTTAGCTGCCCAGTTTTGTACATGCTGTCTTACTTCCAAGGCACGAAGACGAGCAAGGAGAAAGTTACAGAAGTCTAGAATGGAAATCTCATATCCTTGGACTAACCTGACTGGCGGCATTCTTGTGTAAGAACGCCGTTATTTTTAAATGCTACTAAGCTAAAAGTATAAAGAATTGACCGCGGAATCGATGAGGTTATCCAGCACAAGATCATTGTCGAACGGGACGCCAAAACCCCGTTCAGGTGCCAAGTAGGGTGTGTGTAAGCTGACTGAGCCTATTTTGCGGGCAGGACTTTCTCAAGTTTCCGTGCAACGCTAAACTTGCCCCTGGCTTTTAGGCTGGTCTTTTTGTATTAATAGTTCAATTTTAAAGAGTTAGCTGCTAGCTGACAATTGTCAGTGTTATTAGCTTAAACCGAAGAAAATCTGCAAGATAATCGAAGTTGGACAAGCAGATAAACTATCTAAGCGAATATTGCCAAATATTGTCTAACAGTGCGAACACTGGACTGTAAGACTCTGGCATGTATGACGTATCAGCAGGATCATTTGCACAGCTTCAGCTTGCACGTACACCCTGATTGACAAAAAACCTGCTAGTCTTTGCATGCCAGTGGAAATGACATGTGGTTGCTATGTGATCTACAGGCCTGAATACATTGCATTGTAGAATTACACTTCACCTAAGGCTGTGGTGACGCAACCGGAACATACCGGACCCAATTACATTTATTGTCCAACTTGCCAACACAGGACAGCAACGAAGGTATAGACATGCATATTTAAAGGAATGTCAACTGCGGGTAACCTTACTTCATGCTTAGAAGCCCAGAGATTGGTTCGATGCACAGACCTTTGCCTTTCAACTACCAACCTTATTTGACATCCTATTCTACAGAATTTCAAAATTCTGTCAGCTCAGACAGATTTCGTTGTCGGCTTACAGATCACTCCCATCAAGCGAATGGCCAAAATGCTTTCACCTGATCACGACTCTTGCAGCATGGTTTACTTCTATAAACAAATTGTGTTCTCACCATACTTACTAAAGGCCAGTGACCAGTTAAAACGCAGAAGTTGAGGCTTGAGATGGGCAACTCTACTGGCCCAGTCTGTATGCCATAATACTATTGGATAGCCCTCCATCCTCCATTCATTGTTTATCCATGCTGCAGCTACCAGTAAGATAAGAAGCTGCCGCTCGTCTCGAATCTCCGGGTATCAAACAGGGAACTATAGGCTCACGTGGGTTGGACCAGAATTAGCAAAACGATAGCAAACTTGACGGCTGTACAGCTCAGCAGTGCACAGAGATGCCTTCATCGCGTGCCAAAAAAGTCTTTATTGTAAGACGGCAGAACGAGTTGTTGCAGCGTGGCAGTGACAAAACTAAACGGGCAGTAGCTGAAGCCTTTTTAGTTACGATCCACCTGAAGTGGCAGCACTGCTGCTGGCACCTCCCTCGAGAATCACGCTCAGCTGAGAGAAGCGACTCTGCAAGTCTTTTTCTCTGTCCGTCTGACGCTTGACGTCCTCGGTAAACGCCTGAAAAAATAACAAGAAAAGGTAGCCAGATGGCGCATGGAGACACACACATACACGTAGCAGCAGAGGCAACCGAGTCTCGGAAGGAGAGAGGGGAGGTTAAACCGGATCCTTCTGCTTCCTCTGCGATTGGCCAGCCACGGCATGTCAAATGTCAGACCCTTGCAACGATCATGCTGATAAGATCAACATGCGTGCTACAAGTGTGTTGAAAATAGGACATACTTATGACACTGTCACCTCGTAAGTGACGGAGACACAGGCAATCGCCAATAAACAGCTGCTCTACATTAAATGAGGCACTTGCACAAGCTTACCTAGTCGTGGTCTTTTGCCAAGATCACGGCAAGAGGTCACGCCGGTAAATATGGAAAGCCATTGACTGTCCTTCTCATGGTAGCTGTTTTTGCAACAGCAAGGGCACTCTGGCTATCTCACTCTAATCAAATTTTCACTGACAGAAGACTTTCCTTTTCTGGCTGCCGATCACTTTCCAAGCTGTCTGCGGATGACATAGGTCACAGGCTTGCATTGCTCGGAGCAGCAACGACCAAGAAAGGCTGGGTAACGAGAGGATATCCCTCGACCGATAATTTTACAGAACTGGATCTAATCGCGTTATTCCGTGCACAGAAAGGCTGCACTAGTCGTAGCCCAATGCACAGGAAAGAACGACCCACAATGGACGTTCGAAGAGCCTAACCAGCAACGTTCAAAACCGAAAGAGTTAAAGAGCATCAGTGCAAACAATTGAGGCTTCAGCGATCTTCCACTTTCTCCATGGAGCACTGTACCCAGCACACACTTCGCTTGTAATCTTCTGATGTGATCGATATGCACTAGGGATCTCAATGGCTCAATATTGCCGCCATGTCAGAGCACTCCGACGACAGAGCAAGCAGCGACGAAAAAAGGAAAAAGCTAGTGAATGTAAAGCTCGTCTATAGTCAAGAAAGGAATCGAGAGGCACGCAACGGACTCGGAGAATCGGCTCAAAACCTGCTTTCGATAGACCAAGACTCCATTCAATTGCTCATGCCATGGCTCAAGGAGGAGGGAGTCAAGTGTGTATCACAACGAAGCCAGCACATAATAGGCTCAGCCTTCGGTACATGTGCTGGATGGCCTAGCTACTACCCATGACAAAGCATTGAACCCACCAAACATCACACTAGACATCCATGGCATCAGTTTCCTTGTGTACACTTTTGCAGAGGCTATTAGTGGTAGTTAATGCTATCGGATAATTAATGGTCTATCACAATGGATACAATTCTACGTTTATCATGCAGCAGCAGGTTTGTCAACATGCACATATTTTCTGCTTTAACTTTTCATCGATCGCCATAGGCATTGTAAAGGAGATTTTAGGGGAAACTTGACTCATGATCTCATCCAGACCGACGATCCCTCACTATGCCCATATCAGCAGCACAGCTCTCTTTTCAGGAAGTTCTGCAAACAATTTTTCGAATTCAATCAAATTTGCAGAGCCCCTTAAACTTCCGACTTTAATTAACGGAGTCTCCACTTAATTTATCACTCTGGCAGCAGAATCGTAGAAGAAAAACACCATTGTACTGGCCTGCCCTGGGGGTCCTGGAGAATGGACTGAAATTGCTGGCTAAATCCGCTCTAATTTGCCAGTATCCAAAACGCCTTCCAAAGGACAGCCGTAGCTGGTTATGGAACAACAATCGTTTTGAATGCCAAGCTGTTCGTAGGAGGCCCGAGGCAGACCAGACCACGCAGTTGGGAAGTCTGTCGCATGTCGAGTGCGAGTCTAATCACTCCAAAACTCACAGGCCGTGCAGTTCAACTATCCAGCCTTCCACTCACCGATACGGCGAAAGGCAGAAGACCCGAGTTCAATGCAGGCAGCTATGTGCTGTTCCCTGAACCACTACACTGGCAACGCTTTGGGCATCGAGTAAATAAGATTACAACTCAACAAGCACGACCCCATGGACAAGCGGGCAACCTTAAAGCAACATTAGCGGCCCCAAAGCGAGGATACAGCGAGTCTCCCTTTCCCCATTCGAGAGTCGACACGCTGAAACACGCTGTAAGGGACAAGGATTACACCGGGTTTACCTCGAGCCGCTTGGGTATAGCGGCCACTTCATGACGGCGGAGGTCGTCAAACGTCTTCAGCTCAACGGTTGCTTGCTCGATCTGATTGTAGAGGTCTGTGAGCCCGGTTTCAAGCCCTTGCGCTCTCGACTGCAACACAAGAAAAGCGTCCCGCGGCTGTTGCGACCCGAGCACAAACAAGCAGCCACCAAAGACCGGCTGGCCACGGCGCAGTAATTTCGCGCTGCGCCCACTCGAGGCCGGCGCCATAGAGCGAGCCACCGCTAGAGGGCGCACGGGCTTGGCGGGCTGCGCCTTGCCTGATATCCTCCAAGGAGAATCTTAAGCTTCTTCTCAAGCTTGGCTGCTCGCTTGGCCTCCCTGGTCATGCAGTCTCGGTTGTTCTGCAAGAGTAACCGCCGCATCTTGGGCCACTCTTTGTCGGGCACTTTATCGTGGTCGGCAGCTGTGAGCCGCACGAGCGCTAACGACCACACGAGCGCTGCAGCATCACCGCTAACCAAAGGGACAGACTCTACAGCGGCACCCACCGGGCAGCCTACCTACCTCCAGCCTTTTCTCCAGGGACTCGATCCTGTCCTTTTTGCTTGCCAAGTTGGCACGCGTGTAACGACCTTGTGTCGGCAGAAAGAGCACCTGAGCGAAGCACTCTTCCCACACCTGCGAATATGCGTCCAACGTGATGTCGCCGTGACCCATGGCTTTTTTAACGACTTCTGCATCGGCTTTCAGCAACGCATCTGCCTGGAAAAACAAGACCGGGTCACTTCGATAAAGACTATGATAGTGTAAGAAGAACTTTTTACACGACCATAAGATTTTTAAAAGCAAGCGATTTCAATTGGTAGGCGATAACATGCACAGTGTCAGTACGCATAAGCACACAAAGGACAATTCATGCGGACGAAGCAAGACAGTGAGAAATAATAGGTCGGCTTTCAGCTCCTTTTTAATGTCAAGCCGGGGGACATCGTAACGTCAGTAGGGAGTGACTTCTAGGCTTTGGGTGCATACTAACTGGAGGCACAGTCTCCAAAGGGTTCGAGATACAATAAAAAGCTAGATTATGAAGTATTTCAGATAGGTAAGAAAGAGTGAGAGGCGTAAAACATCAGTGACAGAACCTTCAAGTCACTATGCTGCTTGATAGCGAGCAAGTGTAGTTCGGTAAGAAATGGTGCAATGTGGCAGTTACTACATTCACAACAGCCACGTACGGCCGAAGAGTTTTGCACTAACTGTAAGCGTCTTACAGCACAAGTCGGAAGACCTGAGAGAAGTAATTTACAGAAGTCTAGACAGGATGTCGTACAGGCAAGGACCAGCTTGGCTGTGATATCCTTTCCTAAACAGGCTAGACTTTATTTTTGCAATGATGCTTTGCCTAAAATAGGCAGGCTCGACTCAGGAACTGATGAGATCATCTGGTGAAAGGAGATCTCGGAACAGGATATCCATATTGCATGCACGTGCTACAGGAGTTACTCTGGCCGAACCTGCTTTGAGGGTTAGGCATTACAATATCTGAGTAGCACTAGGTTTTCCAATACCTAGTAAGTATTTCATGCTCGAAGGGAGTTAAGCAAGTTAAAGGTGCCGGATGCCAGGGAGGGATCAAAGCACAGGTACAGCTGTGTGTCATCTACATAATAATGAAAGCCTCGAATGTGCTTGGCAATTACATCAACAAGAGAGAAATATAAACAATAAAAAATCTTCACAGTGAAGTGCCAGTGATGGCTACGCGAGATTATAGGTACTCAAGAAAGACTTGATGATCTACTCGTTCAAGTGTCTTTGATAGGAACAATAGAAGAGATATTGGGCGGAAGTTACTGACATTCTCCTAGGCTCACATTGACTTCTTCGTGAGCGGCCTAACAGCCGCAGGCTTTTTGAAGGATGCTGGGACAACCTGAGACTAAGAGCACGATCGTTAAGCTAGTTATGTAGGGTAGCAGTAAATCTCAGAAGGAGAACAGTAGACACGAGCAGCTCACTGCCTGTGGACTCGCTTTGCTTAGTCATACAAGACGTACATTACACGTCTATTACATGTCATTCCTGCAAGTACTGGTCACGGAAGACAACTCTACTCCATCTTGCCACGTGATGCAGGTGCGCAAGCTTGCAGCGTGGTGGAGGGGAGGGTAGACTTCCTCGCTTTAATTAGTAGAGATGTGGTCAAGAGGGCTGGTACTCTTCTTAGACTGGCAGATGAACTTCGACATGAGGTAACTAGTGGCAGGTATGAAGATGGACATTGGGGCAAAGAAAGGTATCGAGGATGAGGGGTAACGTGAGATGTAATATCACGTATTATCAGGGGTTCATTGCACTTCGAACGCGCATTTCACAGGTGCACTTTATAAGTGTGGCTGCCGAGGTTACAGTTGGCCTGATGACGACAAAGTTAGTGACTTACTGCAGTGCTTTAGGCAAAGCCAACTGGATGTCTTAAAAAATTGTGGGTAATAATGTAAATACGCCCATTACCCTAATAATAATAATAATAATAATTCACTTGATACCCTCTTGCTTTGTCTGGCCTTCCCAAAGGAGATAGGCCAATTCATCGGCAACGGCAGAAGCACCTTCATGGAAGAATGTATTCGAACGACATTAGCGACAAAGTAGTACACACGCACGATCGTAACGAATAGTATGGTCACCAAGAGATGGCAAAGCTTTCTTTGGATGGATAAGCATTAATTCAACAAAATACAACGAATGCAGTTTGCTGCATTAAGAAGCAGAAAGCTAAGCCTCCAGTCACAAAGCAAACGAGAACACTTGTATTGCTCTTAATGTACGTGTTTGCATTTCACGACTCGGGTTGCATGTTCGAGTCCTGCAATGGACAATTATTTTATGCTAGCTGCAAGTGGGCGAAAGCCGTCAAAGCTCTATTCTGCTCTGTTCTATGTAAAAGTTGTTAAATCAGCTACCCACTATGCATTGGTGTATTCATCCATATGCCTCACACGTACTTCTCTATACTCATCTGCTTTGGTCCCAGTTCAGTTTTAGTGGTCGGCTGATTGCTTGAATAAATGGAGAAATATTTTCTCCATATATCATAGGCGATCCTTAGCCACCGAGCACTTACATACAATGCAGCAATGCAATAAGCTTTTCATGCAACGACTTTCTGAGATCCCACGACCACCTCCGACCAGCAGTACGAACCAGTACGAACCTGCTGTAGCTCGGCCTCAGTATACTTTCCGTACGGGTGCTTCTCCAGAAAAGCGATGTGCGCTGCCTGGCCCTGCGGGCCAGACTTCTGCTGGCCTCTCACAGTGGGCAGTGGTGCGGGAGGGTTGTTCAGAGCGTCGTAGTGCAGCATGGCAAGCATCTCCATCTTGATCAGCTCCTCACTCTGCAGAGAATAAAAAGAGCCGTGCACCCCGTACAGACGCCGGCCACAGATGCATCTAGGGAAAGCGCCGAGCTAGGACCTCCTTCTTCTCCCACGGCCCCCTCGCCCCCCACCCCGACACACAGCTCATATGCAATCGCACACCTTCTGCAGCTCGGAGAGGGGAGGATCGCCGGGATTCGCTGGCCGCATTATGGAGTGGTTGACCTCCTGTGGACGTGGCAGCTCTCTCTGCATTGCCTTCGATCGCAGCTTCATCTCTCGCTCTCCTGCAAACAGCAAAGGATGGCAACTCGATCAGACAACTCAGCCTGACTACTTCTCAACACACGCTAACGATCAACACTCGGCACCATGGCGAGGACGGTGCCGCGGGGGGCGCGGGACCACGCACGGTCTGCCTTCAGCTGCAGATGACGCTTGAGGTCGACGTCCGCCTGGTCTTCGACGAAGTCCATCGCGGCGCTGGCGTCGGCATCGAGGAGCTCCTGCGCACCGGCATCCTCCTCAGGCAGGACTATGACGAAGTCGTTTTTGGGCACGGGCAACGAAGCCAGCCCTCGGCGCAGCGATTCGCGAGTGTCTCCCTGAGAGAAGAATGAACTGCCAGAGGCGGTTGCAGGCGGCACTGCTGCCAGTTCAAATGCACTCCCGGCTCCGAGGCGGCAACAGGCGAACCGTCAGCAAGTCCCCAATGGCAGCAGCAAGCTCGCATCTCCTCAACTCGGCGTCGGCTGCCATCGATCGGCTCAAGGTGAGCGAACGTGCAAGCATGCAAAAGTACGTGGCAGTTCCTATCCCACAGGCCATTCATTGTCACGCAGTGAGGAGGGGCAGTGGTCGTCGGCCCGGGCATCAGCGCGCCACTGCCTTAAGGTGTATCAGCGCAGAGCGTGCTACCCGTCCTTGCTGCTTCCGTCGATCATATGGCTGCCAGCTATAACAAATGTGTTAGCTTTTCGAGTGGCACGGCAGAGAGCGGGCCTCAGCATGCAGCCCATAACAGGGACTGCCATTAAAAGTGGACTGATTTCGAGGGTAGTTCGACAACCTCCTGTCAGCAGAGGCACCACAAACTGCACTGAAGGTGATCTCGTGACCAGGGCCAAAGTCGGAGGTGAGGCACAGCAAAGCACAATCGCTACCACTACACGGCCACGGTTTGCAGCAAGGTGGAATGGACACGGTGAACTAAGTACACAAGCTTCCATGCTAAATCAGCTAGGGTAAAGGAAACAGCAGCTAATTGCAGGGCAAATTCCCAAACGATTACTTTCTCTGCATTGTAATCTGACAACGGTTTTTTACGGCCATTTTGGAAGGATTCTCACCCAAAAGAAAAGAAAAATTGGCAATAAAAGAAAAACAGGCAAACACACGAGCAATCGTGTGTTTGCCTTAGTGTAACGATAAAAACAGAGTGAACAGCAAAGCTCAGGACTTGAGAGAACCAATGGGAGCCGCAGGAGCTATCAGATCTGTAAAACTAAACGAAAATGACAGCTAATCCTCAGCAACCTACACCAGTCACACCATCTTGTAATCAATCACTGGTCAAGCAATCTGCAGCCGAGTCTCCGGTGCCAAAAGCATGCACCTTAGCCATTCCAGTTTCCAACAGTTAATCAAAAGTCTTCCGGGCGAAGCGCTTTAATGATAATTGATAGTAAAAGAGCTGAACGTGCACCATATTATGTGTGACAGAGTAACATGCCTTGGTCTCCCTCCAATACATTCTCGTAGGGTTGGCTTAGTAGCGAGTTGCTGAGAAAGATAGAGAGGAGAGAGAGTGAGAGAGAGAGAGTGAGAGAGAGAGAGAGAGAGAGAGAGAGAGAGAGAGAGAGAGAGAGAGATGCAGAATCGAGGGGAAGGGGAGGAAGGAAGAAGAGGGAGAGCGAATACACCAGAGCTCAGCCACCCCTGCCAGCTACAGGTCTCCACAAGCGCACATGCAGACTTAAGAAAGGTTGAAGCAGCGAGCATGCACGTAATGTAAAGAGCTTAGAAAGAGATTCAACTCTCTGAGGGCGCTACACAAATTTATTATTCCCGACTTTTGTCACAGCATACCCTGACGACCACATTTAAAAAGAAATTAAAAACGCACCTGTTTATCACAGCATTTGGTGGGTCAATGTGATTTCGCCCTTTATGTGCTTATGCATGCCGACACTGCCCATGCTGCCACTAACCACACCTGCATGCTGACCCTGTGCATGTCACCCCTAACTATGTTATTCTTGTTGTTTATTGAGCATATTACTACTAACCATTCAATCATGCTTCCTTTGCATCAAATGCAAAGGGCCTAGAAAGAGATTTGAATTCTCAGAGGGTTCTTTATCAAGTGTGCTACTATTTTTATTCTTAATAAAGACAGCATGCTGGGGACCACTGATAACTTGCCGCAGAGAGTTGCAGTTATTCTATAACTATCTACTGCAGAGAGTTCGACAGCCACAGCAGCTTCCGAGCGCCTGCCTCGAGCCTCGGCTCCCGTGGTTCGGCGGTCTTAACCAACAATGCGACTTGACAGGATGCTGACGAGGTACTCGGCAGAGGCGTGCAGTGCAAAGAAGCACAGCTGACCTTTTGAAAAGACGGCTCGGCGTCGAACTCGTCTGGATTGATGCGCAGCTTGTCCCTCACGGGCGTCTGTCCCACCGACGAGGAGCCGGCTGCGGAGCCCGGAGTCCTGGACGGCGTCGTCGACGCTCCACGAGGCGTCACACCTCCGTCGGTGCCGGGTACCGGCGTTCGGAATGGGGTGAGCACAGTGTTGGGCGTAGCCACGGCCGAGCGGCGAGGCGTCACTCCGCTGAAGTCGGATTCGTGAAGGGGCGTGTTCAAGCCTCCTTTGAGTGGCGTGTCGACGTTTTGCAGTGCCATTATGTTCTGAGCTTCCTAAAGAAGATTTAGCTCCGGGTGACTGGCGAAGCAAGGGCCGGCCAAGCAGGTACAGGAAAGGCTTCGGACTTAAGTCACTTGGCTAAACATGCAAAGAGCCCAGCCAGACTAAGGCCACGTGAACCACATGGAATCACACGATTACACCGGTCGTCGAGCGACTTGAATGCCACTCTCACGCCGACTGACCCTCTTAGTGCAAGTAATGACACGGTTCTGTCACAGATGACAATGACGCACAGTGCACACAAGCTGCGCGCTTCCTGAGCTATCTACGCAAGCACAGGCCGTGCGCGTAATGCGATGGCTGCATAAGAAGAAGAGCGTGCTGGCGCAATTTTCACACGGACATCAAACGAGAGGGAAAAGAAGGATCGCTCTCATTCTGTGCTGCTGCCTACCTGCAGGACAGTGTCTTGGGCGGCAGGTGTGCGGGGCGTGCGCAGTGCAGCCACGCTCGGGGTCACGTTGTAGTCCTGCAGCAGAGGCTGCGTGGCATTGCCCGACTCGTCACCTCCAGCCTCTTCAGCCTGCAGGCGGGCATGCTCGGTCGCCTGGCCCATTTTCACGACTTCCTCCAGCTCTCGGTCAGAAATCTGAGGAGCCGGCAGCACCAGCTTGCTGCGCTTTCGATCGGGCTCACTGAACCTGCAGACAGGAAGCAGACGCCAAGTCCAGCACCAGGCTCCAGACGCTAAAGCAGCAGCGTGCAGAAGAAGCAGGCTTGGAATGATGGCACTGTGCTGCTTTCAGCCGGCTATCCAAGCCAGGTGACAGCAACGATTCAGGCTAGAGTTCGAGGCTATCGTTAGAAGCATGGCTAAACGACTCGTGCCAGACGAGAGGCGTCCGATTCTGACGCGAAGCCTCGCTAGGAAGAGTTGCGCACAAGGCTACAGCCCAGTGCAGCAGAAACATCGATTGGAAAATGCACAGTAACGCCATCAGATCGTGTCACGTGTTCACCGACCATTTTCTCAACGACTGATTGCCATTCAACTTTTCACACTTGAGTATCTCGCTGCAGCTTTGCTTCCTCTATCTACACCCAGGGCCGGAAATGTTAACGAAGGCCAGCAATACGACCGACCGTCGAGAAGATGGCTCAATATCCCGCTGACAAATCAAGCAGCAGCCCAACAGTCATCGAGCGCATGGAATGCCAAAATTTTGCAACACGCTGCTACAAAAACATAGTTCCTTTCCATAGCACTCTAAGAGAAATCAATCTCAATCCAGGCACTTCACTTGTGCTACGGGGCTCGAGTCCACGAACTCGGTCATCACACACTCACCCTGACCTTGGTAGGGCAAGCACCTGAGCCACTAGGCCAATATTCTGGTCCACGATGCGAGGAATGTATGTATGCGGAAATGCGCTGTGGAATGCGCTGTGGAATGCGCTGTAGCGCTTCAATACCCGGCGCCGCAAAAAAAAGAAGAGAGCCAAACCTTGATGCAGCCATCAGGAACTTCACGGGCTCGACAGGCTTGCAGGCACCGAGCCCTCATGAGAGCACTAGCTCAGCAGAGCCTGCCATCAATCACAAGGTTCCTCGCTTCCTTGCTCGGTAGGTTTCGCTGCTCTACCTGGCGATAGAGCAGCAGTTCTCAACCTGTGGGTCGTGACCCCTTTGGGGGTCGAACGAAATGTTCACGGGGTCGCCTAAGACCACTGGAAAACAGACATTTCCACATTTTGCACACAATAATTTTGTGGTTGGGGTCGTCACACCGTGAGGAACTGTATTAAAGGGTCGCGGCATTAGGAAGGTTGAGAATCGTTTCGCTGGAGAATCATCTAAACCTTGACCAGCTATGACCGCCCTGCAGCTTGCTGTTTCGGGCAATCATCTTCATTTTCAGCAAATGTCTCAGAGCCTTAACAAAGAGCCTTAACGGCTATCACCCCTGCTTGCTGTAGGCAATAAAGAATAGCCCATTCCAGAATTCAAACCCGCGACCACGGTTGTGAAGAGCAAGCATATTACCTCCTGGGGTATCACGGCAATGTCAATTGGCAGTCAGTTCTTGACTTTAGGAGTACATAAACTATGGCACGGTCCCCAAAGAAGGATTTCAAGGTCCCTTTAAGGCACAGCTACACGACTCGAGTCGCAGGACTGTAGTATTACAGTAGGTAGCAGGGGCAAGACATTGAAGGCAGTAAAAGTGAGTAACCGGCCTTGGTATCACGGGAAGCCAGTGCAGGTTAGATGAGCGAAGTGGGTCTTAATGAGGCAGTTGCAAATTGAACCAAGCGAAAGCCTCTTACAGCGCAGACACCGAGACCTGAAAGGAGTGAGCTTTAGATGCCTAGATAGGAGGCCATAAAGAACATGGACCACCACCACCACCACCACCTTGGCAGCAGCGCCCTTAACTTGAGGGTGCTCGTTTTTTTTTTTTAATCAATGCCACATGGTTCCATGCAAGCAACCTACTTGTTCTGAGCCAGAATGGATCCCGGCAGATCGTTCTCCTTCCTCTTCTTCAGCTTCTCTTTATCCTTGCGTCTTTCGCGCTAGCAACAAAAAGCCAACGACGGCAGGATGCACACGGGATGTGCCCACGTGCAAACAGCAAACAGCACGACGACCTGCTGCGGGCGATGAGCAACGCTTGGCAGCCGCACTCACTGCCTCCTTATCGCGAAACGACTCGCCCTCCATGTCTTGCTGTCGAAGGCGCTTGAAGTCTGGAGCTAGCGGATCGAATGCCTCGTCATTTGTGTCGTGAAAACCTGGTGCCGGCTTCTTCTCGAAGGGGATCTCGTTGTTGTAGTCGACGCCTCTCTTCTTCTTTCGCTTCTCTTTCACGCTGCAGCCACCGCAAGCGCGAGCAGCGATGCAGTGACTCCGGTGCGCTAGGCGAGCGATGCAGGCTCGGCCACAGGATGCAAGGGTGGCCGAGGAGGAGGAGGAAGATGAGAAGGAAGAGGAGGAGGAGGAGGAGGAGGAGGAGGAGGAGGAGGAGGAGGAGGAGGAGGAGGAAGAGAAGGAGGGGAGGAGGAAGGGCCGATGCTGGCGCTGCAGGGGCCCTACTCACTCGATACCGGCAGCGCGCAGCTCCCGGCGTTTCTGCAGCGCCGCGAGCCGGCGAGCCTCCTCCAGCTGCTTCTCGCGTGCCTTGCGCTTGGCCTTCTTGCCCTGCGTGTTGGCAAGACGGGCACGTGCCTCCGACAGCATCTCCAGCTCGTCCTCGTCCATGTCGATGGGATCGGGCCGGGCGGGCTTGGTCTCCGGATGAGGATCGATCTCGCCCGGGCGCAGCCTCCGCGGGTCGTCGTCGCCCTCCTCCTTCTGCTGCGCCTTGTCTCTGCAACGCACGCAGTTCGCTGCTGCAGGTCGCAACAGACGGACGATTCCGATTTGCTGCATCGAATCCCCCTCCGGAGGCTGATCGAGGACAGACAAATCTTGCATACCGAAAAAAGTGTATAATAACTTCCAAGGCACTATTTTATCCTTCGATGCTAAGAACCCTCGCTGCCTGCCCTAAGCTGAACCGGCATTTAAAGTTCTAGTCAGGCATGCTCGGCGGGCCGATATGAGAAAGGGCATGAGCACAGGCATTGCCACTAATCCATGACCCGATGTCTCAGCACAGGGGTAAGGTACTCGCTCTTTTTAAGAACCAGGTGGTGGGTTCGAGCCCGGCAGAGGGTTATCCTTTTACTGCCCACTGCAAGCGGTGGTGATGGCCTTTAAGGCTCCTTTGCAGTTATACAAATGAATCAGCTGAATCAGGTTTTTTTTAATTAAAAGAGGCCGAATGTTCTAATGGGGCTGAACCTTGACCTTGACAGAGCCGGACAAACACAGCAGGGCGACACATGCCAAACAGCACGCCACAAGGCTTAAAAAGGGCTTCAGCCCCAACGCCCCTCATTTTGGGAGTAAGGGGTTGGTTGCAGCACTCTTCTGAGGTGTGCCACCCATTAAGATTGGCTGCCAAGAAAAGATCACGGCTAAGAATCTTTAAATAATTACTGGATATGCACCTGGGCACATTTTTCTGTACAGGATATGCACATGGGCACATTTTCCCTGTACCACGAAGTAATTTGCTGCAAAATAACTGCTATTCAACATAAGGAGTGGCAACCGATTAAAATCTTACCTGGCACAAAGGCATACTAAGAAAAGGTCATCTACTACTCCCGAGTTGTCTATTGTTGTTGATTAACAGGAAGTCTGGAATTGATGCTCACTAACTAGACCCCTACCCGGTAAAACTGGACCTGCACATATTATACGGTAAGGAACCGAACTGCTGAAGTTGTGAAAATATCGGCCAGCTTGCTCCCTCTAGAAACAGTGATAGTCTTTTAACGTTTTTCTGTTAACCAGCTTAACACGCTCTTCACATCACTTGCGCCACCAGTATGAACTGTAGTTTATGTGCTTATCCCTGCTCAAATTGTGCATATCATACCTAATCAGCTGACATGCTTCCTTTCCAGCACACGTCAAGTGCCTAGGCAGATATTCTGTACTTTTAGGCAAGGTGCCGTAATAACAATTATTATAATAAGTTACAAGCAGCATCTCAGACACAGGCTCTCTTGTGCAGCCATTACGGCATCAGAACAGGCTGAGTCAGATGAGATATCGGGCAAGTACCACAAGAGACTCACAAAAGCAGCACTTTCTGGCCCCATTTTCAATGCCAGTGCTATCATAATTTCTTGCACACGTACAGATCATCTCAGTCATTCTGCCGCTAACAAAAGAGGAGAAAAATTGTCAAATAAATAAATAGGACTAACAGCAGTGCCACTTCCTGCAAACGATACTACACCGTGTGAAAGTCAATATTCCAAGATGCATAACACGCATGACCCTGATTTGACAGTCACTGACGGGAAGTGTTGTCTTTGCAAACAGGACTGCCCTTGGTGTGGGTCAGTTGGAGCCGATGCGAATGAGATAGCTGTGTCAACGAGTTCTAGTTCCCGATGGCCAAACAGTCCTGGCCATTTATCTCTCCTTCCACCAAACTGTGACTTGCTTGCCTTTTTCTTCGACTTATTGTATTCTCATCATAATACGAACAGAGATTGCTGTAAAGAGCAAGCCGGTTTGGCACGAGGGGTTCCAAAACTGCTAGCAGCATAGATACACTTGCTAAAACGCATTATTTGATAGTCTACTGCTTACCCACACGATCGCATTTAATATTTTCTTTAGACCTTGCCGTATGTCATAGTAAGGCTAGAAAGTATGCTTCCTACGTGGCTGCAATATTTAGTGGACATGCCAGCACACACTGCTGGAAGGACAAGATTTGAGGTCTCTCAGATGGATGGCTGTTACTCTTGAAAAGGATCCCGAGGGTCATAGGATGGTAGGTCACCAACAAGGTACCAGTAGATGACAGTAACAGTGCTATTGCATCATCACGTATGTCAAACCAGTGAAGCTGTTTTTCCTCAAATTTTAGTCATGGATGGCATTAAAACCAACACAGGAAAAGAAAGTGCAATGAAACCCATGGAGAAAAGCACTGCAGAGCTAGGTCAACATTATGCAACCAACACACCATTTATAAAGCAGGCACCAATCTTAGCTGCTCAGCAGACTGCTGAAGCTGCATTGCAGAGCCCCGTGCAATATTTTAAACATTCTAATAAAGTTGGCGTGTCACTACAAAGGCGTGATCGGCTAAACAATCTAATTAGATTAAGAATGCAACAAACCAACCAGTGATCACCCAGTCAATGGAAGTCATACGAGTGAGGAATAGACGATCCCACGACCGACACACAACTATCCTTAGAGCTCAACCACTGTAGAACAAGTAGTTTGTGCCTCGCGAATGCACCAGAGCATGGCAGCTTGCAAGCGCTAGCCATAGTCCCACACCACCGGTCTTAGGTACTTACAGCAGGTACTCGTAATGCTCAAGGCACTGTGCGGCAGTGCGGCCGACGATAGGTGCTATCGTCCTCCATTGAGTCGGCATCAGCTTTGCCAGATGGAGGAGCTTCTCCTCCTCTTCGCGGCTCCATTCCGTTTTTTTTATGCCCGGATCCAGCCATTCAAACCTAAAATCAGACGATGCAGCATCTTTGGTGACCAGCAACGATCCGGTAAGAGGCTCAGTTAGCAGAGTGGCTGTATAGCAGAAGCAATTCGCTGACAGCAATTGCCGGATATGTAGCCCTTGACCTTAATAGGCCAGTAAAAGAGGCAAAGCTCATTTAACAGAACTGACTCTAAAAAAAAGAATAGTTTATGCAGGGTTGCCCAAACAAAATTCTGACAACCGACCGATCGGGTAGTAGCAAATTCTGTGGCTAGGTAAACTCTGCGACTATTGTGCCAGCAGTGAACTAAAACATGCTGCCGGTGGATCACTGTAAAGATATATTTATGAGAGCAACCACATAAGTCCACAGATGGCAGGCAATGTGTAACCAAAACAAAATAATACAATGGAAGAGGAGGAAACTACAGATAAACAAAGACGACTTTCACGAAGCCATATAACTACAATGTAACGGAATCACTCAGGGTAACATAATTGCCAAATGCTAGTGAAGATAACTGCTACGTTTTAAAGTGTCAGGCTCATTTAAAAGCAGACACACACACACACACAGAGTGAGAGCCAGACGAAGAAACTAAGAGACAGAGCAAGAGTGTGAGAGAGACAGAGAGTTTACCCATACCTCATGCAAACCTCAAATCCTTTGGAGACCGTGCCTTTAGTTCGTATGCTCCCAAAGCCCGGAACTCACTCCCGACCTGCGCGACGACATCTCCCGACTTGTCTACATTTAAAAAGAAACTAAAAACGAATCTATTTACCACAGCCTTTAGTGGATCCCTGTAATTCGTCCTTTAAGTGCTTATGTGTGCTGACACTGTGCATGCTGCCACTAACCATACTTGCATGCTGACCCTGTTCATGTCACCCCTAACCTTGTTATTCTTGTGTATTCAGCATGCTACCACTAACCATTTGATCTCGCTACATTTGCAGCAACTGTTAAGTGCCTAGAAAGAGATTGAGTTCTCTGAGGGTGAGACACACATATACACACACACCGAATGTGTGTGTGTGTGTGTGTGTGTGTGTGTGTGTGTGTGTGTGTGTGTGTGTGTGTGTGTGTGTGTGTGTGTGTGTGTGTGTGTGTGTGTGTGTGTGTGTGAGAGAGAGAGAGAGAGAGAGAGAGAGAGAGAGAGAGAGAGAGAGAGAGAGAGGACAAATCGAGTTAAGTAACCAGCTAGGAAGTGGCAGTGGTGCATAGCGGCATCAACCTGATTCAATGCAAAAAATACACATACCATCGGGCTTTGCATTGCTTCGCTGACTTCCGGTGCAGCAGTGATGCAATACGGGACCACTGGTTTTTGCCATATTTCATTACAGCCGCTTTCAATATTTCATCCTATAGAACACATGAAAGAGAACTCTATTGGAGCAAATAGTCCATTGATGCTGACAATAGACTCATAACCAGATAACCAGACAAAAGTGAAATACACTGTACAGTATACAGCTAAGCCAAGAGCTGCCTCACTACATGTCAAACTCAATCAACACCAATGTAGGGCAAGCACGTATAGGAGCACAGAACAGACACATAGCTGCAAGCCTGCACGTCGAGCAAATGCCTGCAACAAACAAGGCCACATTATTGCACAGAATGAACGACGAATTACAGGTCCGCGGTAACAGCAAAATGGCTACTACGTCTGGTGCCTCTGATGGTGTTCATCAAAGCAAGTAGGTGTCACAGCTGCCCTTTCTAACATTAAAGTAGTCAGTACTCGAGTAAGAAAACTTGACGATAAGGCCCTTCATGCCAGGTAATTCGATCGAGCTCTCAATCAGTCTAGATGGAATAAGAAGCCAGAAATATGCTCCCAAGCATATGCGACAGGTAACACTGCTGGACATACAGAACTACATTGCAAAACTTGCATGCAAGCATACCTATCCTGTGCAGCTATGCGCATACGACTCCAGCTACCTATTTCGAAACTGTTTTACAAAGTGTTTACCCCGTAACCTGTCTACAGAGATGTGGATCTCGGACGGTGCTATATAAATGCCAGTGTTGTATTATATGAAATAATGTGAACTGACGAACAGCATCAGCAAGTTAGATTCCTATGTGTTATTTGGTCAATATACCACATCAACATGCCAAATAGAGCAGAGGGCTATTGCTTCCTGAAATCTTTCGTCTCATATCTAATTTCAAGTGGTCTGTCATTGATATATATCATTGCTACCCACCAAGCCAAGTCAAAAGTTCTTACCTATCACTTAAAAATCTATTTGTTTTTAATCAACAGCATCACGAGCAAGATCCTTAGTGATTCCTGATCACGTGCCGGTGGTCATTACGGGTTAAGTAAACCCAACTTCTCAAAAAAAGCTGGAGCACACTACACAGAATGAGGAGTGCAGGACCGAGTTGACCTGTGAGGCCTTCCCGGTGCAAGGGCTTCCACATCAGTCCACAGACAGAGGCAGTATCCCCAATGCAACTGGGACGCTCTTGTGGGCAGGCCGAGTGCTCGAGCGCTACCTATTCAGAATTCTCACTGAAATGGAATTGCTATTCAGCTGAGCATAATTGCCGCAGGAGAGGCATGGGCTAAACACGCCAGTATCCGCACAGAAAAGTTTCTGTGCACCAGATTACAGGCCAACACATGGCCTGGTGGTATTTTTTTCCAACTGCTCTGGGCTGGGCCTACCGGCAACTACTGATCACGAAGTACTGCTTGATCCCCACATACACTGCGCTCCTTTGGATTCGGGCTGCCCATATATGCACATCTGGCCTTCATAGCCATTCTCTTTGAAGACACTCATTTACAATTTGGCAATCCTTCAATTTGCCCACTGCACGAGGTGTGATAGCAGCGCCATGGCTCTTCTGGTGGACCCAAATGAAGCTACTGAATAAGCTAACCTCTTAGTTTTTTCATGTAACTCTAAAATGGGCCCCCATAGCATTGGATTTGTTGCTTCTGGGCGCTCGGTCAGCCACTTTCTCAATGACAATAGAGGGGAGGGACTCAACATTCATATTTTGCTAGAATAATAATCTATAGACACGACAGGTTTATAGATCAGCGACCTAGATCTAAGTCTGCAGCTTCCTGCGCCATTGTCAGTACATTTCCACTATTACAATTGTAAGGTGCTAGTATTAAGTATTCATATGCTGTGGTAGTTGACATGGGGTTGCTCGTAGATGCACACTGCTGGCTTCCTTATTAAAAGGCCAAGTACCTCAATACTCGCACAGCATGTTAAGATGACCTGCTGGGTCTTGCGCGGATATACAAGAGAAATCCAAGTTTATCACATGCAGACTGAAGACGGCTGGCAGCACGGTGCATATCCCTAGGATTGGCAACACTGTAGCACTACTGCACACAGGTTTTGCCATCAAAATTCGCTTGGCCAACCGATGGTCAACATTTTTTTTTACACTAGTAATGATTTTTTTAGCCAATTCATCCAACTAAGGAATATCCCATCGTTTGTCCACAGAGCTAGGCACGATTCTCCGAGTTTGAACCCGTGGGTGCCCAGGCTGGTGTTGTCTGGTCCGTTTACGTGTGCTAATTTCGAAAGACCAATACTGCATTAACTGCCCGTCCAATATGGACGCTAGGGCGAAACTTTGTCCATTAAATGCAGCAGCCCTTTACATAAAGTGGGAGTATTCGAAAGGTAAAGATGCCACTGAGAATTTCAATTAGATTTTTAAATGCCCAAGCTGTAACGTCAGGCATGAGTGAATCTGTTAATAGGCAATGGCAGCATTCTACAGAAACCGGCCGGCTCCACAATCTACGGTCAGTATATTTACTGTCGATTTTACAGCAGCAATGCACACAGCTAGCAGTGTGTAAACTGATGAGCAGCCGCTCAGAAACTGCCGGAGCTAAGGCCAAGCTAACACATTCCGCCTTCAGACTGAGTGAATGTCAATTGAATGGATTTATACTCAGTCGAAATAAAATCATCACACCACTTAATTATAAGTTTGCTGGCTTGGCAGAGCACAAACCAAAGCTGATGAGCATCTGGGAGCACCAGCCAGCCAGGAGTTATCCAAGTTCTTTTGGGTGCTTCTAGTAGTCCTACTCACAGGCTTATTCCAAAAAACCCACTAAAATCAACCGTTGCAGCAAGCAGAGTCACCCTAAAGGTATTGAATCTTTAAAGATTTCCTAAAATTTAAAATCTTCGAACTACTCTGTAGCACAAGGATAACACATATGTTCACCTAATACCCACTCTTATGGGTAGGCCATGTGTGGCTGCCCAATGTCAGGCATGAAGAACTACAGCCAATATGCTACGGAAATGCTGAGAGTGCTACATCAACAAGGCCACAGCAAACGTGAGATTGCACTGCTATAATTTAAACAAAATTACCGCAATTGATTCGATGTCCCGAGCAGCTAAATCTAGCCCACCACAAATGACCGAATCCATGGATCACCGGCTCATCAAGATGGTAGCACATTGGAATAGTACTGGGACATTTCGAATCCTTGCACAGTAATACAAGGACGCTTTAGGGACCAATATTGGTAAAGATACGATCATAAGGAGGCGCATTGAGAGAGGCATCTTTTAGCAGGATGCAAAACATAAGCCTTTGCTCAGCAGCTGCCTTAAAGCATACCAGGTACCACAACCACACCTACTGGGCAGAAGACGAGCAGAATTATGTTTTATGGACAAACAAAAGCAAGTTATCAATATCTGGTAATGGATATCTGGTAATGGCGACACAATGTGGTTAGCCGAAGGAAAGATGAGGCTTACCGGCATGAATGCCTTCAACCTAGAGTAAAATTCAGAGGCAGATCGGTGATGGTTTGGGTTGGAGCTCTGCATGAGATCGATGGTATTCTGGACCAACACGTGTACCTTCAGGAGGCCAAGGAAGTTGAATTGCAAAGGGCAAGGGCTCTACTTGGAGATCGGTATATTTGGCAGTAAGATATCGAACCTAAGTACACTTCCAGGTCAGCAGAACACCTTTTTGGTGCGCTAAATATGGTGCGATGGCCTCTATACCTGGGGGGATAAAGGAGATAAAAAAGAATCATGGTGGGGCAATACTAAATCATACATAACGATCATACCAAACTCACACATGCTAACAGCTTATATATTTACTTGTGGGCTGTCAACGAATATGCTGGCATGCTGTGTGCAACTTGCCTGGTATAATAGAGGGTCATCTTATTACACGAACAGAATAGCAGCCACAGCAGCTGCAGCCATACTGAAAGTATTTTTTCGACTAAGTGTATCCTTAGAGACAAGACCTGCACGGAGTCATTTCAGGCACGTGGCAGTATACCATGCATGAACATGAGCACAGAGCAGCTGGGACAACTAGGGCAACAGCCAGTTGCTGCTGCTAGGGCTAAGCACAGTTCTCACTTGCAAAAAAGTCCTACATCAGATAGTTCTTTGTGGCCTGCTACAAGTGAGGGTGGGTTGGGAGGTAGATAAAGCAGTGTAGGGTCGTCCCTTACTTTACTTTGCATCTAACCCATCACTAGATCCCCTCAACCTGCTGCTTTGCACCATGCGAAGGGATACAAGCATGAAGTGTCTGAACAGTGCAATGAGTGAGCAAACGAGCACAAAAACAGCTGCCAGGCAGCCGAGCGGGAAAATCTTCAACAGAAGCTTGAGGTCCGAAAGTCCTCTGTTCCCTAGTCTAGATGACAACTCATTTTTTTTCTTGTGATTGCACTCTTCTACATCCTGGGACATGACATTAGCACAGTAGCAGCATGCACATCGTGTGTCCACGTAGGTTGTGCTCCAAGATCCTGCGTGACTGGTAGCCTACATACGACCGGAATCCTCTTTTATATGGGAAGGCAGCCCGCATTCCAGACTTGGGCGCCATGTAGCAGGCACTGTTTCGGCTTCGTACAGCTCTGGGTAGGCTGGCTGCACATGCCAAAACAGCAAGCCCACCAAGTAAACATATCTCGGCAAGTTCGCGAATGTGGAAGCAATTTCTGTTTTGGCTTTTCAATCACAATGCACACAAAGCCAGCCAGGCCAAGACGACTTCTGGGTAAATTGGTTTTGCAGTGGTCTGTATAATTGTATAATGTTCAAGCCGTATGCAATCACAACGACCAGCAACGATATCAAGTAACCGCAAATCGTAGGCACATAGTGTGCATTCTCAATGGCGCTTGTCAGTCCAAACGTACCGACATACCCATCCATAAACCGTGGAACAAGTTGCTGTAGACAGGTTGCCCCAATATCAAGTGAACGCGGCGATTCTAGTGCCCGGAGACAGTCGCTGAGGTCAAACTAATTCTTACAGCGGAGTATCTTTCGTACTCAATAGTACGCACTATCGAAGGGCCCTTAAACGACAACTGAGCAGCACTAGCTGCCCTGAAGCCAGAGTGGATCGCCAGCTTGGTATGCTCCCTGTGCATAAGTCTCACCACTTAAGCGATGGAAGTGCCCACACTCCTAGCGGAAATGAGCCATTGTACAATGCACACGGCAAAACGGCCATGAACAGACCTACGACGGCTATTTCAGTCAACTGAGCGCCAGTATGACCGCACAGTCAAATCAACCACGATATGGTTCGACATATTTCAGCGTGTACCCCCAGAACTGAAGGCAAATAAAATTTCACATATATAAGTAAAATAAAACCACGTACAATGGCGTTGCGAATTTTTTCAGTCTGCAAGACAGCATGGCAAAGGGCTCAGGGCTCCATCGGCGCTGAAACCGCCGGACGGCAGCGGCTTTGGATTTACCACCATCACTGATTAGTCTTACCTCCGTATTTCTCCAAACGCCACCCTTGATGAGCATACGCGGCATGGTTTACGGTTTTTCGTTAGGACTAAGCAGACGGCAGGAAAGAAACTCGGCTGAAATGTGCGGCGGCTCGCAGCCACAACATGCGAAATAACCGGCGCGATTATTGTGATAGCGAGCCCCTTATTTCCTTTTTCTTGCCTAGTGTGCCCCCCTTGTGAACACCCGCGACATCTGTCGGCGATTTAGCGCACCCGGTGCGCGCCGCGATGCGTACTGCCTGCAGTACGCTGATAACCTGTCAGCCCGTACGTGAGCGCTTCGGCCGCCCTCGCCGATGCACGGATAGTTGCGCACTTCTATAGGAAGCTGGCCCGACGAGCTGCGCTTGCCTACTGTTATATTTAAACGTAAGCTGCCACCGCGCGTGCGGCTTCTGCCGGTTGTCGCGTAGCAGCCCCCGGCTCTGTAGGCGCTGCCCGGACGACGGTTTCCCGCGGACGCCTGGGACGTCGGTGCGTGATGGCGTGCTCAGCCTGGGCGGCTACTGAGCCGAGTGCGCCGTGTCGCCGCCTCGGCCCCGTGGACGGGTCGCTGGAGCGCCGTAGGCGGCGGCGGCGGCCGGGCTGGGATGTCGCGTGGTTGGCGCCTGCGGCGTTCGCTCGCCAGTGTCTCGGGTGGGTTGGAAGGAAGGAATGAACGAACGGGTGGGCGGCTCGCAGCCGCCGCCGACGCGCCGCGGCGTCTTTCCCGATTCCAGTGGTTTTCGTCCTGTCTACTTTGCGCGGCGGTTCGCCAAGCGGCGACTCATACGTCCAAATCAACAGGTTGCCCGCGCAGCGGCGGCGGCGCCTGCTCAGGGCTGCGCCTGCTAGCCGCCTTTCTGCTGTCACACCCATCCCGCTCCTTTTCGCGCCGGCTCGGTCGACGTTCGCCTGACTTCATCGCATACTGCGGATTTCGGCCCGCCTCCGCTCGCTCGCTTCGATCAGATTCTTCGGTGCCGTTCACGACGTGCCTGCTTTTCGCGGTTGGTGGTTAGCTGGCTGGCCTCAGCTTTTCGCGTTTGGACTGGCAGGCAGCACGTCGTCATCGGTGCCCCCACGAGGTGCCGAGAGGTGGCCTTGCGAGCCTAGCGTTGCGTGAGAGGCCCTCCGATAGAGCGTCTTTTGAAGTTGGCAAAGCTCCGGCTGCAGCAGCAGCCCTTCACGGGGGGGGGGGGGGGTGGTGACTTTATTACACATACGATGACTGCTCTGTGTGCCGAGCTGGCGCCTGCCCCAATCACTGGAGACCAGTCACAACAGCCGTGATCCCAGCGGCTTGTGTTAGTGCTTTCATCCCTGTGCTGAATGATCGCAGGACCGGCCTGCTTACTCTGTTATAACCTTGTAATAAACCTTCGGAAAGGCAGCTGGACTCGGGCTATTCCTAGTTGCTAATGTCTTTCTTCGGGTTACAATAAAAGAGTGTTTTTTCTAGCAATTGACAATAGAACAGTAGACGTAGGGTATTTGCTTTAATAACCACTCCATCGTGACCTAGATTGGGCCCGGCTGGCCGACAAGTGGCCTGCCTTCGTTGAGCCTGGCACGATCGCAGGTCGAACCTGCATGGCACTCCATGCACACCAGATGCTGCCACCGGCCCTAGTGCACCTGTCCCTTCCCGGAGGCTGCACATGTGCTGCCACTGTACTGAGTCAACTGCTACCGCCGCCTGGTCTCTTCCTCTCCCATCTTTGTGCACCGTATGCTGTTCGCCAGCAACACAACTGCAGTTTGTGTATTGCAGCCGTGCTAGTTCACAATCTCCATAAGCTGCCAACTTCGCTTTGCTTGCAGTGTCACCCACTTGCAATCTTTATCCATTTATCCATCTTCTTTCGGCCGCTTTCATATCTACCTCGATTCCTCTAGTCGGTGCCGCAGTCACCGGCTCCTCTGTCTCTATCTGTCTCTCTCTCTCTCTCTCTCTCTCTGTCACTCTCTCTGTCTTTCTCTGCCTCTCTCCCTTCAGCAGTCTCTTGCTTCGTGTCTCATAGAGGGACAGTGTTCATCACTGCTGGTGTAGGGAAGGAGAACAGCGGGTCCTGTTCCCCCATCCCCGACCCGAAAAGACTCATCGGGCAAAGGAAGCAACCCGACTTGCTCGTCCCTCAGTGGTCCCATGATGACTGCTTCTCTTTGGTAACTCTTTTTATCATAATGACTTAATCCTGGCCACGGCTCGAGTTCACCAGCCTATGGCTGCTCGTCGAATTGACAAGACTGTGCTCGAAAGCAAGTCTGACAAGGGTACTCTAGTGGACCCTTGCACAGGTTATTCAATTACTCACCGATCAAGTGAAGCAAGGCGCTTATCATTTCAACCATTGCGAGCCATAATTGAGCTGAATAAAGTCTTTCGTGCACGGCAGCAGGCTATTGGTGAAGGCCTGGTGCTCTCATGCAAATGTAGAGAACTTGATTTCATAAGTCGAACAGAAAGCTCGCAAAACTAGTGCTTCGGTTGTGCCCATCTAGAGGCCGGAGGAGGCTCGGAAAGACCCTGGCACAGTCATCATGTTGTGTCTACATTTTATTTTAGAATGTCTGCTCCATGTTCGCAACTGCTTATGCGCCTTGCAGTGCTTGGCTCAATCAGGGAGAGCTGAAGACAGCGTGAGCTGTCGGAACATGCATGGGATGTCGAGGGTCCCAGGTTGTGTGTGGGATTAGAGCTACTAGTACAACAGACAGCCAGACCGACTGTATTCCGATTGGGCCGACTTTAGGACTGCTGCCTCTTTCACTCACATTGCAGTGCCACGGCTTCTGCAACCTCGTTTTGGAAGGATGGCCATCCATATGGCCAGCCCTTTAGCGTAGACTAGGTTTTAGGTTTGTTTTAGGTTTGTACATACATGCCATCCAGTGTGTATCGTGTGACGATTCTGCTGAGGTCGCATCTGGATTAGATACAGAGGTCTTGCAAACTATCGCCCAGTTTCCCTTCTTCCTATTTTGTCAAAGATTCTTGAAAAAATTGTCGCGAAGCAGCTAGTAGCACACATTGAAAAGAATGAAATTTCAGAAAAATTTCAATCGGGGTGTAAGTGCAGCACTCCACTGAAACTGCTCTCCTCCGTGTAACCGAGGACATCTTATGCAGCGACAATGACTGGAATGTCACTGTCCAGGCACTGCTAGATGCATCAGCTGCCTACGACACCATTAATCACGATATCCTACTTGAATGAATGAGAACAGCAATCGGTCTGGCACACAAGGCACTGGCTTGGGTTAAATTGTACTTGTCCAGTCGTGTTCAATCTATGTTTTGTGGTGGTCAGGTCTCATCCTCTAGACAAGTCACCTGTGGAGTCTCTCTAGGGTTAGTTCTCGATCCTTTGCTGTTCTCCATTTACACTAAACCTCTGGGGAAAGTGATTCAGGCCCATGGAATGGGATATCATTTTTATGCTGGCGATACTCAGCTGTATTTTTCATTTAAACTACCGGAATCTGCTGCGGCGGCTGAAAAAGTGAATGCTTACCTTGCAGACATGCGATCCTGGATGTCGGCAAATTTCTTTCAACTAAATGATAAAACAGAACTGCTGCTCATTGGATACCCCTAGCCTGTGGTTGCATTAGAAGGCTTTGCTCTTCTAATAGGTGACCGCTGTTGTGCTACCCTCGCCACGTGCTTTGATTGTAGGTGTCGTTTTCGATAACTGCCTATATTTTATAAGCTTCATTCAGAAGGCAGCTTTCACAGCTAGCCATCACGTCAGATCCCTATCTATGATTAGGAACCGTCTTCCACGGTGGCTTCCAAAAAAATTAACTGGCTACTTAGTTCTGTCTCGGCTAGATTATAGCCACTATGCTACTGCAGCTGGCTAGGAATATGGTTGCAAGGCTACTTGGCAAATTCCAAGAGGTTTGACCATGTGTCTCCCGAAAAAGCTAGGATGGCTGCCGGTTGATACCCGATACAGAGTAAAGTTCTTACGTTGACCGACAAGGCCCGCCTCGGCTTGGCTCCTTCGTACCTAGCTGAACTGCTGCACCAATTTCAGCCTCCTCGTGCCCTCAGGTCCTCTATGGGCAATAAGTTAGCTGTTCCATTCTTTTGCTTAAAGACCGTTGGCGACAGAAGCTTTAGCTCTGCAGGTCCTAAACTGTGGAACTTGCTTCCACGATTCTTACACAATGACAACTACTCTCCCGCTGCCGACTCTGACATCCTTTCCAGCCGTCCTGAGCTGCTACTCCATGCTATTCACTACTTCAACTGCACTCCTGACTCGGCTAAGGTTCTCACTTTCTATTTGTTGCATAAGATGAAGTCTGTTAGCCACCGAATGCGTACCGAAAGCGGCTTAGGCTGTAAGTGCGCAATACAAAACTCTCCTGCGTAACACCCACATAGTCAATGTGAAGTCACAGATGGAGATACATTACACGACATTACATTACATCTGCCTGCGTGGCAGACGTCAGTACAGAGTAGAGACTCGGTCTTCTGGTCAATCTTCAGCCCCATGATCGTGTCACTAGCTGCTTTCCATGTCGCGATGCCTTTGCTTGCTCAACTCGCTCTCACTTGGCTCGGCTAGGCTCGACTCGACCCTGCTGTATTCGTCCGTCTTCCTCTGTGTCTCTCCATGTCACGCTGCATCCGTCTTGCCATTTCTTTCCCGAATCTCTTTCCACCCCTCTGTCTTGCTACTCTGTCTCTGTCCATGTTAGCCTCTCTGCCGGTCACTCGGTCACAACTTATTTTTTCGGAATTGCTGAAAATAAGCTCGAATCGTACTTGTTTCTTTTATTGAAAAGGATGAGTGTTCGTACCTTGCTGTGTGCACAAGTGAGGCATGTGCAATAAGTAGCTCGACTCAACTATTGCCGGCTAGTCCGTGTGTGTGCGCTTGTGTACGTAGGTGTGTGTGTGTGTGTGTGTGTGTGTGTGTGTGCATGTGCTGCTCGAGTCGTGTTTGGTAGCTTTGTTGAGCAGCAGCAGCTTGTCACCCCGAGCTGCGCTCTGAACCTGCTACAAGCTCGAGCTGGAGCTAACTTGAGGGGGGGGGGGTCACGCAGGGGGGGGGGTTGGAGGGTGGGTGGAGGAGGATGCCGGGGAGAGCCTCGAATGAGCCGTCTGCAGTTCTACAGCCGTGCTTATTCACTATACATCATCTCTGGGCTTTAAGGTTTAGAAACACCGTGAAGGTTCCTGAACAATCAAGTCGCCTTGAATTATAATGATGCCTGGCCGATGTCATACTGCTCCGGCCGCTACCTGCTGCCAAAGTCTCGCCCGGGCTGGCACGAAGCCGCTCGGCAATTGCTGCATTTTTTTCATGTCAGCTTGACCGTGCGGGCTCCTGTGTAGGTGGAGTAGGCAAGTACTCTGCATCGGCAGTCACACGCCCCGGTGCAGTCGGGCCAAGACGAGGCTGCTGGCTGCCTCTTCTTCGGGCACCAGCTGCTTGGCTGCCGGCCATTCAGCCATCGTCTGCAGTGGCCCTCGGACGGCCGGGCTCATTGGTCAATGGCAGTGAATAGCCTCATTCATTGCATAAATGTTTAATAACCGATTCTCGTGCTGTTGGGTGTACCGACATTTTGGTGGGTCAGTCATGCTCGATTGCTGCAGACAAAATGCTACTGCAGTCACGCGAAGACCATATATCCTCTCTGGTACTGTATACGTTGGCCTATCTGTATCGCCAACCAAGTGGCAAGTCGCTGTAAGGTGCGTCGGAGCTTGAAAATGGCAACGGAAGCAGCAGCTAGGTGTACTGCTTGCTGTTCGGCACATTCATTGGTTCTCTACTGGGCTAACACGTGGCTGTGGCAGCTGCTACCCCCTGCCGGACACGTTCAGCATTGACCAGATTCTGCCACTGGCAGTTCAAGGAGGCAAATTGGTCACCCTACCCCCACCCCCAGCTCAACCCAACCTTATCTGCAATTGTTGTCGGTTCATTGAGAATGCACATACCAGTGAGAAGAGAGAGAGCACCAGTTCTATCTTCTTGTACTATGGTGGGGGGATGGTCGCAAGTCCTGCTCTGCCATACCCAATCCGGCAATGCCCTGTGTGAAGAGAAAGGGTGGGTGGGTGGGGGGATATAATTGGGGAAGGGGTAGAGGTATAGCAGGCAGCCTGAGAGCTGCTATCCACATTCATCCACTCAGTGATAGTGCGCCTTCTTCCATCTAACAGGTGGTTGGTTGGTTTCTCTGGTTTCCCTTACATGGGTAGCTCAGAAGATCAAGTCGGGCTGCTGAGGAGCAGGCGACTAACATTGTAACAAAATTGTTGCTTCGAGCTCTTCACAAGTACACTAACGGGCGAGTGCTGGTATCAATGCTCCTTCGGCTGGCGCTTGATCTCTTTGATTATTTATTTTTAGCTGGGTTTGCATGTAGGGTCAAGCTCGACACGGTGAGCTTCAGCTATCACCTGCCCAGTGCCCTACTAGTAAATTCCAGTCCAGTCTTGGCTGGCTAGCATGTCCTTATGCAAAAGGGCCAATATTGCGGCTCTACCGAAACATGACCACCGGGAGCATATATTGAAGGGCTGTCTAGAGCAACCGTGCTGAAGCTGCCAGCGCTTAAATCGCCAGCAGTGCTGCTGCTGCTGCGCCTGCAGGCGGCAGCCATCGCTGGCCTCAGCAGCAGCAGCTAGTGTTGCCACCGAGAGGTCAGCACCGCCGGCTGCTCGGCTTCTGATGCCAGTCGAACCACCGATGGCTAGCAGCAAGACAAGGGCTTAGAATGGAAGCTAGTGCAGCGCGAGTGGCCTGCTGGTTAGGCTCAGTGGTTTTGGTGTGTGAGGTCCTGGGTTCAAGTCCAGCTGGGGTATGGCACACAGACCGTATTCATAGTACCAGCTCGTGGCTTGTAGAACAAGCAGGAAGGTGCTTGATGCACGTGCATAATGCGTTGGCGACAGGCATGTATGCAGACACCCTCTTGACTGCTGTGCCCCTCTACTCTGGCTGTGTGATTGGTGCTGTGCACTTACCCCAAGAGTCTATTACGATAGCCCAGCCGATCTGAATCGATATACAGTAACTCCTTGGCAAGGAGGGGGGCTGCTGCTAATGTGCCAGGTGGGTCGTCTGATAATTAAATTGCAGTCTACTCCGCCTACAACAGTTCCACGGATTGGGGCTGGCGACATGTAAGTTAATGCTTACCTTGAATAATCAATTATTAATCAGGGGCTGTACACCTCCGGTCGGTTGAAAATGATCAATTAGGCAGTCGGCCAGCTGATGGATAGGAAACAGCTGGACTGCTGCTAGATCCGAGAAGAGCAGAGAAGTTGTAGAACAAAAATATTTTGTTAATCGGCCGCTCCCCCTTTCAGCTCTCTGGTTTAGCTCTGAGGTAAGGTGACTACCGGGCTAACTAGCAGGGTCGTGGGCTCGAGCCCTGCAATGGCGTATGCTCAGCTGCTGAATAGAGATTAAGCTTCCTAGTGTGCTGTAGAAATGAGATACTTATTTATCCATTAATTTATTTAGCCCCTCTTAGCTTCTCAGCACTTTAATCGTTGTCTGCCTGGCTCTCGAGCAATAGTTGTCCCTCTCATCGCCTGGGGGGGGGGGCACGAGCACGCGTGAGAAGGTGTATCGCACAACAGTCTTGTGCTGCTTGTGCTGTCCCTTCAACGATGGAGACCGGCAGAGGGCACTTCGGTGTCTAGAGGTGAAGGCTAGCAAGCCACTGACAGGCCTCCCTTATTCGATTGGCCAAGTGCAGGGAGGGCGGACCCTCCTTAGAGGCCAATTCGATGTGACTCTTCCTCAGCAGCTCAATGAAGTTTTCTGTGCAATAATCAAGGACTGGGCCCACTCGGCCGTAATTGACCAGTTGGGTTGATGTACTTCTCGGCCACCGATTGGATGCCAAAATAGATAGCACATTGCTGATCTGCCAGCCTAACTTAAAAAAAAACAATGCTACACACCCAACGGTAGCACAGTAGCTGCAGAAAGAAAGACTAAGAATAGGTCGATATGTCATGGTTTCTTCGGGAAGTCGAACTTGGAACTCCGAATGCAGACTTGTAGAGCGAGAGTAGCGCCGACTCACTCAGCTCGGCGGCAGAGCCAGCTGCTGCTTTGGCGTCTCTCAATTGTTGCGACCTACTGGCATGCGCAAGAGAGAGAAAAATTTGAGGAATTATGCTGTATCGAAAGGAAAATAAAGTAGTGGGCAGCTGTAGGTAGAAACTAAAGTGGGCGAATGAGTCTAGCACGGTTCGGTGCTTGCACTTAACGATCCAGGCCCTTGATTCGAGTCCTGCAGCAGATCATTCTTTATTTAGTGGGAGAAAGGAAAGTAGGACTCTTCTTTTGCTATGTGAATAAAGCCGTTGCATCTACTGATGCTATCTTCATTTCCTTTACTCGGCACTCCTGAGTCGCAAGTGCTCCAATGGAACCTCGTAGGTCATTCTAGAAGGAGAGGAAACTGAATGTGTCTGCAATTTGATATGTTCTACCTGTATGAGAGGTTTGCTGTGCTCGGGTGTAACCTTATACAGTAGAATCGCTATGTGTCTCGCCTCTATGCTTGTAGGGAGACAAGTCACATAGCAGGTAGCCTCGACTTATTTTATTTTATTCATTTCGCTGGGTTGGCCCAGTGGTTAAGGTGCTCGCCCCGACCGAGGCCGTTGATTCCAACCCTGTTGCATATGTGAAGTGCCTGAATAGAGATTAAGTTCTCTTGGGGTGCTATACAAATTAATTATATTTTAATTTCTTTATTCCTCAATGGCTCTCAGAATACTGAGAGTAAGGTCTCGCTCTCTGAATGCATTCTGGCCCAAAAGTAATTGGTCAGGAAAATCCTAAATTGGGCCGGCCCTGCAAAAAATGTTTTCGAAGGAAATATAGAAGATTAGGCATATGTGGGGATGCATATTGAATGGTGCTGCTATATTTGCGCTGCGCTGCATCTTTCTTTTGGTACTACTGGTTGCTGCTCTGTGCCACGATAGTCCACAGATTAGGTGCAGCTGGCTGCTCCATGAACAACTCGGCTTTACGTGCTTTGCTTGGAGGGTTCACTCACTGTGGCCTAGGCAGCCACTAGCTTCGGTAATACTCCGTCACATGTTGTTAGCCGTATTGCTCTATTGTTTATTTTCTGTACTTGGTCGCGATATGCCGGGATACTCCTGCATGCACTTGGAAGCTCGAATGAGTGACTTTATTTGCTGGAATTGTCTGCAGACTCTGCAGACCGACTGCAGTCTGTGGATCATCCGACAGCCTCACCTCTCTCGGAGGGATTATCTACTCCTTACGGATGTGACCCTACCTTTGCAATCTCACATATTCTGTTGCACACACGGCTAGTTGGCCGTAATAGCCCAGGAGGTAAGGTGCTCGTTCTTCATGACCGAGGTCATGAGTTCGACTCCTCCTGCAGTGGGCGATCCTTTATTGCCAACTGCAAGCGGTGGTGATAACCGTTAAGGCTCTTCCGGTAAAATCAGCTAATATTTATTTATTTGTTTATTTTATTGCCAAAGTTCTTGTTCTCAATGTGTTGGCCGGCACCGGGGAGGGATGACTGCTTCAATTCCACGTTATGACTCGACCTTCCCTAGCCAGGTTAGCTGTGCACTGTACGGCCCGGTCTGGCCCTTTCTTCAGCAACAGTTTAGCGCTTGTCACGTGGCTGCTCTGTTCGCTTTCTCACCTAATATCAGTTGTTGTGGCTGACTGCGTGCTTCTGTGACGAGCAGGAGCTCGGCACTCGGCTTTAAGGGTTGCTCTCGCTTTCATTTTGCAGGAAAGCACTCGTGCAACGAACGGGAATACAGGTCACAACTTTTGACTTGGTCCTTGAGGTTGAGCCTGCGGCTAGACACGTGGTGGCTGGTGGTGCGGGATGGATACCGATGATCTTGCCGTAAAGATAAGGGGTGCTGCAGGTAAAGTGCTTAGGCTATCTTAGCATTGTTATACTTATTGGCCACAAAGTGCTATTCATGCGTGCTGCAAAATGTTCTTATTGGTGCCGTAATGCTTGAAAATGTGAGCACGGCCGATTTGCACTTTGGTCTGGCCGAGGTGGTAAAAGAGAGAGAGATGAAGGTGAGAGAGAGAGAGAGATGAGAGAGAGAGGTGAGAGAGAGAGAGAGAGAGAAAGGGAGAGAGAGAGAGAGAGAGAGAGAGAGAGAGAGAGAGAGAGAGAGAGAGAGAGAGAGAGAGAGAGAGAGAGAGAGGTGAGAGAGAGGTGAGAGAGAGAGAGGTGAAAGAGAGACAGAGTTGTAGCTATGCAGCAGGAGGCTGTAGGTTTGTTGGACTCGATGTTATATAATGTGTTCAAGGCTGTAGCACACAGTGGGACATTATCCGAGCCTCCGAGCCTCACCTGGTTTTGTACAGAGCTTTTGTATGAGCCTCTCCTGTAGTAAGTACATCTCATTTGGTCTGCCAAGTAACATCCTGCTGATAATAGGGATCGGCTGAGAATCTGGATCGATGCCTTATCGCATTTGCCACTTGATTCTGTCATCGTCATTAGAGTCAGAGAGATGGGGCGTGAGAGGCGCTGCAATCCCTTCTTCCCAGGAGGCCGACCCTGAAAGAGCATGCCTGGTATGCACCTCACCCCCTTCCTGAGAGCCAGCCAAGGTTAAGGCTCAGCCCCCTTATTGAACAGCATCATTTTTATAGCCGCAGAAGAGCCTCTACGGCTATCGCCACAGCTTGCAGTGCTGCAGCTCCTAGTCTTACTCCTATAACAGGAGCTTGCAGTGTCCCTCAAACAGTGGCTTTCAAGTAGGGCATCGATAATTCCCACCCTTCAAATGCAGTTGCCTGTGTGCCATCGGTAGCACCTATAATTGGTTGCTTGTTCCTTGCCTCCCTTGGTCTTGGCCAAGAAGCAGAAGCTGCCCGAGTCTCTACAGCCTATGCATCAAACACGGACGCATGATTAAAGTATGACCCTTGAAGAATTTGACTGCATAAATTGGCTTTAGCTTGACTTGCTGAGCTGGCTTCCTTTCGCAGCTCCTGGTGGTAGTCTGACGGCTAGATCAGCTGCTTGAACTTGGGCAATCACTTGGGCAATCAGCAGCCTTTTTTGTGATGAGAACTGGCAATTGCTGAGTCGCCTGGTCGATGACCCTGCCGGTTCTAGATGTTCTAGATGACTGGGAGGCCAGCCGGATCGAGGTAGTTGGTTACTCTTGCCGCTACTGACATCTCAGCCCATTGGGTCGTGGGCTTCCCTATTACACCGACTCTAAAGTGCCTCTTACATTGTCCTGTCAACCTTCCTAGGATTCGTTTCGTCAAGGTCTAGACCCGCCATGGCTGAATCCTGGTTTCACCACTCACCTTGGCAGTGGCATAGCTGCATACCTGTGCATCTCAGGCTGCTCCTCTGCCTGCTAGTGCCGGCCTATGGTGCAACCATTGACTACATTCAATTCGAATTAAGCTAAAATTGGCCGGAAATCGTCGGCACTGAGGTCGAATTTCGAGGGAATGTTTTTTTGCCACAGCATGTTCTCGTGCAAATGAGCTGCACAGCCGCTACCGCAATCCACCGAAAAACCATCAGAAATCTACCAGAGATCGGCTGGGCAAAGCTTTGACTTAAATAGCACAACAGTGGGGGAGAGGTGAGGGACCAATACCCCAGACTACTGCAATCGATTGCAGTAGATTGCATGAAAATGTGAGCAATTGCAGGAAATATTTTTAGAAAGCTTGGACGATAGCATTGTGTAATACTTAATACAAGTTGGAGCTTCGGGCAGCTGATTTTTGGTGGTTTTTCGGTGGATTATAGTGTATTGTGGTTATAGCCATTGTCTTTGCATCCCACTGGCATGAGAACTCGCAAGTGGTGTGTCATGGGATTTGGTTGGTTCGTTATAACGATGGTGTACTATAATATTCACACGAAATTCGGTCTTTGGGCAGCCCATTTAATGAATTTTGGTAATTTCTTTCACCCTAGGCCTATTGACCGACCTGTGGTGGCTGCTTGTGTGTGGCAATTTGCCCACCTGGTGAGCCCTGGTAGGCCTCATTTGGCTGGCAAGGTGTGACCTACGTCTTTGCTAAATCCTGCCTATGACCGCCTGCAGATTGGATTGTTTGCACTAATCATGGCAGCTAGTTCCTGTCAGCAATCCGGTCGATCTGCCCCCACTGTTTTGCCGGTGGCTCTGCACGTTGGGGGGGGGGGGGTTGGTTGCATTTCGATTTCGTTTCGGAGCATGTTTCGAAGGAACGCGACTTTGTTTCGTTTCCGCCGACGGATATGGCTGACCGCTATATATGGCAAGACTGGCCGTGAGTGAGATGCTGGAGTGAGCCAGGTGAAGGCCAATAGAGCTGTATGCAGCTAAAGCCATCTTATCGATGCTGAGGGCGTGCAGTGGACATATTAAAGACTCATAAGCAGCTAGTGATCGTGGCACACCAGGGTTCACAAGAGCATGCTGGGAAGATCAGTGTCCGGCCCTCGAAGCTGCTGAAGCTAGCTACTTTGCAAGTACTGCTGCACCGTGCTACAGTTAGCAGCTGACACTGGCTCAACAGATGAGCTGCCCCTGTGACCTGCATCTTGTGAAAGCCCATCCGAAAAGGCAGTCTCTCGTTTGGTGCAATCAAGCAGGTGTCGGTTGCCTATTATCTTGACATGATGGTGTGGGGCGCAAGTTGCTGCCTCTGCCAGTTCACATTCGGCACTTCGTGTGCATACTATGGCTGCATCGTTGTGGCACAGCTAGCATTTCGTGGCAACAAGTGCCACGTCCAGACATCTGCTTAATTCGACCATGTCCTGGTATCTGGAATCTGTTCCAGCCAAGTGTATGCTCTCTGGCAAGTTGGCTGCAAAATCCTTGCTGCATGGTGTGTCGAAATGGATGAGCTACTTTGCTCTCAGATCTGAGTTGATCAACTCCTGAGGGCAACATGTTCGTTCATTCAAGCACTGGGATGCAACCTTTATGGTGTTTAGTGGCAGTTAATCCTCCCAGTGATTGAGCTAGATATTTTTTTATTTGGGTGCAAGCACGATGGGTGCATGCATGCTGTGTCCATTCATGTGCTCACTCGTGTATGCTTGCGTGTGTGTCTGTGCGTGTGCATGCGTGCGTTTGTGTGCGTGCGTGTTCGAGCAAGTGTCTATGTATGTTTTTTGTTTGTGCATGTGTGCATTCTACACGTGTGTGTGTGAGTGCTCGCGCGTGTATGTGCTGCGCCGGTGTGTGAGCAAGCATGCTCGGATGTATACCGGGAAGGGAAGGGTGCCATGACGTCTCGGCTTGCTTGAGCTGCTAGTTTTTGAAAGTTAGTCACATGGCTGGTGACCAGCTGGGGGTCTGGACAACCTTGCACCGGCTCGAGTTGGAGGAGTCCATATTTGGCCCATGACTGTAACTCATGCATTGAATTTTTCGAGGACTCTGACTGAATAATACTGCTCTATTCTTCTGCTGCTGCTGCTTGGTCATGTGACTTTTGGACCTCAGATATCAAAGGCTGGACTTTTTAGAAAAAAAAACTAATTACTGTCTCAACATAATTCGTGCTAAATTGAGAACTGATGTTTGGCAGTGACCGTTGGCCAACGAGAGCTGGCTGGGTGCTCTGCATTCTGGGCCACCACCCTCCAGTAATGCTCTGAGTAATACTAATATCTAATACTCAAAAAACTATTTAATACTAAACTATAAACTATCTAATACTCAGCTGACTGCTCTATGCTGAGTGCAATCCATGTGAATTCCGTGGGAGAGTGCGTCTGCACAAGCTGTGCCCCGAAAGGGGGAGTTAAGCAAAGGCTCACTTCTTTCTGTCCGTCGAGGGACAGGTCGTGGTCGCTTCGCTGCCTGGCCTGACCGTGCCTAGTCCACTGCTGCAATGGTCACTTCGGAGGAAGCATTCTGGTGTAGCCATATTCTGTGGATAATCATGATTTGTTGGGAATTGTAAACACATTTCCAAGATCCTTCGTTGCTATAACAAATAATGTGTGATTCCCATTTACGGCCTAGAGATATTTTAGGTCTGCTTTCTTTCAGCCCTACTTGGCTGGCCCAGGTCTGCCGTAGGTAGTCTGTGGGTTGGGATGAACGGGACACGGCTCCCTTCTTTTCGATTCGATGGAGTGATGGCTTGCTGAATTTACATTCAACAGTAGTTTTTCATTTTTTCATCGTACACGGTTTGATAGGCTGGTTTCGTTGGCAGGCATCTCATTTATCGAGCTATCCACTGCTCCTTGGAGGGGGGAGGTCTAGTGTCAGTCTGAGGCCTGCATACCTCAGGGTTAAGGACGTGCCCTGGTCAGAGCTTGGTGAAGGTCCTATCGCCTAAGGCTTCGATCCAGCATTCCAGTGCTCATGCATTTTTAACTTGCATTTGTTGCTGGTCGTGACCCGACTCAGTTTCATATTCAAATTTAGTCGGACCAGTGCCACTCGAGACCAGAGTCCCACAACTGCTCGGCGAGACCAGCAGGGGTAGTGGCATTGCTTGGCTGAGCCAGATGGGTGAGCACCACGAAATCACGAGGCTTCCGGCAAGCGGCAGCCTCGTCACGCTGCCCAGGCAAAGTGAACTCGCTTCGGCGCGGGAGCAGTGAGGCAGGTGGTCTGTGCAGCAGCCAACCGCCAAAAGATAGTGCTGCCGGCTGTCGTCGTGACCTCACGACTGTAGCTCTTGTCTGGAGGCTCGAAAGCAGTGCCAGGAGCAGTGGCTTTTTTCACCGGCTTCCCTCCAAAACCTAGCTTGTGCTTCGTCTGCAGCAGATGTCGGATATTAATTAGTGGATATCAATCGATGCCCGTGTCTTAGCCTAGGGGCAGGGTTCTCGCTTACGGGACCCAGGTCACAGTCTCGAATCCTACAGCCGGCGGTGATTCTATCTTGCTTGTGCTAGCGGGGTAGCGCGGAGAGCACAGCCACTACGGCTCCTCTGTCCGGCTATGTAAATGAAGTATAGAAGAGTCCGCTATGCTTTTCTTTACCTTTCACGCGTGCCATATCGCACGCCATGGAGGTGTTCGCTCAATTTCCATCAGCACCTCTCCTGTGCATAACTAGAGCGATGTGTCACAGCAAGCTGGGAGTGCGTGTGCAGCCAATCTGAGCTGAGCAGATTGCCGCCTTTGCCTGAGCCATAAAGTTCGACATGGAGCCGTAATGGCACACTAGGTAAGGTGGTTGCTTATCACGACCTCGGTCCCGAGGTCGTGATAAGCAACCTTTGGTGGGCGATCCTTTATCGATCCTTCAACCGTGGGTTCGAATCCTGTGGTGGGCGATCCTGTATCGCCACTGCAAGCGGTGGTGATAGCCGCCAAGGCTCTTCTGTCCCTATACAAAAATAGGCTGTTAAATCAGCTAGTATTTATATATTTATTCATTGGGGGAAGCTGTGCTCTCTTCTATCTTCGTCTTCGAATGTTGTCGATGATGCCTTCAGTAGACCGGCTCCTTGCCAGAAGCATGAAACATTTTGTGCCGAGTCCCTGCCTTTGCTACTCTTGCTGCTGAATAAATAGGCAAGTGTCGAGTAGCCGTGGTACGTGTATGGAGCCATCGGCCTGCACTCTTCTAGCCGTGCATTTTAGTGCGCCGCCGTGAAACTGGAATGGCGAGAGGCTCGCTGCAGCCGGCATTGTCTCCGGCACGTTTCGGCATCTGAATTGAACGCGAAAGGATTTTCTCGGGTGGTCGAACTACTGTTGCCGTATGACTGGGGAAAAACAATATTTATAGTCCGGCTTCCCTCTGAGCATCTTATAGCTCATGTTTTCTAGCTTGGCTGGTGCTGCTGGGCCATGACTTGCTCACCTGGGTAGGCACCGATGAATGACTTGCCGTGACAATGGACTGGGGCTCACTAGGTACACATTTTTGGTAATGACCAAGCCCCTAGAGGTCTGTAATCCTGCCTGAAAAGCTTTCGTGAATGGCACCAGGTAGGCCCGTGGAATGTGGAGCTGATCTCAAGCACCTCTCGTGGGTAGTTAGTTGTGGGCCTGGTGTCCTTTGTTGGCAATCGGCAGAGGGGGTGAGCACAAGATGGCATACAGCTTTTTTAGAAGTAAGGAATTCGAAGCATGTACAGCTTAAGAAGGTGGTTGTGGACAAGAAGCTGGAAGGGGATTGCTGTCGACTTTCTGTTGTTAAGTTTCTCTACCGATAACTTATACTTAGCATCTTGCCGATCCACGGCATGGCTTCACCTTGCTCCCACTTCTGCAGAGGGATTTTTTCTGGTGATGGCTAACTAAGCGTTTGAACGCAGTCCAACTTCGCGTTGCCCGGATCCACCAAAGTAGGTAGTACCACATAACTAATGTTTACCTGGGTCTTAGCCCACGGGTAAGGTGCTAGCTCCTCACGATCCAGGTCGTGGGTTCAAATCCTGCAATGTGTGTGATCTTGTACAGCTCACTGCAGGTTGTGATCTTGTACAGCCCACTGCAGGTGTTGGTGATAGCCGTCAAGGTTCTTCTGTCATTCCACGTATTGTAATGCAAGGGACATGAAGCCTAACCAGGTCGGATTAGAGTATCTTTTTGTAGCTTCAAGGGTCTCACCGAGCATGTACTGAATCGCTGTGATTCCATCAGTGGGTGTGCAGTCGACAGCCATTGAGGACAGTGACAAATAAAGTAAACGTTGGCATATTCCTCAACCGCCTCATTCAGATAGTGGTAAAAGAGTCTTAGTGGCTCTCACCGGTTCACAGTGAACTATACAGGTTTGCCTATTTCAGGAGTCGAACTCACGACATGGCTCACGAAATGTGAGCTTCTACCCTGGCCAAAGATCTTACTCAGTAAGTAGCTGATCTACTGTGCTGCTACAAATTAGGATGAAATGAGGTTTTTGAGATGATCTTTCTGGTAAACCACAACTGCTGAGAATGCTAGTTGCTAAGGTAGACCACAGGTAGTACCACACCAGCAACCACACCCGACCACAACTTCGAGTGACCTGCCCCCTCCCCCTTGCTAAGATCCTCTGGCTAGGCTGCCGATGGCTCGGTTCCCAGTGAGCCTGTAGGGGGAGGCTTGGACTCGGCACAGATATCGGCCTTGAACCCGAGCCGGCTTGGAGCTACCCAACGGCTTCAACAAGCCTAAGCCCTTGTGAGCTTCCAGCTACCCTACAGGCCCTGGTCTCAAGCACTCAAGTTTGCCCACTTTAATGGCACACTAGGTAAGGCGGTTGCTCTTGCACGACGTCTGTTCCGAGGTCATAACTTCGAATCCCGATCCTTTATCGCTGCTGCAAGCGGTAGTGGTAGTTTAAGGGCCTTTAGCCTCTATACAAAAAGAGGCTGCTAAATCAGCTAGTATTTTGTTTTAATGTGACACTTCAAGTTCGTGGATTTGATCGCTAGTAGTACATATGGAAGCAGCTTCTCGGCTATGTGGTGACCATAAGCCCTACCGCAGTGTAGTGCCTTCTGTTCCTTGAATCGACTGCTATGAAGAAATAGATACCCGTTTGATCAGCCTTGTACTGCTAGGCGCCAACAGGCTGAGGAACTCTTACCGAAAATCGCTGACCGAAGTATCGTTATATGAGCGAACTCCCTGTTGCCGTTAAAAGTACGAACGACCTGATTTCTGCAGTATGACATAGTCTACTCTTTCCTGGCTCTCGTAGGCTGTTGCTTTTGGTGTTGCAAATATTTCAGAGTAAGGCCTGGCAATTGTCCTTCTGTAGCAGGCCGCAACCCTTCCACCACCACATTGATGGCAGAGGCCAAAGCCAAGCGTAGCCCGATATGCAGCAGCAGTAGCAACAGATGACTTTTAGGTGGCTGACATTGCTTCTGCTGTTCTCTGGGTACTATTGCTCCCCCTCCCTTACACCGAGTTACCCCTTTCATGTCGTCGACTCAAGCAGGAAGTGACAGGCCTAATACGATCATCCATGTTAAAATTATTGCTATAATACTAATACATTTGATATAGCACTCTCAGAGAACTCATTCTCTTTCTAGGCACTTTACATATGCTGCAAAGGAAACACGATCGAATGGTTAGTGGTAGCATGCTCAATAAACAAGTCTGATGTGAAACTGATAATTAATATTACATATTGCTCAAGGAAACCCCTCAGGAATAGGAGATGTAGTTCCTTAGAGGCTTTACAAATATCTTTGTTATTATTATTGTTATTATCACGAGGGTTTATCAGAGTAGCCCATGGGTAGTTGTTGGGCCATTCTCATCATGGCTCACGGCCAAGCCAATCACAGTCCTCAATGTGTAGTACAGATCCACTGTCTGATGTCGGTAACCCTCTCCCCCCTCAAGTGATTGCATGCACATTGCCAACTCACCGGGCAGCCATCCAGAAATGAGAAAGTAAGCACCACCTGTTTAGGCTTCTTGGAGTGCAGCCGGTCTTGCAGATTACAGGACATGCGGGTCGTGGAAGTACATCAAAGCTTTTTTCCATGAAAGGTACATGAGGTCAGCGCCATCCGCATAACAACGCTGTAAGCTCAAACAGGTAGAAGCACCGAGCCGGCATGCCTGGAGAGGTTGCATATGGCCGGCTATCTGGGTCCCGAGAGCTTTTGTAGTTCAGCTTTTGTAGCTGCAAGAGCGCCTCGAGTCCTGTAGTCGCCTAGGCAGCGCTTATTACTGGCTTTTCGGGATAGCTGCCGCTAGCACTGGGTCTTCTGCTTCCTCGTACCTGCCCTGCGAGTTTTTTTGGCCCATTTGCTCGTTGTGGAGGCTGACCTCAGACTGGCTGCTCTAATCTTTATCAGCATGGAAAATCCAAGCCCAATTACTTGAGCTGGCATGGCATGTCTTAGTGACGTAACTGCAGACATGAGAAGAAGGGGTAATAGGAAAAATTCAGTGCAAGAAAGAATGAAGAAGTTTGTACGTGTAGATACCAAGACGGTGACAGCGAAGAACACCTCAGAGGTAGATACAGTGATCAACTGTGCATAAGTTATCTGCACAATTAGCTGGCCCCATGCCAACGCGTAACCCAACGAAACTTGCGATTGACTCCTGTCGGATATATTGCATTTCTGTTAGCCCTTTCTCGTCAAGTTGAGATCCGTATGCATTGGACTCCTTCCCCTAACTGCAAGGCAGCTGTTAGGCCCAACCAAGACTTACTGTCCAAGCCTTTCAAGTCGACAAACTACAGTAGCGAAGTATCGTGCATCTCAATTCGGCCATTGAGATAATAAATTGGAAGCATGAAACTGAATATATCGTGTATATACCTAAATGTGTATACGTATATATGAGCGTATTTTAAATACATGTATAGGAACTCCCTCCCAGCTGCGTCTGAACATCCCCTGACCTGACCACATTTAAAAGGAACTTTAAAACACCTATTTAGGACAGCATTTAGTGGGTCCCTGTGATTCGTCCTTCATGTGCTTATGCGTGCTGACACTGTGCATGCTGCCACTAACCACATTTGCATGCTGACCCCGTGCATGTCACCCCTAACCATGTTATTCATTTTGTTTGTTTTTCAAGCATGATTTTACTTACCATTCAATTGCATTTCCCTTTGCAGCAAATGTAAAGCGCCTAGAAAGAGATTAAGTTCTCTGAGGGCGCTTTATCAAGTACATTATTATTATTATACATTTGTATGTGTGTACTGATCACGAGAACTAGTATTGCTAGAGGCCACATTCGTCTGTCAGAATGCTCATCACTGGATTTTATTGTGATGAGAAAATAGTAATATACCAAATCAACATTAGGAGAATCTCATGCAGCAGCTGGTTCTCGGCCATCCTGAATTTCGTGCATTCACATTGTACTGTCTGCTCGATTTGATGTGCAGTAATAGCAATAAATTTAGTATATGCCAAACAGATTTGACCTACTGTTAAGGTTACTGCATACATTGGGGATTGCCCCTGCATTTTAGTCAAGCAATCGTGAATGTGCAGTTGAACTGTTCATTCAAAGGCATTTCTTTAAGATCATCACTAACATCTAATTTAAGCTTAATGATAACAGACGAAGTGTGCACCGCCTGAGGATAATGCTTCTGTGGAACTGCTGGTAGATCGTAGAAAAGCTTGCACCTATGAATAGTTTGTAACTCAGAATTTCATTTGTAAGTCAGTGTAGCAGAATCAATGAAAGACTCCAGATTGTTATGAGCGACTGTATTTGCATATTGGTACGTCGCTGCATTGCAATTTTGGCAAGGTTTGGCCCAGGGCTTGAGGTGTTCGTCTTATTTGACCGAGGTCAAGGTTAATACATTTGATGACCGAGGTCATGGGGTCGAACCCTGTGGTATAAGTAAAGTGCCTAAATAGAGATTAGGTTATCTTAGGCGGCTTTACACATGAATATATATTGCAATGCATGTCACGACTTGGATGCCTGCCTAGAGGATTTGGGGGCAGTATCTTTGTGTGGAGTAATTTTTTTACACTGCCAGAAAGCTGAGTTCGAGCCGTACTAAAAAAGAAGTGTTCCAGATGCCGTCTTTTAATTTGGAATGGGTAGGTAAATCACTTTACATTGTAAATGTGGCATGTTCAAGTGGATTCCTTTTCCAGTTTGGTATCATTCTTGTGGTTTCACAAGCTTGTGCTCAGGAAACGTGATACACCGTGTGCATTATGGCTGGATGGTGTCCTAAAAATCCTCTTGACACGAAGAAGGGGGCAGCAGGTCACTCAGCTGCTGGCGGTCGCTCTTGGAGCGGTAGCTCCACCTCGGCCCCCCACACAGCGATTTTCTGCCATGAGAATATGCTCGGCTGTGTTAGCAAGGGGGCACGTGCAATGTCGTCGGAGAAAGCGTGTCGTCAGAAGATGTTGCCATGTTATGTTGCCACAGTAAGTCTCTTGCATAGCACCCCAAGAGAGCCAAATCTCTATCCAGGCGCTTTGCAGCTTGGTACAAGAGAAGCGATGACCTAGAGTTAGTGACAAGATATCAGCCGTTTGACCTGGGCATTTCACCTGTACATTTCCTCTACCCAGCAATGAATCTGATTGTCGTGTAGCCTGTTGATGCTGCTGCTGGGGGAGTAGTGTAATGTGTTTTTTCTGATTTTCGTCTGCATCAGTGGTCAGCATAGGCCTGCCTGTTCGAACCAGTCAATCGGCGATGTCCAGCCTCTTCGATCACATGACGCCTAGTCTGCCGAGACCGTGTGCACAATCGTGCGCATCGGTGTGTAACCGTGCCGCCTCGAGTCGATGTCATTTTATTTGAACCTGGAGATCTTGAACGGCCAGCAATTTTTGCTGCGCTTTCATGGCTGCTGCACTCCCACGAATATGCGCCAACGTGCTACTCCGGCCGGTTATATCTAGTTATATAGTTATCTAAGTTATATCTAGCATGCTTTGTGTGAATAGGACAGGACTGGTGGTCGTGACCCCCTCAACGTTAGTGCCGCCGAGGCTTTTATGTGCATGTGTTGGAGGTGCAATGCATCGGTAAATGAGTCTTCACGTTATGGGTCAGGCTTACTGCAGGCACATTAGCATCCCTTGACCCGTGTGGGATTGACCGACTTATTTCCTGAATGTGTGGCCGGTTTTTGAGCTCTGAACGAGGTGCGGTACCTTTCGTGTTGGTCACTTCGTGCACTACTATTGTGCTGCCTTGCGTGCGAGCAGTCTGCTTTCAGCACATTCTCGTCTGCCTTCCCATGTGCCTAGCTAGAGCCGGCTGTCTGCTAGTCCGCACGAAAAATTACCTCCCGCAGAAGAAATGCTTTGAGCATGAACCTCGTTCATTTTGAGATCTTGCATAGCTGCAGCAATAAGCACAGCTTAGTGACTTTTGGATGCACACTATTGCTTATTAAACCTATTTCCTTTTGCGTGTCTCACTAATATAGTTATTAGGGCAATTTGACCCGCATCCGGTTTACTGCGTAACTGGTCCACTAACTTTAGGATCCTCTTCTAGATGTGAAGTAACAGCAAGTGGTTGCTACTACTGTAGGTATATTTTCTTAGTAAAAATCAATTCAGAGAGCATCTTTTGATGCTGCCGACTTCGAAACTGCCGGCAATCAATTCGTAGCTGTTTTTTCTGGTGGGCATTTCTTCCAACACCTTGGTACTGGTGGCTGGCCTAGTCGTTTGATGCCCGTGTGGCATCTATTGCTACGAAGTGTTTTTCTTTTGACTTATTGCGACTACCCTTAGCTAGCTTTCTCTTGGTGTCCTCCTGTGGCATGTGCTTGCTGCATTGCTAAATAACCGACCTTAATTCCGCCACCTTTTTTCCGCACCTTTTTTCCTTCTTTTATCCTTCACATACAGTCTCTGGTGAGACTGTCGTGACGTTTGGGGTGCACAATGGCACTCGCGCAGGCTGAGTACCCTTGCGGTGCTTGCTCATGGCGAGTAATCGTATGGGGTGTTCTATGTCAGGTAGTAGTCGTCATCAGGAGCAGCAGAAGCAGAAGTGGCAACAGTGAGCATTGAGCATGACCGTGTCCAATGTCCACTGTCCACCTGCGTACTAGGTCTGAGTTCACCATCTGTCTGGAGCAGCCTAAGCTTAGGATTGCATTCTCCGGTGGGCGAGAGTAGAGTTTCGAGATTGTAGCTGGTAGCAGACCCTAATAGCAGTGGTGCTGCCAGGTATGGTGACCAGATTGGGTCAGCCTTTGGCAAGCACCCAACTGTCATTGGCTTGGATGGGGTGGGGCAGAACCACTGTGAATGAATGGTCCTCCCCCAGCCCCTTGTAAAGAGCCACTCACAAGTGCCAACCGGCAAGCAGTGGCATGCGATCTCATTGGCCAGTGGCCAGGTATGCTGGGTCACCTGACCCCCATCTGGCTGCTGGGCTGCATTTCGATCCGGCCCGCTGGGGGGATGCCCTGCTGACTTTTTTATGGTCCGGCTCATTGGCACCACACGGCTGCCGGTTTACACCAGGCTGCACCATTGATGCAGCTGTTTGCCGAGGCTTAGTCGAGCCTATCGCGTGAGTAGTGGTTGTGGCTGTCGCCGGAGGCCACAAGCTCGGGTTATTCGAGGAGGTCTGCCTCCGGGGCTTGTCACCGTCGGGATGCCTTGGAGCAGGTGAAACTGACTGACTGACTGCTAGGTGCCTCGGCAGGCGACTTCTTGGCTCGAGCAAGCTGCTGTCATGCACGAGGGCGATGAGGAGACTCTTCATCCTGCCAAGGACGACTGGCCGGACTCGGAACCGTATGCCTCGGCCATGGAAACTCACCGCCAATTCATGAGAGGTAGGCTGGCCGGCCGGCAGGCTAGCTGGTGGGGCCTAGGAGTGCTATCATCCAGCCAGCTTCAGGCAGCAGTTCGTCGTCGGTACAGGCAGTTGCAGGCACTCGCAGCCTCACAGGCATTAGCCGCACAGGCACTCGCCTTGTGCCCCAGGCGGCTAATGCCTGTCCTTGCATCCCGACCGAAGGTAGAGTGTTAGCCGCTGCAGCTACAGCTCTGCGTGGCTGTGTGTCCTCTCGCGCTCTGCGCAAATCGAGCTCGGGGATCGCATCGTGCACCCCCCCCCCCCAGCACGGACAACTTCCCACCTCAGAGCGCTAGTGTCGTCGTGTCCAGCATGTGGATCGTCCCCACTGCAACCACAGGCAAGATTGCACGGGCATCCCTGCTAGGGTCTCGGTTCTTGAGTTCGTAAGCGCGTGGCATCTGTAATCTTGATCGCTCGCACGCCTGGTCAGCTGGTCGACGACAAGCCCCCCCCATCTGCTCGAGCAGCACGGCTCTGCCAATGCATGTCGTCCTGCCTGCCGGAAGAGAAGTCGCTGCTGCAGCCCGGGCATGCTGCCTGTCGATCGACTGGCCCCAGCTGAGAGCACAATGGCCGCTCTGGGGTACTGGTCGGCAGGTACTGGTTGGCCGCTGTGCGCTTTGCGACGTCATTGCATTTGGGCACCTGTGGCTAGCTGTAGCCATCAGTGAATGGGCTGCGCTCTGTGGAGTCTTCGAAACCTGGCTTCGTCCTAATGCATGACAGTCCAGAGTCCTAATATGTGACAGCCCACCCTAGCAAGAAGTGGGGCAGGTGTGGATGGGAGGGAATCTGCTGGCTGGGAGTGCAACTCGGCGGCAGCAACATTTCAAAGTGGGTGATGGCTGTTGGCTGAGAGCAGAATGTACAGCACTCCCGTGTCTTAGAGTGAAAGGGTGCAAAGATCGGCTGTTTGCTCAGAAAGCATCGCCTGCAAAGCCTCAAGGTGCAGGCTTGGCTGAGTCATTAGCCTCAGGATACCTAGTCCATTCAGCTTGTTGCTTTTGGCTAGGCTGCTACAGTGGCTGCTTCCTCTGCTCCCAGGCTCACTGCCAGGCCGATCGGACCGAATTTGCTGACAGTGAACCTGCCTGCTGGGGCAGAGATGTCCTCACGTGCTGTTGGGATAGATAGAAGGGTAGGATACTGCAGCCCTCAGCCCCACTGCAGTAAGTCCATTCGAACAGTCGGCTCTGCTGCGGAGCAGTCCGCAGCTTAGCAAGCTCATCAGAGGAGAAATCCTCAGAAGGCCTATTGCTTGTGGCCGTCGGACTACGCAAGAGCGCTTACAATGACATGCCCTCCATCAGCATCGTTGTTTGCGGCGAACGACTAGCTGTGGCTGTCCTGAGCCTCGCCTAGCTTTGTCTTTGCAAGTCTTTGAGTATGGATGGAAAGGCCCTGTTCCTCCCCCCCCCCTTCAGACCGGGCTTGGGTCCAGGGCTGCTCCACAGCCGGGCGACGGCAGGGCTCATCAGATGCTGATTCTAGAAAGCCTGGGTTAGCTGCCCACCTCCTTGTCCTTATCTGATTGTGCCTGTGCATCTCTTTTATTGTGCTCGATAATGTTTTGCCTGCCTTCGGTTTGTTCGGGCACTGCCGGCTCTATGCAGTTAACCAGCCGACTTTGTCGTGACCCGTGTGATTAATTGTAAAGGTCAATTGATTTGCTTGTCTTGATGACTCGATGACATTGCAGCAGCCGTCTAGTCGGTGCTCGTGGGCTTTCTGCAGCCCTGGCACTGCCAATGCTACAGCCAGGCTGCAGAATGCCGAAGCCTAGCTTCATTTAGGCATCTGGCTTGCTGGTGGCTGCATACCAGTTGGTCTTTTTAATTTAATTGTGTTTTCTGACTGGTCTGCAAAGTTCTCCCGGTGTCCTCATTGGTTTTCCTCAACCAGACGCAGGTATTCGGTTCAAAGTACACATCTACGTGCAGATCTGCAGTCGAAAGTCCCACAGATTGCTTTGTTGTGCCATCAGGCATTCGATGACCAGTTAGACATGTTGCCGTGGTGGTAGTAGCTGTGCTATTCGATCATCTGAACCGAGCTCCACCCTCCTCAACCCAGGGCCTATTGTTATGGCTACTACTGCTCTCACTCCTGTGGTGCAGTGCTTGTTCCATCTTAGGTTACAGTTAGCCAATTAACAGCCTCATCTGTTTAGTGGCACAAGAGCCTCAGCGGTTATCACCACCACTTGCAGTGGGAAATAAGGGGATTGCCTGCCGAAGGAGAACCCACGAGATCTGGGTCGAAGGGCGAGCACCTTACCTCGTGGGTGATGGATGACCCAGGTGACCCCCCCCTGTTGCTCACTAAACTACAGATTCTAATGCGAAGCTCTTTGTTTTTTATGACATTTTTTTATTATAAAATACCATTGCTTTGTACAGTTGCACAATGGCACACTGACCGTTTTTCTACTAGCAATGCTTATATACTCTGCAGCAATTTTATTAGCTACAGCGCTGCTCCACCCTCCTCTTCTTGCTTTGCTGCTCAGCCCGACGAGCTCGGTGTTACTTGCTTATATGTAAAAAAATATATTTGCTGATTTAGCAGCCTCATTTGTTTAGCAGCAGCAGCAGAGCCTTGACGGCTATCACAACCACTTGCAGCTGGCAATAAAGGATCGCCCACTTAAGAATTCGAACGCACGACATCGGTCGTGAAGAGCAAACACCTTGCCTCCTGGGCTATCACGGCCCATTGCTTAGGTTTTGTGGGCGCGGGTGTTCACTTTGACGGGGTCATTGGGTTTGTGAGCTGGTTTTCGTGAGGATCTGTTTCTGGACTGGACCACAAGTGTACATGGGCTACTGTAGCAAAACTGGCTCTCCCGGTAACTTGCATGCTTCCAAAGGTCCCGAGGGTAATACTTAATTATTACTTGGTTGTTACACAATGCAGTAGTCGTAGCCTACGGATGTCTAGACCCATTTTCCGCATGCCCTTTCAAATGAGGTCGCGAGTTAACCCAGCTTTGCACAGACAACCTCCTAACGTCTGGGGCAAGCATCTGCTGCCATGACCGGCAGTGGCTAAGGTAGCACGGGTGCCCGCGGTGCTAGTTTGGGTGGGGAGCTTCAGTCACAGTGTCCACCTCTCAGTTTGTGTTGATCGGTGATGATTTTTGTTAATGAACTTGCCTCTACTCGTTCGTCTCAAAGCAGGTCCAATTTCTGGCCTATTTGCCCCCCTCTCCGGTGCTGCTGGGTTCTATTATGCGAGAGCATTTGGCTTTCAGAAGCTGCCTCGGTTGGGTCCTGCTACTGGAACCAAGTTTTAGAACGGAGCAGCTTCAGCAGATGCATCTTTCGTTGGCTGCCACAGCTGGTCCCTTGTCGTATATGTGGTCCGCGAAGTCAGGGCTCCCTTCCTCGGGGAAATCTAGTGCATTGATTTGTGAGAGGCTGCTGCTAGCTGCAGATCTGAGTACTTGCAAATGGAACGACTCGGCACTGCTTTGCATATGGATAAGGCACTTGACCAGCAACCGAGAGCTGCTAGGCTTGCAGCTAGTTTGCTGCGTGTTTGTGCACCTCGAGTCTCCCAGCAGAGCTTAGAGGGCAGTGGTTTGTAATTTAAGCAGGCCGACGGTTGCTCCAATTATGTCGATAATGGCCGAGTCACTTTCCTTCGAATATCTGGCTGCACGAGTCTCGATGTCTGTGAACTCGGCGATCCTCCCCAAAGGCCTACTGGCATGTGCTGGCCTGACCTCCGGCTGTAGAGGGCGTATGCAAGCTATGATATAGTGCTGCTTGTTGACTGCCTGAGGGCTCGGCTCTGGGTCGACCACGTGTCGAAGGTTGCAGTGTAGCTGCTCGGCAGCCAGGGCCGCTGGGTTATCAGATTAAGCTGCCTCATTTGTATAACAGCAGAGGAGCGTTTTAGCGGCTATCAACACTGCTTGCAGTGGCCAATAGATTACTTCCCTCTGCAGGACTTGAACTCACGACCTAGGTCGTTACGAGCAAGCACCTTGTGAAGGAATAGCTGCTGCCATGTGCAAAGTGGCAGGAGCACAGTTCGTCTAAGCTGGATAATTGTCTTCTGTCAAGGACTCTGAATACCAGTCTAGTAGGAGTAGCTGTTGGGTGACTAGATAAGAATGTGACTCTGCACAAATTGGTACTGATATGATCATGTTGACCTGCTCTTGGCTGCTGCCTAGTGCACTGCTGTAGACCCTGTTTGCATCAACTGAGAAATGCTGCAAATTAGCTGCCTTTTCACTACTCACCTGCTTGCAGCTGTAATGTCACTACAGTTGCACTTTACTCACGATCGGCAGCACTGCCCAGTGCTGGCAGCACATCAGCGCTCTGTCAAGGTCGAGGCAGCACCCTTCCCTCACTGAGTCGCCAGCGTTAGTATTTGCTGTTTCTGTGGCATACGGGGTAAAGAGAGAGAATGACGTGAATATTCGATACCGATATTCGTGTTGTAATCCGTGAATACTTTGTAGCTTGCTGTCCTTGTAGGTTGTTGGAACCTCTTTTATTGCAGTATCTCGATCCACACCTTTGTGCTTTGTGTATGCATGGTCCTACATGTGTCTGCGTAGATGTGTTCACACACGTGTTCTCGTGTGTACAACGTACATGTATATGGATATTCACTTGTTAGATGAACAAGTATATGTTAAGTGAACAGGTGCTGCTCACCCACTAGCATGCCCAGTGACCTTGGATAGAATGGACGGTCTTCGGCTTGTAGTAGTGGCACGTGAAGCTCAGCAATAGTTTGTTGGCTTATTAATCACGAGGAGGTTTAGAGTGGCGCTATTGCTTGTGCTCAATGCTCGCTATCACCTTGATGATTTTTATTGCTGGGAAGGTATCGAATCAAGTAATGTAACATGCTTAACAAAAAAGGGGCTGCTTATCGGATGGACTGGCTTCACCAAACTGCCAGGGAAGGGGATGTGGGCATGTGTTGTCTTCAAGTTGCCTAGGCCGAAAGGATCAGGGATAAGGTGTGGTGTAGGCAAATGCCGAGCCTTGGCCATTCAATTTAGGGTAACAATGGTCGAGCAAGATGAGATGTGCTTTCTTGATGGATCCGATGACTGCTCCGATAGCAGAAATCATTAAATGCTGCTCCCTCTGGCAAGCATGCCCTGCTAGGCTGCCCAGCCCAGGTCCTGCCAGCAGGTTCTCTCAGACTGCTGGGTATACCGTTAGCTAATAGCTAAATGGCCCAGCGAGCCGTGGCAAAGTTTTGAGTTCTTGCAATGTGCTTTGCCGGTCGTGGTGATGCCAGCTGCAGCACCAACACTGATGGAGAGACTGCTGATCACTGTTGCCTTTACGGCAAGCAGCAGCCTGTGGAAGAGGCAGCAGCCATTACTGAATTGTCAACAGCAGCCATTACTGATTGTCAGGCAGCCTGGGGTTGCTAAGAGTAGGTGCCCATGGGTGAGGCTGTCCTCGAATTGTGGCCTGAGAATGAAAGCAGAAAGCACACCTCTGCACTATCCCTGAGCACGCACGCAGACGGCGCAATGACATCATTTTTTTGCGTATCATTCGGAGGGTGACACACACGTTATAACTATGACCCGGTGAGAAAGATCTCTAGCTAATCTACTGACGGTCCTAGTAAAGGGGCTCTAGGTAGCAATGTGCTGAAACCCATGTACCATAGGAAACAATCATGCGCAAACTTCAATGGCCTCATAGAGCCGGTGCCGGCATTGAACGTAATCAATTCGCTTGCCAGAGTCAGGCTGCCATGTGTACCTGGTTGATTTCAGTGATTTGGAAAAGTTGTGATGCGCAAAAATAACGCCAGCTTGTTCGCATTGGATATCGCATTTAAGCCGGAACAACATTACTTTACTAGTTCCTACTGTTATACAGTTTAGTAAACTAATGTTGCTGACTAAGTGGTGAATGTTAGTTGCCAATGTTATTCGTGCATCCAGATGCAACCTTTTTTAATCTGTAGTGAACGAAAGTAAGATCTGCTGATTTAACAGCCTCGTTTATTATGAGGCAAAAGAGCCTTTGGGGCCTATCACCCTTGCTTGCAGTGGACAATTCAGGATCGATTGCTGCAGGGGTCGAACTAACAGCCAACAGGGTCATGCATTTCGATCTCCTCAACTCTAGGTTAAGACTTACTAACTTCATGTGAGCTTGCTAGTTCTGTGGATATAAGTGTACATGTACATGTACACGTGTGCTGCTTGCATGTAGTGAGTATAGGGGTGCATGTGCACGTGTGTGTGTGTGCGCGCACTCACGTGATTGTCCGTGTCTGTCAATATTCGGCTGTGAACGTGTGCGCGCATACGATGTGCTTGTGGGCATGCGTGCAGTGAGTCTCAAACACATTTACTGCCCCTCTAGCTTAAAGCCTAGACGAAGTATCCTTGGAATGTTTCTTATATTATTGCATAATCTGATGTACGCAATAATGTATTCGAAAAGAATGTAGTCGAAAGGTGGAAAGGTTTTAGCTCGACATCGGACCGCCTTTATTTTTATGCCTAATTTGGCACTGTGCGCATTCTTCTGCACCCGTAGGTAGTCGATACAGCTGAAGCTGAAGAAGAAGAAGCTGATACCATGAATTCGCACACGAGGTCATCTGCTCTAAGACATCCGTTTAATGTGTCCTATTCCGGCTCGCTAGGATCGAGTGGCTAGGGCAGCTCAGGTGGCACACGGGCAGATTAAAGGAATTCTGAACTTGACAAGAGCACTGAACCGTCGATCCAGACTGCTCCATGCCGACCACTAGTGAAATCTCGAACTTCATCTGCCACTCCATGAGCCTCAGGCCTTGTCCTTTCATCTTTCAAAAAGGCTGTTGTTAGTCCTTTCATTAAGAAGGCAGACTGGGCGAAACTCAGCACCTTATGAGCAGTCTCCCAGTCAGTCTAGGGACATTCCTGTCAAAGACTCATGTAATTATATACAAGTGAAATTCGTACATCAAAACTTGAAACCTAGCAAGTACGTTCTTCTCTAGTTATTTTTGCTTATCACTCCACAGAGTCAGCACATCTGAGTTATAGCAACCTTCTCAGAAATGCTGACCTAGGTAGAGTCTCTGCTTGTTCGTTGAATCTCTCAGCAGTGTTTGATATGATTGATCGCCAAGTCCTTCTTGAGCACCTATCACCCCAGCTGAGCATCAGTGGCACTGTAGTGCAATGGTTTAGGTCCTATATCAGTGGGATATCTCATAGCATTGTTGTCTGCAGGCAACAGTCATCAGAAGTGCTGTTAAAATATGCATTACCCCAGGTATCTGTGCTTAGTCCACTTCTTTGCACAATCTGTGCACTCTCTCTCCCTCTCCCTCTCTCCCTCTCTCACTCGTTGATGTAATTGCCAAGCACAATTTAGGCTTTGATTTTATGCTGAATGTTGCATAATGTCGCCTACTAAATATAATTCAAATATAATTCATTTATATAGCGCCCCAAGAGAACTGAATCTCTATTCAGGCGCTTCACAAATGCCTCGGGGCTCGAGCCCACGACCTCAGTCACACCTTAGTCGGGGTGAGCACCTTAACCGCTAGACCAAACCAGCTCGGTTTGCCGCCATCGGTTAGGCCTATCTAGGCTCTGACCTACCGATAGTTCAGCCACTGGGGCAGTTTGCCCTTCATTATGTCGTTGACGTGAACTTAACTTGATATCTAAGACCCCATAATAATAATAATAATAATAATAATAATAATGCACTTGATAAAGCGCCCTCAGAGGACTCAATCTCTTTCTAGGCGCTTTACATTTGCTTTGTTATATTTATATTTATTTATATTTATTATATTTATATTTTTATATGTATATAGTTATATTTAGTGTAGTTATTTATATATTTAGTTATATTTATACATTTGCATTTTACATTTACATTTGCAAAGGAAAACGCGATTGAATGGTGAGTAATATCATGCTTGATAAACAACATGAAAAACATGGTTAGGGGTGACATGCACAGGGTCAGCATGCAAGTGTAGTTAGTGGCAGTTTGGCCTTCACTATGTCGTTGACATGAACTTAACCTTGATATCTAAGACCCCTCCCCTCTCTTTAGAGGGCTGCTGTTGATCGGTCTCGTTGGCAGGCTTGAGTGTCTGCTGTCCCTCGCTCATGACTGGCTATATCGGTTAGTGACAGGATGTTCTAAGTAGAATCAGGTGTTTTTTTTTTTAGCAAGCTGTGGTTATTAACATGCCGAAAAGCTAATACATATATCATCTATGCTTACTCCCTCTTGGTGTGCTGACTTGCAACTTGACTGCTGTCTTATGGTTCTGGATGCTGTACGACGCTACTCGAACAAAAACGTGTTGCGTGGTTAAGTACCGGGTATTAAATGTGAGAGAGTGAAAGGATGCTTAATTTTGTTTGAGCAGCACAGACAGCTGCCTAGCGTGGTTGGTCGACTATCTTCTTTTTTTTCAAGTTGTTGCAATCCTGAGTCAAATGCAGAGCAATATCACCAGGACAGCCTGTCCGTGTATTAATCTTTCTGTAAGTGTATGGTTTGATGAAGTGCTTCAAGAACTGGTGCACCACAGTTTTGGCAGCAGTGCTGCGTGTAAGGCCAATCCCTTCAGTGAAACAGGAGACAGCTACAGGGTCGACCAATTAAATTAGTGTACTTACGAATATTCTTCGATCTACTGATGATCGACCTGCTCTCGTTACCGAATGCAAATATTCGTACTTGTTGCAGATGAAAGAGAAGACATTCAGAAAAAGACGTTCAGCAAGTGGATCAATTCTCGGTTGGCTCGAGTAAGTATAAGTAACCTTGGCCCATGAGAGTATATTGCTGCTGCTCGGCAAGCTGACCGTGTTCACACTAACCGCTTGCTCGTCTAGGAATGAGGATAATAAAAATATTGTCTTCTGTATAGCATCATTGCGGAACCAGATCGCAATCCTGGCAGTAGTACCCTTCAGCTGCTCCTCTTGTTGGCGGTTGCTTCCATGAGTGGGAAGGTCACTCTGATTGATATTGCTTAATCGGTGGGTGGGCATGATATGCTATCAGCCCGGTTTTATAAACTGCCATAATAAATATCAGCAGTCATTGACAAGATTGGCATTGCCGGCTGCCGTTGGCTAATATAGGATTGTACTCTTCTATTAAGAAGTAGCCCCACTGGACCTGGCTATCCCCATGCAAGCAGCTTGTCTGAATGCTGGCTTCATGTGCAAATAAAGCTCTTAGCCAATGTGGTTCAATAGGCAAGAAACAGTCTGCTGCAACGTGACTACTTGTGTATCCAGGCTGTCATGCTTTGCTGTCGAAAAGTGCCTCGATGTAATAATGTTGGCTTACTTTCAGGGTGAGCTTTGTAGTGGCCCGTGTTTGTGTGCAAGCAGTTTATGTTTTATTTAAATATTTGAATATCAGCAGCTCCTTTGTTTCGAGATGTGATTTGCAGTCTTCGATTGAGTTTGGCGAATACCTGTCTATCTAGATATCTGAGTGCCTGCTTTTTTCTGTCAGCTGTTGAGTCTTTTCTGGCGATGCATACCCCTTTGGCTAGATGAAAGGTAGGTCGGCAAACTCGAGTGGTTAATCAAAGGATTACAGATGATGTCGTGACCTTGGCAAATGACATTTTTTTTACTCGATTCTCAATTTGTGTTGACTTAGTTAAAATTGACTAGAGTCTAGATTTTGTTTATTATCAAGCTTTGTTGCATACAAGGTTGTATGCACCAAAAGTATGATAGACTTTTAGCGTACTATATAAACCTCTCCAATGTAACACCTCCTTAGCCTCATGACTTTTTGGAGTTAAAAGTAGGGTTATGCATAAGTTGTTGCTAGAGAAAAAAGGCGGTTTTGATTGCAGCTACTACATTTATGGAGGTGATGCCATAGGAGTGCATTTTTTTGTTAATTTCGAATCAGTGATAACAATCGATTGCTAGGGATCTCTATTTATTTGAAGCTAAATAATAAGATTTGGCCGAGTGGTTAAGGGGCTCTCCTCGACCAAGGTCAAGGTGAATGTATTGGATGACCTAATGTCATGTAATGTAATGTATCTCCGTCTGTAACTTCACAAAGCCATAAAGACTATGTGGCTGTTACGCAGGAGAGTTTTATATAGCGTACTCACAGCCTAAGCGGCTTTTGGTACGCATTCGGTAGCCAACAGACTTCGTCTCACGAAACAAAGAAAAAGTGGGAAGCATAGAAAAGTCAGGAGAGCAGTTGAGTTAGTGAGTAGCATGGAAGTAGCAGCTCAGGACCACTGAAAAGGATGAGCCATAGTCGGCATCTGGAGAGTAGTTGTCATTGCATAAGAATAATGGAAGCGAGTTCCACTGTCTAGGACCTGCAGAGCTAAAGCTTCTGTCGCCAACGGTCTTTAAGCAGAGTAATGGAACAGCTAATTTAATGTCCACACAGGATCTGAGAGCGCGGAGAGGCTGAAATTGGTGCAGCAGTTCAGCTAGCTTTGAAAGAGCCAAGCCGTGGCGGGCTTTGTGGGTCAGCATAAGAACACGTGCCCAAACCTCTCGGACTTGAAGATTAACCTTGCAGCCATATTAAAAGCCAGCTGCAGTGGCCTAATTGCTTTTTTATATACCCCAGCCAAAAGGGAATTACAATAATCAAGCCGAGACAGAACTAAGGAGCTAGTTAAATTTTTGGCAAGCCACTGTGGAAGACAGCTCCTAATCTTAGATAGGGGTCGGACGTGATGGCTAGCTGTAGAAGCAGTCTTTGGAATGAAGCTTTTAAAATTGAGGCAGCTGTCGAAAACGACACCTAAATTTCGAGCACGTGGTGATGGTCGCACGACAGCATCACCTATTTAAAGAGCAAAGCCTTTTAATCCATCCACATGCTTAGGGTGTCCTATGAGCAGCAGTTCGGTTTTATCGTAATAGGTCGTGGGTCCGAGCCCCTTGGCATATGTAAAGCCCCTGAATAGAGATTAAGTTCTCCTAGGGTGCTATACGTATCAATTATATTTTTCATTTATTAATCTATTCTTTGTGTTGAGTACTTTACCAACTGCCCAGTGTGTCCTGATCGAGAATTGTTTTCTGAATTATGCCGACTGAATGTTTAGTACGGAATCGTATGCTTAAGTTAGCAAAATTGGCAAACTCAGTCCCTAACTGTCGATACACTGGCAATGACAGCTATCACCTTAAAAAACGTGGTAATCGCTGCACTGCTGCTTTTTTTCAAGGCTGGCAAAGCACCCATTGGTGACCTGGTGACAGGTCTTCAAGATGGGATTCACCTCTTGGCACTCCTCGAGGTTCTCAGTGGCCACTTGTTGGTAAGTTGAAGCTGAAAGCCGCTAAATGGTAGGCTTGATGGGAGGCTTTTGATCCTCACTTGCCTCTTTTGGTGAGCAGTTGTTGTTCGTCCTTTGGACGTTATTAAAATTAAGCACCAAAACAAAACAAGTGCTATCACTCAGCATGACAATGCATTTTTGACGAGTCGGTTCACTCCTTGTCACTACCTGCAAGGGCTTTATATAGTCTAAGTCTCATCTAAAGACGCTCCTCAGCTGTCCCTTAGCCCCAGTGAACGTTTCTCTTGTCCTGAGTCCTTTGCATATCTTCCTGTGCATGATTCAGTGCATGTTGCTAGCCAGACGTCCCACTAATGTGTGACCTTGAGTATCTTCCTGTATGCTTTAGCACTTCCGATGCATGATACCATGCATATCATTACACACTGATCATTGTTTCCGCTAGCAGTGAGTTGTATAGTACCACCTGGCTTATTTCTCTTTGGGTGCTGTACAAAAGACCTGTGATTACTATTCGATTCGTTCAAGTAGACACACGTGTAGAACAAAGTAGATTTTGGGAGCAGCTGCAAAATTTGGCCGCTATGTGAATTGAAGATCGATCCGGTGGCTAGGTTATCAGTGTAGGGTGGAGACTGGCTCTGGCTAAGGTGTGAGCGATAGCTCTTGCATGTAAATCGCTAGAAGTGTTATCAGTGAAAGCTAGCAGCCGAAATTAGTGGGCTGTTGAGCTGTGGGCAGCTAACAGATACTTAAAGCATCAAAATTGAGCCCTTTGGCATCAAATGGTCAGAGCCAGTCCCTTATTTCATAAAAAGGGTGAAAAGGGTGTGAAAAACTTGCCAGGCTCTCCTCATATTTCAGCTGTACAGAAGGGTGGCTGTACGAATGTAGCGATGACGTACCCCAACATGGGCGACCCGAGGTTGAATTCAGTACAAACTCGTTCTGGTCTGCTTGTAATGAGCGCAGGTGTTCGAGATTGAAAGCTATCTAGTCTGTAATGCTCAAAAGGGAAAGACTGTGTCACTGTTCCCAGCTTAGCCCCTTGTGATAGGCAGTTATTGGTACCGGTGTGGCTTTCACTACAATGAAGGGCTGCTATATTCATTCGTTTGGCATTTGGAATTGAAGTACACACAAAAATAAGATACTAGCCCGAGCTGGCCAACCGAAAGGAATTCCCTTTCTTGACCAACAGTTGGCACAGAAGGGACGAGCAAAGATGGAGGGAGACAATAATTTCCAGCATGATGGAAGCTAACTGCCACTTCTTCTCCTGTGAGAGATCGGCACCATTTTCAGTGGCAATCAAATGCCAACGAGAGCGGCATCATCTAGTTGGATGTACTGTAGCTGGCCTCTTATCAATGCTACCGCCCGATGCACAGGGACTGCCATTGTTTGCTTGTGGATTTGCACTGCTTTTACATCACTGGCCTTCATTATGTGTTAGCCGTGCTGGACACGGAAACTGCATCTGCTTCACGTATTCGTCCACTAGACGTACGAGAAAGCTTGAGCCATGGGCCTGTAATCTTTGCTCCCGATTAACTTGTTAAGTTTACGTGCACATATAACTGCACTGAGAAATGATTAGGACGAAGTTCTTTTGACTGCTCTCAGCACAGCTGTGCAAACCGTGACGAAATGCTCCACATTTGCCATGATCGTGTCATTGCTGCCATAACCTTGGCTTTCTCATATGTTTAATGAAGGTGAGGTAAGCCATCTTCATTCAAATTGGCTGACGTTTTGTCTGTGTATTTTTGTCAAACTTCACACATATAATATAAGCTGATTTATCAGCTCCATTTGTGTAGCAACAGAGGAGCCTTAACGGCTATCACCACCACTTTCAGTGGCAATGAAGGATCGCCCTCTGCAGGATTTGAACCCACGACCTCGGTCATGACGAGCAAGCACCTAGTAATGCCAACTAAGTGGATGTCACGCTGGTGAGCTTTCACTAGAATGCTCAAAGCCCGAGCAGCTTTCGGTGCATTAACTGGAGTCGATCGAGTTCAGAGCATCAAAGAGAAAAAGAGAACCATACCAGAGTCAGGAAGACCAGTGGATGAAGTAGGAGGACAACTAGCAGTGTCTGAATATGAGTGTGTGTGTGTGTGGTGTGTGTGTGTGTGTGTGTGTGTGTGTGTGTGTGTGTGTGTTGTGTGTCTGAATCAGAAACAGGAGAGATAATTATGTCGTTATACTAATTATAATATTAATGCTATTAATTATCATAAACATTTACATAGCACCTTAAGAAAAGTAAATCTTTCTAGGCACTTTACATATCCTTGAAAAGAAGCGTGTCAATTGGGTACTGATAACATGCAAAATTTCAGCACGTCTAAGCACACCAAGGACAATTCACACAGACGGAGCTAAGGCTGTGAGTTAGCAGGCAGGCTTTGGTACAAACATTGTCACGAGTGATTCCCACGCTCTCGGACTCAAGAAAGAACCTAGGACAGCATGTTCCATGATTGCATTTTGGCAAAATTGGCCCATTGGAGCAAATAGTCACTGTTCTATTGGTTCCTGCCTGGCCCTTGATCATAGGAGCCATCCTGGTCCATGGGTTAGGAGAGAGAAGAATAAAAAGTGTCTTTGCTAACCCCCTGGAGCTATCCACATTGTCAACTGTGACGGTACTCAAGCCCATTGGCCCATTAAGTGCCGTCTTGCCAGTGACAGGATCAAGCAATTGGAAATCAAACCGTGGTTGGTCATCCCCTTGCGTGACAGAGCAGCGAAAACACTAGTAGGTAGATGAGCTGCAGTTTCTGCCCACCGGAGCATTCTCACTTTTTTGCCACGGTGCATTCTGTCTGTAGTACGGCAGCCAAGTGCCACAGCATCCCCCATCGACTGGCCTCTATAGCCCCATTGCTTGATAGGTGCAGAGCTGGGCACCTGTTAGCCTTACTTGATCTGTAAACAGATTCAGCATACCTAGTGAGTTGTATGCTTAGGGGTCACTGTGATTGGCTCAGGCGATCGGAATCTGTTGGTGCCCTTGCCCTAGCATCAGAGGCTTGAGCATCAGAAAGATTAGCCTTTGGGGGTGGTGTGGTAGAGGAGCAGCTACCTCAGACGGACCTCCCATTTACACCAGCCACAATGAATGGGACACTACTGATAGTCGTCAGTTATAGTCACCATGTGCTGGGCTGCTGCTGCTGCTGTCCCTGTCCAGTGCTGGTTGCTGTCGAAACAAGCGTTGCACGTCAAACATGGATTCCGGACCGGTTCTGAGCCGGCAGCTGCTAAGTAGATGCAAAGCTGTCCACGAGGGCAATCATTTTGGCCCCAGCACCCGGACTGGCTCGGCTGGCATCCTGCTGCCAGTGATTGCTGTCAGCGTGGTGAAACCTGCACTTTTGCCTGCCCCAAATTCGAGATATTATGTACCCGGATCTGCTTGCCTGCTGCATACAGCGAGCCTTGGTCGTTTGATTCTTGGGCTTTGCATATTGCGTTGTAGTCTTGTCTTTTAAGATGCTTTATCAGCAGTTGGACACGAAAAGCATTGCCCCCAGCTCTAAACTGTTCTGGTGCCATGTGGGTGGATTCATGTTGATGACATTCTGTCCCGAGTATATAAAATAAGGTGCTGTCAACTCTATACCTCCTGCCCTTATATATGTACCTACATTCGTGTTCTGATGTCACTCATGGTCATCTGCAGCACCCCGAGCGAGGTCGTATGCGACTCCATCATCTGAACAATGTGAACAAAGCCTTGCGCTTCATTACCGAACCTTGTAACGTAAGTGTTTGGGCTATGGAAATGTTATGCCTCAATGATTTCACTAACCATGTAGTTGCTGAAGTGTGGAATTGCATAGCAGTCAGTATTGCATGTTGCTAATGTCCCTACAAATGGTGTTCATTCACCATTTGACACACAAATACTTCAGCATTTAGTGGGTCCATGTGATTCGTTCTTTGTGTGCTTATGCTTGCTGACACTGTGCATGCTGCCACTAGTCACTTGAATGCTGACCCTATGCATGTCACCTCTAACCATGCCACGCTTGTTGACATTGAGCATGCTACCATTAACCATTCCATCATGCTTCCTTTGCAGCAAATGTAAAGTCCCTTGAAAGAGATTAAGTTCTCTGAGGGTGCTATACAAATATATTGGTATTATTGGTATTATTATTATTATTATTATTATTATTATTATTATTATTGATTGCTGGTAAACCGCCCGAAGTTTCTAAGGGGTCGTACAACATTAAACAAATCCCAGTTCATTAATTTGTACGTTCTGGTGTATGAGTACTCCCAACCTGGATACGATAGGGTTCTCAGATGTTAGCAAGCTTCAGTGTGAATCAGAAGTGCCCAAATAGTTTTTCTTATAATTAAGGCGTTAAAATAAGTGTGCTGATATATGTCAAGCTATTTTTGTTCTGAAGCTAAGTTGTTGGGGACGAAATATTCCGAAATTCGCAGGCTGGCGGTGAGACATCTTGTTCTCCTTAATGCTGGAGAAACACCTTGTTCTCCTTCCCGCTGGTGAGGCATCTTTTTTCCTCCTACGCACTACTTAAAGGATCTTGCACACTATAGCAGCTACACAGCTTCTTTGTATGCATTCCTGCATGCCAATCTCTCTTCAAGTGCCAAGTTTTGCCATAGTGCACGTACTGCAGGTCGGGTCGAGCTCAGCAATTTCTGCCCAGGCTTTGTCGTTTTGTTGTGGTTTTCCACTGCCGAAATTTAAATATCTCACTTGGATAATTGATCCGCAAGCAGATTTGTTGGATGCAGTTGGGTTTGATTCTTGGATGTCCCGGCTGTAAACGGTCTTTGCTTCTGTGAAGTGTTATGGCTTTACTTAACTGTATTTTTTAGTGATGTTAATTAATGAGCTCACCTTAGGGTGCTACATTGATGTAGATTGTGCTCATTTTAAATTAATGAGAATGTTTTAGGACCAGCTGACAAGGTGCTCTATTCCCCGGATTTGTATGGCCTGCTCAAACTAGAGCCTGTGGAAAGAGCCAATCACCGCTTCACAAATCGAGTGCCTGCCCTCCAGTATCACATGCATCTAACATACGTCTAATTTAATGATGTCTCTGTCGTCTACAATGAGCTATTCACAGTTCCAAAGGAAAGGCCGGCTGAGCAAAAGATTATACTCTGTGTGCTTTGCCTCTGACAATGCCAATTTTTAAGGCATTATAGTACTTTTGCGATTCTTTGTCGCCTAGATGGCCCTAGTGCTGTAGAAAGGTCTTTGTTTTCTATGCAGATCGACCAGGGGTGATCGCCCATGCAGGCCTGGCAGGTCGCATGATTTAGCTAAGCTGGCTGCAATGGTCTGCTAGGCTACCGCTAATATTCGGGTGGTACCCGGCGTGTCTGCTTGTTTCTGGCCCCTAGCGACGGTAGTTGTTTTGGTCCCTGGCATGTTATGACTGAAATGTTTAAAGCACATCATTAGGCTGTTACTACCACGACCATGGTCTAATACAAATTATTTAGTTTACCTAAAATAAAATGCAAAGTAAAGTGAATGCGATTAGTATACAACACATAAGAAAGGTTAAGATCGTCGGCATTTATCCTCCAACTAGCTCTTTCCTTAGGAAAGAACATGACATAGTTATGGTGGGTGCTGCTGGGGTGCTAGCACACCTTAATTAATTAATCAGGGTTGAAAACCCATAGAAGGGGTGTTGCGGCCAATATGGTTGGCTGGCTTGACTAGAGTCAATGCTCAGCCCCTTAGCAAAGGTCTTGCTATTCCCCTGCTGTAAGTTGAACCCTGTCCATCGCTGCTGTGACCTAATGTCTACTGCTTGACACAGTCGATACAAATTTCAGCCAAATGCAGTGCTAGCCAGATATGAGAAGGAATGTTAAAGCAATTTGAATAGGATAATGACAAGGGGTAGTTCTGTTCACCAGGCGAATCTTTTCAGATAATCGTACACTGCACATCTCGTGGGTCGCCATTTTTTGCTGCGAACTTTGGATTTAGTCTTCTTTAGCAGAAACTCGTGGTGTTTCATGTGCCCAGAAGGATATGTCCATTTGACTGACCATGGCCTCTGATTCTAGACAATCGCCCTATAGCCAATCTTTGTCAACAATGTTTGGGGAGTCTTTATTGTGGTTTCACCTTTGAATTTTATGTTTTCAAGCACACTATTACATAAATCAACCCACGTTCTTATTGTCTTAACGAGATGTGACCAGTGTCTTTAGTTGAAGGGCTATTACTGCTACTGTTGGATGTAAGAAGCACTAACTTATATATTTCCTAATAATGGCTTGCTTGCATGCACTACTTTTCTTCTGATAGCCTGTGCCCAATTCACTCTAAGATATCTGTAATTCAATGTGTAAACAAAAGTGGACAAAATAGAAGTGGTTAAGTGTTGCCTATTTCTGCACCGGTCGTCCCCAAGGTCAGTTTACCGGTTTCTATGGTCCCGTACTAGCTGGGGGCTTGTCTGTTATGCTTTGCGATAGAACATATATGCTCGCCTGTACTCACGTTTTGCTGGTTGCTGTTATACTTGGTTGCAGCTTGATGTGGCCCAGGGTAAGTGTCTGGCTGAAACCAGACCTTGATGTGACCAGCCGAGTAATTGTCTTCTCCGATTTGCTGATCCGGCCGAATAATCCAATAATACTTACCCAGTGGCTGGAAGCCACCCCATGTGTGTTGGTATATGGGGGGATGTTCATCATTTGGCACTTGGTGAGACTAGTTTACCAATGGGCAACCGCATGGCTAACTTCGGCTGCTATCGAGGGGTAGGACAGAGGTACTGGCCATCTATCATTCTGTCAGGCTGTGCTGGTGGAGAGAGAGAGAGAGAGAGAGAGAGAGAGAGAGAGAGAGAGAGAGAGAGAGAGAGAGAGAGAGAGAGAGAGAGAGAGAGAGAGAGAGAGAGAGAGAGAGAGACAGAGACAGAGAGAGACAGACAGACAGACAGACAGACAGACAGACAGACAGACAGACAGACAGACAGACAGAGGCAGAGGTAGAGTAAGGTAGAAAAAGACAGATAATACAGAGGGAATGGGGCAGAGGAATGCTAGCAAGGTTAGCTCTAGCTGCTCTGTGGTGTTAGATATTGCCTTCTGATTGACAGGGGTATTGCTGTTGATAGCACCATAAGAGATCTTAAACCCCACCCAGAAGCCTCATATATGCCACAGGGCTCGAGCCTCGGTCGTCAAAGGCTAGCACCTTAACCCCGTCGGCCATACTAGGGCATGCTATGTTTACAATACTGTCTTCAGCATTTCGTGCTAGATGTTTTTTATAGCCATTGCCAACCAGTTGTCCAACTTATAAATAACGAATAACAGAGCAGTTACTCATGATTTTTCATGTTCCATGTTGCTCAAAGATGCTTCCATCTTGGCTGTTGTCAAAAGGCTTATGACCATTAGAATGCTGAAATGAAGGCCTGTTTTAGAGAGCAGGAATGTGTAAGATTAGATGACCCTTTCCATGCTTTTTTGTTGGCTGATGACTGATCAGGCCTGAGGTCTGAGCTCTGAGTTGGCCGAACAGCCCTTGTATGGCTGTGGTAGTTAGTCCTGCCATAGTGTGGCTGTGATGGTGCCTCTCTTAAAACCTTTTTTCCCTCTATAACTTTCTGAGGAAATCTATGTAACCCATGAGGCCATCCAGTGGCTGTTAATATGAGTGATGACTTTTGAGCCTGGATCTTTTTTTTGCCGAATTTCAGATGCCATGTACATACTGCAGTAAAACAAAAATTACTATAATAGTAGGTAGGGGTTATTGGGTGCCATATCGATGGCTTTATAAACGTTGTAGATCAAGCTGGTGAACATCAGTGCCGACGATATCGTGAATGGCAATGCAAAGCTCATCCTTGGCCTCGTGTGGAGCATCATTTTGCATTGGCAGGTTTGTCTACCTCCGCAGGAGGCACTGTAATCAGTGGATTGGTGCCGGCTTTGTGAGTGCTTGCTGTTTTCGGTTCAGACAGCTCGTTACTGGCCAGGCATGCAATATTCTTCCCTCTGCTGTCCATGACATCTGTAAGACCAGTAATTGATCCCAAGTGCAATAGAGGCTGGAACTGCCATTGTAACTGCTTTTGTGTCACACCATCTAGAGGTGGCCTCAATTGCTGCCACCAACTGCTGGTTGGCTGAGCTTCTTATATTCCTTAAGGAAATGGCCCTGCCGCTAGGTAACCTTACCTCAGAGCCTTCTACCATTTGCTAGCCTTCATGCTCTTGCCCCCCCCATTTAGATCCAAGTAGAATACGCCAATGAGCCACTTCAATGAGTGAACAGCATTGCACCGCATTGTTGGCTGGTGCTGCTAGCTGCAGAAGAAAAATCATTTGTGAGAAAGTGTTTGGGAGTGGATGGAGGGGAGAGAGGAGAATCAAGGGAGAAGGAAAAAAGAGGTCAAGTGTTTGGATAGGTGCAGGCAAGCTGCTGTGGATGCCCTACAAGCATTGTTGGCTGGTGCCGCTACCTTCAGAAGCAAAATAATTTGTGAGGGAATGTATGCAAGTGGATGGAAGGGTGGCGAGGGGAGGATCAAGGAAGAGAAAAAAGAGGCCAGGTGTTTGGATGGGTGCAGGCAGGCTGCTTCGGATGCCCTCTAACTACTGCCTTGCCAGCTGACCTGACTGCCAATAACCCGGCTAATGATAATTGCATGACGTTGTGGGGGTGGGCGGTATCGAGGAACACACGTGGCACCAATGCTGCAGCTGCTGTTGTTCCGGTGGGCTGGCTGGTTAGGCCTCCTGCCAGGTACTAGCACCACCACTGTTACTTCTGCAGCTGCAGTGGCAGCAGCTGTGGCTTCCCTCCATCTGGAAGCAGATAGCCGCCTCACCTAGACAGCAGGGCTCATGAGCTCGTGTCGTCCAGGTAAGTCTATTGTGGCCTTCCAGTGCACTCGGGCCGCGGGCAGCCCGACGTTGCAGTGGGCAAACAGGAGGGGGACAGAGAGCCGAGGTGATCAGTGCCCCGAAGCTGCAGCAGCAGCACCAAGTGGTAGGTCTTGCTGTGCAGCTAGATGTGCCGGAATGCTGCCTCAGCGGCCTCGCTGTACGACTTCTGCTATACACCAGCTCCGACTGCAGCCCTCAACTCATCGGGAGTCTGAACTAGCTGCTTACGAACAAACGCTGCCCCTATACCTATCCATAGATGCAATCGCTCACCGTGTGGCTGCTGCCGGCTAGTCACGCCCGGCGCCAGCTGTGGTGGTGATCTCAAACAGCATGACCGCTCAAGTCTTATCGAGGAATCTACAGCACTATAAGTCGATAGGTGCTTGGAGCCGCTTCCCTGGCATAGCACTTTTTTCATTGCAAGCGTTTGCTTGCTTGGCTGCCTGTCCACGGTGACTGAGTTGTGACCAGCCCGACACTTCCTTCCCGAAAAAGAATGAAGGGCACAGCAAAAGCGCGAGGCCTTCCGTCCACACACTTCCGAGTGGGCTTTCGACTAGCTCCTCATGTTGACTTTACATTTCTAGGTGAAGTCCAGCATGCAGTCAGCATCCTCCAGGGCCCCTTCGGTCCCGACAACGCCAGCATCGGCTGCAGCAGGGGGGCAATCATCAGGCAATGCGCCAGCTTCGGCCGACGGCCACGGTGGCTCGGGACAGAGCTTCGAGCAGATGCTGCTGGCCTGGTGTCGTCAGACGACTGCCGGCTACTCTGGTGTCGATGTGCGCGATCTCAGCAGGAGCTTTTGCGACGGCCTAGCATTCAATGCCATCATCCATCACTACAGGCCCGAACTGTTCAACTATGCCGAAGTGCTGGCCGTCGGTGATGCGGAGTACTCGCTGGCACACGCATTTCAAGTGGCCCATGATCGGCTGGGCATCGACCGGCTGCTAGATCCTGAAGGTGATCCCATCGCTAGCTCTGTGCTTGGCACTGCTGCTGACACACTGTCACGCCTACTTCTACAGGGCCCGAGTGGCTCGGCTGTGCGCTTGTCTTGTGCTGTTCTGGCACAGAGCCACTCAATGTGCTGTGTTCAAGTTGGCATCTTTTCACACCTGCCGATTCCTACGCCAGAGCTTGCAGCGTTTGAGAAGGGCGTGCCAGTTTGCATTGATGCAGAGTGCGAAACTGCGCATGCGTCGAGTGCCAAACCTCTGTTGTCGGTCTGTGTGGTGTCCAAAACCCACCTGATTGCAGGCTCTTGAAGTGGTGCTAGACTTGATGCAGAGGCCAGAGGGCTGGCAGAGCATCTTTTGAACAGCCGTGACAGATCGAAAGGTATGAAGAGGGAAGGGAATGAAGGTGAATGAATAGGTGGTTTGATGGTGGTGAAAGGAGAGGAAGTGCCACAGAGTTAGCCGAGACTGTGCAGGGTCACACGTGTGTCACAGGCATTTATGGTACCACTCGGCGAGTGAGAGAGATGGCTACTGCTCGATGGCCTCGGGCGTATTCTATGGTGGAAAAGAGCCTGCCCGCTGCATTTGATTCCAAGGGTCTCCACATGCCTGAACTCGAGCTGTCCTTGAGCTGCACCTATAGAGTCCCAGCAGAGTTAGAGAATTCCCCATGACCTATTGCCCACAGTGGCAGAAGCCCTAAGCAGCTCCCTAATGGCCAATGGTTAGCCTTCTTTCTCAGCTAACGAAATGGAGAGCTTTGCGTCCAAAAGGGCGCCGGATCGTAAAAGAGTGCCCTGCCAATTTCTTGATTAGCTGCCATCCCAGCATCACTGCAGCAGCAGCCTGGTTGCACTTACCCTGCTTCAGCGAATCTTGGGCCTCCTGGCAGGGCCGATATATACTGCAGCACATGTGCCATCCCTTGGTGGGTGGGTGCAGCTTGAAGGTTGTTAGGAGAGGCTAATTTCATTTTTTTTGTTTAAAGCTACTGACAGTACCTACATACCGCTCTCGGTTCGCTCGTGAAGGAGCTGGATGCGAGCCTTTAGCAGTGTGCCCAGAGAGCTCATGGAACAGTAATTCGATCGTCTTGTCTTGCTGCTGCTGACGAATGCTGTTGCCAGCACCAGTCGAGTAGGAGCTTTCCTCTGCAGCAGCAGTGGTTTGGAGTCAATCGGTTACATCAGAGTGACAGTAGCACATGCAACCTGTCCTGGTGCACCGATGTCGGATGTAACTGTATAGCTGTGGCTGGGCCGATTCGTCTTGGGTTAATGCACCTTGCTTGCTATCTGAGCTGTTCTTTTTACAATTGCAAGCGATGGAGCAGAGCTTGTCTTAGGATGCAGTGGCTCACTGAAGTGTTCTTTGCAGGTCTTGCACTGTGCACGAGCTGGCATACCAAAGGCTTCGATGCCTGGCCTCAGCCAGTAGCTTCCTGCCTAGCAATGTATCTACTTTTCTCTTAGATTATTCTTAGACTATTATTATTCTTATGGCCCTATGAAGAACTAACCTTGTTCCATGTTGCTCATTTTCCAGATAGGTGTACTCTGGTTTTCTGTAACGGATGTGAACATTCACCATAGCTGACCAGAAAGAGGGAATTTTGGGAGTGGATATGAACCCAAACCATGGCTGGCCGTGGGGGGTCCGCACCCACGACTTTCCTTATAGGGTCGCCGTGTGGAGGGTTTCGACTCCCTACCAACACACCTCGATGCCGATAGGGGTTGCGGATGCCATGTACTTGCCTGCACACGTGTGTACAGCTGCTGTCACATCTCACAAAGCTGGCATTTATCCCTCAAAAATGGCTGCTGCTGTGGGACAAAATATCTAACCAAAATCATGTGAAGCAAGCAAAGCTGAACTCCCATATCAAATTTCACTCATATACATGAACTATTAGCCGAGTTATGGAATTTACAAGATACCAAGCTACCCTGAAAATGAAGCTGTATAAAAATCACAAGAATGTGCCTAAAAAATTTCACGAATGTATCTTGGTCTGATAAGGTTAGATAAGTTGGGATACAAGTTGCATATGCTGCAGACATGGGAAATTTTTTTTATTCATAGATTTGTTGCTTTTGGTTTAAGCCGTGCTAGACGTGGTTTGTGGAATAATTTTTCTTGTATGTGCAAGTCATCAGAACTTTCGATTCCTTTTCTAGCATATTCGTCTTTTGAAAGGTACTCTAAACACACATTCGATTGTTGTACACATTTTGTAAGTATTATCTTGAAAATCCCCTCGAGGCTGCTTTAGCATGCCTTCAGCTTCTCCTTGCTTGTTCGTTCAAATTGGAAAAAGGCTGACACATTCAACACGTTTATTTACTGTAGTATGCACGGAAGCTTAATAGTCTTATTGGCTATCACTTCGCTTGCAGAGGATAATACAGAGTTGCCTGCTAGAGGGCTCGAACCCACAATATGTGTCATGAAGTGCTAGGGCCTTGCCCCTTAAGTTTAAAAAGCAGTTGGTCTGGTCTGCCTGTGCATGTTGAGTGTGCGATCGATTGATCGTGTCGTTGATGGACTGGAGTGGCTAGCTGCCCAGCTCAGTCGGCCTTGACCTGTGGCTCTGCACAGTGAACTGCTACCGACCAACATTCTTGGTCAGAACGAGTGGCTCCAGCCCTTGTTGCTACCAACACTGCCGATAAGGTTGCCTGAGACATGTGGAATAGCTTGCCTTTGTTCTGTTTAATGTATGTTGGTGTGCCAATCCTGAATTGCAGGTTCTTTGGGCACCTAATGGTTTCGTGTCTGCAGGGAGTGCACTCCAGGTGCTTTGATTGTCTTATTTATTGCTAGGCGCTGCAGTTTGGTTTAGTCTAAGTAGTAGCCTGCCTATGCGTATAGCACGACCACCTTCGTGGATCGATCCTTTAGGTATGCCTTGCTGTTCGTTTTGACCACGGACTGTAACTTCTAACTTTTATTGATCTTGTGGTCAGATGAGATGCATGGGAAGGATTGGCTTGGATCTTGGTATATGTTTGTCTAATGCTTTGTTTTGCTAATATCCACTGCTTCCTGCTAATGCTTTCTGAGCACCGGAGACTCGACATGCAAGACAAAATATCGTTCGTTAAGTCCTGAAAATGAATTTGTGCATGCATGTTGGTTTATGTTGTCCATCTGGATGACTGGTATGTGAAGTTGGTAACTACCGCACTAGTTCTGTTGTTGAGCACCTGCCTATGTCGGCCACGCTGCTGAATATTACATGCTGGGATATCAGCTTCCTACCTGCCATGTTGCATGCTGCTTCTCTGTGCATTGTTTCACTGCTGTGCTATATTTCAGCATGGGACTTTGCATGGACCCTATCTTTTGTCAATATACCTTATTAATAGCCGATCCAGCCGAGTGATAGGAAGCAGCTATAAATCTGTAGAGAGTGAGTGCTACTGTAGATGAATAATATTGATGGGAGTCAAAACTGTGCCCTACCCATGGGATCATCACGACCCCTCGATTTCCTTGTTTGAAAGCTGCTTGCTTCAGCTTTCTCGTGATCCGAGATGCTAAGTCTGAATTTTGCAGATGCCTGTCATGGCAAAAGAGCCAGTCTCTTGGTAACGATGCGCACTCTTCTGTATCTCAAACCTGTCAGCAAACTGACTTCCGGTTGCTTCTTTGTAAAAAGTAGAAAAACTGTCTTTTCACTTTTCACGCTGCATGTGAGCCTGAGCTACCAGCTAGTCACCTCACTTGCAGCAAGCACCGAAGGATTGCATGCTGTAGGGTTCAAACAGTTACCTTGTCTGGTTAATAATAATAATAATTTTGTTATATTGTCCTCGGAGAACTCAATCTCTTTCTAGGCACTTTACATTTGCTGCAAAAGAAGCGTGGTAGAATGGTTAGTGGTAGTCATGGGGTGTGAAGTGCCTTATCGTCGGGCAGTATACCACTGAGCACCCAGTGGCGCTACAATACCGCAGCAGTTTTGTTATGCGTCTGAATTTGCAAGTTGAAGGATTCATATGCTATTTTCAGATTCCCACCCATTGAGGTTTTTTACTGCAGCTTACGAATGGCCTGCCAGGGAATTAGATTGTGTCACAAGAGCGGCACTTGCTAAGGTGTCTTGAAAGGCTATTGTGGGTGCGCAAGATTTTATCTATTCATTATCGCGTTTTCAGTCTCTTCAGCCTGCATTTCATTTAAGCTGCTTTCTTAGCTCGAATCGACACTGCTAATTATTGGGCCCTATGGACTGCCTTATCACCAGTCGATCCACTAATCGTATGCTGTTGTCACCAGTCGGTCCACCAACGGTACCTCCTCTGCTCCGAAAGGTCTTACGTGAGCATAGGTCTCGCAGAGCAACAAGCCTAAGACTACCGGGGACTCGTACACTTAGTAGACCGAAAGGGCAGTCCTTGAAGTCTCTTATCTAGTCGGAGGCTAACATGTCGGGGGGGGGGGCTGCAGTTTGTACGTCTGCTGCATTTCATTGTCATTTCATAAGGCGCCAATAGAGTTACTCTGCTGACCAACAAGTATTGGTACTTACCGGTTGGCTAGTCGATCGTAAGCTTTAGAAATGCCTGTTGCATTTTTGCTTACTGCACAGGCTTTCGGAAACACTGGCATGTTCAAATGGACAAATTATGACCAAGCTGACATGCTTTCAACGGCCCTCTTTTTATGCTGCTCATAGTTAGAGGTACTTACCAGCCGAATGATGAGGAGCAGCATTATTCCGTCATGACTGACCTTATAGAAATTGGCAGGGATTCAAGAGCAAAGGCCAAGGAGCCTAATAATAATAATAATAATAATAAGAAGAAGAAGAATGCACTTGATAAAGCCCCCTCAGAGAACCCAATCTCTTTCTGGGCGCTTTACATTTGCTACTGAGAGACAGGGATAGATAGAGCTAGATTGATAGAGACAATCGGACATACGTGGACACTGACGTAGGGATGGGAGAGAGAGAGAGAGAGAGAGAGAGAGAGAGAGAGAGAGAGAGAGAGAGAGAGAGAGAGAGAGAGAGAGAGAGAGAGAGAGAGAGAGGAGAGAGGAAAGACCTGAAAAGAGGGAGGCAGGCAAAGAGAGCAAAAATAAGAAGGTTGGGGAGAAGAAGCAAGTAGATAAGAGAATAAGAACAGGGAAGAGAAGGCACCAAAGAATTTGTAAACCACTCTTTAAAGTAAACCAACATGTTTGATGGGAGAAAGCTGAAAAACAGCCCTATTTTCATAGAGTTCCGTCAAGTTGGCTGTTGAAGGAATCGGGCGATGTCGGATTGCAAGACTCTGCAGTAGAATGACCGATACCATTTATTTCTATGAATGTTGGCTTATTCCCTATCAATTAGAAATAGTTGACTTGTAGTTTCTACATGGCATTACATCAGCCGAAGAAGAGATTCTATATTGCCTCGAAAATCTTTTTTTGTTGTTAAGAACTCGCTAGTTAACTAATCGAATGTCTTTCTCATTCTGTGCTCATTCACCTGACAAAATGTGAGTGCAAATCAGTCGACTATCATCTTCCACCAATCAATTACGCAAAGCAATGTAAGTTAAGGTAGACAGTTTGCCAATGAGGTGAGTTCTTTCACTCGAGGCTTATTTCATCATCAGAAGTGCTGGCTGCAAGCCTGTCTTTTTCTCTCTCGATTCAAAGCTCCTGGGCTGTACAGGTTGTTATGGTTGATTCCCTTGCAGTTTCTTGGGTTCGGCCGATAGGTATTGCTGTAGGGGGTTGGGTGGTAGGAGTATAGCAGCATCACGACGCCCGGGGAAACTGCTGCATGGCTGGCAGCTGTAGTGTTCTGCTGATACTGTGTGACTCACCGACAACCGTGCGCTTAGCTCAGCCGGTTTGATGCCCAGAGCTGCTGATATTTGCCAGCAAAACGTTCGTGCTGCCTTTTGCAATTTGGTCACCTGACTGCCTGTGCCGGCTCTGCCTTCGCATGATGGGCTGTCTTTATTCGCCTCCAATGTTTCATCACAATTTTTCAGACATGATGGTGCCAACGCCTGACAAAAAGTCGGTCATGATGTATTTGACCTGCCTATTCCAAGCACTGCCACGGTCGGAGCCCATCTTGGATATTCGCAGTCAAACCCAGAGAACACTTGAGCAGGAATCAAGCAGCACGGCACCGTTGGTGGCTGGCCAGCATAGAAAGCTCTCACTGCTGGGGGACGCTCCTTCACTACCACCCAAGGTGGCACGCCGCGGGTCTGTGGAGCAGAGAATCTCAGTCGAGTTCTCTCCTGGCTTGAGCACTGGCAGCCTGTTCCGGAGGGATAGCGATCGGCTGGTCAAGGTCAGCACGGATGCCTCTGAGGTCAGTCAATGACACTGGTAAAGGGAATGTCTGTGATCTGTACCTGGGTTCGAGTGCTGCTCGAAAGGCATGAGGCTGCTTGGAAGAATGGGGATGCAGTGCATCTATTTTTGGTGCTGCTGTGTCGGAGAGCCTGTGTAGCCAGCTGCCTAACGAGCAGCTCAAATTCATGGCTCTGTCACTTGGCCAAAGTCAGCACAAGCCTCGTTCTTGAGGCAATCGTGTGTCTTGGGGCAGTGCTGCTGATCCTGAGTGCTGACATTATACAGGAAGCTGCTAATTACCGAGAAGCCGGCTTACTGCATATGTTCATGCATGCCAGCAGGAGTGGAGTGGCCTGGCTAGCTAGCAGGCAGCCTTATTTAGTGAAGGATGGTAGTGATCCTTGGTGTTTTTGGCCAGGCTCAGTGGCTTGGTTCGAGGCTTCTCATCAAAACAGGGCTTAGTTTATATGATTCTGGTATGTTGGGTCTTGCGAGGCTTTTAGTCAAACAAGCCATAGCCTGAGCATGGCAAGTATCATGTTCTTGATAATATGTGTAGTGTGAATCCGTGATGTATTGCAATGGCTCAACTGGTTTTCCGGGAAGGACAACTGATTCCTCACAGTTTCTGAAGCAGGTTATATGCTGTGGACATACGGCTTAAGTAGAGCTGTGTGACATAGTCCTAGTGGGTGCAATATGTTGAAGTCAACCATCCCGAGTGCCTGGGCGTGTTAGCCCATGCTGTTCTGGCTGTCGTGCAATAGTCCACCGACATCGCTTGGGAGGGTGCTCCGGCCTCGTCTGCTACAAAAGTCTTTTGGCTGGCTGACCATTGACTTTACACTTTTCGATTGTAGCGGGACTCACTGGCATCGAGTATTGGTGAATCGTCCGAGTCATCGAGCATTATTAGTGTCGTCAGCAGCATACACGACGTGGGCAGTTTCGCACAGTGCTTAGAGACCACGCTGGCATGGCTGCTGGGTGCCCGGGAGACGTTTGACAGAATGGAACCTGTGTCTGACGACGTCGAGGTGGTGAAGCGCCAGTTTCGGGTTCACGAGGTAGCCAAAAAATGTCTTTCATCGTCTATAGCTGACAAGGCATTACCACCTGCTGCCTGCATTGTCTCCTATGGTCTTTTTTTGTGTGTTTTGGAACTAATATTCAGTAACCCATATCTGTTGGATGTTACCAAACTCTCTGCCTACCAATCTTACCTGGCTTGGGTGGGGTTTTCAAAGAAGAAATGCATGTATATTTGTTTGCCTGATGTCCCCTGTGATCTTAATTTTGCATCCTTCGTTGCATGCTTCTTGGATGGGTGATGCTTCTCATATAGGTATCAGCAGTACTCCTTTACCCCCCCCCCCCCATGCTCACCACATGCAACTGGATGTGCTTTAGCTCTGAAATTCGGCCTCGAATGTTGGTGGCCGGAAACATCTTTCCGGTTAGCTGGAAAAATGTCGTAGGTTGTAAAACAATGTTACAGATGTCATTAGACGAGTCAGTTAAATTCTTACTCCTGCGACTCTGGAATCCCAGATTCTCGGTTGCCTGAGCATTAGCAGTTCCATCTTATCACTGTGCTGGCTAATCGGCTGTATAAAGGATGAAGCCGAATGTAGTGCTGTGGCTCTGACACAGTGTGGCACAGTCATACACTCACACTCACGTGCACACACATGCTCAGATTCATGCTCATGCGCATGTGCACACACAAGCTTATACACACAAACATGCATGCGAACAAACACGCATACATACACATTCGTGTGAATGTTAGCATCAAGCATGCTTTGCACAGTAGTGCACATTGTGTGTACGAACTCTCCACTGGAATGGATCCTGCTTTTTACTAGGCTTACCTGTGTATACACCAGGAATACCTATATGTATGCATCCATGCTGTACAACGGCTGGCAGGCTGTGGCAGTATTGACTTGGTGCATATCGTAGTTGGCCACCGTGTCACCGTATCCTTTTCTTAGCAGATTTTTTTCAGTTCGTGCATATACATTCCGTTGCTGCTTGTCAAGAAGCTGCCTGCTTGCTTGATATTCCCTGATGCAAACTGACATGGTTTCAGCTGGAGCTGAAGCTGCCTGATCCTGATCCTTACACCATTGGCCTATGCTGTTCTTTCTGTCGTTCACATGGTGCCCTTTTTGGAGGTATTGCCCCTGAATGAGATGGCATGTTGCCTGACATCACCTGCTGGCTTATTTCACACAGATCTCTTAAGTGCCTTTAGTGCAAGGTTGGTTTGATATCCAAATGTCATAGGGTACTCAGTGGTATTGCATCAATTATCAACACCAGGCTGCCCGGTCCTGCTCGAGAGCTCTCTTGATGATTTCTCTGCCAGCTTCTAGTACTGTCCTGGGCTGGCTGGTCTTTCACCGCATGCCTGACTCTGACAAGTGCAATGCGATAGCCTGTGGCATGGCGCTAATGATGCCGGACTGGACCCGATCTGCTGCGGGTGCATTCTTATGCTCGGAAGCCAATCGGGAGTGGTTTGTCTTCAGTAAGAAGTAAGGCTTGGGCTTTTAGCATCCCCACTCCATTGGAGCCTGCCATCGAATGGAATGAGACCTTTGTCGTGAAGGAGCAAAAGAGTGATACGATAAAGGATTGATGGGCTGGTAATGTGAGAAATGCTCCAAGTTTGGGTAGCTGTATCAAAAAGTCTGCGTCGTACGTATCCTTGTGGTGACCGACCGCTCGTTAGAACCAGTAGCAACGTTACTTTGGGATGGGTGGTCACCAACAAAACTTTACTTGCAACACATTGTTGAAATACACTGCTCTTCAAAAGTTTCTATGCACCTGGTCTATCGATCAGGATTCGGTTGCTGCTAATGTCAGTGTTCGAGTAAGTCATTCAGATACAATAATTCTTAAAGTAACAATCTGTCAATGTAATTTTGCAATAAGTTCCAGTTTGCTATGCTTGGCTTAGTAAATAACTGCATTCGTCGGCAACCGAGTCAGCGGTTCCCACGTAAACATATGGGAAGGTGTGGTCACGTGACCACCAACATCCTGTTGGATGACATCCAGCAGAACCTATTTTGGCCCATTTTGCCACCGACCATGCCTCGGCTAAGGATGAGCTAAGGTACCCGGATGTCTCCTTGACCTGTTGAGGCCAGCCCCTGCTATAGAGAAAGCGACTAGAACATGCCGCCAGTTGCACACCTTTCTAAGGGTGCAGAGTGGTTTTGATGTCGCTGCACAGCAATGACCATTAAAACCTAGAAATCGCGATGCGGTTGAAGATCTCAGGGGGTACTGTTAGTAACATTTTTAGGAAACATCTGGACTATTGTAGCACAGAGGCACTGCCTTGATCGGATACCCTTAAGTAACTGTTTTTGCAGGAGTGCTTAGATGCAGGCTGTATTTACACCCAAACTAGCATGTTTCAGCTTATATATTGTGGTGGGCTATCAGCAGCTTGCAAGTGACTTAAATTCCCTATACACAGCCATGGCTGAGTGTGAAGCTGTTGCAGTTGGGCAGCCTTGGTAGTTTACCTGCAGCTGAATCACAGTGCTTCGAAGGCTTGCACCTCGGTATTGCAAGCTAATAGGTTTTGGGTTTGCAATGACAAATGTGACTGGTGCTCTCAAGCCATTGAGGTTCTATCTGTCGCGTAAATGGTTGAGGTGGCTCTATACTGTGACTGCTTTAATGGCGCCCAGCAGCTGCAAAACGCCTAGATCATTGCCTTCTGCCTGCTTGTAGTGTAGTGCGAAGGGTCATGCAGGCGGTGGGTGGGTGGCCTCCTGAGCCCAGTGACATGGCACTCGTCGTTCTTATGGATTTTCTTTGCTTAACACTTGCTAGCAGCAACTACTTTAGGGTCGCTGCTCTCTAGTTTGCCACAATGCCATGTGCACACGACTGTAGCCAATATATCCCACATGATGGCAACCTGATCTATGCCGTATGCGGCTCTGTACACGGTGGCGCATTTCAGCTGTCCCTCTCTTCGGCCTAGGATTATCTCGTGGAGCTGACCAAGTATCAGGAGAATGTAGGCGCCCTCTTGCAAAAAGGCAATGAGCTCATTGTCGACGGTGAGCTTACTGCCCAGCAGGAGCAGGAGTCGCGCTCTCAGATCGATCTGCTCAACCGCCAATGGGAGGACCTTCGCGTGCATGCTACTGAGCGACAAAGCAGGTGATCGAGCAGAGAGCAAGAGCACGGGCACGCCGTGTGGTGCAGCAAGGGTTTAGCTCAGCATGCGCTTTCTTCGGTTTTGCACATTCTGGTTTTTACTCGACTCACTCGCATAGCCCCTTTCAAATGTACGCCCATCTTTGTAGGTTTAGGTTGCCCCAGCCCACTCCAAACGAGCTACTTTATGCTCGATTGGCAGAAGCGGCTTCTTGTTTTCGTTTCAAGCAAGCATACGTTGTTTATCTAGTTAAAGCCTGATGATAATAATAATAATAATAATAATAATAATAATACACTTGATAAAGCGCCCTCAGAGAAGTCAATCTCTCCCTAGACACTCTCCGTTTGCCGCAAAGGAAGCACGATCGAATGGTTAGTGGTAGCATGCTCAATAAACAATATGAATAACATAGTTAGGGATGACATGCACATTGTCAGCACGCATAAGCACATAAAGGACAAATCACAGGGACCCGCTAAATGCTGTGATAAATAGATGCTTGTTTCTTTTTAAATGTTGTAAAGTCAGGAGATGTCGTGACACATTAACACCTGCAGGCATTGAGCATGAATCCTCGAAAGGCGAAATGAGGCCTACAGATTCACTCTTTATCAGTCCATCCTAGCAGATATACATGTATTCAGCCGGTTCTCTTTGTATTATTGATACCGGTAGTAGCCATCTTATTTAGGCTGTACCTCACCAAAATCTTACCAATTTGTATTTGTATAGCGATTGCAATATTACTAAGTCACTGGTGGTGCAAAGACCACATTTGGCGCTCCACAAAAGTGGTCGCCCAGATAGGCTTAGGCATGCTGCGAATGCAGGTTGGCGACAGCACCATGCTACGAAACGAGCATAGTCTGTGCGCTGTTATTTTCATACTACTGTGCATGGCCAAGTACGTCCAAAACGGACAAATGTAATCGTTGTCAAGTCAATGTAAAATAAATATATAAATTCTGGCTGATTAAACAGCATCTTTTTGTATAGTGACAGAAGAGCCTTTAGGGCTATCACCACCGCTTGCAGTGGCGATAAAGAATCGCCCACCGCAGGAATCGAACCCACGACCTCGGTCCTGAGGTCGTGAAAGCAACCGCCTTACCTAGTGTGCCATCACGGCTCACCATCATTCCTATTGGGTGGAGAGCATGTGCAAGGATATGTTGCCTTTGTCACGTTGTCCTAATTCCAAGATAATGCATACTAATGTGATGTAATTTATCTCCGGCTGTAACTCCAGAAAGCCACAAAGACTATGTGGGTGTTAAACAGGAGAGTTCTGTATAGCGCACTCACGGCCTAAGCAGCTTTCGGTATGCATTCGTAGCCAACGGACTTCATCTCACGCAACAAAGAGAAAGTGGGAAGCATAGCAGAGTCAGGAGAGCAGTTGAGGTAGTGAGTAGCATGGAAGTAGCAGCTCAGGACCGCTGAAAACGTTGAGCCATAGTCGGCAGGTGCTCGATTGCTTAAGCAGAGGAACGGGCCCATGCTTTATTCATCCCCTGCTCCTCTACTAGCATTATGCAGCCCTTATTTGGCGTTATTTCTCTTGCCGATTTTCTGCATCAAGAGCAGCATTTGATGAGCCAGCTTTCACGGTTTCTTCTTTTATATCCAGTTGTTTTTCTGTCTGGACCACTCAACCACCCCTCCACTTGTGTCCCCCTGGCCATGCACTTTAATGGGCCAACCACACCAGGAAGATGGTGTCATTTCACCAGAGACACGAGGCTTTCGCAGTGGCTGCGTAATCTTCGACCTGCAGCTGGATGCTGGCAAGCTCCGTTGTGGTGGTCATTAGGCTCTTGACTAAGCCCGGATTTCTTTTAAACACTATCTATCTCCTTGGAATTCTCCATACAGTCTACTTGCATACATTTAGGAAAGTACTAGTGTTGTGATTAATGCATGCGAGGGTGTAGCCATCGTGTTAGAATATCGAATGTGATCAGTGGGATGTTGATACTGCAGCCTCCTATTGCAGATACCCATTACCAATGTGGTAGTTGGGAGATATACAGCAGGTCTTTGATTAATGATCATGGCTGTGAGGCAGGCAATCGTTTCAACCTGTACCATTACATTGCACTTGCGACCATGGATGTTAGCTGCAAGCGTTAGAGGCCAAGTGCCGGGTAGCTGCTCTGTGGTCGCATAGAAGAGGTTTTACTTCTTGCAATTCTCCTTTTCTCCCATCGTCTCCAGGCTGCAGCACGCCCTGATGGAGCTACAGCAGGCACAGTTGGACGATCTCAGCCGATGGCTCATGGACGTTGAGCAGAGGATCGCTGCACACCGGCCCATCGGCGAGAATCTCGACGAGATCAAGAAGCAAGTCGATGACCACAAGGTGAGCAGCAGCAGCAGTGTCAGCAGCAGAAGCTAGTTTTAGGCCCTGGGCATCTGCCTCGCCAATGACCCAGCTGTGATTGCTGAGCAGCCAATAAGCGTGCTTATAGTGTTGAGTTTGACTTTGGTGTAGACTATTGTTTGCATATAGTGATAATGCTCTCCTACCCCAATGGAAAAGTTTCGTGCTACTCAGAGTGGCCATTTCATGCAACATGTAATGTCTCTCTGTGCTCTTCGAGTGTGCACCTGTGGTTCTCTCTGTCTGGTTGTTTGTCTCTTTCCACTCTCCTACAGTGGCAAACGATTTGGCTAAGATTTGTGCCTCGTGGTAGTGAGGTCTAGCTTCAGGCTCCATAACAGAAAAATCATATTCTTTCTCTCTCATTCCGAGGGAGAAGGCTCACCTTCTAAGGCTCAGTACTATGCAGTGTCGTGTAAATCCTGATTTATGTTTGGCCGCACATGGTCATTCGGCTTTTGACTCAAGGTTCACCTTTCAAGTCTTCCGGTGTCCAAATAAAGCTGCCGAAAAAAATTGACAGGATTTGTCTCACAGTTCATGAAGCAGGTCGTCCTTTGATGGCATTTTTGTCATCTCGGCTGACAAGCTTACCATGCCCACTACGGCTCTTCTGCCCATGCCTCTGGTAGAATCCTGAGCCAGGAAGGGGTGGAGCTCTTCAACCGGTTGGCATAGTTAGCATGTTGCACTCGTGTCCTTCTCATGGAATTTTTTAGCTGTGCTGATGGTCAAAACTGCCACCAGTGAGAAACCAGGAGGTGATGCGCCGACGATTTAGCTTGGTTTGAACTTTCCTGCTTGCTCGAGCATTAAGCAACCTCCAGCTAATGCAAAGGGGTCCTATGCATTGCATTTCAGGCTCTTCGTAAATTTTTTCTACAGCATAAGAGGCTCGGTGGCTTAAATAATATATCAATTATGGGCTTTCGGGTAGACTGTAATCTGCACCACGTAGGACCCCTTCTTGACGCGAGCAGCTATTGTGATCCATGTCAGCGCAAACATTCTCTCTTCGTATCAGCCCACATTGCCTAATTAGTTTTAGAAATAAACTGCATGCTGCCACCTGTATGGATGGGCACTAATACTGCACGGTTATGTGCCTGGTACTTTTGCGAATCGATCACTCAACAGCAATACCCGGACTGGATCTTGTTGTATTTCGATCGTGTCTATGTAGGTTGTATACACCGTAAGAACAGCACTGGCTACTCGTCAAGCATGTTGACATTGTGGTGAAGTCATAGAAAAAAGAGTGTGTAATGATATTTGTTTAGCATCCTAAGAGAACTAAGTCTCTTTCATAGAGCTGAGTGGAAGATCTGTAAGGACTCTTGCTGCCAGCTGCAAAGTCGTTCATGTCATAGACCTGCTAAAGGCGCTGTCGCCTTAACTGGACCGTGTTGATTGGCCCTGACGAGCCCTCTTACGATTGGCTACCCCAGGCAAGGTTAAGCTTTGCCTCATCCAACTCATAGCTTGTCTCATGGACATCATGTGGCAAACCGTTTCATAAGGTTCTTTAGTGAGTAACCAGCTAGCTAATTGCTTGCAGAAGCTGCAAGAAGAACTCGAAGTGCACCAAGGCCAAGTCAATTCACTTCAGAACATGATAGTCGTCGTGGAGGACTCGGGCACAGACTCGTGTAAGTAATTGCTAAATGTTACTGTGGCTTGTGACTCTGTGTGTACATGTGCACGCAAGCACGTGTTAGGAGAGTGCCTAGCTACAGGGTACATTGTTTTCTTTTTTTCCATTTCTTAGCATGCTTAGCCATGGAGACCCAGCTAGAACAGATTGGATACCGCTGGGCAGACATCTGCAAGTGGACTGAAGACCAGTGGCTACTGCTGCAAGACGTAAGCATCAAGTGGAGTGCCTTCAAGAAAGAAAAAGCCGACTTTGATGCTTGGTTGTTGTCCAAGGAGGAAGTGCTCGGCCACATGCAGTTTGCTGACGTCACCGACCCTCGCATACTCGTTCAACAGGTCCAGCACCTCAAGGTGAGTCTTTCTAATTTGCCGTTGATTCGGGTTATCTCTGCTGGCTTGTCTCCAGCAGTTAGACCCCAATGTATTTTGCGTTCGTCTGCTTTGATTCTTACAAGCAGATATTAAGATCCTTCTTCGTGGGGCACCTTATATTATGTCATTATATTCGTTTCCTACTTTCGGCTGTACAATGGTGCACACACTAATTGCATTCGTGTAGAACATCGAACACGGCATGGACGAGCAAATGCAGCACTATGACATACTCAACAGCATCGGTCAATCGCTCGTCAGCTATCTCGCTGGGTTCCCGCAAACCTCACTCAAGATTCAAGCGCACTTGGATGAAGTCAAGGAACGCTGGGACAGTCTGGTTCGACAAATGGAGGCTCAGAGCAAACGTGTAAGTGGGCCAAATCTGGAGGCCTTAATCTTCGCCTGTCCCCATAGTACCGATTTCCTATTGCTATTATGATTATGAAGCTTTCCCTGATGTCATCCACCAGTGACCTGCTAAAAAGTATTTGTGTGATGCATGCTGTCCTCGCCTTGCTCACTTATACTATGGGACTGACCGTTTCTCTGTATCTGTCATGTCCAACATATATTGAGCTTCCGACGAGTGGCATCTCAATGCACACCTCACAACAGTAGTGGCAGTGGTGTTGCTGCTGATCCTGAACAGTGTCAGCTTGTAGAGTGGAATGTCTAGAAGTCAGCTATCTGTGAGCAAGCTTCTGCATTCTCGCAGTTAGCAATTCTTTCCACAGGGCAGTGCTTTCCACTCCTCAGCTGCCGATTGTAACACTGGACCAATAGTGGATTTCCTGTAGTGCTGTAATGACCGGCAAAAAGCAAGTGTCGATGCCATTGGGGGGGGGGTTGCATAGCAGAGACATCAGCCCAAGCAACGTCGAAGGCGGACTTCGCCTTGCCCGAAAGAGCTTGTGTAACGTTCGACGGAGCTTTTTTATTTTGGTTTCCGTGTTGAATATGATGGGAAGATCGTGTTCTATGTGTGCCACTGCAGGTTTTGCCTATCCTCTCATCGCTCAGCCATCCTGCTTCGTTCACCCGTCGAGAATGCTGTGAACCGTCCACCACTGCCTCCCTTTACACGAGCCTAATCCTGTTGCTGTGCTGCCAGTTGCGTTCGGAGGCTTCTTGACCCCCCTCATTCCCATCCTTGCTAAGCTGTAGCCGTCGGGCAGCGTGCGGCTTATTTATCTAGCTTTGCTTGTGGCGTCCAGGCCGGTGTCTGCCTGCCCGTGTTGCTTGCCACTGTTCGATGCCTCCCGGCGATGGCACACCCGGCTGCTGGCCATTGTCAGTCCGAAGGCACCCCTGAATGGCCGCATCGTTCATCGATCCATATCTGCCTAATGCGACTGGCTGCTAGACGCTATCTCGAGGCTCTAAACTAAACTGCCTGCCACTTCTTTAGCTGATCGTGAGGCAAGTTTTCAAATGCCGACACTCCCAAATGACAGTCTGTCTGAGCTTGGGCAAGTGCACAGCTAGCTAGCTAGCTAGCTAGCATACTGAGCTGATTCGGCCGTGGCGCCGGTGTGGCATGCTGCTTTCGGCATCTGCCGAGGTTCGTGCTTGTGAGAGCCACCTAGAGTGGCATCGTTGGGGCATGGGCCTCTGAAGTCTCTGGCTCATGAGTGTGAGCCATGCTTTGGCTTGAACAGGATGACTACAGTGCTACTGCTGTGCAGTTGAGCACAATGGTTAATTAATGGACATTTCGTGCAAACCATGCAGAAATCGGCTTGCTGCTCGTGATCAGTCGCAGCCGCCGCCGCCGCCGAATGTTGCACTCGCTGCTTGCAGATAGCGCAGTCAGGCGTGGACCCTGCCAAGGTTGCAGCCGCAGCAGCTGCAGCTGCCACCACCGTCGCCGGCCAGAAGCCAGACGCGCGTGCCGGCGGAGGCGGAGCAGGAGGTGGCGGTGTGGTGGTGGCGCACCACGTCAGCAGCGAGTATGCCGAGCTGCGCTCCTCGTTCTGCGACTGGCTGGAGCGCACCACAGCGAGCCTGGCTCTGCTGACAACCACCGTGACGTCGTCCCGTGCTGGTGCCGCTGATGGATTCGATCAGCAGGAGGGCGCGGATGGTGCCGAGGCCGCAGCCGCCGAGGCTCAGCTGAGTGTCGATGAGCAGCTGGTACTCGTGCGCGAGGTGGCCGACGACATGCACTCGCACGGAGCCAAGACTTGGGCCAAGCTGACCAAGCTCGCCTCTGCCGGGGCGGACGGACGACGTGTTAGGCGCGGTGAGTACGCAAATGTGCCTCGAATGTCTCGGATGCCTCGAATGTTCCGAGCAGTCCTTGAGCCCAGGTGGGTGCAGTGACAGTCGCTTGCTCCCCTCTTGCACTCCAAGACCTGCGGGGGGCCTGTGGGATTTTCGAAATTATCGGATATCGTCAACTGTGGACGATTGCAGGAAGGATTCTCACGAGCCGACACGAGTGCCTATATGTTTGCATAGTAGCAGGTGCAAACCAGGGGTCCAGCTGGAGCATGTAAGTGGCTGTTGAGTTTCATCACCTTGGAATTGGCTGTTACAAGTTGCAAAGCCAATTGCTTCGCGAATCTGGTGGTAACAAGTTTTAGTTTGAACTACCGAGTTAGCTGGATCATTCTTTGCCTCAGAGGCAGGGCCATTTTCTCCATCGTGCTAGCCCTTGAGTCATTTGTATCACTGATGCCATCTGTCAGATATCTGTCAAGTGATGATCGAGTGTGTCGGTGCCACAGTTGGCTTCAGAGCAAAAATGAGATTTCGGTTGGCTTCGTAACATACGCGACAGGTGCGCAACGTTCGTCAGGCATGTATGCATTACAGGACTGTCTATGTCGATACTAATTCGGTTAATAATTTCAGAGCATTCACAGAGTTTGTACCTAGTAATGAGCTATTGGCCTGTCCAGCTTACTGCATTGAACGACTTTCGGGGATTTTTGGGGTTGGTTGTTGAGCTTGCTTCGAAAAGGTCTAGTCGCAGTTACACCTTGTCCTCAATAGCCTACTGTCAAGTAATTTAAGCTCGCTTGCTTTGTCTTGCCTTTGGCTGATTTACTGTTTGCTGTTAGTATGGCCGAATGCAGTTGCCACACTAGCTGCTCTTTGTAATCTAGTACAGATACTGTTGGTAGCAGCAGGTAGCAAATAGCAGGTTTTTGTAGAGCTGTTTTGGTTGGGAGGTGCCAATACATAAAAAAAACTGACCTTTGTAATTGTGTTTTAAATGTTAGCAAACAAAAGTGCAATATTAAGGGCTGGTTTGAAAGCCGGCAATGAGTGACCAAGCAGAGCTTACTTGCTCCGGTGGTGCATTTCAGGGCAGTTAACGCTACCTTCTGGAGCACACATGCCTGGCCCCCCCTCCGCAGCAGCTGCTTCGCTCAGCTCCCTGTGCAGTGTCGTCTGGGCATCGGTGGACTTGTCCTGCAGCTAGCTGCGGTGAGCAGCACCGTGTGCATACAGCCAATGTTGCTCTCGCACGAAGCGCTTTGTCCTCTCACGACTAGGTTCTGGTGGAACCAGCCCCGACTACACTGCGAGTTCCGACTTGGATGCACTTGAGAAGCAATGGCAGAGCCTACGAAGCTTGCTCGCCCGCACCGAGTCGCACGTCATGGCAGCCGCCGAGCTAGAGCAGGTGACCGATGAGCTCAGCTCGCTGCAGGAGAGCCTGGCCAGCTACCAGCGTTGGCTCGGCGCTACGCCACTCATCTCGGATGGTGGCTCCGGTGGTGAGGCTCCAGAAATAGCCCGCCACCTAGACCAGTGCAGGGTAAGAAAAGCCACCCTAGACCAGTGCAGGGCAATCGCAGCCGTGAGTCTGAAGTCGACTGTGGAATCGCTACAAATGCCTTGCTGCCTGTAGCAACATCTCTGACTGCAGAAGAAAAGCTTTAGCAGGGGGTCTATTGTCGCCAGGGAGCGCTGAAGTATTGTTGTGTCTGCTCTGGAGAGCAGTGTAGGCTCGCCGAGCTTTTTCGTATTTCTGATAGCTGTCAAGCATGGCTTTTTTGAGCTTGTCGCTCAGCTGGTTCTCTACTCCATCCTGCCTGCTTTGCTTCATGCCCACGCGCACGAGGCTTCTCGCATGTGCAGGAGGCGCTTGTGTTGTTGGTTGTAATTGTGCACGTCAACTCTGACCGTACACGTTATTGGCTGAACATTGTCGATCTAACTGGTCATCACCAGCGTCTTTGTTCATAGCTACTGCCGCTGCTCCACCGTCCTCACCATAATCTCTGTGCTCTCGCCATTGCCAAATCCATAACATGCATCTATATAGGGCTTATAAAGGGCTGGAATGAAAGCCGCCTTCGGAAACCTGGTTCAGATGCCGATCTAGCTAGCCATTTTGAAAAGACTAGATCCGGAGTCTACACTAGAAGCTTAGGAAAGTCGGGGCTTCTTTTTTCACTCGAAAACCTCTGTCTTGACAGTGAATCATTTGCCTGACAACTCGGAGCAGTCTCACTATCCGGATATGATTTGTTTTGTCGATAAATTTCCATCCTTCTTTGCTGATGAGATTGCACATATTTATGCTACCATAACGCCACCTTTGGTCGAAACAGGTGTCGAGTTGCAACTTGTGACTTCCCCTTAAGATATTTTCCGAGGTTTCTTTATACGAAATAGTTACCTTATTGAAGTCGAGAAAAAAAGAGCTCGTCACCCGGTTACCTTGTACTATCCCCTCTCTGGTCTTCACTGGAAAGTGTAGCCCAACCTTAAATCTGCATTTTAATGCTTCTCTGAATTAAGGAATTGTTCCAAAGGCCTTCAAATCAGCCATCGTGTGACCAATAATTGAAAAGCCTTGATTATATTCAGAGGTCCTAGCAAGCTATTGCATATTCTTCAATGTGAGTCGTGATGGCACACTAGATAAGTCGGTCGGTTGCTTTTCACGACCTCGGTCCCGAGGTCGTGGGTTTGAATCATTTAGTTGAGTGATTCTGTATTGCCCATTGCAAACGGTGGTGATAGCCGTAAAGGCTCTTCTGTAGCTATAAAAAAGGCGGTTGAATCAGCTAGTATTTTTTTATTATTCCTATGTTGTCCGAGATTCTCATAAAGATAGTTGCTAAGCAGGTTAGAGGAGATATTGACAAGTATGAATTTTCAAAAAAATTTCAGCCGAGATTCAAGTGACACCACTACACAGAAACTATTCTCTGCCTGATCAGCGACATCCTAAGCAACTAGAATCGTGGTAATGTAACCTTGGTAACCTTGGTCCTGCTCGATGTTTTGGCTGCGTTTGATTCTATTGATCATGTCATTCCTCTTGAATGATAAAGAACAACGATCGGACTGACTCAGCTATGTTTCTTTCAGCTGTGCAGCCTCCTGACTCAGCTATGTATGCTTCTCACTTTCTCTTTGTTGCGTGTGGTGAAGTCAGTTGGCTACCTAGTGCGTACCGAATTCCGCTTAGGCTTTGAGTGGGTTATAGAAAACTCTCCTACATACCACCCACATAGTCTTTGCGGCTTTGTAGAGTTACAGCCGAAGATACATTACATTACATAGGCAGTAGTGTTCCATCCTTTGTTTGGTGGCTAATGAGTCTTGGCTTTCAGCTAAGCAGTCGTGGCTTTCGGCTAAGGAGCCTCTGCTTTTGGCTAGGCTGTCCTGGCTATTTGCTGAACAGTTATGGTCATGGGCTTAGCAGTCATAGTCATATGCTAGGCAGTCGTGATCTTTACTTGCTCAGTAGTGTTGGCCGAAAGTATGCTACTATCGGTGAGGCCGTGTCACTCCGCAAGTATCGTCTTATGTAGGTCAAGCTAAAAGCCATGAGTGCTCATGAGAAACGTGTCGAAACCATCAACGAAAAGCGAGATACCTTAATGAAGTTGGACTCGCCCAAAGCGGCCCCACTGGCAGACAAGGTGGTCAAGTTGTACACAGACTGGCAGGCTACAGTGGCCCAAATAAGTGAGTGAAAGGTCGTGTGCCGACCTTGCTGCTTGCATGCTTGTTGATGTTGCTGTGCACTCGTGCCCGGCAGCTAAGATCTGTGCTTGATCAAAACGATAACAAGGGGGCTGCTGTTCTTCCCGTGCGCAGGTGCTAGGCAGCAGGCTTTGAGTCTGAAAATGAACCAGGCTCCGCCGAAGAAGTATCTGGATGCCGTCGAGGCATTGCTCAAGTGGATCAAGGAAGTTGAGGACACCCTTCTATCAGAAAGAGCATATGTGTGTGATGCTGAAACAATGGAAGCAAATTTGGCTCAGTATAAGGTAAGCCTTCGAGCCGATGGATGCAGAGAAGTTACTAACGCCGTCGGGGTTCGTAGTTACCTGCAATCACGCCTCCGACTGTGACGGCTGTTGTGCAACGTGCACGTTCGAATAGCATGGAAAGCTGATGATTGCTGTGATTGCCAGAGCCTGTGATTGTCTGGCCTTCTCCATCTGCCTCATGTTCCTTAGTCTAGAATAATGATCAAGCAAGGCTATTTCTTTATTCGGTCATCGTTGTCTTTGCTTGCCGTTTTGCTTGATGGTAGCCTGCCTTTCACCACACTGGCTGGCTATCAGAGGCTGCTGTCGACTGGTCGGCGGACCAGGTGGTGTTTGAGAACAACAGGGTTGTTAAATGCATGCAATTTATTAATTTTAGCTGGATCTTTTTTGGTGGTACATAGTGCATGCCGCGTGTCAGCTTGTTTTGGGCATTCTGTTTGTTTAGCTAGATCTTGCATCTTTTTATAGCCATGGCTTTTTGCTGTGGTTGTTGTGATCAAATCTACAGAGGCCGCACTTTCCTCTGATGAAACACGTAGCAATTGAGCTTCCGGGGTGAAGCCCCCCCCCATCCCACCGGCCTAGGTAGCATGCCCTTCTAGTCTTCCTTTTGAGTGATCGGTTGCCTCTGACAAGGTCAAGGTTAAGCTGCACAGCCTAAAATTATGTAATCCTTGCCAAGCATATAAATTTAAGTAGATGCTGTTGGGGACTTGGCCAGGGGGAGCCGAGAGCGGACGTTGTAGTTTTGGTATCGAGTCACTTGTGATATGCCCTTTCTTTTTGAGTTTAGCGGTGACCATAGGCTACTTCTGGCTGCTTCGACACTACTTGAATATGGCTTTACAAGCAAGTGGTACTCGCACGGACATGCGCTCATAGCTAGCAGCCGAAAGAAGGAGAGCGCCTGTGTGTGCATGCATGCCTATGTGTGTTAGCAAGCCATGCTTGATGCCTCGTGGATTGAGGGGCCGTCTTTGGGGGGGGGGTAAGAGTGTGCGGGTGGTGTACGTATCCAATTTTCTATAAATGGGCTCGCTCTGCAAATGAGCAATTTAGCCTCTCTCGCAGCGATTCGTCTGAAGCTTCTGTGTGAGCTGGTACATGAGCAGCAGCTGCTCCTGGTGTCGTCCGGCGGCCAGCCACATACCGAGTGAGCCGGATCTAATGCTAAACAGCTGCCAGACATTGCTGCAGAATGCAGGCTAGCAGCCTCGACTGGACCCGGTGCATGTGCTGTGTGTGCGCACTTGGTAAAGGCTGGCCCACTGAGGTGGAGCAGACAGAGTCGCAGTCCCGATGCGCAGTGCTTCTGCTGTGTGCCACTGTTCCTGCTAGTCTTGGTGCCTGTAGCAGCTGCTTATGGAGGTAAGGAGGCATAGCATGACGATAGCGTTCTTGAACGACTGTGCACGATCAGCAGGCAGCGATTGTGAGTGACCTTGGCATAGTCCAGTTCGTAAGCCTGCAGGTCTTGTCACTGACGATTTGCCAGTCACTGGCGATTTGTCAGTCACTGACGATTTGTCAGTCTCTGACGATTCGTCAGTCTCTGACGATTTGCCAGAGCTTCGGCACTGCGCTGGGTATTACCTGGTTTCCTTCCGTGAGCTTGCTTTGGCAAACTGCACATTAAATCATGGTTTTGACCAGGCATCTATTTCGCGTTGTCTTCCATCCTCCACTCTCTTTGCTGGGCGACAGCTGGGCAGGCTTTACGTCCGAAGCCTGCCATGCACTAGCCCCTCTCTGTCTGTGACGTGTTCTAAGCTGCGTGAGTCCACCATAGTACCCCGTGGCTGCACGTGATCCGAAGAAGAATGGTTTGACGAGAAACTCTCGTTCTCCCTAAATGGAATTTTCTGACGTAATGCTTGGGTGCACTTGGGTTTTTTGCCCAATAGTTGTCGGTGACCATTTTGGAGTAAATGCTCACCTGCCAGCCTGCTGCCCTGCTTCGGCATGCCTTTCTTTCTTAACTGCTGGTTGTTGAGTTTTGAGTTTTTGAGTTTGTTTTCAACTGAGTTTTGCTGTGGCTATTCGTTTGCAGGAAGTGCAGGATGCCGTGAAGGAGCACAGCGGTGGCCTGGAGTACATAAACAAAACGGGCCGCGAGTTGGTCGAGCGGACACTATCCTCGGAGCGAGCGACGGCACTGCGCGAGCAGCTGCACTCGCTGAACGCCCGCTGGGACGAGGTGTCACGTCAGGTTGAGCTGAGAGTGACACAGCTGCAGGCCGACCTCGACGACCAGCACCTTCTTAGGGTAGGCATATAGTGTGCTGCTTCACTCAAGCTGATGACTCGTTGGATGTGAAGGCTTGCTCACTCAGGCGTTCTCCACTCCGTCGTAGATGTGATCTGGCCCCGCTCTGCTCAGCTATCCGGCTGTCAGCTGACAACGAATTCTACTCGAATTTCGCAGTAGTGTACTCATAGGACCCGAACCCAGATAGAATTTAAAATCCTTGAGTTTGGTTGTTTGTTTGTCGTAAGGCTTGTGTCGCCTTGAAGATGGAAGCAGCATCTCTCTCTCTCTCTCTCTCTCTCTCTCTCTCTCTCTCTCTCTCTCCCTCCCTCCCTCCCTCCCTCCCTCCCTCCCTCCCTCCCTCCCTCCCTCCCTCCCCTCCCTCCCTCCCTCCCTCCCTCCCTCCTCTCTCCCTCCCTCCCTCCCTCCCTCCCTCCCTCCCTCCCTCCCTCCGTCGCTCTCTCTCTGACAGGTTCGCAATACTTGATTATTCCCCCCTTTTTACAGAACCAATTGAATGGCCTCACACGCTGGATGTCAGACATGGATCAGTTCTTGCGAGCTGAGCAGCCACTCCTGGGGGACACCGAGGCTCTTGAAGCGCAGCTGAGGGAGAGCAACGTAAGCATCCACAGATTTGGATTCTGGCTTGCACGAATCTCAATACCCCAGCAGTTCTCCTGCTTGCAGGTCCATCGTGCTCTTCGTTTGTTTTTGCCACAAGACTTCCTCTCGTGTATGCAGTTGTCACCCGCTCACGCAGCAGCTCCCACCTCCAGGCGCTGCAGACTCTCTGGCACGTGGCCTGGCACGTGACCGCAATGCGGTGCTTCCTTCGGTCAGCGCTGCTGCAGACTCACCTTTCGGCTCGTCGGCACCGCGTTTCAGGGAGCCCTCGACGACGTGCGCACGCTGCAGGCCACCGTGGAGGACGTGGCGCGCCTGTGCGCTCGCCTGAGCGAGCGCGCAGAGCCGGGCGCCTACGCCGAGCGACTGCGCTCCGAGTGCTCACTACTCGACGAGCGCTGGCAGGCCGTCTGCGCAGCGGTGCAGCAGCAGAACGGCAATCTGAAGGCGGCTCTTGGTTGGTTGGCCGGCCGCGCCACCTGCCAGCGCCTCCCCCGCCCCGCCGCCAGTGCGCGCTGCCCGTTTTCCACGTCTGCCTGCACTCGGCCGAGCGCCGGCTCGTGACGGTCGAGCCGCCTTGCGGCTGCTGCTCGGAAGCTTGCTGCCACCTCGCTGTCCGCCTGTCGTCGGGCGGTGCTTCGGCGCGGCAGACCCCTTGTTGCTTCCCCTTCTCGCTTCTTCTGACCTCTCTCGCCATGCTTGGCTAGGGAGCATCGGCAGCCGGTGCGGCCTTGGCAAGGTTCTCTCGTGTCTTTAGCTTGGGTAACTCTCGTCGCGTCGTCGCACTGTCGGACGCCCGACGGGCTGTTTACCTCCGGGGCGCCGGCTGTTTAGACTGTGCTGCTCCAGTGCATTCTGCTCTCGCGAGCCTCTTCCGAACCGATCTAGCCTCATCACGCTGGAGGTGTGATCAGAGGCAGTGTCAGCCAGCGGTCGGCAACTGGGGTGCCTGGCTGCTGCACCGAGCAGCAGTGGGCACAGCCTCGGGCACACCGAAAGGTCGCACCTATCGGCTATTTATTATGCTCTGCATGACGTGGCATTTCCGATAGCGACTGCTGCGCTGTGCACGTTATTGCTATGAGCGTAGCTGCAGCCCGAGCTTCAGCCTTGAGCTCGCCGGCTTGCTGTCTCCGATGCCTTTCCGGTGCAGCTGGGCCGTGCCGGTACTAGTGCACGTGCTACTGGGTCGAGCGCCTCGGCTGACTAGTCGCACTCAACCCGAGGCTGAAGCTGCTCTGCAGCTCCCGACAGGCAGCTCAGAGAGCTGCCTTCTGGCATTGGCCTTTGGCCTTTGGGTGATCTATTGTGTTATAAGTCGTGCGTTCAACTGCAGGTGTCGGCAGACTATGCTTTCTACCTTTCTTTCTTTCCTTCCCAGGGCTATGATACATGTCTGTAACTATTCATAACTGCCACACATGTGTCCATCTATCGGTTCGACCACATTTGTATTTTTCAACTGGTTTATGTGGGACATGTGATAGGGCTGTGCTTGCTCTTGCTCTGTTAAGCTGCATTTACACGGCAGACTTTCCTCCTGACAGACGCCGACTTTTCTCCTAGTTAGGACGTTTACACGACAGATTTAGTCCTACCCACGACATATTCGACGGCCGACTTAGTCCTGCCCACAGCCCGTGCTCTAATCCGGGAGGCTGGTATGAAAGGGTGCAGTCCCAAAGATGCCAAGCCAACACAGGCAGAAGTTGAGTTTGCCGCTGCAGTCGTCATTGTAGAGCAGAATGAGAAGAATTTTTATAAAAGAAAGATAAGCCTTTTAAAAAAGCTTTTTTTGTGAAAGGGAGTGGTATCAATTAATGTGCACAGCTGCAGTGTGCGGGTGTATATTGCTAAGTAATGTTCCTGCTGCGGGTTTGTTGGTGGATTTGATAAACAGACACGCGGCGCATGCTATGTAGAAAAGGCTGAAGCATTAGTTACAATGCGTAAGCATCCCATATTCAAACACTTTTTGTGAATGCCTCAATATAACTCGAGCCTACGAGTGTCAGCCATTTTTATTTTGGGCGAGGGGTGTATGTGATGAGCCCCGGAGTTTTGATTGGTTGGCTGGACCAAAAAGTTGAGGCAGATTCTCCTGCTGATGAGTCTGCAGGTTTGGCTCATCCCCCAAAATGTTGTGATGTACGATGACATAGTAGCCCAAATCTGTGGGAATTCTCTCCAAAATCTGTTGGAAAGTCGTGTCGTGTAATGCGCAGCTTTACTGGCCACTGACATCGTTTGCCGGCTGACTACTCTGATGCACGTCAGCTGATGCACGTCCTGCCTTGATTGCTGCGTGATTGACAGATTTGTTATGTTGTGATTTTTTCTGTAGCTAAAAGTCTGTCACTGACAGAGGGTATGTCATCGCTGACGGAATATCTTTCGAGGATGGAGACAGAAGTTTCATTAAGCACTGAATTTAATACTCTGGGCGACCTTCAGAATACTGAAAGAAAGCTTAAGGCAAGATTTACCGATGCTATTAATTCTTGCGATGTCAATCTGCCTCTGCTTGTGTGTTACACGTATTGCAATCGCACTGCTGGCAGTTTTTGCAATGGCAAAGGTTGACGATAGCTTGGAGATTTCGATAGCTGCGGGGGGGGGGAGGGGAGGGGGCAAGCCTGCTTGAATTAAAGACGAGAAGCAGCGTACCGATTGCTCAATGTTCATGCTCGTGGCAGGTGACATAGCTGCTGTTCTCATTCCGTTGGTCAATCGGAGCATCATTTAATCTTCAACATTCGCTCCTGTTTTAGTTCGAGCTCTAGCTGAGGCTCTCACTTGTTGGTAGCTCTCACCTGTGCCTGGTATATGCAAGAGTAGGACTTGGGGAAATAGCAGTAGTTATCTGGGCTTTTATTTGTTGCTGGGCTTGGGAAAGCATGCCACTTCACGGTCGTTCCTGCTCACGTTCGGTTACTCTGTGCAGAAGCTGTACACGGAGGTCTGCAGCCGGGAAGCGCTGCTGCAGACGGTCAAGACCACCAGCGACGAGATGCTATCACAGTCACGCAGCACGTCACTTCCACGGCTGGTCAATAGGGTGCGCCTTCTGGAGAACAAATTGAAGGTGATGCCTCACTGGCAGTTGCTCCAGCGCTGGCTTTGCACACCGAGGGCTAGCGCCATGCCGCCCGAACTCGCTTGCAGCTTCACTGCCGCACGGTAGCTCTCTAGAGCATGTGACTCGCAGTCGGTTCCTTCACGCTGCTGTCGACTCGGTGCTATGGCTGCGGTAGCACCAGCAGATCGGCTTCCTGCTCACAGGGAATAAAGAGCAAGCTGGAGGACGGTCAGGCCACGTGTACAACGGCTCGGGCCAACTGGGACGAGCTGATAGCGCTGCTGCGCAGCGAGTACGAGTGGCTCGAGAAACTGCACAAGAAACTGCGCTCGCCAGGCGTGTCTGCTGCCGTGGACGCCGAGGAAGTCTGCGAGGAAATGGATGTGCGTATCTCCCATCGCTCATCCAGCCGCTTACTGCTTGCCGACGTCTGGCTCGTCGGAGCGCATAAATGGCTCGGCTCGAGGTCTCTGCTGGTCAGGTGCAGCCTTGTGTAGAATCGCTAGACTTCTCCCCCCTCCTCCCCCCTCCTCCCCCCTCCTCCCCATCCTCCTCCTCCATCCATCGTTCAATCTAGTAATACGCCTAACGGCTATACATGAGCTTGTGTAGCACTCTAGAGTAACGGTGGCGGCCGATGCCTTCTCGCATGTGGCATGCCCTTTGCTTTGGATAGTAGCCTTTGTGCGTTGGCTTTACCTTTTGTTGGTATAGCTGCCGCTCGACTTCAGTACAGCATTTTTCTTGCTAAAGCTTGGCGGCATCTTGCCGGGTGTTTGCGTTCCTAGGAGCTGGAGAACTGCGTAGAAAATCATTCGGAGGAGAATCATCTGCGCATCAAGGATCTGGCCAAATACTTCTATGAGAGAAACATTCTGGCCAGCGAAGCCGAGACAAAGCTCAAAGAATATGAGGCCACGTATGCCGGTAACGTGGGCCAGGTAGGCACGGTTGTGACGGCGGCAATGGCTTCGCAGCTTATGCTCCAACCCTTGCCTGCCACCCGGAAATTTGTCGGGCTCTGTGTGGGGAGGTGGCTGTCGGCACACAAGATCCTGTGTGATCCTGGCCGTATGGTCTTGCTTGCCTTATTTATTGGTACGGTTCGTTTGAGAGTCAGCTGTAGAGTGCTCGTTACCTGCACAACTGCCTCTGTTAGTTGTACCTCCAGCCCAGTCCGAGTAGAGCAAGAACATGATTGGAGCCAGGTATGAGGTCAGTGGGACTTGCCTTGGCAAGGGAAGCTACTGCCGGCAGTGCCCATCTTTAATCATCGTGTTCATTAGGGCCTTTATACCGGCATGCTGCCTTAATGTGGTTCTGTTCAGCCGTCCACACCTTCATTAGAAGCACTTTTCTCGGGATCGAAGCTCCTGTAGATGCACCTTCGGTCGGGATCGAATGTCTGCTGCTGCTTCTCGGATAGTAGCAGCAATTGGCACGTAAGCAGCTTGTCAATGCACTGCTAATTGAATTAGAACCTGCAGTAGCAGCAGCAACCATGTTTGGCATATGAGGAGGTCAGCTGCCACTCCTTGCCGGGCTTTGGCACATTTCTTTGAGCATCAAGATCCGGTGAAACCATGTGAGGCACATTCCAGCAATATCACTATCCACCTCACGCCTCTACGCCTTTGTAGCCTTAGCATCCTGGACTTGGTGCCAGCCAGCATTTATCCACTGGGTAATGTAATGCATCTCCATCTGTAGCTCCAGAAAGCCACAAAGACTAAGTGGGTGTGATGCTGACGAGATTCTGTAGTGCACGCTCAAACTCTAAACGGCGTGTGGTGTGGATACGGTAGCTAGCAGACTTCACCTCACACAATAAATGGAAAGTGAGAAGCATGGCAGAATCAGGAAGGCAGTTAAGGAAATGAGTAGCATGGAAATAGCAGCTCGGGACGACTGGGAAGAGTGTGCCACAGTCAACAGTAGGAGAGACCATGTCATTGCGTAAGAATTGTGTGAGTACCACAGGAAAAGACTTTTAGAGGATCCCCTGTGATCATGCAGCCTTTTTGTTGTTTTGTGTATGTGTGTTTATGATAACACCATCCATGATAGGCAGCTAGCTATCTGTTCGTTTGGTATGGTCCCGGTGGTAGCAGTGGGCCCTTTTCTTGCCTAGCAGCCTGAAATGTCACTTAGCATAGAACTCGGTTGTCTCTCTTGTCTTATGCTTAATAGTTAATCATGACAGCAAAGTAGTTGTACCACTTGCGAGGCATTTGCCTGCGCGATCGAGTACAAGTTATGGAGATCACAGACAGCACTTCACAACTTTGCTGTTTTCCGGCTTGAACGTGGCACAGCAGACAGCACTTAATGTCTAGCTGCTAGGCCAGCAAGATACTGATTCAGACCAACATGTTGATGTCTACATGGCTCTCTTGTCTGATGAGGTCCACGCAATCCTGGTATCTTTTCGTGCCACGGTTACTTTCTTTTTTATTTTTGTGCATGCCTCAGACATTCAGCCTCCCCACTCGTGTGTCCGTTTACTTATGATGCCAATTTTTTGGTGCACCCTTTGGTCTTAGCCTAGGGGTAAAGTGCTCCTGCTTCGTGACGAAGGTCGTGGATTTGGATCTTTTAGCAGACAATTATTTTGGCCCACTGCAAGTGCGAGTGATAGCTGCTACGACTCTTCTTTCAGCTGTATAAATGAATTTGTTAAATTGGCTGACCTTTACTTTCCTAACAGTAATCTCTAGTGCTGCCCACGCAGCTCCGGCGCCGGTCAGTCTGTAGTGGCCGAGAATTATTTGCCTAGTTAAAGGTTTCGAACAACTTCAGATCTGTGCTGCGTGCAGGGGGCTGATATTCGCAAAGATTTCAATGCTGTCGCACTATGCACAGGTATGTGAATATGATTGTATTGGGCTGCAATACTCGAGGCTGCCTGAATTCTTCCAGGCTCGTGACCGCATCGCTCATCTCGAGCAGTCCGTCCAGCAAATGCAGGCCAGGGATGCACAAGCCGCGAATATGGAGGTATGGATGAAAGAGGTGAGCGGGCACCTGCGGAGATGGCGGGATCAGGATCTGCTTGCTGGCGACCTGCCCCAAGAGTTCCAGGTAAGTCGTCTTCGTCGAGTCCGTGGTGGCGTGTTTGGTCTTAAGGTCGGATTTCCCTTGGCTAGTGCTACTTATGCATCTGGCATGGACTTTATTCTCTCGAGGTGCCATCTTTTTTGTGAATATATGCACTCGGTGTCCTCTGTTCATGAGAGCCAGTCTCGGAAAAGGAATCTTCTTAATCATCATTCCTAGCTTTATGCTAATCGTTCATAGTCAGGATTAGGACTCGCAAGAAAATGCACTTCATGTTAGTGTACATCGGAGTGCTGGTAGCGAAGCGGTTGTCACACTGTGCATTGTTGGGTTTTAAAGGCAGAAGACTGCCATGGTGACCTGAAAACATAAAAGGGCACATCGATGTTAGGCAGAAAGGTATAGCTAGGATGAGTGATTTTGTGAGGCTGTGATTATCGAAAGCTGTTCTTGCCATGAGAAGGAAAGTCCAGATAGTGTTCTGTCGTTTAGTACCTCAATTGCTTCGTCTGGAAATTTTAGCCGCCAAAATATTTTGGTCGTGTTTTTAGCAATAATGCTTACCGACCGGACGAGAGCCGTCTCGGGCTCTTTGCATCTTTAGACCTTAGCCTGTCTTTGGCATCTCGTTAGTCTAACTGTTGTGCAAACTTCATCATGCTAACTCCACCCTTCTTGCTTGGTGCTTCCCACTTCCACAGGCCCCTATTATATGATCAGCTAATTTTGTCTGTGTAGACCTCGGGGATGCTTTACTGCCTTTTCTAGCAGTTGCAAGACGTTTAATGTAAAATCTCATTCAGTCAGCTGCTAGCCCCGAACGATTTATTGCTGAGCTGCTAGTCAAGGAATGAAGCGCATAATCAACTGTTTGTGGATGTGTAAAGCATTGCTGGAAGCCTGCTCCTGACTAAGTTTCTTAGCTAGGCCACCGGGGTTGCCAATGTCATCCAAACGGTTCGTTTTCCAACCTTATAGGGTTGCAGAACATGTGCATTGCATATAGTATCTGAAGGTAGTTTGAAGTGCTGTACCGTGGCTGAGCTCGGAGCTGGGCAGGTCTCTGGTGGCACCATGGCAAAGCAGCAGACTGCCAGTGCTTGGTGCTACACTGGTGATCAGCTGGCAATCAGCAGCCAGACCCATTGGGGACCCTCGAGCTGTAGTGATAACGAAGACCAGGAGGCTGGAGGACTGAGTGCTATCTTGCCTTCTAGCTGTCTCATCCTGCGCCCTTTTTGAAACTCGGGCCAAATCTGCACTTCAGTCACAGCTGAGTCACAGCAGTGATGTCCAAAATGTGAATATTTGCATTCTCCCCTGTGCTTGCTTGAGTTTATTACGAGCAGTAATCCGAATTGTTACAGTGTTAGCCTTCACACTCTACCTCGTGGCTGCTTGTAGAAGCAAGTTTCACGTCAGCTTGACCTTGGTGTTACCGAATCCAGTCTGCATTATGTACAGCTGCCGACTTCGTATGCGGCAGCAGCTGCTAGAAAAAATAATATGTATTATTATTAAATTATTATTATTTGGCCAAGTCCTTTGTATATGGTCCTAAGAGACCGAATCTCTATTCAGGTTCTTAGTAACCTCTCTCTGCCTCTCACTCTGCCAGAGAAGCAATAATCAAAAGTTACCGACTAGCAAGGTATTATGCTTAGGCAAGCTTTCCAGGTGTCGTACTTAGACAATGGCGATCACGACGATTGCAGACGCTGCTGGAGGAGTTTGCAGAGCGTGACAAGTTCCTAGCCTCTTTGGACGAGCAAGTCGAAGAGTACCGAAGGCTGGGCCGCTCGGGAGCAGCTGACCGGCTGGCGAACAAAGCGCAGGCCCTGCGGGTACGGGCTCGGCGATAGCTATTTTGCTGCTGTAGCTCGCGGGTGCAGCCACAGGCCTTCAGCGGGTCGTCCACCTTCTCCATGACCTGACCCTTGCTTTGATCGTATCCTGGAGCTGTCTAATCGGCATGTGCCATGTCGAACTCTGGACCAAATCTCATTGCAGGCTGAATTCGACGTGGTCATGCACAATTTTAACCGCTTCCAGCGACCGTCCGATTTTGACAGCAAGTTCGACAAGGTCGTTCGCCAGCTAAGCGACATTGACAGCAAGATATTTTTGATAGAGTTGCACGAGGAGACGCCGGAGCACGTACAGTCTCGCCTGGAACAGTGCAATGTAAGCTCTCGCCACAGCAGCGCCAGTTAGCAAGGCTGTGCCACCTGGTGCCGCTTCGTCAGTCGCCAGTGGAGGTGCTGCGGCAACCGTCCTCTCGTGCAAACGATAGCATGAATGCAGCAGGGTACCGTCCACATTTTGGCAGGACTGCGCCTCCTAGCGCTCTCGAAGGGCCGTCCTGGCGTCTTTGCAGAAGTTTTATCGAACGATGAGCGAAATGAAGCAAGAAGTGGAGTACATCATCAAAGCTGGACGCCAGGTGGTGGAGAAGAAGCAGGTGGATTTCCCGAACAAGCTCAGCCAGCAGCTGGATGCTGCCAAGCAACAGTACAACGATCTCGGCGCTCAGGTCACGCAAGCCAAACGCAACCTGGAGAAAGCCGTCAAAGTGTCCAAGAAGTTCTCGCGAGAGATGTCGTCGGCTCACGAGCTCGTCGGCCAGCTCGAAGCTGCCGCGGCTGACTCTTCGGGCACTGTAAGCGATTCAAGCTATCAGCAGCTGGGCCACCATTGCCGACTAACGTGTGTGGCTGGTGCCCTTGCTATGGCTTCCCTGGCGGGAGGGGGGGGGTTGCCCCGTTGATGTGTTGCCCGATCCTCGCTAGCTATTTATATCTCATTCCACCTGCAAGGCTCTATAGTGCAAGCATTCGATCCCCCTCGATCCTTGTGTGGATCGTGGGTTGTCTCCTACTGAAGGAGCACCGTAGAGAGAGACCTCGACGGTGGTCAGCCGATCTCGTATCGTCACACAGACCCAAAGCGAATAGCAGGCTATTCTCACCTCCCTTCTTTGCCTTAGTAGACTAAATAAATCGTGTGCTTGTTCGCCCGCCCTCGCGAGCGGCCCGCCTGCACGCGGCTCGTTGTAGAATCTGCTGTCGGCTGACGTCAAGCGCTGCCGAGCGACGCTGGACCAGGCGCGAGAGCTGCTGCTGCAGCTGAGCGAGTACAGCGAGGAGGGCGCACTGGAGGCTGCGCAGGGCGCTTTGGCCGATCTAGAGCGGCGACTGGCCGATCTCACCGTGCGTCTCGATCCGCCGTCGCCGACGGCCCCGCTGGCCGTCGGCGTCAGCTGCGCTGCGGTGTCGCCAACCTCGCCAGTCGAGCAACCCACGGTCTTGCTGGTGAGTGGCACAAGCGCAAACTGGGACCTCTTATTTTTTTTAAGTACGCGGAAAATCGGTGACTCTTATGTGCTGCAAACTGGCTGCACCCCCCCCCCCCCGCTACAGCCTTAATCATCCTACTGATAGCCGGACCACGTGGGCCATGGTAGCAGCCACCTGGTGGCCAGCTGATTAGTGTCGTGGACTCAGCTTTGGTTTCGAATCTCTTCCGGCAGGAGTTTTAACCAGTCATTTCACGTTGTATACAAGTCGGAGGCCTAGTGTGCCTGTAGGCCTAGTGAAGCAGTAGGGTCACACGCTCAATCTGCGGGTTTCATCTTCTGTCTACATCTATACTATCGGTATATCCAGGATTTAGCCACATGGCTGAACCTTGACCCATGCGTGGTGGAGAGGCATTCATGCCAGACGACAAACTGCCGGGCAGCCAAGCGCCTGTGCTGTCATCGGCATGGAGTATCAATGCTGTTATTGGTTTGGCCACTGTTCTTTATTGAAGGCGCATGCAATATTAGCCACCGGTAGTCCTTGTCTGCAATACCCCAAGAACATACCTGTGAAAGATGTTAGTGATGCACTCACTACAAAGCTTTGCCAATAGCCGCGTGGCCCCCTCAGCTGATGGAGCTGCAGTGGCTACCGATTTCGTAGCAGACACAGAGCAAAGTTCTTACGCTGACCCACAAGACCTGACACGGCTTGGCTCCATCGCACCATCACTGAACTGCTGCACCAGTTGTAGCTTTGCTGTCCCTCCAGGTCCTCAATGGACAATAAGTTAGCTGTTCCATTGTTCCATTCCATCCTATGCTAAACGACTGCTGGAGATGTAAGCTTTTGTCTGCAGGTCCTGGAACTTACTCCCGAAATTCTTACGCAACGACAACTACTCTCCTGCTGGCCATCCTTTCCAGCCGTCCTGCACTGCTACTTCCTTGAGTCCCATTTAGTCCCATCAGCTATGCTTCTCTCTTCCACTTTGTTGCTGGAGATGGAGTCTGTTGGCGACCGTTTAGGCAGCAACCGCTGCCTAGGCTTTGATTCTGCTATAGAAAATCTCCTGATCCAGCTTAGTCCTTGTGGCTGTGTTGAGCTACTGACAGAGATACAATCCATTACCTCTGCCTCAGCTTGCAGTCCTAGATTGTCTCTTTGATCTGGGCACTGGGCCATTCTGGACAATGGCGAGCTGGCTCGTTCGGCAGCAGCTTTTCTAATGTGCTTTTGGGACTCGACCAAATGGCTTCTTGCAAGGAGCCTTAATTGTTGATATTCGCCAGCTGGCCGATGTCTGCCGTATTAGTTGGCCGTCCAGCTGCCAAATGGCGATGTGCTGACGGCAGCAGGCTGGGCTGGTGTCTTGTCTGGGTGCCTGTGAGGGGCCCTGTCCGGTGCCTCGGCTCGAGTCGTTTCCAGAATCCAAGTACTGCCCCATTTTTGTGGCAGAGTAATTTGCCTTTCTCACCTCCCTCGCTATGGGTATGGCTCGTGAGACCACTTTAATTAACCGGATCCTTGAGAAGACTGTGCTCGGCACTTCTGCTGCTCAGCATGTCGACGACGACCCCTCCCCCTAGCCTACCACAAAGGATTCGAACAGCCTGGCTTCCCTGTTGACCCCGCGGGGAGCATTGGATTGGCATTGAGGGTCGGCCTAGCCTTTTCAGCCTGCTTATCTTTCTCAGCTGTTTCCAGTAGGTCAGGCACGGCTGCTGCAGTCAGCATGGTGCCACGGGAGCACTAGTGCTAGTCTTCACTAGCAGCGCATCCCGGCAGCCCAGCGTGCTGAGCAGCAGTTACGGGGAAGGCCACTTACGCGGCCAGCAGCAGCAGTCGCTCGCGGAGAGCTGGACCTGTGCTGGCCGGCCAGCATGGCTGGTGCTGGTACGTGCCGGGCAGCGCTGGATGCCCTCATACAGGTGGGTGAACGACCAGTGCCGGCTCGGCCGGCAAAGGCATTTCTTCATCTGCCCACTCTTGCCCCCTTCGTCCTCCCTCCTCCCCCCCCCATTCGGCACATTCGGTACTTGCCTTTCTCCCACCTGATCCTGTTCTCTCACCCTCATTCCACGGATCCCGTTCTCTCTTGACCTTCTCTTTTTGCATTTTTGTTTCAGTTTGTTGTCTAGACTGACTGGCTTCAATTGGTTTGCCCTGAATTCGGAACTGGCATGTCACCCTGCCAGTCTTGCATTGCTAGCAAAGCGCTCTCGAAACCCTTACCACGGATGGCTGACCGGAAATGGCATGTCCTGTTTGCCCGTGCTATTGCGCTATGCTCGTGGAGCGGTGACGTAGTTGGAGGCCCGCTCATCACGGTGGCACTGCTATCTGTTTGCGTGGCCTCATGCCGGCCCGGCCGGTTCCTGCAGCTGAGTCTCTGTGTATCGCACCCAGTACTTATAGTGTCTTTAAGCAGGTTTATTAAAGCCCTCCCCCATTCTTTAGCATCGGCCGATCTGGTGGCACCAGCTGAATCTCTCGATTCAAACGCCAGCCGAAGTTTCTGCTCGAGCTGAGCTCGGAAGTGTGCTCTACTCAATGCAAAACCTCGATTCCTGCAGAGGTCGGCCGGCATCGACTGCCAGTAGCTGAGCAAAGTGTGTGCCACCCTGCCGCTTACCCCCCACCCCACCCCCTTTATGGTCTTCTGACGTGAGCATCTGTCGTACTTTTGCACTCGTGCCATTCGCCGGGGAAGAACAGGGTCGGCTGCGTAGGCTCTCCTCGTTGGCCGGTCTGCCGTCTGACCGCTGCTGCCATGGCGCGCGCCTGGCAGCAGCGTGCGCTCGCACGGTGAGACTCCGCCGGCGAGCCGAGCGGCAGCCCGGCTGTGCTAGAACGCCATGCGCTCTCGGCAGGGCGCGACTCTTGCCGTCGGCTTTTTACTCCGATGCTGTCTGTCCGCAGACGCTCCAGCAAGAGCTGACTGCGCTCGGCGGTGGAAGCGGAGGCATCGATTCTGCAACGACACACCGGGCGGCTAGCAGCAACGGCGCTGCATCAGCCGAGATAGCAAGGCCAGCCGGCGGCCAGCAGCCGGAGCTGACGTCCGACGTGGTGAGTTGTCGTCCAGTTGTTAACCTCCGTCTTGTTAACCGCCGTCTTGTTAACCCCTCCTCAGTACTTTTCGAACCGCCGAGCCCCCTAACCACGCCCCCTTGCCCCACTGGAGCTACATGCTGGCCCGTGCAGCAGCCTAATGCACATCTGTCTGTAACTCTTCAAAGCAAATATGACCTGGTGGATGCTACACAAGAGAGATTTTCTATCTCCTTGAGCACTATGCAAATATTTTATTATTTTTATTGCGTGGCGGCTTTCGGTACTTATTCGGTAGCCAATGGACTTCAGCTGACGAAACAAAGAGAAATTGAGAAGCATAGCAGGGCAGTCAGGAGGGCAGTCGGGGAAATTGTAGCATGTCAAGTAGTGGCTCAGAGTGGCTTGAAAGGATGCTACCCCCCCCCCCCCCCCCAGCCAGCCATCCCCTTCTCCACCTGACGCGGTCGGTGGTGAGGCCGTGGTTGCCGAAGTTGCCTTTGAAGTACCTACCGGTAGTGGGTAGTCTCAGCTGCAGATTGTCTTTTCTCTTTTCACCGGGCTCTCGGAGTCAGCTTAAACTTAAGGGCACCTGGTCGTTGATTAATTGGCACGTGCCGGTCTGATCTCGGTGTTTGCTTTTGGCAATGGCTGTTGGTCAATGCCACCTCCCCGGTGAGTAGGCTGCACTGCTGCTCAATTGCCGACCCGGTGTCTGTGGTTTCTTTATTGGCTCTCACCAGCTCAGCTCAGCCGCTTGATGGAGTCCTCGTGCCATATATGCTCTCCTTAGTAAACCACTCCTACCGTGATGCTGCACGTAGTTTGTCAGATGCAGTGCATCTGATGCAGTGCATCCGACGGTGTATATCCGTACGAATCCGACCACCAGTCAGCGTGCACAGTTTGCCCTAGATCTCTGTTAGACTAAAAGTTATTTGTAGCATATGTCAGTACCTGTGCCAACCTAAGTTACTTAAAATGCCCTTTCCACTGTCATATAAGATGACTGAGCTAGTCTATGAATCCCGAATGTTCTAACCCCTAAGCAATAGCGATTTCGACAGGCAGTCAAAACAATGGACCTCCATGTTAGTCTGAAGGTTAGGTAGCTGAGCGGTCACCATCAGCTACGATTTGCCTTACCGCAGTACTGTGCAGCCTCCGGCGGAATACGCATAGCAGGCCTTATCCCGATGGTGGGCGACTGGTTTTCTCAAGGAGCAAGTTATTTTGGTATACCGCTGAAGGTGTTAGGCAGACAATCGGGTAGACATCGATTCTCGAGCCAGCCTTGACGCTTTGCTAAACCTGGATCTGAGCCACCGTGACAGTATGGATTAAGAGGTGTGAGTGGTGCATGCCAGGAGGCACGAACTGAAATCCTCTTGGTGCACATGCACAACGGCTGCGTTTTATCAGAACTGATAATCTTCTGGCAAATAGACTTGATCGGCATCGTGCACAGTGTTTGTCACGCAAAAGAACTCGGCTGCTTGCCAGCTCTGCGATTACGCGTGGTCAGGAATTTGGCTGCTTTCCTTCTCACACCACTCTCCTCGGTGTGTGTGTGTGTGTGTGTGTGTGTGTGTGTGTGTGTGTGTGTGTGTGTGTGTGTGTGTGTGTGTGTGTGTGTGTGTGTGTGTGTGTGTGTGTGTGTGTGTGTGTGTGTGTGTGTGTGTGTGTGTGTGTGTGTGTGTGTGTGTGTGTGTGTGTGTGTGTGTGTGTGTGTGTGTGTGTGTGTGTGTGTGTGTGTGTGTGTGTGTGTGTGTGTGTGTGTGTGTGTGTGTGTGTGTGTGTGTGTGTGTGTGTGTGTGTGTGTGTGTGTGTGTGTGTGTGTGTGTGTGTGTGTGTGTGTGTGTGTGTGTGTGTGTGTGTGTGTGTAAGAATACTGTTGCCCAGTGGCCAATCCCATGGTGGCTGTGTGGGGCATCTATTTGGAGAAGGAGCAGCAGCAACCTGCTAGGTGTCTTGTTAATCTCCCCTGGCCGTGCCTGCTGACTGAGAGTTGGCTGTCTGCATGGCAGCTTTAGCAAAGAAGGCTTGCCAGATTCGTCCTTTTGACCCAAGGTATGCTTAAGCATAGCTGCAAGGTCTTGCTTGTTGCGTACCTCCCCGTCGCCGCCTCCGTGCAACTGGATTGCGGCTGTGTATGCACGTGTAAATGAGTGTGCACATGTTTGTGAGTGGGTAGGTGGGTGTTTACGCATGTGCTTATGCTCATCATGCTCGAGCATCGAGAGCTGTTAACCGTAATGCCTATGCTTTTTGTCCGGGCCCCTGTCCGAATAGGTCCCCTGTCATCCATTTTGACATCAGATATGCTGTGAATGGGTTTCTCCTTGCCATTATGCAGTCGATATTGCTGCAGACTTGACAAGCCTTAGGAATCTAATGAGGCTACTTTGACATAATAGGAATAACAGTAACACAGACCTGTGTTTTGCCCTAAGTGAGCTAAATTTCTTTCTAGTCGCGAATGTGCCAGAGAGTGGATACTGAGCAAACGTCCTTTACCACCAGCACTACGCATCATTTTTGGCTGCAGAGCTGATGCACGGTGGCAGTCTTTAGGTAGATGCCTAAAAAGAAGATGACCTCATTCGTGAAGCCATGCACCCTCTGCACTTGTGGAAGTAGACTGACAGCGCCCATGCTAGTCCTTGCTGCTGACTGGCAGTGCTACTGTCTCCATTGGCTTACTACTGCCACTGCCAATGTTTGTACTATGTCGCGAAGTATCTCAGCAGTGGCAGCTGTAGCTTTCTGTGGTATCTACGTTCGTGATGTAGTCACCCAGTTGTGAAAGCTCAGCCGATGCTGCAGCCAATCGGTTTACTGCTGCTGCCAGCCATTATCACTGCTCGCGCACACACACACACACACACACACACACACACACACACACACACACACACACACACACACACACACACACACACACACACACACACACACACACACACAGCTTTTTACACTAGTGTCTGTTAATCTCTCGGCTACTCTTTTCAGTCCATCCTTCCTCAAGTGCCTCTAGTTTTGCTGGTGCCTTATACCAGAAGGGGCAGAAAATGGCTGGCATGCTTGGCAGCATTGCATTAGGCGATTCTCCTATGTGCCCAACCTATAAGGTGGCTTCTGTGTTGGTTTCGCTGTGATCTTATCGATGTTTCTGCACGACTCATGCTGCAAGTATATGGTCGTCGTGCTGAAACGTAGTGTCACGCAGCAGATCTGGTTCATTCAGATCGAGCCTTGCCTATGCAGTGCATGTGTGAGGGCTCCTCGGAGTGATATGCTCCTGCTCTAGCCCGGCCAGCTTCTGCTTGCACGGTAGTGGTGTGTGCGCACGAGGTGTCTTCCTTTCTGCTCTTGAATTTTCAGCATTCAAGGACTCTGTCGTTGGTGTCGATTCTGTATATGAGCACAGATTTCGTGAGCTTGTTGCATTTTTACATTAACAGGCGATGCCAGATAGCTGGCTTGTTTTTTCTTTCCTGCCTTAACCAGAGATAAAAGCTACGTAAACAGGAATGTCACGTGCGACCATGACGATCAGCACTCATTAGTTGCCATGCAGTCTTAATCAAGCAATTAATGTGAGAACAATGATTAGCTAACAGATGTTTCTAGAGTCTAAATGTGAATATCTCGGACCATGAAGCATTGTTTGGATAAAGTTCTTTCTGTAGAAATTTGGGCTTTCTGTAGAAGTGTGACTGACTACACAGTTACTGGGTTATTGTCAGTTTCGGAAATTGAACTGCAGCCTTTTCCTTTTAATGACGGTTATTATGGTGAAAGGTAATTATGCAGAACATGGCATAGCTCAATTGCCTGAATATACTCAACACTACTAGCCATCAGCTCCAAAGTAAGCTGGTCAGAGCGTTCAGAGCAACATAGCTCATGATGCTGGTTGCTCCAAGGCATCTGCCAATTTAAAGCAGGGTATAATCTTGCATTTCGTTTGCTAGCACTTATGCCAGCTCTTGCAGTAAGCAACTGCTTGTTGGCAAGCTAATGTCCGCTCCCCGACTGTTGAGTGGCCTACAGTGGTGCATGTAAAGAGGCAATTTCTCTTATACCTAATAGCCAGCATCGTAACCCGGACCGCACACTGCTTTGCTTGGGGCAGTTGGAGTCTTCGGCTACTCTGGGTTACAGCTGGAGCCAGAGAAAGCTGGCACGTAGGGACAGGATGCTTGGTCCAACTGTTGTCCAAACATTATTGGCTATATGCAAGAGGACAGGCTTGTCAAGCTGCGCTCGCTTACAGTTGTGTAGTTACAAGCGCTGCTCGAGGTAGCCAATGGGGGCATGCCGTACTGGTCGTGCATACAACTGCCTAACCACAGGACGGTGCTGAGTTGAAGCCCACTTGTTTTTGGCTGTTGCTTTTTGTTACGAGCAGATTGCACCTGGCCGGCTCGGCGTGATCGTTATGGTGATTACACCCAACGTTCTTATCTGTAAAATGGTTTCTGGCTGAATATCAGTCATTTTGCCTCCACCAGTCATCTGATTGTGTTATTATTGCTCGGCTGAGGGGATTGCTCCATTGTTGTGCTGTGATTCTCGGGAGGGGATCCGCACTGACTGCTGCTGCCTTGCACACGTGGGTTGTAATTCCTTCCATTTGTCCCTGCTAATTTGGATGCCAGCAATGAGTGCGTTGTGGCTCAAATTCTGCCTAATTGTTTTGGCACTGCAAATTGCTGCCATTCTATTGACGGCAATGGCAGTTATCTCCTTGCAGTCAACTATTCTCTTTCTTAAGTACAGGACAATGAACGTTTCATGTGTATGTTGCTGAAGTAGTTTTTCGGAATTCTATAATGCCTAATCTGTAGTGAGGAACCATATTACATCATTTATGTCAGACTATGTCAGCCTTGGCTTCTCATCAAGCAGCGCATGGATTCCGATGTCCTGCCACTCACTTTTCTGTGCCTTCTCTTTGTGCTGCAACGTGCTCGTAGTAGGCCCCTTTTCTAATTTCAGCGACCCACACTCTGGTCTCTGCCTGAAATCAGCATGGTGTATCGCTATTTAGGCCTATTTAGTCCTGTCAGATTGTCTGCACCTGCTGCTTCTCTTGCTGCTGGCTCTCCCGTGGGCGTGCATCTCTGCAACAGACTAAGCAGCTGCCGTGAATTGGTGTTTGTCTTATCCTAAGAGCAATTTTCAGCTCGACGTCTTTGTTGCTCTATAATTTCGTTTATTTGGGTTAGTAAATGATTCTGCTTGGTTATACCGGACAAAGAGGCCCAGGCAATAGCTCCTGGGTGGCTATGATCGGCAGCATGCCTGTCACTGCAGCTAAGCTTGTGCTGTGTGGTAGCACCTGTGTGTTGTCTAAGGTCAGATGCTAAACGTCTCTGTCCATTAGGTGTGTGGCCGTGCCAAACCTCTTCGATGCTTGAGGCAATGAAGTAGCTGTCGAAAAGTGACATGTCATTTTCAGGTCATGCGCCCGGTTGCTGGACATATGTCTGGGCCACCAACTTCGGCTGCTTCACCACCAACCATAGTGCTATCCACACCGACTCCAGCCGGAGGCGAACAGCTGGTTGAGCAGCAGCTTCGATCTATTGAAGCAGCACTCACAACAAAGTCAAAGGTAGATATTTAATAATGTGGAGCCGATCGTGGTGCTGTTAATTTAGTCCGTGCGCGATTTCCTGTCGTACACTTGCTCTTGGTCCAGAGCATGTTGGACTGCTCTGGATGGGTGCTTCGAGTCACTGGGACGAGGTGTTATATGTAGGCATCGTTCACCGCCCTAGGCAGCCATGCTTGTTCTGTGAAAACGTCAGAGTAGCAGAAGTCCAGCATAAACACTTACAGTGCTCAAACATACAGCAAAAAGTGTCCTGTGAGAAATTAATAAGATAAGATACCCACAGCTTGCGTCAAAGCTCTTTTCATAAACAAACAGCTTCAGCCTCCTCATGCCATCTGGTCCTCTACTGACCGTAAATTAGCTGTTCCATTCCTATGCTTAAAGACCGTTGTGACAGAAGCTTTTGCTCTGAAGGTCCTAGACTGTGGAACTCACTTCCACAGTTCTTACACAGAGACATCTGTTCTCATGAGGCAGGATGCAAGTGTGGAGGTAGTCAGAGTCTTGGCATGTATGCAGCTTTGCCACTGCAAGGTTCTACTACTGGTCGGGGCTGATGCATGTGCTATCAAAAACTAAAACGTTTTCTGCTCTTTGCAAAAATGCGTTGCCGTGCATGCTGACGTGGGAGATGAGCTAGCGTTTATCCTGGTTATCGGCACGGCAATCTCGATTTGTGAATCGGTGTGTGAATGCATTAGCCAGAGAGCTGCTCTCTGGCAGCCTAAAGCTCTGGCAGAGGCAAGGAGGCCTCTGGGAGAAGTCTGTAACCTTATGTATAAGGCCCGTTGGTAAACATTTCCTAAGAGCTTAATTTGATCAATACACTTGCTGGAATTAAGTACTACATTGTTTGACACTTGGCTCTGTTACATGGCATACGCTTGAATGTTGCTGGCAATAGCACTGCCATGTCGGTCTCCACGGTACACTCCCTAGCTGCAGCCTGGTGCTAGCTGTCAGCATGTGACCATGCTAGAATGAAGGCGGTGATGTCACTGGCAAAGCAGTCTTACTCTGCATAATCAAGCGGTTTTTTATTGTAATAAGCAATTTTCACCCATTCTGCACTCAGTTCGAACGTATATTTAAAATGCTTGCAGATGCTACAAAGCTTGATTCCTAAGCTCGGCTGTCGTGAGCACTTCTACTGCCATATTACGCCATTTATGTCAGACCTGCGTTGGCTTCTCATCAAGCAGCGCATGGATTCCGATGTCCTGCCACTCACTTTTCTGTGCCTTCATTGTCTCACTCCGAATCATATGGCTGAGATACCAAGTCGTTGGGCTTCCCCTCACACCATCTGCTTCTATGGCTCTGGCCTGATAGCTGTGCTTCAGGACCAACTTCCTATCCTTTGGAGACACCAAATATTCGGAACTAGCTCCCGACTGAGATCACGACATCCCGTGTCTTGACGTTGAAAACAAACCCTAACTCTTCCCTTCGTAGCCTTTGCTCAGCAATGTGATGTTTGTTCTTAATGTGCTTATTAATTCTGCAAGTATACACGTTCTAGTATCACTAATCGATAGATATTCTTCCTTCCCGGCCTGCTGCTTCCCAGCCTTTACTCTATCAATGCGATGCTTGCTCTCAATGTGCTTATCAATTCTGCAAGTGTATACGTTCTAATATCACTAATCAATAGATATTCTTCCTTCCCTGCCTGTCGAATAAATTCTGGTATATAATATGTTCATATATTATAGAATTTACGTTCACATTGTAAGTGAGGTCTAGCTGGATGTGGGGTTACAACTTAAAGTGATTCCTTCACTGTACCTGTTATCGACTGCCACATACTTCATGTATATAACACTATGTGATGCCTTTTTGGACGAAGCTTTAGCTCTCTTAGGATACTAGAAAAATATATTATTAGTGTTACAATCGTGGCATCTGGTTACGTACTGTATCTTCATCTGTAACTCCACAGAGCCACAAAGACTAAGTGAGTGTCCCACTGGAGAGTTTTGTATAGCTCACTGCTCACTCGCAGCCTATGTGGCTTTCGGTACACATTCGGTAGCCAGCAGACTTTGTATCTCACGAAACAAAGAGAAAGTACGAAGCATAGCTGAGTCAGGAGAGCAGTTGAGGTTGTGAGTAGCCTAGAAGTGACAGCTCGGGACAGCTGGAAAGGATGTTCCACCATCAGCAGCAGGAGAGTAGATGTCGTTGCATAATAATTGTGGAAGTGAGTAGCAAGAGACTTGGTCTGACCATTGCCATCATTTTATCAAAACTGTGTGCTCTCAGCTAGCCATGCACCGGTATGGAGCCAGCATTGTATGCTCTTTCAGCTGCAAGTTGCAGAAGCCGAAATTGAAGAGTACACACGTCTGCATGTGCTGTTCATCGAATGCGAGGCTGCCATTCACGATATGCAAGCAGCCGCTGGGACGGCCAGCTCTGACACTACAGCTGCTCTGGCAAGAAGACTGAACTTGCTCAAGGTCGGCTTGCAGTTAGACTTGTGTTCACTACGATGGGAAATCAGCTTCGATGATTTGCAACTGTTTCAACTTTGTGACAACTGTAGAGCTGGTCGTGCTGCTAGTGTTTCGGTGTCGTCTAGCTCCCTAGATCTGCTGGATTAATTAGCTCTCAGGGTATTTGCAATCACTCATGCCCAAATAGCTAGCAAATGCATTGGTACCTGCATAATCTTCCATGCCATCGATATGCAATCAAGCTTGACTATAGGATCCATCCAGGGGACCATAATGGTGGGTAAGTGGAGAGGTGGCTGTTATGTAAAGGTTAAATAAGCATGAATGTTGATGCCAGAACTAGACAAGAGTGTTGCGAATGAGATGGTGCCACTTATATAAGGGCAGCACCTATCTCAGGTTTGATTGATTGTAGAGCTATGCTTCAAGTACCTGCTGCTGCTGACAGCAGGTGGTATAGGCTGTGTCCCTCAATTATCTCGTGTGGCCGTCTAAGCATATGCCCCTCAAAGTTGGAGCCACTAGCAAAATAAGAATGATCACAACTCTCCAGTGCCACCGTCTAATAATAGGTATGATGATAATAATAGTAAGACATTGTTCAGCACCCTAACAGAGCTAAATCGTTTTCTAAGCACTTTGCACTTTGCTGGAAAGTAAGCCCTTCTAATTCCGGCAGCAGGTGTGGTAGCACGCGATGCTTAGCAGAGATAAATAAGTTGCCGGTGGGAGTCGAAAAGGCTGCTGCAGCCGCCTGCAACGTAACCTGCAACGTAAGAGCAGGCAAGTTTAAGCTCATTTAAACTCATTTAAAGCAGCAGCAGCTCGCTTGGACAGATCAAGCGCTATCGGCGGTGTTGGCTTTGCAATGCTGAGTAATACGTGTCATGTTCACCGTCCATTCGTCGGAACTTGTTGCACGTTCAGTATGTGCCGACCTTGTCAACTTTCGTTTGCCCCTTCTCGGGCTGAATGTGCTGGCGAATAGCTTCGCAGCTTCAACTGTCAACGGCTCGGTCTGCCTTGGGCTGGGTGAATTGGCAGCAGCTATGGCGGGCATTTCTTTGGTAGACCATAGAGGCTGTCTGGGGTGCATCCAATACCGCGTGGAGGTTTTTTTTTACAGTGGAGGCTAATGGCTTCCCGTCGGTGAGTCAGGCTGCCCCCAACCAAAGCTGCTGACGTTCGTGGCTTGCCTAGCCGAGAAAACCTCCTTTGGTGCTCACTCTATACATGCCCAGTAGCATCTTTTGGGTGGCAACAGAGTTTTCAGCGAGTGGTTACAAGATTTGGAAAGGGGCTACTCAAAGGGGCTGGCTGGTCGTGACGACTTATTTGTTGATCTGCTTAGAGATGTTTCATCCGGATGGAAGCTATCGTGGCTCGTTGTGGACAGCGCTAAAAAAAAAGCTTGCACATTCAGGATCGGTTGTCAGACGGCGACTGTCATTTTTTTGGTAAAGAGGCCAATGGTGGGCAAAAGAGGTCAAGGGGAGCATGTGAAGCTCTTGGGTGCCACTCGGTTTCCCCCACCTTTTTTTGGATCCACAGCTTCTGGCTCTCGAAATGGGAGTAGTTACATTCTCTTAGATTGGCAGCTTTAAAGATGCATCTGGGCAGTGTGCCTTCGATGTAGAGCTTCGGGCTCTTACGAAATGAGGAATGACATTTTTGTAGGGGCCTAAATCCATTAGTTATCAAGTACCCATAAATCGTCGTGGAAGTCAGTGGGCCTACCAACTGCTTTAAGCTGGACAGTAGCCCTATTTCGAAAGCCAATATGTATGAGAGCAGGCCAGTACCCAGAAGCTCAGGTTAACCCCCCAAGCAGGCACACCCTGGGTCTTAGCACGTGGGGTAAGGTGCTGCTCTTCATGACCCAGGTTGTGGTATCGAGTCCATTAAAGCTTCTGCCCTTGTATAAACGAGGCTGTCAAATAGGCTAACCCTAACTCATAGAATGAGTAGCTGGTTTGCCAACGAAGCATGGAGCTCCCCACTTTCCAAAGGCCATAGACATGCCCTCTTTTCCTGCCTGCATCGATTCTAGTGCTAAGCCCGTGTTATACTTAAAACTTAGATTCTGTTGTTGCCTCCTTGTTCACCATAGAAGCACGCATGCCTTAGATTGATCAGAATGCTGCTGATAGCAAATGAGTGCGTTGGCTGCTGACCTTACGATCGCCTGTGCTTTGGCAGCATTTGCTAGGACCGACGGCATGGCTGGCCTCTGTACTATTAGCATTATCTTGCATCTCTGAAGGGCATTGTTCAGAAACCGAAGATGAGTTCCAGATAGTCGTGCATAGTTGTTACGAGGCACCAGCCGCTGCACTGCATTGGGTCAGTGCCACTGGTACTTTCTGCTTGAATGCCATCTGGGTTTTTGTTTGGATTTTTTATTTTCTTGCACCAGCCCAAGCCAATGAGACAGTGAGCTTTTGCGCAAACCCAACCACTGCCTACGGCCTGAATGAGCTGCTGTGTGACACCCGTGTTAGCAGTGTGGCAGCCAGCTGCCTCACTGTTGGCATCCAGTACGTGGAATCCATACAGCAACTCAGCATCCCCTTCTTAACCTGCTTTGGCTGCGGTTGGTCGTCACTCTTTGTCAAATGCATCAGTGCAATGGATTTCCTGGAACCGTTGCTGTGTGCACTCCTCCGCCAGTGTTCTTTCTTGTTGCACGCAGTAGTGATCTTTGCTGGATCAAATGGCAGCATGCTGACCGTGAGCGCTGAGCATGCCGAAGCATTTGAGGCATTTGAAGCGTTTTGAAAGATGCACTGTGCGCGCACCTTCGCCAGTCTTATCCCTCTCTACCCCTTCCTCGTGTATTGTGCGCAGTCCTATGTATTGGGCAGACCTGAGGCTGGCTCATTACTCCTCTCCTGCGTAGCATCCTCTTTGTGGCCTAGTGGAATTACAGAATAGTTGCTGCTGTGATGGCAATGGCAGAGCCTGGTGTGGGGAGGGGGCATATGACTTCTCAACCTTTCTTCAATGACCTGAGCAGCACCTAAACTAACTTCCTCGACCGTCACCAATGTTACTCTTGTGGTCAATGAGCAACCGAATGAGAGTGTGTGTGCGTGCGTGTGTGTGTGTGTGTGTGTGTGTGTGTGTGTGTGTGTGTGTGTGTTGTGTGTGTGTGTGTGTGTGTGTGTGTGTGTGTGTGTGTGTGTGTGTGTGTGTGTGTGTGTGTGTGTGTGTGTGTGTGTGTGTGTGTGTGTGTGTGTGTGTGTCAAAGGAACACTTTGATTGTTCACTATAATTTTTCTTTACTTGCATGTCTTGCTCCCCAGCACAAAAATCCAGGCTTAGCCCCTGGAAGGTGGTGCCAACTAGCCAGTCCATAGATAGGCTACTTCCTAAAAAGTGACCACCCCACCCTTTTCTCCTCGCCAAAATCGCAGGCTCTCCGTGAGGAGCCCACTCCTTAGGCAGAGCCTGTGACTAGGGGGAGGTAGGGTAGGGTTAGTGGAAGCGTTGGCTAGCTCCATTAAGAGCGATCCGAGCGAACAAGTGGCAGCAGGCTGCTATGCTGCTTCGCCAAACGATGCAAGATCGAAATGCTCATCATTTCTTGGTATCAAACGTTGGATGGAATAGTGGGCCACTTTCTTTGCCGATTTCGGATGCAACCTAAAGAGCTCCGGAGATAGTAGAATAGCATGTGATCTTTACTCGGCGGCCCCATTCAATGTAGGCTCATCTTTAAATCTGGTGCATAGGTGGTTGTATGTAATGTGCGGTCTGCGTTTGGCAGGCCAGGGTCGAGCTGGTGCAACTAGCTCTGTACCTACCATTCGCCTGACGGTCGAGTTTCGTCGGACGATCGAGCCGTGGCTGAGCCAGCCAGCTCAAGCTCTCCAGCTTTATCTCGAGCAGCTGCTCTGTTCGAGCTAGGCTGCCAGGAGCATGGGATGATTAGCAGCAGCAGTTGGGGGGGTTGCCAGTGCAACGCGTGCCATTGCGCCAGCCAGTGCATCGGGCGCCGTAGCGCCCTGCGGGCGGCTGCTTTCCCAGCAGCCTAGGCCTACCCTTTGTCCAAATTACTCAAGTCTTGCAAGTCAGCTCGACGATGGAGTCCCAGCAGTGGCCACGCAGCCACTGCTGGAATTCCTCTGGTTATTGCTCCCTCCGCCCCCAAGTTTTCAGGGTTTGCTGGCAGCATCATTCGTGGCCATTTGCCTAATTTGTTTAGGACTGGGTATACTTTCATTTCTTGCCTGTCGTCGTGGCTTCTATTCTTGAAAGGCAGCATTTCGTGATATAGGTCGTGGGTTCGAGTCCATCAGCAAGAAATTATGTATCCTGCCCACTGCAAGCGGGATTGATAGATAACTACTTCGGCTCTTCTGCTGCTATACAAGCGAAGCAATTGGATCATCTGACCTTTGCTTGTCTTGTAATTAAGAGATGTTTTGGGTCAGTCCTTAAAATGACAATCCGATCCTCATCTGGAGTCGAGGATGCATTGCACTCACCCACTTCTAGTGACTCGGTGGCGCTGAGCACCACACTGTCCTGCCGTTGTGCATTAATGATGGTTCAGTGGAAAATTCTACCACCGGTTTTATTCTAACTGGCAACATCATGATCCAGAATCCATAGCCCCACCAGTAGGCCCTCCCACCGAATGAGGTTACGGTAGTTTTGAGGCCTTGGATTCCATTTTCTGACTTGATTTGCGCTGCTTTGTCCTTTAATTATGTTCAGCCTTGAGTCAAGTCCTGCCGTGTTCATTTAATTTTAGCCATTGTACATAGCTGCAGATAGTCCTAGCTCCACTAATTCCACACTGCTTACAGAGACTCTTAACCTGCAATTGGCTCTATCAATGAGCTCTTAACCTTCCAGCTGCATTTCGACTGCTAGTGGAGAGAGTACAAGAAAGGAGATAAATGAAGAAAGCAGAGAGCAAGGGGGAATGAGCCCGAGAGAGAAGAGAGGGGAACGAGATGACAGAGTAAACAGAGGGGTAGAGAGAGGGGGAAGAAAAAAGATATAGAGAGAGAGAGAGAGCAAGGAGGGATAGAGAACAAGAGAAGAGAAAAAAGTGAGAGAGAGGAGGGAGTGGTGGGAGTGGTGGGAGATTAAAGAAAGATTGGGATATTGGGATAGATGGAGAGAGAGAGAGAGAGAGAGAGAGAGAGAGAGAGAGAGAGAGAGAGAGAGAGAGAGAGAGAGAGAGAGAGAGAGAGAGAGAGAGCAGTAAGCAAGCTCAGTACAGCAGTAAGCACTGCTGTACTGAGCTTGCTCAGTGCCAAGACCCCAAGTCCACACCTTTGCCACAACACAGGCCGTTGCCGGTGCCTATTGTCTGTCGTTGCCTTAGCATACAAGGACTCCTATTGAATTTCTTTTTTGCAGCCTTTTTATGTTTCGAGCCGATGGCTGTATCAGTGGCAGATCCCACCTTAGGAAGCAGACCGAAGTAAAATAAGCTGTCTCGACAAAAGCAGCCACTTGGATATCTGTGCAGCCGGCCGCACAGGTGGTAACTCGAAACGGGTGGCTGCCCCTAATTTGTCGATTATCAGGAGTTCAGAGGGTCTTGATGGCTGGGAGGGCACGGCACCGACCCTCCCACCGCACCGTCCCTGCTCCAGTGCAGCCGGTAGCTGCCACGGCTCATGGTACGAAGCTTAGCGGCTCACTTCTTATAGCCGAGCAGACGTCCGGTGCTGCCTGCCAGCCAGCGGCAGACTGTTGCCGTGAGCCGGGCTGCCCGACCGCAGCAGCCAGTGGTAGCCGTCATCAGCTCTTCGCGATTGTTGTCGTCGGCAGCTTTGATTTGTTCCTCGAGCCGGCCCATCCAGCCTTCCACCGGCGTCACGTTACAGGACCAGTACCTGCTGCAGCCGATCGCCGGCTCGTTTGCCGCGCCGCCAGCGGCAGTGCAGCAGCCGGCCACGGCCACTCTTCCATTGTCTTCCGCGGCAGCAGCGACGAAGAGGGACAGCACGGCCGACAGGTGGCAGCGCTACGAGGCTCTTACCGAGCGCTCGGCCACTTGGCTCACCGAACTCGAACGAAAGCTGGCCATGGCCACACCGGCCGAAGCCGGTCTGCTCAAGGTATGCAGCTAGCAGTCTTCTGGCGGCAGGCTGCTTCGGGCGGTGGCTGTCGAAGCCCTCGAGGCATCGCCAAGCAGCAGTCCTGCGGCGGCCTTGCAGGACTGCTGCCTCGGATCTCTGCGCAGTGTTGAGCGCTTGCCTGGCGGCACTAGATAGTGAATGTCAGCTGCCGAGCGGCGCACGTGACAGTCGTGCCAGCCAGCGAGCAAGCCAGTAGATCGTCTGCTGCCATCACCCGTGACTTTTCGATAGGTACATGGTGGTCGGTAGATTGAGGGGTTTCGAGCAAGCATGGCAAAGCGCTGGCTCGGGCCCGTTAGTGTCGACAAGCGGGATCGGCTCCTCGGCGCTTTGTTGCTGGCCGAGTGCAGAGAATGCTGGCCGTTGCGAATGCGGTGCTGGCTCGCTGAAAAGCTGACGGTTGATGGCCGCTGAGCGTTTTGTCGATTCCCGATCGTGTCGATTGCTGTTCCATTTTCATTGGGGGCGCTTGCGCTAGCTAGAACTATGCAGCTGCATGAGCAGTTGGTTTTTCTTTTCTGCTCACTTATTAACCACTATCAGGCTTTCCTTCGCGTTGGCCCTGCGTGATCGGTGCCTTGGGCTCGTATTCTCTGCCGACCCGACAGCTCTTCCGTGCGCAGCGACGTCCGTCCCCTGGGTTGTGGCTGGCAGCTATAACAGTGCTGCCTGTCGTTCACCTGTCGGCTGCACTTCCGCCCGCGTCGCTGCAGGAGATCGAGGCCGAGATAGTCAAACGCCAGACTGACATAAATTCGCTCAACGACGAGGTGGAGATCCTCACCGAGCGCGACACGCCTCCGATGGACCGGAAGCTCCTGCTGCTCAACCAGCGCTGGGTGGCCATTCGCGCTCAGTTCGCTGCTCTCGGCTGCCCATCGTCGTCGTCGTCGCACTCTGCCGACAGCGGCAAAGCTGTCAACGGCTTGCAGGCGTCAGCAGCAGCAGTCACCACGTCGTTGTCGTCGACGGCCAGGTATGAGTACGCATCGCTGAACAGGCCTCAGAAGCCTAGGCCACAGCAGGAGCAGCAGCAGCAGTCCGGCTCGCTCGTGCGATCGGCGTCCCTGAAGGCGAAGGACAGCGCCGCCGTCAGGGACCTGGACGCCGTGATCGAGTCACTTCGGCGGTACCCGGAGTCGTCGTCGAATGGCGGCCCGGTGGCCGCCGCCCAGCTGGCAAGGGTCGCGTCGCTCGTTGGCTCTAGCACCTCAGCGGCTGAGCCTGCGCTTGCTGTCGCGGATGCAGCAGCAAGCGGCGCCGGAGGTTCCGGGCCCGCGTCGCTGGCCACCTCTGCGGGAAAGCGATTTTCTGTCTACGCCGGCACCTTTGTCGACGAGGTGCGAACGCTGCTGCAGCAGATCAACATCATCCAGCAGCAGCTCGATGCCAGCCAGATAACGCCGAACGAGTACACGCGGGAGAACTTCTCATCGAGCGGTGACATTCTGCGGGTGAGGAGGCCGCTTTGCCCTGCGGCCTTTTGTTTCCCTCGCGAAACAGCAGCCGCTCGATGCGTTTGTTCGGCAGCTGCTATGCGACAGTGCGATCCCCTCACTTCGACGGCACTTTGCACGAAGCCCACGTTTCCGGGGGGGGGAAGAGGCTGTCTATCGTGGCACTATCCTGGCCTTGTCCCCGCTCCCTGGTGCAAACATGGGGTGCTCCCTCGTCCTTTCTCGTCCACCTGCTCTGGCTTGGCTTGCCGCCGCCTCTGGCTTTTCACCTCTTTGGCAAGGATGCGTAGTATCGCACAGCACGAGAGCCAGCACCACGAGTGTGTGCGTGCATGCGTGCCTTTCGAATGGAGAGGCTCGAATCACCGATGCTCAGGCCGCTTCCGGCATGCGAAGGACTCACATTTCCGATCTTTTCACGTGAGTGCCGGCCTCGAGTGGTACTGCAAGGTCCTTGCACTTGTTTAAAAGAAGCTAAAAATGCGCCTGCTGATATCAGCATTTAGTGGGTCCTTGTGATTCGCCGTTGTGTGCTAATGCATGCTGACACTAACCGTATTTAAATGTTGACACTGGTGCATTTCACCTTTAACCATGTTATTGTTGTTGACATTGTGCCTTCTACCAGTAACCATTTGATCACTCTTCCTTTGCAGCAAGTGTAAAGTGCTTAGAAAGAGATTAAGTTCTCTTAGTGCACTATACAGATATATTAATGCTATTATTATTATTATTGTTACTTGTGGTGTGCTGCATCTGGCGTCGATTGTGGCATTGCAAGAACTTTGCCCGTGTGACCATTTCGTGTTGAGCCAGCCCATTCAAGTATACGCAAACACGCGCACAAACACACCCACGCAAGAGCATGCCCACCCATGCGTACCAGTGAGATGCCACAGTGCACATAGAGCCATCGCTGCAAACGATCCGTCTCGCGAACGAGCACCTGCCTCTCTCGCTGTGCACCTTCGAGCATCGTCGTGCCACTTTGCAGTCCATCTGGCAGACCATGGCAGCGCTGAGCGGCACCATCGGCGACGCCGAGGCGCAGCATGGCGCCGTACTCTCGAGCCAGGACTGCCACGACGAGGAAGCGCAGAGCGTCCGAGCAATCATGCAGCGGCTGCGCTCCGAGTGGGCGCACATCAACGCCGACTACATCGCCAAGAACAAGTGGGTGTACAGCATGCAGCCTGCTTGCATTCCTTGGGCGCTGCAGCGAGTGGCGTCAGGACAGAAGCTCTGAGAGACAAGACAGACAGAGGAGACTGGCATAGAGACTGACCGAAGCACAGAGGCAGCCATAAAGACAGGCGATGACAGAGAAGGGGTCTAAGACCAGGAGACAGTTTGAGACTGTGCAATAGATACATTGACTAGAAGACAGAAACAGTGACAAACAGATAGACTTGCAAAGAGACTGGCATGATGATGTGCGCTGCTACCCCGTGCCCACTCCACTCGAGGAGGGAGCATATGCATCTGCCACCAACTGGGCCGTGAGCTTTGCTTGTTGCCATTGAGCCTGCAATGGTCTTGTGCATAGGGACTTCCAGGAAACGTGCACCTTGTGGCAGCGCTATCAGAACGATTACCGAAGTCTTTCACAGTGGCTCGATGCGGCCGAGAAGACACTGCGGCGGACGCGTGCCAAGTCACCACCAGTGACGCCCTCGGTTGGATTGGATGCCAATGGAAACCGTAGCGTAAATCAGGTGAGAACGCATGTCGTGAGCGACTAATTGACCTCTGTTGAGTTGTTGTGCTGTCGGACTTCAGGCTCAGCTCAGTCACCAGAAATTAGCTGCCTGTGTATGAGCGTAGCACGTGTCGAAGCTTCAGTTAGGATGAGGTTAGGGTGCGGCGTCGTTAGACACCAGCATGGACACAGGTGGCTGCATGGCTCAGGTACACCCCATGACTGTGCAAGTGCTTCCGAGTAGCTTGGACTTTTGGCACTGTTATCCATAGTGCACTCAGCCATGGAATACGGGAATACATGGAAAAGGCTTCGATTGTTGTCAGAAGGGGATTCGTCTATTTTTGTTTTGGCCCTTGTTTGCCAGAAAACTTAGTTACCTTTGGCCTCGTGCTAACCTTACACTCACCTTGCTGTCACCTCACGTGCCGATTGGTTGATTGTTGTGCTTTCAATCGTCCACTCTGTAGAGTACGTTGACAGCTTCTTTCTATTAATTAGCTGGGGTGTTGATATTACATGAACGGTCGTATTGTTGTTGCAGCGATTAGTTATATGGGTGTGTAATGCTTTTGAGTGCCAGTATGAGACATCGAATGAAGCCAAGAAAGTGTAGCTTCCCGTGACTTTACCTTATGCGTCTGCTCTTTAAATTTGATTCTCATAAAGAGGATAGGCTGTCTGACAACTTTCTCGTGGCTCTTGTGAAGAGCATATATGCCTCTGATAGGCTGCACCCCTGAGGATAGGAAGTCGGGAAGACTGAAGCCTATGCCCTGCCAGTCATGCTTCGGTGTGATGTATTGTGGAACTGTTCTTGATCACTGAAGGTGATCAGGAAACTTGTTCGTCCCTCTGCTACTGCCTAGGTGGTGATAATGTTGGCAGATGTGCTTTGGGCCATCTTAAAGTGTGCCCAGTGCTTCCCAGAGGTCGCTGGATCGTTTCCAGCACGAGGCGAGACTTTTCTGGCACTTGATTCTGCCGAAACCTGCCTTTGGCGATCGGTTCAAATATTTGAAATTAGAGCTTCTTGCTTCTTGCAGGAGCTCGAGGACGACGTTCGGCAGCACGAGGCCGACATCGACGCCCTGTGCCTGCTCGCCAATCAGCTGGCTGCCCGGCTCCAGGCAGAAGAGGCCGAGCGCTTCATCAACCGACTCGACGCACTCGTGACGCGATCGAAGGCCGTTCAAGCCGAGCTCGACGGGCGGAGATCAAAGTGAGAGCACTCAGCCACTTGCGGATTTCTGCCGGCATGTAGATAGAGTGCTCGGCACTGATACACCGTAGACATTGCTGCGACGGGCGGCGGTGGACCGGCCGGGACCAGCAGCTCTAGCGCAGGCTCGAGCTCAGCTCGCGCTTGTGCAACCCGCCGAAAGACGCGCGCTGCCTGATAGAGCCGATAGGCCGAGCCGGTTTGGTCGTGGCACGCGCCTGCTCGGCCTGCCTGCTGATGCTACCGGCGCTCAGCGCATTGCACCGACCGTGCATGCTGTAGCAGCAGCCACCAGTCGTGCATGCTCGACACTAGTCGTCTGGGTGCGTGTGTGGTGCAGCCTGCATGGTACCCCGCGTTGCTCGTTTAGGTTCGTTGTACGACTGCGCTGCCTGCAATGGAAGCACTGGCTTGCCCTTGTTGGCAGCGCCAGGCTGCAGAGGTAAGTAGCTGCTGTGGCCAGGCAAATACGCTGCTGCTGCGGCCGCGATGATGTGGCCCGAAATTGGGCACGGCGGCCGTGAGACAGCTCGCAGGGATCTGCTGGCATGGTGTGCTCGCGGGCGCGCTCGGTGCAGGCTTAGCTGAGGCTAGGGCGGCTGCGTGCTACATTCTAGTATTGCACATGTCTCTATTAACGTGAACTCGTCAGTTGCAACTGTTTCATTAGCCTGTAGTGCATGCACAGGACTAGCGCTTCGGCTTCCTGGAGTAGCTGGTGCCGAGCAACATACACGCCGCTGCCGTGGCAAGTGTTTCTGTCGCTATCATTGCAAAACCACTCAGGATGTTGCTTCTAACGTGGATGTTCTTGCTGGCAGCTTTGGGACAGTTTCGTGTCGAGTGTTTCAGGAATGAGTCCTGCATGAAAAGGTGACAAGTGCCCCTCCCTCCCTCCCTCCCTCCCCCACCCCGAAAATCTCCAGCCGGCCCTTTCACAGGCCTGCCAACTGCTTTAGCCGGCCCCTGTGCTCATCAGCTCATAATCCGACCGGTAGTTAGAACCGTCCCCTTGCCCAGCCAGGGAACTAACTGATAGTGCTATCAGCCTTGACCTGTCGGCTGCAGTTAACTACTGATCCCCTGAGTTTGGCTGAAAGCAAACATTTTGCTAGACAATGGCACTGCGGTGAGGGGGTGAGTGGCCATTTTTTATGGTCTCGTACACGTTCAGTTTAAAGCAGGGTGAATGGGCCACCGAAAAAAGCCACTAGGTCACTGTAGGTGGCTATGAATATGGCTGCACGGCTAGTTTGCACATCCCAGAGGAATCCCAGCAGATGGCTTACAATCAGGCCAGTGCAATGTGCCTGCATCTGGATTTTGGGTTCAGTTGGATTTCATAGTTCAGTTTGATGCTATAGGTCAGTTGGACTCTTATCTTAACGTTGCTGGTTTGGCCCTGTGGTTTATGTGCTCTCCCCGACCAAGGGCGCGGTGAATGTAGGTGATGACCGAGGTCATGGGCTCGAGCTCTGTAGCATATGTAAAGTGCCTGAACAGAGATTTAAGTTCGCTCGTGGAGTTATACAAATGAATTATATTTTATTTATATATCTCCCGTAAATGAGATGGGTCTCAATGGGCAGCTCCTGCCTTCCTGTGGGCACTTCGTACGCTGATAAAGCAAGTGAATCTGTTGTCAGCCACCTCTGTGTCAGCCTTGATCTTACTTTTATGTCAGCCTAGGCCTTACTTTGTAGTCATGTTACTTGTTCTGGCACCAGAAAAAAATCACTGTCTGTAAGCATTATAACCACACTGGTTACTGTGACTGTGACTTGGGTGCACACACGTGCATTACCAGTGGCTGCCAAGCACCTACATCTAGTTTAGCCCAATGGTTAATTGGTGCTAGCCTCGACCAAAGTAAAGGAAAATGTATTTGGTGGTGAAGACCGTGCGCTCGAGCATATGTGAAGCACCTGAATAGAGATTAAGTTCTCTTAGGGCGCTATGCAAATGAATTTATTTATATTGTATCATGTTTGTACAGCTATGCTGTCTGCCTCTCGCATGATGGCTTCGGTATTTGTCACTAGCTGAAGCAACGAAACTGTGGTGTTGTAGCTTGGACAAAGAGGTCAACCTGGAGAAGCTACTGGAAAGCATTGATGATTTGATGTTCTGGTGTGACGAGACCGAAGTAATTATGACAATGGGACACGTAAACCTTGACCTTGTTCAGGTCACTGATCAGCTACAGAAAATCAAGGTAGCTCTCCCTCTCTCCCCCAACCCTCTGTGTCATCGATAATGCAACGAAAGCAGCTATGCAAATCTGATAGCTGACATACCTGTTTGGTACCTCACTCCTTGTGGCTTCCTTCAAGTCATATATCAAGAAAGCCGGCCAGCCTGCAGCTTTGAACATGAGTTTGAACATGAAAAATGCTTGCTACTTGAGTTTAAAATAGTGTATCTGATTGATACTTAATTCGGCCTTCGATTGTGGGCTGATACATTGGGGGGGGGGTAGTCGAGGAAGTGAGTAGAATGGTAGTAGCAGCACACAATGGCTGGAAAGGATGTGCCAAGTAGACATCAGTAGAGGACATGTCGTCATTTCATAATAATAGTAGAAGTGAGTTCCCGAAGTCTAGGGCCAACACAACAAAAGCCTCTGTTGCCAACAGTGTTTATGCAAAAGAATGGAACTGCTAATTTATTGATCATAGAGGAGGGCATGAGGAGGCTGAAACAGGTGCAGTAGATCAGCTGAGTATGAAGGAGCCAAGCCGTGGCAGCTCCGGTGGGTCATATAAGGAATTCTGCTCTGCGCCTGTTGATCAACCAGGAGCTTTCGAAGCTCCTTCGGCAAAGAGAAGCGTTGGATTTTTTCCCAAGCTTGCAGTCATATTCATCACCAGCTATATATGCCTACTAAAGGGCCCTCAGCAGTAATCTTTTGTGGATGCACATGTGCTTGGCTAAAATACGTGAGCCGCATTTGCATGATGCATTTGTGTGGCCTCTTCTAATCCAGCATCTATATCTCCTTATAGCGTTTCTTAACATCTCCCGAGTAAGACCTCCATCTGCTCAGGTAGCCCTAGCTGTATTCGCTTGCTAGCCTGGTCAGCCATCAGAAGACTGCATTGGAGGAATAGGCTTTCACACATCAAGCTGCAGTACGATGAATTTACGTGGATTTACCTGACTACGTCAATCATGTGACCCTCGGTACCCACCTATAATACTACCATTAAGACAACACTCTTCTTGGATGCTGTTGGGAGCGAGGGGTTGACTGTTTGCCGATGCCAGGATTTAAAGGACTGCAAAAATTAAAAAGAGACCAAAATATGTAGCAAAACCGAAATGATTAATAACAAAAAGGTATTTTTAAGCACTGTGAGATAGCTAAATCTCTTTCTAGGCACTGTATATGTGTAGCAAAGAAAGCATACCAATTGTTTAGGGATGTCCAGCTTTGTATCACCACACATAATAAGCACAGAAAAAAATACTAGCTGAATCAACAGCCTCTGTTGTATAGCGACAGCAGAGCCTTTACGGCTATCACCACTGCTTGCAGCGGCAATAAAGGACTGCCAACCGCAGGATTCGAACCCACGACCTCGGTCGTGAAAAGCAACCGTCGTACCTATTGTGCCATGACGGCTCACAGCAGAAACTAGTATTCACACGGTCCCAGCAAATGTGGCAAGGAATCGGTGGGTTTTAGCTTTTTCCAGTCGGGGGATGCCGTAGCATCAGTCGAGTGAGTTTAAGGCTTTGGGAGCATATGAACTTTGGTCAGAGCCTGCAAACGATTTGTGGTACGTCCGAAGTGTGGCTAAACGATTTGAGTCAGAAAAGCAGGTTAGAGGCATAGCTAAACGACTTGAGTCGGTAAGTCAGGTGGTATGTTGCCTCGCCTGATAAGAAATAGTTAGGATAGCTTGGCTGGAGCAAGCTATCGTAGGTGCCTAAAAGTGAGCGACAAAACCTTGATGTCGATGCGCTGCCTGATGTGAAGCCAGTGAGGGTCGGTGAGAAGTTGCGTGGTGTAGCAGTTGCAACATTCACGACAGACAAGCCTAGCTGTAGAGATGTGCACTATCTATAAGCACCTTATTGTAATGACCGGGAAACCTGCAAGTAGTGAGCTATAGAAGACAAGACATGATGTCACAGATGCATGGACGTGGAACCAGCTTGGATGTGGTATATTTGTCTAAGATGGCCCGAATTCTGCAATATTGGCTAGGTGTATGGAGACAAACTTTGCTGTGGAGATGATGAGGTCGTCTAGTGACAGGTTATTTTGGAACAGGACATCCAGATTGCTTGAAATGTACTACTGGAGACGTGCTGGCCTTGCCTTTTTTGAGGGTCATTGTTTCCGATTTCTGAGTAACACTGAGTTTGGCTGTAACTAGGAAGTTGCATTTTATTGTCATTCAATTTGAGAAAATTTGCTTCCACCCATATGCAAATGGTGGAAAAACATGCAGCAACAGAGTATCTACACACGATGCCATACCGAATGCCACTTCACCCACTTTCTTCTTCTTCTTCTCACATTCATGGTTTTTCTGCTAGCATTACTAGACTTTTGGAGGGTTTTGGCAGCATACCAATCCTTTATGCTGTGCTGTATTACTGCTGTGTGTTACAGATCATTCTTAAGCAGCCATCTTATCTAGTGCTAATTTGTCTACCTTTACTTGCTTAATCCAACTCTCCTCGAGTGCTCTATGCAGTAGCACAGTGCACCCGAGAAGGAAGTTTGGGTTTCCATAATTTGGGTACAACTTTAATCTTATCGATTTCTTGGTCGGATTTGCAGGCAAGGCTAGTCGAGCTTCCAGCTAAAGCTAGCCAACTGGGAGCAGCTGTTTCACAGCTGCGGAACTTGCTACAGCAGAGGCCTCAGCTGACGAGCAGTCTTGACGTTAGCGACGTGCAGCGTATCGAAGCTGATCTTATAGAAATAAGTGACAAATGGCAGACAGTAAGGGTGTCACGCTGGTTGGAGTGCGGCATTGCGAACGCCTACCCATGTAGGCAGGTTTTTGTTTAGCATCAATCCTAAAATTTCAATCAATCCTTTCCTTGCAGGTGCATCGGGATCTGAGAAGCAGGCAGCAGAGGCTGTGCGACGTTGCCTCGTCTGTTAAGCTGTTTAGTGAGGAAATGGCTACTCTGTATGCCTGGCTGATGTCAGCCACAGCTGCGGTCAACAATGGTGCAGCACTGCAATCGGTGCTGCCGACAGCAGAGGTGATGAGTCATATTGAGTAGACATTGCGGTCAGAAAGTTTCAAATTGGTACAATGTCTGTACAAGTATAGTTATATTCCGTTCGTGATGTGATATGCTTACCTAGCTTGCTTCGAGTTTTTTCAATCAATTGCCCTTTGTCTTCTGAATGGAGTACCAAGTCTGCCTCCTAAATGCACAAGCTCTATAGCACAGGAGCTGGTTTTCAGAGTAAGCCTAAGGAAAATACTCGTAGTTACAGACGGATTTCATTTAGTTTCTGGCTACAGCCAGCACGTTTACTTTAATTGGCCCATTGGCCCTTGTAACTCTCTCTGTCTCTCTCTGTCTCTCTCTGTCTCTCTCTCTCTCTCTCTCTCTCTCTCTCTCTCTCTCTCTCTCTCTCTCTCTCTCTCTCTCTCTCTCTCTCTCTCTCTCTCTCTCTCTCTCTCTCTCTCTCTCTCTCTCTCCTCTCCTCTCTCTCTCTCTCTCTCTCTCTCTCTCTCTCTCTCTCTCTCTCTCTCTCTCTCTCTCTCTCTCTCTCTCTCTCTCTCTCTCTCTGCTTCTCTCTCCTTCTTAGCATAGCCTGGTCGACACGAGCAAAATACTAAGCCTGCCTTCGTCTCTTCCTCCAATCAGAAAGTCTCTGTCTAACTGCAGCTTCATCAGCTTCCAAACATCTCGGTGTGCACTGTCGAGCAATCGGGAGGGAGAGACAGAGAGAGAGAGAGAGAGAGAGAGAGAGAGAGAGAGAGAGAGAGAGAGAGAGAGAGAGAGAGAGAGAGAGAGAGAGAGAGAGAGAGAGAGAGAGAGAGAGAGAGAGAGAGAGAGAGAGAGAGAGAAGAGAGAACACACTGCTTAGCTTTTCTTAATAGTTGATACTGTTTTGGGAGTGGCTTCGTTGTTGGCATTGTGCATCAAGTATCAACTACCGTCAAGTATCAACTACCGTATGTGGTGTCGGGTTCTGAATGTGTTCGGTGTGATTATGCCTTCCCTTCTCCCGAAGCGAAAAGTAGCGTGCTGTCTATGGTATGGGTACTCGGCCTAAAAATCATTTTTTTTAGTCAAGCATGCTGTCTGGAAAAGCCGAAGGGTCTCGCCTCTAGAAGGAAGCTTAGACCTCAGAGATCTCCCGGCCCCATCCTGCTAGCCATGCTGAGGTTTTGGATGGTGTTGTTGCCATAAGGCAGAAAGTAGCAGTCACTAAGTTCAGCAAGTCATCTGTGCTCTTTCAGCTTGTATGGCAGGCAATAATTCCGGAAGTCGTGGCCTTCCACAAGTGCAATACTACTAGGTTAACTTACGTTGGAAGCTGGATTTAAGGTAGAAAATAAAAGTCAGATAGACTTACTCGAAAGTATTCTCGGCACATTTGTATGATGAGAGCAAGCGGTGAGCCGTGATGACACACTAGGTAAGGCGGTTGCTTTCACGACCTCGATCCCAAGGTCGTGGGTTCGATTCCTGCGGTGGGCGATCCTTTATCGCCACTGCAAGCAGTGGTGATAGCCGTAAAGGCTCTTCTGTCGCTATACAAAAAGAGGCTGTTTAATCAGCTGGGATTTGTTTATTTATTTAAGCATAAAAAGAAAGAATATTCCGAGCAGATGGAATCGGGAGGCACGTTTACTAGAGGTAGAAGGCACCATCCGATGTGGACTGCTCAAGCCATGCTTAGTAATTTAAATCTTGAGCCTACCATGCCATTATAGCAGGTCTTGCATATTTCAATACACGATCAGGGCTCATCGAAACTGTTTTTGTAGCCTTTGGAAGTGGACCTGGTCTCCAGTTCAAAGCAAGATTGTAAAAAATGGCGTGTGGGCCCATTTCAACTTTGTAATACTTCTGCTACCCCCCCCCCCAAGCCTCTCTCAAATGGCTTGAAAATTTGCTCGCGTTGTTAAATAATGAGTGTTATTTCAGCGGCTAAACTGCTGCTCGGACCGAGAAATTCAAATCGATGGCAGCAATCGATGGGACCGCCTATGCACACACCCCCCAGACCAATAAGTCCTCGGCTGTGCAGTGCGCGAGGCACGTGAGCATTCTCGTCATCGTGCAGCTCGTTTTGGTCGCCGTGTGTTGCCGCTTGCATGAGTCCATTGGCTTTGAGCTTGCTTTTCTACACTGGCCAGCGTTGCTCACAAGAGGGTCTGATGCTGCAGGCACGGTTGGAGCTAGAGGCGCCTGACGAACGACGCCAGTCAGTGCCGTCTATAGAGGTGCTGAGTACACAATATCGCGAGCTGATCGTGGCCCTCAAGAGGCGTCGTCAGGCCATTCCCTCGGATGTAGAGGCTCGCTTTCATGCGCTCGCCCAGCAGTCCACCAGGCTGCGGCTGCACCTGCAGCAGCAACCCGGCGGCAGTGGCTTCCGAAGCTCCAACTCAAGCATCGAGGAAACATTAGCCAACGGTGAGAGGGCGAGGCATGTGCCCCCTCCGCCCAAGGAGAAGGATCCACCAGCGAGCTGCGAGCTGCTCCTGCTAGGGCTCTTTGTCATGTCAAGCGTTTTTTGTCTGGCAGTTGACTGCTGCTACTTGTTTTTCGTTGTTTTTGTTGCTGCCGTTGGCTCACGTGCAGCCCAGATTAACTCTGTCTGATTGTTCTTCCATCCTTCTTCTGCTGCTGCTGCTGGTGTTCACTGACTACGATTGAGTGCTGCCTTGTGCAACAGGCTTCTTTTTGACCTAGCTCCCCTGTACTTCTTGCCATATCGAAGCCAAGATTCTGGCAGAGCGTACAAACCCTACCAAGTCGTTGCTCCTTTTTTATCACGAGGTTGTTAAAATCGGTGTCTCCTTTTATCCCAGGTGTCTTGGTTAGCAAAGGTAAGATGGTGACTTCATTGCAGCCTCTCACTCATTGGCTGACCTCTGCAGAACAAAAGCACTCGTGCACGCAGCAGGCACTCGCGGTTTCTCGGCACTTTTCTCGAGCCCTGGCTACTTGCACGGGGGGGGGGGGGGGGGTATTTAATTAATGTTCCGTGTGCATTTTTTTCGTGGCTGCACCTAGAGCCCTCGGCCGCGTGCCTGCTGCTGCTACTCACTCTGCTGCTGCCGCCTGCTGCTGCCCTCCAGCTGCACAGCTGCTGCCTCGTTTGCCTGCACCTGCTTTTGCCTTCCTGCAGGCACGGCGCTAAGCCGCCCCAGAATGCTGCTTTGGGGGTGCCGAAGCAGCTCGCTGCTTTCAACAGTCTTTGCACTGCGCAAATCCGGCTGACGGTTCAGCCGATCATATTTGTTCTGCGTGTGTAGTACCGAGCAGCTTGGCCGCTTGCGTTGGGTAGGTACCGAGCATGCCAGCAACCGTAATCATAACCTTCAGCTGCAGCTGCTCAAAGTATCGGTTGTGAGTCCACTGCCCGGAGCCCTGTGCTGGCAGCTCTGCTGTGTGTGCAGCGCTGTGGCGCCCACCACTAATTAAAACTTGCTCCAGCTGACCGTGGCACCGAGTTTCTGATGCCATTACCCATCATCAGTGTAATGACGTCTCTGCCACGAGTAAGCAGGGGGTGGGGCACCTGCTACTGCTGGTCGCAGGGCTGCCGTGTGCTGCCCCCTGAGCAGCAGTGTGTGGGATCTAGCTCTCGGTCTCTCCAGACTGCCACTCTGCTGTTAACGTTTTTTGTTTCTTTTTTCATGCCCTTGGCTTTGCGATCGTGCATGCATCCTCCAGAGCATGTGCGCACATCTACGCGGACTCGGTCACTCTTAGCGTATAGCTTCTGTGTATAGCTGCCTGCCCCTGCGATGGGAGGGGGTGTGATCCGAGGGACTCGAGGTAGACAACGCCGTTATGCCAGCTCTCACGCTCCTTTGCCAGATGTGTTGGAGTTGGCGCACTCGCTGTAGCCACTTCCTTCCTCGCTGTTCTTGCAGACTTGGCGATCATTGCCAGTAGCATTGTGGCTTGTATTTAGTCTGGAGGTAATGTGGCCTGGAGCAAGCCGAGTTCCAGTGGCCTGCTGAACTCGGTGTTGGCGTTGCTATGCAGCTGACCCTGCAGTTGCCTGGTCCCTGGCCATTGGTTTCAACTTTTGCAAGGGTCCATGAAAGACAAAGTAGTGTCCACGTGGTAAAGCAAGGCAAGCAGAGTGACATTGGAAGTGCCTCGGAGAGAGGTCTTATAAGTTGTCCTCTCAGATAAAGGTCACGGAGGCCACGTGCCACCCTGTCTTTGGCTGCCGCTCTGCATCTGTCCTGTTGTGCCATCTACACTCGCGTGCTCTGCTGCTGCTGCTTGCTCCTGCTGCTTGTGAGTGCTGCTTCCTCCTCCTCCTCCTGCCACCAGATTACTGCAATTAGCTGCCGGATTTGCTTTTGGATCACGGCCCCTCAACCAATTCTGCTGTGTGCCAGCTATAGTTTAACGATTTTTCGGAAACTTGGACCTTGCACTAGCTCAACCGACTTCAACTGGCTACCTAGCTGCAACAGTTGTAGCAACAGTAGCATGTTGGCTCTCACTAAGTTATGGGGGTCGGCTTCAGTGGCCTGAAGTCAAATGTCTCGAGGCTTTTGTATTGGCCAAGCAGCTGTAGTAGAAAGCTGCAGCAGCAGCTGTCTGCACAAAGGGGCTTGACCACTCTGTGCAGCCTCGGTTACTTTGCGAGTTATTGTACGGTCGGTGCATTGTTTTGCTCGACTGCTGCCAGTCTGGAGCCAGCTTGAGTGAATGGCCGTGGGTAGAGGGCCTTTGCTTCATTTCTGTGCGTGCTGCTGCTGTTCGTGCTGCTGCGCGTCTTTCGTGCTCAGCATCGGTCGAGTGGTCATGCGCAGCCTTAAGTACGGTATCCTCTGCAGCTGCCTGTCAGGATGACATCGTGGAGACACCGAGGCAGTCAGCACTGATGGAGATGGCCGTCGCTGCGCCTGTGATGTCCTCATCGGCTCTTGCCGTCGGCTATTCACAGCAGCCTGCTGCTGCTGCTGCTGCTGCTGCTGCTGCTGCTGGGGCCTCGTACTCCGGCTTGCCGCTCACGGAAGAGGGCCCGCTACCGCCACCTCGGGTGGAGTCGCTGTTGCACGCCAGCGGCGGTGCCCAGACATCTGGCATTGACAGCCCATGGCTGGCGCAGCGGGTCTCGGCTCTCGTCGTGACACGCTTAGAGGGAGTCGAGCAGCTGGTCAAGAGCATTCGGGTTATCGTCGGCAACCTTGACGACATCGTGGGCGCACAATCCAAGGTCAAGGTAAGGTATCCAGTGCTTGCCGGTGGCAAGAGGTGGGACTGGTAACCTACATGTGCCCTGATACCACTGCATCATGATCTCGTGACGTTGCTTGGGAGCCAGCATTGCCAACTATAGATAGTGTGGTTGCCAACTATAGGCTGTGTGGTCTCTCTCTCTCTCTCTCTCTCTCTCTCTCTCTCTCTCTCTCTCTCTCTCTCTCTCTCTCTCTCTCTCTCTCTCTCTCTCTCTCTCTCTCTCTCTCTCTCTCTCTCTCTCTCTCTCTCTCTTGTCTAAATGTCATACCATGGGGGAAAGCCTGGTCCTGTCTGGCCAGCAGCCAAATCAAATCTATAATTGCTGAGTCACTTTTCTCACCCCTGTAGGTGAGGCGGGCCACAAAGCCAGAAGGTAAAGAGCCTATTACGAATGTGAGCGTAGGTGGATGCATGTACTAAGCATGTCAACCAGGCAAGGCCATACTAACTGGAGCAATTACGGTTTAAAAATAAAAAGAATGGTTCAGTTGCATGCTCGCTTCTTCTCCTGCTTGCTATGCTTTCCTGGGTATGATGTCATAATGTCGTTCACCACTAAGCAGAAATCGGTGCTTTCCAATAGTGGAATCTGGGGGCCCAGCTGCCACCCGAGTCCAACTGCTGGTGTATTGTCTGGTTACCTTGGCTTGCCTTCTGCTTTTTATTTCTCAACTACTGTTATGAGCCTAGGTCCTAGATCAATTATTTTTTAAGTGGCATTGGTGTGGGCGCATGTAGAAACGAAGATGCACATGCCTGGCATAGGCATTTGCAATGGTGGCAAGTACTTCTCACTAAAACTCACCTTTCCTTGATGCTCAAGCGAAGGTGCAATCTAGTGTTTTTTCCTTGATGCCAATCTAGTGTGTACTGACTTGCGACTTTCTTTCCAGCACTGCTACGAGTTCAGTCTCGTAGCTTTATGCTGTTGCTGCTGCTTCTTTACTTTTGCTGTCTCTTTGTGGTCGGTGCTCCTGTTGGGCTGTGGCTAGGCACTGACTGCGCTCTCTGTGCTTCGCTAGTTTGCACCTACCGTTCGGATGCGACCTCGTGTGTTTGCGCGGCACGCACGCGAGTGTGGTATAGAATGTTCTCAAATGCAATGGTTTGCCACCAGTGTTGTCACGTGATCTTCTTGATGATGTTGACAGGGAGCTCTGGGCCAGTTGCAGGAGATATCGCAGCAGCTGCAGACTCTCGTCAGTGGCAACAGCCTATCGGTTGACAAAGGTTTGTTGTATTCCTGCACGATGGCTGCCATGATTACTTGACTGTGCTGCCACTTTCAGTTTTGCATGGCTTGAGGATTAAAAGGTTGCAGCTGCTGATCAGCCACCCTAATTTTCCCAACGGTTCTGACTTCGTGGTGCTCTAGATAGCACAGCACTCGCTGGTGAATGTGCATTTTCCTTTCATTCTCCTTTACATGCCTGCATGTTTATGTACAGGTGCAATGACTTGTGCTGATTGTAATCATGCCAGCAATGTGCTGTTTTTGTATTAAAAAAAGGTCAGTTTTATGAGCCATGATCTCAGAATGAGAACCCCTATGGCATACACCACAGGCGAGACCCACGGCATTTTGCCAGCTGACTGGTCAGCAGTACAGAATATCGAAAAACTTTTGCCTGAGCAGCAAATTCTGAGCTTTTGGTTCGCAACAGCATGCATAATTTTTTAAATCATATCTGGGTGTAGCCGTGTATTGGGTGTTCTCTCCTGGGGCTCCTGCTCAAGACGACAAGCAGCTGGGGCCTGGCGGTAATTGCTGGCATGTCGGCTGACTGAGCAGCTCGGTTGCGTAGCCTTAATCAAGTTTTTATTGACCTGCAAGAGGTGGCCCACTCTGAGCACAGTTTGAAGAGTTCCGGCTAATGGCTCTTTCATTCTTTGTGCTGTCATTGGCCATCCAATGGCTGCTGTGGGGCGATAGAGCAGAAGTTGAGCCATATGAGCCAGTCTGGGTGCTGAGTATACTCTGCCTCCCCCCACACGTGATGTCTGCGCACGATCTGAGCGCATCGTCAGAGGTGATCCTGCTGCTGCCGGCAGTCAATTCTTTTCTATGCTCATAGCAGCAGTCAGGCCTTCATTGGAATTCTCTCATTAGACAGTACACGTGAGAGGTAGGAGTGTGCTTTACTGCATTAAGGTAGTCTTAGAGTTACGTGTCAGCCAGTTCTTTTGTCTCTTCTTTTCTAACCGTCTCTGTCCACACTCACCTTCTCCCCTCGGTGTCTCTGTTGCTTCAGACTTGCTGTCTGTTTGCCTCTCTATGTCCTGACCCTTTCCTCCTGGTCTGTTTGTTTATGTGGTCTCTCTCTCTCTCTCTCTCTCTCTCTCTCTCTCTCTCTCTCTCTCTCTCTCTCTCTCTCTCTCTCGCTGTCTACTCTTTCAATTGCAGCTTCTCTCTCTACCCCTCTCCCCCTCCTCATGTTTCTGTCTCCTCTCTCTCCCTCTCTCCTCCCTCCCTCTCTCTCTCTCTCTCTCTCCCTCCGCCCCCCTTGCTTCTCCGCTGTCTCCCACTGCCTCTATATTCTTGTGCTTGCACTCTCTCTCTCTCTCTCCATCCATTTTCCTCTTTTGGTTTCTGCTTGTTATTAGTCACTTTTTTCTGTCGTTCCCAAGACCTTGATGACTTCGTGTCCCTAGCTAGGTATTGGCTTGTCTTCGCACTCTATGCTGTACTATGGCTTATGATCGGTTCCAAATCCTGCCCAGCTGTGCCGTTGAGCTATATGGATACTTGAGCCGAAAGCTTCTTGTAAAAAGCATCTTGGCGTGTCATATGTAGCTTTTGCTGCCCTCCCATGGCGACTTTGCTACTTTTTTAGTTTTTTGCCGGTTAGGCTTGATATCATCAGTGGCTTATTACTATTAAGAGCATTGCCTGCTGGCATGACTTGTCTAAACATGGGTGCACGTCTTGTTACCCTGCTAACTCCGAATGGTGAGCCGAGCGGGGCTGCCTGATACAGCATGTAATGTTTGGGGTTACTTGCTCAGGTGGGTGTTGGTTATGTTGATTCTCTTAGACTTTGCAAATTTTGATACCATGCTCCAGTAGTGCATTTTGGCCTGGCTGATCAGCTGATAATGGCTCACCCATCTCGATCTGTGCTTCGATTTCGACCGCTTCATCGCTCTATCCTTGTTGCATCATCCAACCCTCACCTGACATCGTATTACTGAACGTGTCACTTTCCAATTCTGCCAATTGATGCATTTCTCTGCGCTTCGGTTGCGAAAATGTCTTGAGAGGAACTTGTGAATGCATTTTACCACAATGCATTAGCTGTAATATTTTTGTGTGTAACTGCAGATCTCATAGGTCAGGGCAGCCCTGGAGTAGCAAAAATCTTCTGGATGCCTTAGTTAGCGTCACGTCTGTTAATTCCCGTTGCCATCGATCTTCCTGCTGCGGTGACGATGTCAGTCTTGGATGTGCCACCATTGCCCTACCACGTCCTCGTGTGGTGACTGATCGTGCAGGTTGTGACCTGGCCAACCTAAACCGAGCAGTATAGTCTGTCCGTCTGGCACGACTGCTCACCCGACCAGTGAAAGTAAAGCCTGTGCAAAATCCTCGAGCACGGCTTCGTTTGCAGCTTCTCGGCGCGCAGCGTCGCTTGTGTGCCATTCTGATCTGCGCCCAGCGCAGCGCACAGAGCAGCGCCGAAGCCCGCCGGCCGCCCGTGCGACTGGCAGAGGTGGCGATCGCCCGCGCATACGATGCCGGGCGTTGCTTTGCAGCGTCGGCCCTGCAGCAGCGGCTGGACGTCGCGCGCGGCCTCACGCTGGCCCGCCAGGCCGAGCTGGAGCGGATGCTCGCCGACAGCCGACACCTGCGGGCGCAGGCCGACGAGCTGCGTGCTACGCTGCCCGGCGCGGCCGCCCTGCCGTCCGAGATGAGCCGATGGCAGGAGCGGCACGGCGAGCTGGCGCAGGCGAGCCGTGCTGCCGCCCAGGCCTACGCCGCCGACGATGCGTCGCAGCTGCAGCAGCAACTCGACCGCCTGTCGGAGCAGCTCGGCGGCATGTCCAGCCGTCGCCAGCTTCGCTCGGCCAGGTGAGCTGACTGGTGCCGCCGCTGGCAGTGCTGCTGCTGCTGCTGCTGCTGCTGCTGCTGCTGCCGCCGCTTCGGTGCTCTGCCGCGGTGCAACCGAGAGCAGTCGCCGCTGACGCTGCGCTACTAGCCCCGGCACGTCCAGCAGCAGCTGGTAGCAGCAGCTCGCGTGCCAACGTCTGCACAGGAGGACCCGGTGGTAATTCGTTGCCGACTGCAGAGCCATCGTCTTGACTCAGGCTGGTTCCTGGCTTATGGAGATCGCACTTTGCGACCCGGGTCGCGGGCTCAAGGTCTCCGGCGAGCTGTTCTCTCTAATCGCCCAGCTGAAGCATGCGGTGCGGGCATGGTAGCCGCCAAGGCTATCTGTTCTGCCACTGCATAGCTGAGGCTGTTTAGTCGGTCGACTTTTGCTTCATTCTTGTGTGGGATGCTGGGCCAAGGCATCTGCCGCTGGGGCTGCTGAAAACTGCAAAGCTGGTCGTTAGTCCCTTGCATGGCAAGCAATACTGCACACGGCGAGGAATCTCACTTTCCTTCGGTCGAGGTACGATGGCTAGGGCTTTACCATCCGGCTTGCCACCAGATACTTGGGTGGTGGGGGGGGGCTACATCGGATGGGGTGTGCCTAATCACATGCCTCGTCCTGCCCTGCACCTCCGGCAGGTCGATGTCAATGGGGCTATGCCCGTGGGAATGCCAACGATTCGGGCTTATAAGCTTCAGAAGGCCTGGAGGGCGTGGCTGCCATTGATGGAGGTTGTCCAAATCAGCTCGGTGCTGTTTGCTGTCTGTCAGTGGCATGGGGCCGAAAAAGCAGATAGCCGAGCAAGTGGTTTGATAAAAGCATTAACCCGGGGCACCAAGGGGGGTGGGTGGGCCGTCAACGGCTTTGCCGTGCAAGCTCCGAAGCTGGCTGGCAGCGGTGCTGTCCCTGCTCCCGATCGCCTGCCCAGCTTGGCATCTGCCGGCTGCTGCTGCTGCCGTGGCCGGTGGCTCAGATGTACGTGCCGGAAGCTCTTGTGCCTGCTACTCGTCCTGCCGCCCGCCGAGGCTGCCTGCGACCCGGAGCTGCCTGTTGAAGCCGGTGACGGCTGCCCAGGGCTCGACACCGCAGTCCCACCTTTCGACCAGCATTCGATTCCTGGCAGGGCTGTGCCGAGGCTATCTGCAGCATCGGGTGGCCAGCGTCCAGCCTCGACGGCCTGCCTTGCAGGGCAAGAGGTCACAGGTGAGGCCATAGTGGCAAGGTCAGCCGTGGGCGTGCTCTGACCTTGCTCGATCTCCTCGGGTGCAGCAGCAGCTGAGGTTACACGGCAGTCAGACACGACCGACGTAGGGCAGTGAGTCTGGCAGGCCTGACTGGCAGCAAGCAAGAAGCAGCAGCAGCCGGTGGCTGGCCGCTGTGGGTGTGGGACAGCAGCAGCTGGTGGCCCTGCCCGAAAGAGTCGACCCAGAATGAGACCCCTGGACTTTGGGCTCGGGCGTGCTGTGTGACTCGGTCGGTCGGCCGGTGCCTCGAGGCTGGTGCCGGCGACGAACTATATCTGTCTGCATGCAGCCTGCCTGCTATGTGCTGCACGCCTTTCTTTCTATCTGCCCACACCGTGGTGGATCCCTGTCCGATGCCCATCTGTGCTTGTTTACTCGCGGAGGCAGGGCTTTGTCAAGTTAATGTGTTGTCTTTTTAAAGGGAAATGGCCTCGATGCCGAAGCCGCCTGGCGATAGCTTGGCTACCCCGAGCAGGTGAGTACCAGCTGCAGCCCTAGTGGTTAGTTTGCTGCTCTTTGGTGCAGCTCTTTGGAGCAGCTTGTGATTGAGAGAGCACCCCGTGGTACTTAACTCGATTGTCTTTCCTGCTTGGTCTTTTGTCGTCGTTGTGCCAGCTCTCGAGGCTGCTGGGCGGTTTTGGGGGGAGGCAGGGGATGAGGAAGCTGAGCAAGCCCTCTCGCGACCGGTGGCAAAGGGAGCAGGAGCGAGGCTGTGGCCGTGACCTGTCGTGGCGCGCTGTTTCAGGGCCGCTGTTTGTGATGAAGCCACATGGCCGGTTCTACATCCACTCGGTCGATCTCTATTTGTTCCTGCCTTTACCTTTGCCCTCTTGTAGGAAGTCCTACTAGCTCTGCCCTCGGAATAGAAAGTCGTCGATGCTCGAAAACCGACCCTGTGCATATCTATGCCTTGGTCTGACCTCGGCCATTGACATTACTCTGCTTTCAATGAAAATCTGTTTTTTGTCAGGCCAATAGAATCACGTACCACAAACTTGTCGACGGCTTACCGCTTATGCTTACCGGCTTGAAGCTTACGGCTTGCAATTTAAACTCATTGGCTGGCTTTTCCTCCACCACTGTTGCTTCCTCCACGGCCTCAAAATTCGGTTCCCAAAAGCTAATGTCCCACAATCAGGGATTCCAGTTCATTGATGCTTGTGGCTATCGATCATCCGAAATTCTTTCCAAGGCAATAGTGAAGGCAGGCCCTTGATGACTCATGTGATTGGTCGTTTGCTCCTGGCTTCCATCGGTCTGGGCCTAGAGGTGGAGCCGACCTTGCTCAACATCATCGTCGGTTTTCCATCCATCCTGGACCCCCTCCCCCTGTCCAGTCTTGATGACGTGTGTTCTAAAGACAGGAGCAGGACCAAAAAGAGACTGGCTGTATGCACCCGAATTTAGGATGCAGGCAGTAGTATACACTTTTAATTTAATGACTTGCATACGATGGCCCACATTGTGCCTCATGTGTGGTGCAGTAACTAGTGAGCCTCTCAATATCAACGCAGTCCTGTTCAGGAAATATTTTTCCTAGCTTGCATTCGTCTTTCGGCACTTGGTGGAATTATTGTGTGGCTGCACGTGTGGTAATCTGAAGGCGTTGTTGTATTGGCTGCAGCATATGTGAATAGCTGGCATTGATTATGTTCGAAAACAGCCATTCAATCGGTGCTATACCGAGGTCTTTGTAAGCTTAAATCATCCCCACCAGTTCAGCAGTTGATGCCACATGCCTCAAAGTGCCAGTGCTTGTTTTGCTGAAGTCTTGCCACCAGCAGCTTGTGTGTCTGCTTTGGAAAGATGGTGCTGCTAGCCTGCTCTTTTGACTTTCAATCTTCTAGTTGGCAGCCGGCTGCTTCGCCAGTTTGCTGCCCGGTCAAGCACGACCGGTGACAAGATTTGCTTAGCCTGCCTTCGTTAGCAAATGATCATCTGATGGCCTGCTTCGGGCAGGTTGCCGGTAGCCGAGCAACAGTGAACACTTGCTGCTGCACCTGAGCCGTGCGTGCTGCTAGCAGTGGCAGAAAATCACAATCCAGAGAAGCTTGTTTAGTCAGTGCTCTGTGAGGATTGATTTACCCAGCCATCTTACCCTAGGGTCTAACCTCATTTGAATGCTAGTGGTTTTCTTCCTGTTCGCTGCTGATTTTTTGCAGTCACCCTCCTTAGACACTTGCCTGCTAGGGCTGAACTGTGCCGGCCTTCTTCTCACCAATTTTGGGGCTCTGTTAATTAGCATTCCTAAATTCCCTAAAGCCTTCATTAAGAATGGAGCCCTGCTGCTAAAGCAGCTGTAGGCAGTTGCACCATCGCCCAAGGAGCCCGAGCTATCGAAACAGTTGCATGCGACTCTGGCTGTGTTAAGGGAATGCAGCACTGGTCATGTAGCGCTGCATTCATACAGTGTTGTTTTACAACGCTGGCGCTATAATGGGACTTGGTGGGTCGCTGACTTGTGTTGGTTGATCTGTCTCGACATCAGAAGGCCACAAACAGGGTTTTCAGCTGTGTGCCATTGGTTTTAGTGGGTTAAAGGAAAAGAGTTCTGCTAAGCAACGGCGACTTCGGGTTTGGGCAAGAGGAGGAGAGAGGCGAAGAGAGTACTTCACTATGGGCCAGAGAGCTGAAGCTACGAGAGGGCACAAAGCAGACAGTCGTGAGGGAAAAGCAAGAAACGTTGGCCTGCAGACGCACATGCGACTGCAGGGAGGAGGGTGAGAGAAGCACTGCGTAGAGAGACTGACTGACTGACAAAGACGAGACGTGCAGGAAAAAGACAAAGGGAAACAGAAAAAAAAGAGAAAAAAAGGAAATGGAAAAGGAGACGTAAACATAGAACAGGAAAGATGTAATATGCAGACATATAGACTGAAGATGGGTAGAAACTGAGGGAGATGGGAAAGACAAAGGTGATCTGAGGTGAGAGAAGGCGAGCGGGAGTACAAGGAAGATCGTCAGTGAAAGCAACTGTCCTGCGTTGTGCATAGATAAGGCTGCATGGTGAGCCGTGATGGCACACTAGGTAAGGCGGTTGCTTTCACGACCTCGGTCCCGAGGTCGTGGGTTCGAATCCTGCGGTGGGCGATTCTTTATCGCCACTGCAAGCGGTGGTGATAGCCATAAAGGCTCTTCTGTTGCTAAACAAAAAGAGGCTGTTTATTCAGCTAGGATTTTATTTATCCAAGGATTGTGCTATGGAAATGCCGCAGACGTAGGAACTGACATCCCGAACTAACATTGGCAAGCTTTTCGAAGCGTTGCTGTCTGGTGACCACAAGCATTCGATTCGATTAGTTTAACCCTTACTTGCTGCAACCAAATGGATCACCTCGGCTGCTACCGAAGCTGCCTCGTGGACACGGGGTTGCTCAGTAGAGAGACCTCAGCAAAGGTCTTCGTCTCGCAGCCTCCTTTGTGTCAGCAGTGCAGCAGGAGGCCATCGCTGCCACCGTAGTCCCTGCTTAGAGTGCAGCCAAAGAGGCTTTCATGCTTAGGCCCATGGCACATGCACGGCTCTTCCTTCTTCTAGCAGCCAGCCGTCTGCAGTCAGCCCCGATGAGTGGGTAACGGTGACGGCGACCTGTCAGCGGCTCATCGACTGGCTGGCCTCCAAGGAGGCCGCTGGCTCTCCGCCCGAGGAGGTGGACGTGAGGCGTGCAGAGGTGGAGTGCACACTGAGCGCCGGCCGCTCATGCTTGGCACGCGCCGGCCAGCGCCTGAGCGCTGCCAGCAGCAGCAGCGATGGCCCGACCAACGGTACGAGAGCGCTGCGGTGCACGGCAGCGGCGCAAAGAGCAGAGCGGAGCACCGTGCGCGTTATTTGTTTCATCGTCGTCGGCTGCACAGCCATCGCCAAATGCTAGCTTTGCCCCTCTTCCCTAGAGGGGTGCCCCGGATTTGTTAGTGATGTGGGGCAAACCTTAACTTTGACTAGGGTCGGCTGAATCGGCCTGCTGAGCTAGCGCCGGGGCCTCTGCTTCCCCCCACCCCGTCGGTTGAGGTAGGGTCCTCTAACCTCTCTTGAGTGTGTCTGCGGTTATCCTGTGCTCTTACCCCCCCCCCTTATACTGCTGCACCTGTCTAGCGTCTCAGTCTGGAACAGCAGCATGCCTTTCCCGCAATCGCTGTGGCTTTTCTCGCAACTGTCTCGTGTGCGCGGGCTTTTCCGGCAAAACTTTGACCTAGCTTGCTAGCTAGCTAGCCAGCCACCACTTAGGTTTCTGGGGCTCAGAAGGCAGCTCTCGAGGACGGACGCTCGGTCGCGAGTCGCTCACGTGTCGTGCACGCTTCACCGTCGACAGGGCTGCTGCCGCCGGCGCCGGGCGAGCATGGCCCAGGCGACACTATCAAGCGCCTGGTCAAGGATGCTCGCCGTCGCCTGCGCCAGCTGAGCGCCAAGTGGAACGATGCCTTGGGCTCGAAGAGAGACCCTGCTGCTGCCGCCGTCGCCGCCGCCCGCCGCCGCGGCTCCTGACCTTGCGACTGCTGCCGACATGGCTTTGCTGCTTGAGGAGCTCGAGGCCATTGTGGCCAGCAGCTGGCGACCCGTCGGCGAGCTGGCGGTCGCCGAAATCGAGGGCGAGCTGTTTGCTGCCAGGGGCGTGTGGCAGAAGCTGACCGACGCCCGGGACAGGCTGGACAATCCTAGAGGGACGATGAATAAGGACAAGGTCGTGCAGCTGAAGACCAGGTGGGCCAAATAGAAGGGGATGTTAGGGGGTTTGGCTGTGGCTGCCTTATCTCGGCGATATTAGGGGACCGGCTGAGCAGCAGAGCCAGTTGTTGGCAGCAGCGAGAGCCGCGTGGAATGCATGAGACGTGAACTCGATCCTTGCGCATCGTCTTGCCTCGTGTAGCATACAATGCTGCTTGACGAATGGCTGCAGTGGCTGATCCAGAGTCTTCGGGGGGGGGGGCTGCCTGCTGCGACAAAAACGGGACGATCAGCTTTCGATGGGACAGTAGTACGAGCCTTCGGAGGGATGGCTTTTGTGCAGGCCTTGAGTAATCGTGTGCTCAGCACATACTTGTGTCCAAGTACTGACGCGGCACTGAGGCATTTACTAGGGCAAGCTAATATTGGCTCTTGTGACCTGCGTCTCAGACAGCTAGTGCCTGGTTTTTTATCGTGCTTCTTTTGCAGCAAATGTAAAGCACCTAGAAAGAGATAGAGCTCTCTGAAGGTGTTTTATCAAATTTATTATTATTATTATTGTTAATATTCACTAGAAGAAGACGTCTCTTATGAGGTCCAGTCTTTCTTAATGGCGCTTGAGTGAATTAACTGTTAAACTGTATGAGCCGATCATAGAAAATGCCTCATTCTCTCAAGCTGTCTGCCTTATCTGCACCTCTCTACCTCCCTCCCTCCCTCCCTCCCTCCCTCCCTCCCTCCCTCCCTCCCTCCCTCCCTCCCTCCCTCCCCCTCCCTCCCTCCCTCCCTCCCTCCCTCCTTCCCTCCCTCCCTCCCTCCCTCCCTCCCTCCCTCCCTCCCTCCCTCCCTCCCTCCCTCCCTCCCTTCCTCTCCGTCCCTCTATATCTATCTCTTTATTTCTCTTTCTCTGCTGCCCTTCGTGCCGCGAGACTTCCTTTTGAGTGCAGTTTGATGGCATCTGTCTTGGCTTGCTCCTTCATTCGGTCTCGTGTGGCCTTCATCGTTAGATCTAAGTATGCTGAACTTTTACTTTATCAAGTGAATTATTATTATTATTATTATTATTACTAACTTTGACTGGTCTCAAGCCGACCGATCTCGATGTTCCACTTTCAAATTTTTTCTGCTGACCTGTTGTTATCATAATTTTCGCCAGCTCTCTTAGCACGAATATTGCGATATTGCCAATATTGAATCATGCCATCATCAGTCGCACAGCTACTGCTTGGCTGCCATATGTACTATCCCTGCACTTCGCTGTTCATCGTTCGATCGCACTTGTGTTCGTGAATTTCTTGAGCGCTGCCTCACTAACTTCGTAGGGTCTCCAATCTCTGCAAGGATGTTGACAGCAGAATTAAGGAGCTTGAAGTCGTCGTGCAAGAGTTTGGGCCACTCCTCAAGGATTTTCTGTCAGGTAAGCGGCTCCTGTTTTTTCTTGTTTGTGGCTCATTTTAGAGCCTGCGTGTCCAAACCTGCATGTCCAAATCTTTGTTTGGCTTATGCAGAAGATTTAAGAAGAAAAATGACTTTGTCTGCTTGCTTTCAGGGTCGGTGCGGCATCCTTACGAGAGAACAGTGACGGCCACCGGAGTGCCATATTACATTAAGTAAGCAGCTCGCTGGATCCGGTGTCTGCTCTCTCTCTCTCTCTCTCTCTCTCTCTCTCTCTCTCTCTCTCTCTCTCTCTCTCTCTCTCTCTCTCTCTCTCTCTCTCTCTCTCTCTCTCTCTCTCTCTCTCTCTCTCTCTCTCTCTCTCTCTGGCTCCGGCTTGGCAAGACGCCGACACAGGCCGAGCTTAGATGGTCTGCTGGGATGGATGCTGATTGCTGCAAGCAGAGCACTGCGAGGAAGCTCTGACGTTGCCACCGACTGTGTGCCCTGTGACGTGTCTGTGGGGGTGGGGTGGGCGGTGGATGTGGCATCTCTTTTCTCTTCACTTTTGCAAGTCTGATCGCCCGGACTGATCGTCGATCTGCCCTTGCGGCCACACGCAGACCTGCCGTTGCTGCAGTTTGTCCTATTTTCTCACTGCTGCACGCACGCTTTGCAGCCACGACACGAAGAGGACGCAATGGGACCATCCCGAGATGGGCCGTCTGATGGAGAAGCTGGTCAAGCACGGTGACGTCAAATTCTCAGCGTACCGCACGGCGCTCAAGCTCCGCACAATCCAGAAAGGCCTCGGGCGTACGTTAGGCTCGGGCGTGCGCTGCATGCTCGCCGCTCGTGGGCGACCAACTCGTGATCCCATCGCGTCCCGTGCGCGGCCGCACGCGTTCTGCCCACTGTCCCACCCACTTTTTTGATGCACTCGCGCTCGTTCTGCAGTGGACTCGGTGGCCCTGCACACCGTGGCGCATGCATTCGACCTGCACAAGCTGGACGCTCGTAACGATCGGTACGCCGGCGTGGACAGCATCGGTGCGTGCCTGCGCACCATGTTCGAAGCGGAGGACGACAGCCGGCGAGGCGGCGGTAGCGGCATCGAGAGCCCGGACGTGCCGCTGCGAATCGACCTGGCGCTTAACTGGCTTCTCAACGTGTACGATCTTTCGAGGCACGGCTGCATGCGCGTGCTCTCGTTCAAGGCCGCAGTCGTTCTCATGAGCCGCGCACCGGTCGAAGAGAAGTTCAAGTGTGAGTGAACCTGGCCTCTCGCGCTGTAGCCGCCACTGCCAGGCATTGCACCTAGCGCATGTCGTAGCTGTCACGTGGCTCTCCGCCCTCATGGCGGTCGCTCGTGCTCAGCTGAAAAATCGCGTCAGCGCAGCCCCCTGCGCTGATACGATTTTTCCGCCATCTCTAACCGGCGCGTCGTTTGGCAGCAGCAGCGGCAGCTGCTTCTTGGCCGATTCTTGGCAGCATTAGCTGGCCCGTGCCTTTTGCAGACCTTTTCCGCAGCCTCGACAGCTGCAGCCGCATCGACCAACGCATGCTGGGCTGCCTGTTTGGCGACTGCATGCAGCTGCCGCGTCACGTGGGCGAGGGTGCAGCATTCGGAAGTCACAACGTCGACGCCAGCGTGCGAAGTTGTATGGAGCAGGTGAGCCTCACTGAGCGAGCACCTGAGACAGCAGTGAGCCGACTGTCTAGCGCGTGCTAGCAGACGATCTCGTGCAAAAGGGTGGCCATCTAAACCTGATCGATACGGTGCCTGCTTGTGGTACGAGTTGTTGACGATTGTGTGCAGTGGCCATCGCTGTTGTTGCCCAGCCTGAATGCGGCAAGCAGAACCACTAGCAAGCTGCTTGCTGTGTTTCTGTTGGCTGACTTCTGTGCCTCAGTAATGCCGTCGTTCAGCCGGTCACTTAAACGGCCGTTTCTGTTATGGTGAAGGCTGGGATTTTCTTTTCTGTGAGCCTGCATAGTGGTTGTCGTACGCTCGATTATGAATCGTGTATCATCCTGCCCATTTTCCCACCAAAGCTTCTAGGAAGACATACCAGTCTAGGATTTGTGAACCCGTTATCCTTTCTTTTAAAAGATACAGGCTGATTAAACAGCCTCTTTTGTATAGCGACAGAAAAGCCTTTATGGCTATCACTGCCACTTGCAGCGGCAATAAAGGATCGCCCACCGCAGGACTGTAACCCACGACCTTGGGACCGAGGTCGTGAAAAGCAATCGCCTTACTTAGTGTGCCATCACGGCTCACTATGTAATCACACTTTCTTGTGTAGGCCTCTAATTTAGTTAAGACTGTGTTGCCATGTTTTTATTATTACGAAGTAGCAGATAGAATAATAAAAAGTGCTACTGCAGCAAAACAGCAAAACTGTAGCTGGCTGTGCAAATTACTAACGTAGAATTGGGTTTTGCTATAACTGTCACAACTGTCTTGCATTCAACTCAAGTGTTCCGATTTGCTTCGGCTTTCAGACCAGCAGTGAGGTCAAAGCAATGATTGACGTCGACCATTTCTTGGATTGGCTTCGTCTAGAGCCGCAGTCCCTCGTATGGATTGATGTGTTCCACCGAGTGGCTGCTTCAGAAAAATGTACACACAGTGTCAAGTGCAGCATCTGCAAGATGTCACCAATTGTTGGCCTTCGGTAAGTGGATCGCCACCAAGATGACCTTGTACCAACTGTTTGCTTGACCTTTGCACTGCTGCTGTTAATGAGCCTGTTTAATTGCTTTATTCCACCACCGGTTGTGTCGCTGCTGGTTGTAGCCAATTCAGCAGGAAGCCCTGATGTATTAGCTCAGCTGGTAGCAGTTGCTCATGTAGGCTCTAGTGCTGCTTAACTACAAGTTAAAGAGGGTTTCACACAGAAAAAAAGATTGCTTGTGGAAGAGCAATGGTAGCAACACAACGTGCATTGCACATTGAGTGTTAAACAAACAATCTTGGACCACACGGAACTAGGCTAAACCAATATTGCAATTTTGCCTCACTAATTCTTTCTAAACGATCGAGGACCTGGTTTTAATCTCCCTCCTGCTCCCTACGCTCGCTCATTGCCCAAATGCTGTTGCCAGATCGGGGAGGGGGGCCCAGGGAGCAATCTTCTCAAATCTCTTAAAGGAATCGGACTGCTGTTTTGCAAGACCTGCTGTTAGCACCTTAGATAGTGCGACAGGCCAGGGCGGTGCTGCTTGAGCTTATCTATGCCATGCAAGTCTTGGCTTCATTGCACAGCTGAGACTGCCGAGAATGGAGGGACAGCCACACTGGTGCGAAGCAGATCAATACTGCTCGGGATTTTGAAACGTAGTTCTCGGTTCCTCCTCATCTAGACACACATACCACCGTATGCTTGTGATTGGCGACTCGATGGAAATCGGACCTGTTTCAGGCAGGCCTAAGCTCGCGCACCCTTGTTCTTGATTGGCTGCCTTCGCCCAGTTATGTAGAGGGGAGGCTGAATCCGGATGGAACGGTGGCAGACCTCCTTAGATCGGCTGCATGCCTTTGGCAGCCTGTCTAGCCGATCAGGAATTCGTGACTTTTCTGCATTGAGCCGCAAATTGCCAAGCTAGCAAGCTGCTAGATTGAGCTCCCTGGGGTTTTTTAAGAAGGCAGCTATGTATATGTACATGTGTGTGTGTGTGCTGCGTTTGTTTCCTTGAGGTATGCTTGCGATGGGCGACCGGGTCGTGCTCACGCGATTTGATCGTGTCTCTTGTTGTGTGAGCACAATGCCTGCTCGGATGAGTCTTATCCTTGCCGTCTGGCCACTCCTGCATTAGCTTGCAGCCGATCCTGTGCTGAGTCAGTCTATTCGTCTCCTGATGCACTGGCCCTTAGGAAGCGATTTGTGCTGTTCGCATTGCCGACCCGTCAGAAGATAGCAGTTGGTTGCACGGCTATCAGCGTCGGCATCATTCATTAAAATTATATGTGCACTACATACTCTAGAAATTGAAGATTCGCCGATTGCTGGTAAAACGAAGAGAGTGCATGCCTTACCGGATGTCAGAGTATGTCGCCGCCGGGCTGCCTTGTAAAAGATTAACAAAAGCTGAGCCAGTAGTGGAACTTGAACAGCTTGAACCAAGCTCTTGCTTTCACCATGTCGTTGGGCTAAGAATTGAGAAAAAAATTTCATTCTGGATGACTTGACCTAAGGCTGAGCTCCTTCAAAATCTGCGTGTCCCTAATGCTGACAATAACTCGAGGAGTTCTTCGGATTGCTTGTGGTTTGACCAAGATTGCTTGACTGCTTGATGAAAATTTCTGTCATCATAGGTGAACTTATTTTATAGAAAGTTGGGAGCTTGAATGACCGGCCTGCTCGGTCAGAGATTAAATATACCAACAGCTTGATGGGACCTAAAATTGTCTTGGTTGCCCAGGCTACTTGTTTGTAATTCCGTGTTTTGAGTTAAGTAGTTCGTTTTCCTGTGAGTTAGCTTTCAAGCAGTGATTCTGGTGATAATAAGTTGTCACCCCATCTCTTATGGGCTGCCTGAGAGCACCCTGCTGCTGTGTTGTGGTGAGCAGTTTTGCATGTGAATGCTGATGTGTTAATACTGCATTCATGCCTGTTGCCCACGCTCGTGTGATAGTGCATCCTTGCTCCTGCTTCCTAGTTGTACCAGAAGCTGTCGTGTCGTGTCACTCTGAGTGTTACTTTGGCCATTTTGAGAATGCGAGCTGTCGTGCGCACTAGAAACTCTCAGTGCACTATTACCGAGCTTTGCATAGCAACCATTTCACCCTGCCAGCCCATGTCATGCTGGCTTTCCCTGCTGCTGGATTTAGTCGTCGGTCGGGTTGCTACAATAAATAATGCTTTCTCTTGCCGTGTGACCATCAGCTGACCTATACTTAATGCACGTTGGCAGTCGTTTATTTGGTATACCTAACCTCCTGCTTAGGACCCAAACCTTATCCTTCTTTTTTGTAATATATAAGAATGCTATGGCATTTGCGTAGCACCCGAAGAGAACTAAATCGATTGCTGGGCACTTTGCATATGCTAGAAAAGGTAGCATGTCCCATAGAGTCGCGTCTCGTGCATGCATGCCCGTATGTGCATTTGCACGGGCACGCATGCACGGGTCTTGTATGGATGTTCATGTGCATGCTCTGCGTGCAAGTGAAGACCGCTGGGATTTGAAAGCACGCACGGAGAATGGCTCTCGAGTATATACCCGGCTTGATCGGGAGTAGTCTGCTTGAGCTCGTTATACTTAACCCAAGTCAAGTTCAGCTGCTATCGTCTAATGCTATCGGGTCTGTCATCGTCTAACTTTCGACGTTTTGTGCTACCTCTCCTTGCAATTTTCTTTACATCGCTGTGAGCTGCCTCTGCCAATGTGGTGCACCGAGTACCCCAGCTATGCAGGGCCGTGCAGTACGGTTGCCACATCATTCTTGCATGCCCGGAATTCGCCGGGAAGTTGATCCGACTGTTTGGTTGTCACGTTTCGGTTGATCCTGCTCATCCTGTTTCGTCTTCACTTTTCCCATCGCAGGTACCGCTGTTTGAGGTGCTTCAACTTCAGTCTCTGCCAGTCGTGCTTCTTTACCGGGAAGCGTGCGAAGAAGCACAGCGTAGCTCACCCGATGAAGGAATACTACTCTACTGTGAGTGACAGGGCGACCAATCACCACGCTCACTTGCTTGCCAGCCAGCCAGCCAACCTGACCCCTGCTCGGCTGCTGCTGCTGCTGCCACTGCTCCCCTTGCTGAATGGGTTGGGTAATGTCGGCTTCTCTTTTGTCAGACTACTTCGAACGACGAGATGAAGGACAGTACTTCACCCCTCAAAAAGAAGTACAGCTCCGGCCGCTACATCAGAAAGCACCAACCAAAGGGCTACTTGCCGGTGAAGGCTGGCGAAAGCGACTCGAGTCACAGCCTACAGAGGTACATTGCCGGATTGGAGCAGGTGGTGGCGGCAGCTAGAGCTGACAATCCTGTGCCGATACGCTCTATGCCGTGTGGCTCTGTTGACTTTTCTATTCCCGCCGAATCTTTTGAGTTTTTACAACTGAGAGTTTCGTCTTTTTAGCACACCGGTGTCGTCACCAGCTGCCACGCTTCGAACCAACGCCCCGCCGTTTAATGCTTCCTTGCCCGAAGTGAACGGAAAGAAAGAGTCGGTACGAAGCGAAGACTTGATAATCAGCACCGCATGCTCGCCGTCTGTGTCACTGTCGTCGCAAGACATCCACGCTAGCATCAGCAAAATGGCTCAGCAGTAAGTCCTGAGTCTCCCGGCATCTCACTGAGCAACCGAGCCAGCATCGGGCCTATGTTGCGTCGACAGCAAGCATCCACTTGGCTTGGCTAGCGCTGAAGCTGGCGATGCCAGCTCTGCCTGTCTATTGTCTGCGTGCGAAGGGCTTCCGGTGCGGTATAACTCATTAGTTGCCCAGTTTCTGCTCGTGCTCGTGCTTGCTGCTGTGCCACTGGACCTCGTTCGCCTGCTGATGTCAGCGATGTCACTCGCCACTCTACCGGAAGCGATTCCTCTCCTCGTAAGATGCCATACGCACACCGCAGTCGGTATGCTTAAGTAAAAGTAGCTCGCACGTCTGAGATGGAATGGATCGTGGGCAATTTCACGGCATAGACTTGCTTGTCCCCTCAGACTGGGCAGTGCTGATCCACTCTCTATCTCGTGACATTTTGTAGAGGTGAAATTGCTACTTCTTGTTTCTTTTTTGATGTTTGCTTCGGCTTTAGTTTGATTAGCAGTTCTCTTGCTTTGTGCACGTTTCATAGGTGTACTTACCTTTGGTTTTTTGTAAATCATTCTAGAATCCCCAGTTCTTCTTAAAAAATAGTGGCCAATAGCATGCATTTATGTTTCAATATGCAGTACTCTCTATCTCTTCCTGTCTCTCTCGTGTGCTAAGAAACATTGAGTGACTACTCATAGCAATCCGGCTGCATTTACGTTGATGCACCTGCTCCCCTTTCAAGGAAAGCCGAAGGAGTGAGTTAGTGATCATAATGACGTTCTTTGTGCCGCCACTATCCTTGTGCATGAATCACCTCGGCAATGTGTAGGTTGCTCTCCGTGCCCTGTAATTCAAAGCTTTTGCATAGATTTTGTGCCTGCCTCCCGGATATCAGCCCTATCTGGCATGGATCAATAGAATCCATTATAGACCCATTGATTACTGGCCGGATCTAGAGTGCTATGGCGCTTTGACCGAACAGAGCCGATATTAAGGGGGATCTGATTTTTTTAATTAGCCAAAGCTGCTTTGTGTCAATCGCACATTGTTTGTTTGGAAGCACTTGGCAAATGTGATGCTTTGCCTTGTGACGTTGTCAGGCTTGACGCAGCTGCATCACTGGGCACTTCCGGCCAGAAGACGAGCACGCGGCTTGTCGGCAGTAGCCGCGAGGCAGGAGGCGAATCGTGAGTAGCTGCCGCTCTGCTTCTTGTCCCTCTGCTCGCTCGCACTCTGCTGCTTTGCTACTGCTTTTGCAGAGGCCCAACCCCCCCAACCCAGCTCCTATACTTACCTCTGGCTAGATGGCTGGGTCCCAGGCATTCTGGCCGGCCGGCGAGATTGTGTCCTTCTCGCCCACCTTATACACCGCTATGCTCCAAATTGATAAACTCTTGCAGTTTCCCGTTACGTGAGTCGGAACTAGGCACCTTGGAACAGCGTGGTACTCTTTGCATGCACTGCATGATTTTATTTAGCTGCCATCCTTCCGATCCCTAGTTTTTTGCCCCAAGTTTTTCTGCCGTGTGCAGCACCCTTTTCTGTCAGACAGGCTATGTAATACGTGTGTGCGTACTGCAGCTGCTTCTGTCGCCGGCATTTGTCTCTTGAGGCAATCAAGAAGGTGATTTCCAGTGTTCTTGTTTTAACTCATCTTGTGGCCACTCGTGTCCTGAGGCCGGCAAGGCGTCCTCTTTACTCCCGGTTTTTTGCTCCTTGTATTGCTAAAGGCCTGGCACGTCTGACTTGCTCAATTTGACAGGGTCTTTTTTACGAAAGCTGGCCGCAGGGCCACCGCCTCTCAGGCCACGCTTCGCACTGCTTCTGAGTGGTCTGCACGTGATCTTGCCCTTGCTGACCAGCATTTGGCTTGCAGGGACGACGAGCATGCCGAAATAGCTCGGCTGTGCGATACGCTGACTAGCGACACGTCTGCCTCTCTGCAGAGCCCCACACAGATAGTGCGCTCTGTTGAGAACAGCCAGAAGGTAGAGCTGGAAGCGATGATACGTGATCTGGAACAGGAGAACAGGTACCGAAACTTGAGGGTTGCAGAGGACGCCCTTGGCACTGCAGTTGCCATGGTTGCAGCCTCTTCTTGGGGTGAGGCTGTTCTACTTTAAGGCTTCCATGCTTCCGGCCAGTTTGGAAGCCTAGTTGATGTGTGCTTGCCGAGTGATGCATTCCACTTTTATAGGGTCTTGACCGGACCCGTAGCTGCCTTTGCTTTGCCGTTCGTCAGCTGCTAGTGAGCATGACCTCAGTCTCTTGCACCCCTGCAGATTAGTCACAGCCGGTGCCTTCTTGCTCATCTCAAGCTGGCTTCCAGTCGAATAGGTCTGAAGCTCAGAACGAGAATGCAGCTCTGGCGAATAAAACAGAATACAGATGGCTGTAGAGACAATCAAATTTTATCTAGCATCAGAAAGTCTCGTCGGGATCTTGGTAGCACTAGAGAGAAAGACTAGCGTGACACTCTTACTCTTATGCGTGCTTTGTCAAGTGAATACTTGTTCAAGAGATCAAGCTGGCTTGTCGGTCCTTGGGCAGTCTGGGCAGCTGTAATCATAAAAGAGGGCAGCTGAAAGCATAGCGCTCGTTGGCTGCCTGCTCGACCCATTGGCTCTTTATTCTAACCTATTGAGCAGCAGCCCCATTCTCTCTCTCTCTCTCCCTTTTTCTCTCCACTCTCTCTCTCTCTCTCTCTCTCTCTCTCACTCTCTACTCACCGAATGTCGTGTGTTTGCGAACCTTAGCTGCATATCACGACTTACTCTGGTGTGCAAACCTTAGCTGCATGTCACGGCTTACTCTGGTGTGTCTCTCCAAGCTAATCTTGTTGTGTTAGAGCTCTTCGTTGTACAGATTTCCCTGTCAACAGAGCAGCTTAGTTTCGAATCTCTTTTTCTTCTGCTGCACGAGGCTGCATAATCGCATCATGTGTAGCATCATTCGTTTTCCCTTTTTTTAAGGTAAATGGGTCAGAGGAAACTCGAATGACGGTGTGCTGAGTCATGACCACACCCACCTTAAACGGGGGGGGGGGGGGGGGGGGTTCACCCAGTGCTGATAGGGCAACTGAGAGTTAGTCGTCACGATGCTTAATCTTTCACTTGCTGCCAAAGTGCGTATCGCATGCCGTCACTTACTTGGATTGATTGCTGAAGAAGAAAAACGACCTGAGTTATTGCGTTGGTGGTGCTTCGGTAGCTCTGCTGTGACTCCCGACGGTTCAGCAATGCAGGTAACAACTGCAGCGTGAGATCTGGAAAGTGCAGTCTCCCAAGCTAAGCCTCCATCAGCTAACCATTATTTAGCAGCCTCCATTGCCCGTGGTGATAAGGCTCGGCATCAGCATGCACTTTTTGTGGGCACTAGGGCTCGAGCCATGCCATCGAGTGAGGCAGAATGGAATGGAAACACTATTGGCTGGACTGTCAGCCGGATATTACATAGCCCTAAATTTCCAAAAGAGTTATCACAGTGCTAAGAAGAAAGTAATAATATTTCCTCGTGTATATCGTTCTTGGTAGTGTATTGCATTATCTAAAAAAAAAACAGAAAATCAAATCATACCGACTCGTTCATTTCGACAGAGGGCTCAACTCCCAGCACCACACATGTGGCAAGCCATGTTGGCTTTGTGAGTGCTGCCATGATCCAAGCATGGTAGCATGTCATAAGTGGTCGTTGACTAAACCAGCTTTCGTGAGGGGGGGATGTTCAGTTTTGCCTCAGCCTGCTTGCTAAGTGGTTCAAGATCCCATTGGGCACTTTGGCACCTGAAGATTGTGCATTGTTTAGGCGATGTAGCGTTATTTAATCAGACCCCATTTTTTCATGCTATGTGATGATGCTCCTATTTTTCTTAGATATAGATCACAATTTATTAGAAACGAATCATTAACCGTTTTTGAAAAGTTTTCAAGTTGCCATTGAGATCACTTCTTTCGGATATACTTTGGTGGCTCGATTGCCTACATTTTGTGTGCCCCGCCCTAGGAACCTGCAGGAGGAATACGACCGTCTGCGCACGGAACGCGACTCGCAGCTGCCACTAATGTCAAACGGCATGCATGGACGCCTGGCTGGCACCGGGCTGGAGGGATCTTCGGCCGCAGAAATGCTGGCCGAGGCCAGGCAGCTGCGGCAGCACAAGTCGCGACTAGAGGAACGAATGCAGATCCTTGAAGATCACAATCGGCAGCTGGAGGCACAACTGCAGCGCCTGCGCCACCTGCTGGTGGATGTCGATGATGGAGGCAGTGTCAATGCCAGTGGCGATCTGGCGTCTTCGGTAAGTGGTCGCCCCACGATATCTTAAGCTGACTGCAGTCACATCATACCCTCTTCCCCATGCAGCCGCCACCGCTCTGCCTGATTGATAATCACTGTACCTTATGCCTGCTGCTCATGTGATGGGTCCCGCGCCTTCTCATGCTGCAGCTGTCGTTGTCTGAGCACGACGGTCGTGCTGCGCCCAATACCGTCGATTCGGTGCAGATGACGATGCCTCCGGCGTACGAAGATCGCCGCCCTGGTGGGCAGCCGTCGCCGCAGCAGTTTTCGACAGAGCGCAGTGAGCAGCTCACTGTAAACTTCATCGCTGGATCACGGATGAAGCGTAAGTCGTGTATGGCAACCGTCCAGGAGGATGCAGCGGTTCGGTGCAAGTCCTCAATCGCAAAATGAGACCAGCTATTTCTCTCGTCAGATTGCTTGCTGGTTGGCCTGTGTACCAACATCTGCTTCGAAGGTCTACTTCCATTCATCGCTGCATCGTAGGCCACTCCAGGCCTCTTGTCACTCACTAAAGGCCCTGCATCCTGCTTAAGTTGCACTTGTCTTCATTCATATCTCGTTGTAGACAAAAGCAACGTATCCGAGTTGTTTCAACGGGCAGGTGACATTGGAAAGGCTCTTGGTGGACTTGTTAGCACAATTGCTCAGGATGACATGCGCTGAGCACCAATATGCACGTGGCTGGCATGCACGACCTGTCATACTCTACCTGCCGAAATCCCCGGTGGGCTGAACAGAAGTTGACAGTGTCAGCAGAAGCTCAACTCTTCTTTATGGAGTTAGCTCAACTCTTCTGTGTGGAGTTGGTTGTGTGGTGGTACTCCCTTGCAATCTGAGCCACCTTTAGTTATGTCTGATGTCATTCAATCGTGGCCTGTCGTGCTTGCACGACCAGCAGTGCAACGCTGCTATTACAGTGGAGAAATGAGGTTGCTGCTATTGCTCCTTTCTCCTACCAACACGACTCTTGGCGTTTGACTTCGTGCATCATAGTTCATCAGCTGCACAATGAGGAACTCGGATGCCTCTGTGGCTACTATGTCTAACGCATGAACACGGGAGGCAGTCGGAATGCTTAGCTTGACTTACTAAGCAGCATTCTTGAGTACTGGACATGCCTTATAATTTTCTCCAGTAGAAAAGTCGTGGCCGGCCAAGGCAGAATCTGCAGCCTAACTATTAGCACTGCGATGGACATCTCATTGCAAAGGAAAATATTGGCTTGTGCTTCCTTATCACTCGTGCATGGTGCATGGCCGGCAGCAACGGCTTCTTTTTTTGCTAGTGACAGTCTGGTGTCAGCTATGGCGATTATCCAGTCACTTCCAACTATCGAGGCCACGTTGTAAGTGTGTTCCGTTTATAATAAGCAGGTAGGATACGTGAAATGTGGTCGTATCCTTGCTTCAGCATGACAGGCATATTATTAAGTTGTCCTGCCAGCTTTAACTTGTTTGTAGAAAATAACGAGATAGACTGCTGTAATATATTAATATATATTAATTAAGAGAGGCCTAGCATTTATTCATGTCCTGGCAATCGTATTTGTGGCACAATTGAGAAGTGCATATGTTGATAGGATTTTAGTCTAGTTCAAAGGTCATGTGTAGCTCCTGAGGACGCACCTTTCCCCTTATTAACTCCAGTGCTGTAGTGTATCTTAGGTGTGTTATTGATTATGACAATGTATGTAAAGTATAAACTCCATATAAATTCTGCTTTTATGATTCCAGATCAAACTTTTTGCATTTGATTGAGTAATCCATATAGATAAGGAACGTAAGAGTAATACTTTCCCTAGCATATCCTAACCTGTGGACATTGCTTTCGATGTTGCATTTGAACTTAAGGAACTTGAACCATAATCTAGGATGAGATTGGAATTGTTGCTCACGGCTCTCTCTACTTCATCATCTATTTGCTTATTTGCAAACCTAATCCTTTTGATACCAGGACCTCCCTACTTTGTATTATACCAGTATAATACAGTTTGGTTCTAGGTTTCAAATGCTTCAGCTAAGGAACAATCTTGGTTATGAGCACCCGGCTTGGCAAAAAATTACTCGAACGTTGCGAACTCTACTCTAGTTTACAAACATTTTAATTATATGGGCTTCTAATTATTGATAATTCAATGGGCTTCTTGTAACATGACAAGTATTCAGGCATAATAAAGCCTTATAATGGATCAGCTGTAAGGTTTCCAAAATATCGCCGGAAGGTAGAGAGATTCGTGCCAGTCTATTAGTCGTGCTAAATAGAGCCTCGATGGTACTAACAAGGTGCCATTATATTGCAAGGGTCGATGAGAAAGTTTTTTTTAGGCTCGAGAACAAATTAAAATTTTCCACTGTACGAAATGGGAAATGACAATCCGGGTTACGAATCCAGTCCAGGAACGGATTTGTCTTGTAACTAGGGAACCCACTGTACGCCGTGGTGCTAGGCCTACAGGGACCATTGAATATGGGAAATACCTTGAAAGCACTAGCCAGTTACCTGCAACAAATTATTACTCGTATAAGTTAAGTCTGTGCCGAAGACTAGGCCAATGTTGGGTTTTCGAAATGTTCGCATCCTCATTGGTGATCACTAAACAATAATAATAATAATAATAATAATGCCTTTACCTAGCGCTTAGAGAGAACCAGACGATCTCTTTCTAAGCACCGCCTTGGCTGGGAAGGAAGCTTGTAATCTTTCAAAGATAACAAAGTGCACGACTGCAGCACACTTAAGCAAATATAGGGCAGCTAATAGAGACGTTGCAAATACTGTGAGGAAGTCTTTTAGCTTTGCTTTAAATATTATTCGAGTCAAGGAATTTTGAGATGAAAGTAGTGAGTTCCAAGCTTTAGATGCATGACAGCTAAAAGCACGGTCACTGGTGGATTTAAGGTGGGGCAGAGGCCGAACTAAACGTCCCGCGTCTGTGGAGCGGTTTCGACTTGGTAAAGCCTGAGGCTTAAGGGTGTTTGCAGGGGCCCTGGGAGCCCAGTGCCCTCCCCCCCCCCCAAGGAAGCAGAGGCCTACTTTGGGCTCGGTCGTACTTCTGCAACCTGAATGACCTCAACGAACTGATCAGAGACCTTAGTCTTACCATGTCCAATGCTAAGCTTTTGGCATCTAGGCTCAAGGAGTCGACCTTGTTGGATCAAGGAGTGAAAGTAACAGATTAGGAAAAGCGTTATCAACGCGTTTCCAACTTATTCTGACGGCATGATGGTCTGTGCTCCTGCGACAATGCGGCCGATCAAATCGACATTATAGGAATCACTTTTAACTTGAGTGAATTCAAGTACTCATTCATAGGCAGTTGGTCCACGAGCCACAAGGTTGTACTTCTTTCATAACGGGAACAAGTACCCATCTCTCCCTGCGGCTCACTCTGTGCACCTCAAAGGCGACTAGATCATTGTCAATATGCTGCCGAGTGACGAAGTGACGACAAATATGGCTGCTGCGTCATGGGAAACTTCAGTATGATATACCTGATGGGCTTCCAAAGCGGTTTCACGAAGTTTTCTTGTTTACCTTGCCTGTGGGACTGCCGGGGCTTCGCTGCGCACAATCACAAAAGGGACGGACCACAACGGACTGAATTGGTCCCGGGAAAGAACAACCTCAAGTCGGAGCCGCTGCAATACCATCGGAAGATGCTGATGCCACCGAAACTCATCAAGGTAAGCCTCGTTAAGGAATTGTCACGACTCGAGACAATCAGTCAGCAGCTGTCGAATACATCCAAAATGTCTTCCCGAAGATTTTGGAGTAAAATGTCAAAGCTGGTTGGTATCTTCTTCGGACCAAAGATAAAGAAAATCATTGAGTTTGACGAATCAGCTAAGAACCTACACAGGAAGGAGAACGCGGCTTGGAACAAATCCTTGGCAGTTCGTGGTTCACGGCCTTCTACGCAATCGCAAATCTGAAAACAGTGAGCCACTGTTTCGGGCTTTGATAAAGAACTATGACAACATAGGACGCATAATTCCCTTTAAGTCCCATCGATGAAGCTCATCTTGACAAATCAAAAAATCTTGGCAAATTAGCAGAGAATATGGGAACTTGCTCAGCGAAGCATGGCTAGCGCTTCCACGAAGATACACTGGACTCTGAACGTGTTTACCAAGAAGGGCGTAGCGAAAACGTGATGGAAGACTGCGTAGGGGCTTCTTTGAGACGGCGATTTTCAGTATTGCCGAAAATCTAAAACACCTGCTGATTTCCGAAACCTTTTGAGTGGTCATTTCAGTATTAATTCAGGGTAAATACATGCTAATTTTGTGCTGTTCTTTCAGATTAATTGTGATCCACGGGACTCAATTTTGTAAGTTTTTTCATCAAAATGGGTTAATTCAAGTTAGTAAACCCTGATCTCAAAAGTACGATTTTTATGGAATAACGCATTTTCTACACGGCTGATGCATAAGCAATTAGGGAATAACACGTACTACCAGTGACTAAAATAATATTAAATTTATTATATTGGTCCATGTATTTGTAACATCCCATCTCGACTTCTGTAACTGACTGCTTTTTGGTCTACCGGCCTGTGCAATCGGGCGCTTACAGTTGGTACACGACTCTGCAGCTAGGCTTGTCTGTCGTGAACGTTGCAATTGCCACATCACACCACTTCTCACCGACCTGCACTCGCTCCCAGTCTTCAAGGTTCTGTCACTCACTTTTAGGTCCCTTCATGCTGTGGCTCCAGCCTACCTATCAGATCTACTCTCCCACTAGGCTAAGCGTCATACTACTCTCTTTTCTGAATCGAATCGTTTACTTTCACTTCATACGAACCTCAAATCCTTTGAAGTCCGTGCCTTTAGCTCTGCTCCCAAAGCCTGGAATTCACTTCCGGCTGGCGTCGACCAGCGCTCACCTTGGTGCGGCCGATGGCGACTTAGTTGAAACTCAATGACATTTAAAAATAAGCTAAAGACGCATTTATTTATCTCAGCATTTAGTGGGTCCATGTGATTCTCCTTTGTAGGCTTATGCATGCTAATACTGAATGTTGCTACTAACTATATTTGCATGCTGACTCGAAGTATTTCACTTCTAACCATGTTATGCTTGTTGACATTAGGCATGCTACCGTTAACAATTCAATCAAGCATATTTTGCAACAAATTTAAAAAGTGCCTAGAAAGAGATTAAGTTATGTAAGGGGGCTATACAAATGTAAAAATATCATTATTATTATTACATAGTCTAATTACAAGGTCTTTCATAATAAGAACAGACTTGATATGTCTCATTTAATTTGACAAAATATTGACCCTGGCGTTGCATGTCTGCAAAGGTTAGCACTTACCGTGCAAGTGTTCAAGTGAAGTTTGGAATTCCTTGGTAACTGAACGATGCAAAATTTGACTGAGAAACAGATGCCCAATTGTGCGTGGTTGTCTGCATGTGCACCTAGGGAATGCTAGAACACTTTGGCTAAAAAATCCTGAGTTTGTTCCACGGACAGCCTATCGAAATGGCTCACGGGAAGGGGAGGAGAAGGGAACGTGGGGAAATGGACAGACAATAATCCGTTAGGTTGATTTCTTATACAACGACAACTACTCCCCTACTGCCAACAATGGCTCATCCTTTTCAGCTGTCCCGAGCTGCTACTTTCATGCTAATCACTACCTCAACTGCTCTCCTGACTCTGCTATGTTATGCCACCTTCACCATGTTTCATGTCTGTTGGCTATCGAATGCGTACCGAAAGCCGCTTAGGCTGTGAGTGCCTGCGTAACACCCACGTGGTCTTTGTGGCTTTGTGGAGTTACAGATGGATACGTTACATTACATTACATTCGCAAAATGATGGCTCGGAGCTCTATTTTTGGAATGACTCAGAAAACAAGCAGACAAGCCGATTCGACGTTCTCTGGAAGGGCGGCTAATTGCTGCAGCAGACAGATCAAAGGCTGTTGTTGTTGTTGTTCTACCCTGCGACTTCAGATCGTATTATTGCAGCAGCACTTATTTTGATTATTATGTTCAGTATTTGGGCAGGTAAACTCACTATACTTGTAACAACCCATGGATTTAAATTGCTGTTTGTTGCCGGCCTCCAGAAGTTTCTCCAGAAAGTCTCCAGAAGCTCCTCGCAGAAGTCTCCGGTCTGCAGCGTACTGTGCTAGCAGCTTTTGGGTGTCACCGCTATTCGTTTAAGCTTCGCAAGCATTGCAAGCTTTAAGCTCATCTTGTAGGAGTTAGGGGAAGTGTGGCGTAAGTAATTTCAGTCTATAAAAAGGGTGAAAGTGAAGCCAAGTACATCACTACGAGTTGGTGAAACTGCGATGAGAGTTATCTAAATTTACGAAAGTCGTAAACATGAGGCCAATCGTATCAATCTGTCGGCGCGTAACTCATAGAGAAAGCACTCCGTCGGTGAATGTGGCTTAAAAACCTTACCCCCCCCCCCCAGCGGCGGAGCCAGGATTTTCACAGATTGGTGCGAGGGCTCAGGTTGGGGCCAGGGGTCCATTGCCCCCCGCCCCCCCCCCCCAAGACCTGGGTAGCTTTGCCCCAGGATGCGAGTGCTTCCCTATGGGAGGGCCATCGCCATTATGGGAGGGCAACCGCCATTACCCCGTGAACGTCGAAGTTGCCACACCCCTTGGCTTCCCCATTGTTTCCGCCGACGGCAGTTGACTCTACAATGAGTATCTCCTCAATTAATACACATAACTGCCTGCGATAGTCAAAACCTATAGCGACTCTAAAAAGTAGCATGGGTAGGGTACACTTACGTAAGCACCAGCGACCAGCCACAGAGGCAGTATTAGGTAGCAATTATGCTGTGTGAATGAATTACTAGGCATTGACTAGTTCGCGAAAGCTGAATGAAGCTACGTTCGGTGGTTACCTTCATTTTGGTGCAGTCATTAATCAAAATTTGACTACCCAACTGCAGAATTAATCACGACCCTAGCTCACGGACGATTCAGTCGAGGCAAAGATCGCCAGTTGGCAAAACGAGGCAAGTGAGACGCCCTTCTAGGTGTCATGTTTCAAAGTGACCTCTCGTTAGACGACCACATCAGCTCCACCGTCAAGTCTTCCTACTTTCAGCTACATAAAATTGCTAAAATTGGGCTTGTTTGGATAAGGATACCACGTCTAAGTTGGTCCATGCATTCGTGACATACCGTCTCGACTTCTGCAACTCAATGCTTGCTGGCCTACAGGCATGTGCGATCAGGCGATTGCAGCTGGTGCGAAACTCCGCAGCTAGGCTTGTCTGTCGTGAGCGTCGCAGTTGCCACATCACACCATTTCTTGCCTACCTGTACTGGCTACCAGTCAAGCAACGGATCGACTTCAAGGTTTCGTCGCTCACTTTTAGGTCACTTCATTGGTTGGCTCCAGCCTATCTCTCAGATCTACTCCCCCCCCCCCCACAAGGCCAAGCAGCGTACCACCCGCTTTTCAGAATCCAACAGTCTACAAATACCTCGTACAAACCTCAAATCCTTTGGAGACCGTGTATTTAGTTCGTATGCTCCCAAAGCCCGGAACTCCCTCGCGACTTGCGTCAGAGCATCTCCTGACTTGACCACATTTAAAAAGAACTTAAAAAAACACCCATTTAGGACAGCATTTAGTGGGTCCCTGTGATTCGTCTTTCGTGTGCTTATGCGTGCTGACAATGTGCATGCTGCCACTAACCACATTTGCATGCTGACCCTGTGCATGTCACCCCTAACCATGTTATTCATTTTGTTTGTTTATCAACCATGATATTACTCAACATTCAATCGCGTTTCTCTTTGCAACAAACGTAAAGCGCCTAGAGAGAGAGATTGAGTTCTTTGAGGGCGCTTTATCAAGTGCATTATTATTATTATTGTGGCCCTACTGAATCCCGTACGAGTAATAATTCTCTTGCAAAAGTATACAGATGTAAAGTGCATACTGCATAAATATAACTGTATCCAAATAGGGCCTCCGTAAGATTTGCATTCTTTTTGCTCTCTGCACTGCTTCAGATCAACCACGGACTCCAATTTTGCTCAAATCAAAGGTGCAAAAGAATTTTTTTCAAACTCTCACAGATGTAGCTCTGCTGCTACTGTAGATTTCACGAAATCAGAACCATCTAATCATTCGACCAAGACCTACTTTGCGAATCGTGAGAGTTCTTTGTACCTAGTGGCGTTGAAGTGCGTTTGAACGGACTTTATTTAATTTAGGAAGTAATATATTATGTGTAAATAATTTTTAATTTCGAAAATTTGTAAGTAGAATCTTTAATATCTAAGGAAATTTGTAAATAATTTTTAATTAAAAATGTGTAAAAATTAGGACTAAATTATGTGTAATTGCTTGTAACCGATTGCTGCTGTATCTTCACCGCGTTGCCTGCTGCATGCCCGGCTACGGTTTACGCAGACGCTCGAGCGAGACCGAGAATGCTTGCTGTAGTTTCGAACTTTTTTTAAATCAACACTGCTGCATATGCGGTGCGCATCTGTGCCAGGCTTCGTGAGTCAAGCGTCGCTGTAGAACACGCCGGGTAACAGGGGGCTGTCTGAGCCACAGTAATCTCAATACCGTCGTCCCTTAATCAAAGAATGCGTCGTCTCGTCATTACGATGAACCGCTAATCTTGCTAACCCTCCCCATATTCTCACATCAGAGCTACCGCTAACGACTCAAAACAAGCAGCCATAAAGCCGAAGTTAACCTCGTCGACCGCTTATAAATTTCGCAAAAGGAGTGCCCGCTCGCTCTTAGTGCAATAGGCCGTTGGTTACAAGCGACTCGATGACGACCTTCTGACGACGCTCTCAACACTTTCGCAGTTACTGAATCCTGGCTGGTGTCGACGAACTGCTCGCTACCACCGACGCTCGCTACCCCGGAAGGTCTCTCCTATTTTCGTACTCTGAGATAGCTGAAAGCTGGCACTAGAGCAGCTGCGGCTCCCGAACCTTTTTCAATTTGTAGCCATTCTAAATTCCTGACAAGCAATCGCTTGAATCTCTGGCTCTCTAGCCAGGCAGTGATAAAAAAGCCAATTGCAGAAGTAATTTATCGTTAACCAGACGGAAATCCCAGCAAAGTAGCTAATTGTTCCGACTTGCTCTCCATTCTTTCCACTAAAGTGACCCTCTTTTCATTCTAGATGATTTTAATATCCACTTTGATAATCCATCTGATCTGATGTGTTTCAGCATACATGCATCCACTGTCTCAGTCTTGCTGCCTCAGTGATTTTACAAGTTCAAGCCCTTACAAAATTAACTAGCCAGTTCCTTGATTATATTTACTTCCGTGATTGATTCTTGTCGAATCCTATCGTCATCCATTTCGGCATGTCTGATTGTATCGGCATTTCATTCATCTTGGAAAATGTCTCTCCGTCGACCTCAAAAATTGCGCGTGAGTAAAAAACTTTAATTCGCTTGAAATTGGTATTGTTTGCAGCATACTTTCCTGCTGTGCCCTTCTACTTGACCCTCTGACCTACTCTCCTCGATGCAACGCAACAATTCGACGCTATCCAACGTTTTTCACGAGTTCGCACCTCTCTTAATGACAGGATGGTCCCCGCCAAAACGCCCATTGGTTTAGGGGTGATATGAAAAGAGCAAGGGACACTAAACGCGACTTGTGGAGGTCATCAAGAAATCGATACTCGATGTCTCGGCCTGGAAATTGAAGACTATTGCAGGTCATATAAACCCATTTAAGCTAATGCCAAGTTTTTACAGAGAAGTAGTTTAATAAGCAGATCACTAAACCAAAAATACTAAATAGTCTGCTATCGACCATTTAGCTGACCTCTTGCGAGCAAGCCTACTCCTCGGTGATCCCAGCGGTGACCTGTCAGTGCGGTTCTCCAAATTCTTCGTAGGTGAGATAGAGAAGATTGGTGACTGTACTCCCTCACTGACGTCACTGCCGTATTGCAACCACTCATAGCCGCGCTTTTCTTTTCTGTTCTCCTTTGCGCCTATCTCTGTTCGCCTCGTCGCTTAATTTTTCTCCCAGACTAAAAAGACCGCCAGCCGTCCAGATACTGCCCCGACAGTTTTCTGCTTACCAGAGGCATAGACCTGTTGCTGTCCACCATAACAAATATTGTACGAATTATCCTGGTTATCGGCAAAACCCCTTCCCCTCAGAACGCAGCAATTGGTAGGCCACTAATTTAAAAGCCTGCCGTAGATCCTTTGAATTTGATTAACTTTCGTCAACTCTCCCTTCTGCCATTGTTGCCTAAGACAATTGAACTGAGTCGTGACCCAGCAACTAAACAGTAACGTAAATTCATCAGACCTTGCTAGCAAGTTCCAATTGGGATTTAGAGAGCTAATCATTCCACAGAAACCACTCTGCTTCGAGTTTAAAACGATACCCTGAACGACGCTAATCGGAGAATGGCCTCTCTGCCGGTACTCCTAGATCCATCAGCAGCATTTAGCACAATGGTCAACGGATCCATCTGGAGCTTCACTCCACACACCCAGGTATCTCTGGCACAGTTTTAAACTGAGTTAGGTCTTACATCAGTGAGAGGTGTCGGAGTGTAGATACAAGTAGTTGCCCATTAACTGGGGAGCATTTAAAGAATGAGTCACTCAGAGTTCTCTCTTAGGCCCCCTTCTTTTAAGTATCTATACTCTCCCTCTGGCCGATGTCACTGCCAAACACAATCCGGCCTTGATTTCTACGCCAACGACGCCGAGCTCTTCATGTCCTTTGACCATTCTCAACCATCGGTCTGTATACGACTCAACTCTCTAGCAGCCGATGACTCTCGCAGCTACAGGTGGCCCCCAACCTTCATGAAGCTTGACAATTATAAGAGCAACCTAATGTAGGCAGGCCTGGTGTCACCCCAAAGTCCCAAGTTGGAAAACCTCACTTCCAAGATTTGCTCAGCCAGAATCACTCTAGCGACGCCGGTCCGTAATTTGCACGTGCTGTTCCAAAACGAATTTTCATTGGATGAGAAAACTTCCGCCACTTTTAAATCGGCCTAGTGTCAGTTAATGAACAGTCTCATAATTAGGGCTTCCTTGGACAAGAGTAGGACAGCCAAACTATTTCACGCCTCCAGATTATTGCAATTCTGTCAGCAACTGATAAAAAAGTGAGCGACTCGTCTAGTCTGTCTTTAACGGCGTTGCTGTCACAGCGAATTACTTCTACGTGAGCTTTATTGGGCTCATTTTGAAAAATTGAATCGATTTCAATATCCTCAGTCTAGCTTACAGGTCACTTCTCTCGCTTGTACCAGCCTAAATAACCGACCTTCTTACTCCTCCAGTGTATTCTCGTACCATCAGCTCCTCAGTATCCGAGGTTACTCTGAAATATGGGGTACCTCAGGGGTCCGTGAAAGGTCTGGTTCTTTTCACGGTTTATACTCTCCCTCTTGCCGATGTGATCACCAAGCACAATCTAAGCATCTACTTCTATGCGGATGACACTCAGTTGTATCTTTGCTTTGATCACTCCCAGCCTTCGAGCACCTCGATTTCTCTTAACTCCCTTGCTGCATGTATTGATGGCCGCATATGGATGGCTGCAAATTTTCTTAAATTAAATGATGATAAAACTGACTTAATAGTTATGCGCAAAACAAGTGTGATTCAGAAATTGGAAAGGCTAACGTTCAAAATCGGCTCTCCCAGCCCATATCTCCTGTTTAATCTGCACGAAATCTAGGTGCAATGTTCCAAAGTGACCTTTCGTTAGACGACCACATCAGCTCCACAGTCAAGTCTGCCTACTTTCAGCTACATAAAATTGTTTAAATTCGGGCTTGTTTAGATAAGGATACCACGTCTATGTTGTTCCATGTATTTGTGACATCCCGTCTTGACTTCTCTAACTCACTGCTTGCCGGCCTACCGGCATATGCAAACAGGTGCTTACAGCTGGTGCAAAACTCTGCAGCTAGGCTTGTCTGTCTTGAGCGTCGCTGTTGCCACATCAAACCACTTCTCGCTGACCTGCACCGGCTACCAGTCAAGCAACGGATCGACTTCAAGGTTTTGTCGCTCACTTTTAGGTCACTTCATTCTTTGACTCCAGTCTATCTCTCAGATCGACTCCCTCACCACGCCAAGCATCGTACCACCCGCTTTTCGGAATCTAAATGTTTACCTGTACCACGTACAAACCTCAAATCCTTTGGAGACCGTGCATTTAGTTCGTATGCTCGCAAAGCCTGGAACTCACTCCGGCTTGCATCCCATCATCCCCTGACTTGCCCACATTTAAAAAGAACTTTAAAACGCATCTATTTATGACAGCATGTAGTGGGTCCCTGTGATTCGTCTTTCGTGTGCTTATGCGTGCTGACACTGTGCATGCTGCCACTAACCACATTTGCATGCTGACCCTGTGCATGTCACCCCTAACCATGTTATTCATTTTGTTTATCAACCATGATATTACTCAACATTCAATCGCGTTTCCCTTTGCAACAAATGTAAAGCGCCTAGAGAGAGAGAGAGAGAGATTGAGTTCTCTGAGGGCGCTTTATCAAGCGGATTCTTATTATTAGTAGTAGTAGTATCTAGTCATCCCGCCATCACATGGCACTAGATCGAAATATTTTTGCGAACAAGCCTTCAGTTCGTATGCACCGAAAGTCTGGAACTCGATTCCGGCTGCTGCCATCGCTTCTGGCTGCTGTCACTCACTATTAGCCTAGCTCAGACCTCTGCACCTCTGACCAGTCATCCTCGGCTAAGCCTCAGCAGCCGTTTCAGCCCAATCTAAGAACCACGCGATGCAGCCCTGTCCGAGGGATGATGCCCAGAGATGCGTTCGCCGGCGGGCTGCTTCCTTTGAGATCGCCTCCCGAGTCCGGTAGCTCCGTACCGCCGGTACGCTGTCGAGCGCAGGGGCCTAAAGGCTTATTAGATCTTTTCTAGTCAGCCCCAATGTGGTTGTGGTGTTGACGACGGCGGCTGTATTGTATCATATGCAGGCAACACAAGCGAGCGAGCGTACATAGGGTTGTAGCGGTAGTAGCCGTCGGCCGCGTTGACCTTGGCTTAATTTTAGCGCCAACAATAACTGTTCGGCTGGCGCAAACTTCTTTGTCGTGGAGCAGTGAGCCAAAGAGGAGCGCCAGTGCGGTTAGAGAGCAAGAGCTTAAGAGCGAGACAGGAAGCTCGGGGACCAGCGGTGGAAATTCGGCCTTTAGAATTGGTCTGATACCCTCGCGAGCTGCTGATTGATGTTGGCTGGCCTGTCAACCTCGGCCATAACTCTGTCCAAAAAGAATCGTATAGAATATATTCAGCATTCAAGCTGGGCTGGGGTGCTTTTCTAGTGGCCTAGCGACGGTATTAATTCCTTCCCGTAATGGGCCACGGTACCGGGCCCAATACCACTAAGCTCTTGCCCCACATTGTCTCAGCTATGTATTTAAGAGTCGAGCGACGCCGCTCTTGGTCTTTTGTTCGGCTCCTACTCTCTCTCCCTCTCTCTCTCTCTCTCTCTCTCTCTCTTCGGCTTCGCTTCGACGCCGTCGAACCTGTTTCTTTGAAAGCGAGGGAGGCAGGCGGGCTGTTCGCCGGCGATTGACGGGACAGGACGAGACAGCGCTAGGAGGATTCGTTGGACTCCACTGAAGATGGTTGTATTGCGCCCGAGCTGGCATTTTGTGTTTGTTTTGTGTTTTGCCTGTGTGCGCGCTCGCACGTGGTCTCGGCACAAGGATTTGCCGGTGCGAACTAGACGTAGTTGGTGTGGTGTATGAGTTATTAGTTTTCCGTCGGTTCGGGCCCCCTTCGTCTATTTGGATCGCTCCCCCTAGAGACGCAGGTAGCTCAAGTGTGGAGACGTGCTTCCTCCGAAAGAGTGCTTGAGGTAGCGTGTGAGGATTGCGGAGATAAAACTGACTAGGCGCGCAGTGACTTTATGCACTTGCGAATGAAACTCAGGAAAATCCCCAATTCGTGCGTCTCGCTTTCCAATTCACGCCTCGGACTCACGGCCCCCATTAATTGCGGTATGTAGGTCGGCGCCAGAAACGCTCGTTTCGTGGCGGCCTGCTTATTGCGCGTAGGCGCGCACCGAACGCTTCGCTAGGAGGTAGGTTAAGCCTACTCCGTCGAGCCTTCGGCGTTACGCATAGTATGACTAAATCTCGATATCCTCCTCAGCCACCGACTCTTGCGCTTAGTAGCCCTTGCTTGTCCTCTCTCTCTCTCTCTCTCTCTCTCTCTCTCTCTCTCTCTCTCTCTCTCTCTCTCTCTCTCTCTCCCTCTCTGCTTAGCAGCCTACAGAGCTGTTTGAAAAAGGAAAGTTTTCCACGAATTGCTCAATCGCCGGTTTCTAGAAACTTTTGACCCTCATACCTCAAGAGACCGACTCAAACCACGGAGCGCTAAAGTGCCATCCTGTGCGTCGTGCCTCTGTAGCGGCCTTCTAGGCCCGGTGGGACTCGGGAGAAGAAGAGAGACCGGAAGCTGCTCGCCGACGGCACACCGCCCGACAAGCCTCCAGAACCGTCCTCTGCTGCCGGTAAAATTATAAGAAAAACCAAGGAGCAGCTAAAACAACAGCCTCATTTATATAGCGGCAGAAGAGCCGTTGAGAATGAGATTTAAATAAATAAATATGTATGTATGTATACATCTTGGAAATTCACATACACTAGAAAGGGAGAATATAAACTTATTCGTAATAGCTACCGACGTATTCGGCGCGCTTAGCTCTTTCTTTTTTTATCGGAATCAGCTCTAATCAAAACTGAGAATTGCAGAATAGCTGTCATAATATAAATAAATAATAATTCATTTATATATGTTCAAAGCGGATGCCTATCTGGTTAATTTCCACGATGCACTACCTGGAAGAGATAAAGATGAAAGCGTTAAACATTTGCCTTAATATAATGAGAGACCTTTCACTCTATCCAACTTATTCACTTTCGTACACCCAGCCATAATCACTTCTCTGCATCTCGAGCTGCGCTTCAGTGCAACTGATTTACAACCTGTGATAACTAGCCTCACATTTTAACTGCTGCCTTATTTAAGAAAAAATAAAAGAAAAATTATTAGCTGATTAAACAGCCTCATTTATATATAGCGGCAGGAGAGCTTTAAAGGCTGTCGCCACATTGGTCTCCTATCAGAAGACCTCCTATCTAGAACTCCTCATTGCAGTTAGCAATGAAGGATCACCTACTGCAGGACTAGAGCTCAGGACCTGGGGCGGGAAGAGTGAGCACCTTGCACCTAGGCTAAGGCGCAAATTAAAACTTGTGGAACTTTCAGTTATTTTTCGGTTTCATTCGTCCATCCATCCGCACGTCCATCGATATATCAAACTATTTATATATATATATATATATATATATATATATATATATATATATATATATATATATATATATATATATATATATATATATATATATATATATATATATATATATATATATATATATATATATATATATATATATATATATATATTACCGGATGGCCCTGCATCCGGCGGTCCTGGGACGCAAGGTGAGCCTCGAATCTGCTACGCCTCTACGCGTCCAACCGCACCAAGGCCATCCACGAAATCCTGCTGCCAGGGCCGACGTACTTCACTGGTGACCTAGCAGCCCCTACTGAGAGACCGAGTCGGAGGCCCGACCTGTTGACAGTGACTGTCTGCCGACTCTACTCGCCCGGACCACCCCTTCTCACCCGGCTCAGCTATTCAACCTGATGTACCGCTGTCGGAGGAGGACGTCGCCGCCCGCCTTCGCAGAGCCGGCAACGCGTCTCCGGGAGCTGACCGTCTGGAATATCGCCACTTACGCCTCGTCGACCCGGGTTGCACGCTCATTGCGTGCAACCTGAACGGCTGCCTCCACTTCGGGGACGTCACTTTTGTGGTTCGGCATACAGAACGCTGGTCCAGAACAACGCCAACGGTTTATTGTACAAGGCACGGAGCAGCAAGACGCACGACTGCCTTCGCCCCCTTCTCACACTCGAGTCTCTCCTCCACTCCTCTGGTTGACCCCGATGATTCATCGAGGACCACAACTGTGCAGTGGCCGACCCTGATGGTGAATCCACCATCTGGCCACCAGCGGTTACCGGCCTGTGTCAGTGCCACATCACAGGCTCATCAGAGGAGCCGGCATACACTCAAACTACAACTTTCTCGTGAAAAACGGGTTTCACTATCCTTATCCACAAGAAGGGCGACCCAAACATGCCCGGCAACTTCCGTCCAATCACGATCTTGCCCACCCTTTACAAGCTGCTCTCGGGCAGCCTGGCCACTAGGCTGTGAAAGTTCGCTGGTGGCCGTGGAAGGCTGTCGCCCAAGCAAAAGGGCTTTGTTCCGGGTGTGGAGGGCTGCCTAGAGCAGATCTCTCTTGTGGAGAGCACCTTTAACGAGGCCAGAGGTCGGCAGGGCGCTGGCGTTGTGTACTCGGCGTTTCTCAACCTACAGAATGCCTTCGGCAGTATTCCACATGTCTCCCTTCTCAGCGTGCTTCGGCATGCCGGAGTGGAGGAGAGCTTCTGCAGGTTTGTTGAGCGCCTCTATGCAGGCTCGCTCCTGGAGCTTCGAGTTCGCGACGAGCCACTGGTGGCATTTCCTACGAGTGCCGGCATCCGGCAGGAGGACCTTCTATCACCGATCCTATTTGATCTGGCGGTGGAACCGGTTGTCAGACTCACTGCTAACGTGCACGAATCCTGTTTCCAGCTTGGCGGAACCTCCCTGTCGGTCTGTGCCTTGGCAGATGACCTCGCCTAATTCTCACGACGTCTTCTGGTCTTCAGGCCCTGGTGTCCTCAGTTGAACAGGCTGCGTCGAAGCTGGGCCCACAGTTCTGGCCGGCGAAGTTCTGTGTCGTCGCCCTTTCGGGTGACGACACAGAAGGCCGTGCCCACCTCAATAACCCTACATGACAGGTGGATCCCCGAGCTGCCGGAGACCGAGTCAGTGGCCTACCTTAGAGCCTCGCAGGGTCTCGGGCAGCCTAGGGCTGAAATAGAGCAGGCCTGCTATTTCCTTGCAAATGACATTAACCTACTTCAGGCCAGCCTTCTCGCCCCTTGACAAAAGTTTGACGCCTTGCGAACTTTCCTCCTACCACGGCTCGACTACCTTTGTCGGGCGCGGCTTGTGCCTCAGGCCACTCTTCAACCAGCCAAAAAGGCTTTGGTGGAGCTATGTCGCTTCGCGTGCGGTCTGCCGAACTTTGCATCGGTGCATTTCCGGTTTGCGCCTCGCTCTGCTGGCGGGCTTCGCTTGACCCACTTCGGGACGAACGCCTCCATACTACAAGCTGCGAAAGCCTGTCGAATGCTGAGCTCGCCCGATGCGTGCGTCCGTCAATTCGCCCGTCACAGATTCGACTGGAGAGTCGCCAGCCTGAATGGCACGCCATCGTCTGATGAGGAGCGTTCACGATACCTGAGCCCAGCAGCCTTCGGACAAGGCAACAAGGTTGGTATGATATCGCTGTGGTCGGACGCGTGTAAGTGCCTCAAGCGGCTCTCCTGTCGCCTCTCGCTGACCGGCCCTGAAGTGCTGGCTGTGTCTACCGACCCTGCCGGCGTCGAGCACTGAGTCGTGCGACGAGTGATCATCACGAACCTGCCAGAGTTCGCCAGGCTCGTGGAAGGCCGTGCATGGGCGGCGCAGCCTGCACAGGGCAGGGTCAGCCACTGCCTGGCCACGGACAGACTCGCCACCTACAGTCACTTCTTGACCACGGGTCTTGGCCTCTCGTTCCGGGCTGGGTGGTTCGAGCACCGAGCGTGCCTGGACATGCTGTCAGTGGCTGCTGCCACGAGTCGGGCATACCCTGGGACGGTTACCAACTGCCGCCTATGCCGTACATAGGCAGAGACCGCTTGCCACGTGCTGAGCCACTGCCGGCCGATGCTGCATGCAATTATGGCCCGACACAACCAGGTTCTGGGCCGCCTAATCGGACCTCTTCCGGCCACCGCGCTCAACTACGTCGGCAGGCCGCGCCCTCCCGCTGCCGGTGGTCTGGCTCTCAAGCCGGACCTGGTCATTGACAACGACACTGATTTATTAATTGTGGATGTGACGGTGCCATTCAACAGCAGCGATGATGCTCTGATGGCGGCGGCCCGGAACAAAACCTACAAATATGCAGCCATTGCCCGGTCTTTCCTGATTGCTGCCTACTGGTTGGCAGTGGTAAGGCCCTTCGAGGTCGGGGCTCTCGGCAGCTGGTGTGAAGACAATGAAGCTTGCCCGGCCAAACTCGGCGTCCCACGCTCGGAGATGACGGCTTTGAGGCGGCACTGCGTCTCCGACGCCATTACCGGCTCGAAAGCCATGTGGTCCCTGTTCCTGAACCGGGAGGCTTGGTTAGCACGCTCGACCCCGGCAGGACAGGGCACCGCCGGCTAATGCCTACCAGTTAAAAGTCTTTTTCTCGATGATATATACATATACACACATATATATATATATATATATATATATATATATATATATATGGATGTGTGTGTATTAACTCCAAATTCTGCTTAAAGTACATGTTGCGTCGTGTAGTCTACGTTCTCGCGTGCTATCGCCGTTGCCACAAATTTCAAGCAAAAACCAGCGCAATGCTTGCCCTACTCACCGCCACAACGCGGATATACGAGCCACCTAACACCCCGCCCCGGCTAGCTATTGTGTAACGCCGAATGCTCGGCGGGGTAGGCTTGACCTGCCGCTTACCTAGCGGCGTAGCCCAGCGCCTAATGCCGTTCGGTGCGTGCCTACGCGCATCAAGCTGGCCGCCACAAAACGAGCGTTTCTGGTGCTGACCTGCTTACCGTTACTAAAGGGGGGGTCGTGATTCCGTGGCGTGAATTGGAAAGCGAGACAAACAATTTGGGGATTTTACTGAGCTTTATTCGCAAGCGCACAAAGTCGCTGCGCGTCTAGCTCAGTTTCATCTCCACACTCCTCGCACGCTCTCAACAGTACCAACACTTTTGCGGAGGGAATACTTCTCCACACTGAAGCTACTTACGTCTATAGTGGGGAACGACCCAAATAGACGGAGCCCGAACGGGAGCCTAAACCCTAACCGGAGAACTAAGGCTCTAAACACGCCAACTACGTCTAGCTAGCACCTGCAAATCCTTATGCCGATCCCAAGTGCTAGCGCGCACACACAAAACACAAAAGAAACACAAAATGCCAGCTCGGGCGCGATACGACCGTATTCGGTGTGGAGTCCACTGAATCCTCCTAGCACTGTCTCGTCCTGTTCCGTCAATCGCCGGCGAATAGCCCGCCCTCCTCCCTTGCTTTCAGAGAAATGAGTTCGACGGCGTCGAAGCGCAGAGCCGGACAAAAGACCAAAAAGACCAAGAGCGAGCGTCGCTCGACTCTTAAATACTTAGCTGAGAAAATGGGGCAAGAGCTTAGTGGTATTGGGCCCGACACCATGGCCCGTTACGGTAAGGAGTTAATACCGTCACTAGGCCAATTGAAGGGCACCTCTGTCCAGCTAGAATGTGCATGGGTTCCAGACGATTCTTTTTGGACAGAGTGATGGTGGAGGTTGACAGGCCAGCCAACATAAATGAGCAGCTCTCACGGGTATCTTACCAATTCTAAAGGCCGAATCACCACAGCTGGTCTCAGAGCTTCCTGGCTTGCTCTTAACCTCTTGCTCTCTAACCGCACTGGCGCCTCTCTCTGGCTCACTGCTCAAGGACAAAGGAGTTCTTGCCCGCCGCCGAACAGCTCTTGTTCGTGCTAAAATTTAGCCAAGGCCAGCAAGGTGCTACAATTGGAACTCGTAGTTTGACTGGCAGTAGCAGTCGAACGATTTATCGCTACATCCGGCCTATTGGCTTCGGCTTTTATATTGCCTTGGCCATAGGCTGTCGTATAATCGGGTCTTTTGACGCTTTATTTATAAAACTTTATAAAACTGCAATTAGTACATACCAGCCATAAGCTGGCTGATGTAGCACGCCGCCGTGTTAACGCCACACCTGGGCTCTATCCAGTAGCTCATTTTATTCCGAAATCAATCTCCGACATTCGACACTGCTCTAGTGATAGCGTCAGATAGAAATCATATTTGAGCTCCAGCAGGGAGCCCGGACGCGAGTGGATTTTCGGTTTCGCTCGAAGGAGCCTAATCTTTGCCTATCTTCACGATCGCCTGCGACCGGGGTTGTGAGCTCGAGCTCTGCGGCACACGTAAAACGCCCGCATAGAGATTGCGCCTTCTAAGGAGGCTCTACGAACGAATTGCATTTTTATGCGGTTTTAGAAACCGAAAACGGGTCACGTCATTTCCTCTCTGATCTCGCTAGGAAAGTACATTTCCCAAAGCTAGGCGCAACGATTCACCTACTGCATAGGCTTACCGAGACAAGGAGGGCGTACTTAGAATCGCTGTTCATGATCACTCTATTTTGCATTGAGTTTCAGGTCGTGCAGTGCGCTTGTGACTCTTAGCATACTTCTGCACTGTACAAGCTCTCACTGCTACGGTGATGTCAGTCAGTGAACATCCGTTCACTGACTGATATCACAGTAGCAGGGAGAGTCTATGGTTTTGAAAAATGCCTTAAGTTTTACTATACACGTCATCAAACGGTCTTGAATTGTAATTATCTTCTACCATGTATAGGAAAACTTATACAATCGAAATCAGAAATGAATTCCTGCAGTACAAGCAGAGCTGATTTCACATTTGAAATATCACTTTGATCTGTGAAGTGTTAACCAAAGTCTGGAATTCAAATGGCACATAGCTACTTTGTAAATGAAGCTGTTCAAAAGTCACACGCATGCACCTCAGCAATCAATAAACTGCACCTTGATGTAACAAGGTTCAACCATTTAAGTTCAAGTCGTAATAGATGCAGAGGTCGGTAAATTTGTAATTTGCAGGTGTGTGGCTTTCGGCTTACTTACTGGTTAGACATGGTTTGCATTATCATTTTTTTAAGTTTTTCTTTAAAGTGAAAATCTTCAAAAATGCAGATCTCATTTATAACAGCAGTTACGACAAGCCTGACAGAAGCGAGCGCCGGCAAGGCGAACTGCGGCGGTAAGAGAGGTACGCGAGCGAACTACGGCGGCAATAACCGCCGGTCTCGGCGTCTGTAACTCGCTGCTTGCTTGCTGCTGGCTTCTGTGCAATGAGGCAATCACGCGCTTACAGTCTGTGCAAAACTCTGCAGCCAGACTGGTCTATAGTGAGCGTCGCAGTTGCCACATCCAAACACTTCTCACCGGCCAGCACTGGCTTCCAGTCAAGCAGCTCATCGACTTCAAGGTTCTGTCATTCACTTTTAGGTCCCTTCGTTATTTAGCTCTAATCTACCTATCAGATCTACTCCCCCATCGTACTAAGCATCGTACCACCCGATTATCGGAATCGAATCGTTTACCTACACCTCGTACGGACCTCAAATTCCTTGGAGACCTGCATTAAGCTCGTATACTCTCAAAGCCTGAAACTCACTTTCGGCTGACGTCATGGCATCCCCAGACTTAACGACATTTAAAAAAGAAGCTAAAACGCACATATTTATCACAGCACTTAGTGGGTCCATGTGATTCACCCTTTGTGTGCTTATGCGTGCTGACGCTGTGCATGCTGCCACTAAGCATATTTGCATGCTGACCCTGTGCATGTCATCTCTAACCATGTCATGCTTGTTGCCATTGAGCATGCATTAACCAACCATTTGACTGAGCTTCCTTTGCAGCAAGTGTGAAGTGCCTAAAAAGAGATTAATTATCTGAGGGCGCTATGCAAATGCATTATTATTATTATTTCGATGCAGCCACCAAGCTAGCTCTCTCCCGAGAGAGAGAGAGAGAGAGAGAGTGTGTGTGTGTGTGTGTGTGTGTGCGTGCGTGCGTGCGTGTGTGTGTGTGTGTGTGTGGGTGCGAGAGAGAGAGAGAGAGAGAGAGAGAGAGAGAGAGAGAGAGAGAGAGGGGGGGGAGGGGGAGATAGAGCTCGCTACCGTAAAAAGCTGACGATTAGCAGTCGCTTCGGCTACCGCCAGAAAACGCACTGAACCGATGTGATTAAACGAGGGACGGAAAAATGAATAGGTGCGTTCGTCAAGTACGAGGCAAGCGGTCAGACGAACCCCGCTAAAGCAGAGTGAGGGACGCCGCGGAGTGCTCCACCGGGCTGCGACGCCGCGCACGTCGCGAGCGGCAGGGCGCCGCAGTAGCAGCGTATTTAGCTGGGCGTCGATGCAACGACGAAAAACCGCTGGCAGCAGCGCTCTTAAAGCGCGCGCCAGTCGCTGCACTAGGTCGACGCATCGGGGCAGCGGTCGGCGACGGGGGGGGGGGGAGGGGGAGGGGGAGGTAACGACAGATTGGCCTCAAGTGGATGAGCGATCACATTTTTCCCCTGCTTATGTCACTTCCTATCACATGAACCCTACCACCATTGTAACCGCCTGCGAGCGTCGCGAACAGGATGTGGACCTATGCCTCCGCTGTAGGCAACTGAAGTAAGCGCTTGTTCTGTGGAAGCGGCCTGCAGCCTGCAGCTGCCGTCGGTGCCTATGGCATCTACCGACGGTGGGAATCGCACGTACGACTTCAAAGTCGTGCTACTTGGCGAAGGATGCGTCGGCAAGACTTCACTCGTTCTGCGATACGTGGAGGACAAGTTTAACGACAAGCATTATAGTACTCTCCAGGTAATCCGGCGCCGCGTGCGCCCAGCAACCGCGTACCGTCGGTACTGTCGTCTCACGCTAAGCAGGCCTGACCCGTTGTGGTGCAGCCTGATTGAGAGGCGCCCTCAAGTGCGGGTAGCGCTTGTCTGCATTCTGGGCGGAGACAAGTGGGAGGGGCTCTAGCACTTTGCGCCCGCCAAACGGCTACTGGATGGTGTTATTGCCGCCAACTGGCGGCCTGAGGATAACGAGAGCTCCGTCTCCAGTCAGTCATGCGGCTGTACGTTTTGGCACGTTTGGGCTTAGATCCCTTTCATCACTCGTGGCTCAGAGCTCCCGGTTAGCGTGCCACACTGTTGTCGTCGTCGAAATGTTTGCGTTTCGTATTAGCTTTGGGAGAGCTTCGGAACCGCCAGAGCTCGCGAACTTGTTATGTTGGTCGTTTCGTCTACGTCCTTGTGGTGCGGTTGGGCGGTGGGTTGCCTTCGCATGTGATGAAAGAACTGGTGCTAATGCGCCCGAAGATTTCTTCCTCAGCTCACAGGTTGGTTGACGCCTATAGCTGTCTTTGGCGTTTATGTACGTCACCTTCCGTTTAATTGGTTTTTAATACTTTTTCTGTACATTGCAATGGTTTGTCGCCCATTCCATGTTTAGCTCTGGGGGGGGGGGTGGCGAATTGTGGCTCTTGAAGCATTTGATGTTGCGTGAGCAAAGCTGCTGAGCTTAGTCTTAGCTTACTGGTGCCTGCTGTAGAGCATCGATGTATCTGGAGAGCTTATTATAAAGGTTACTTAATTGTCAATCTAGTGGACTTTTCTACTTCACACTCGTGATAGATGCCTTGGGGTTTATGTTGATTAGCGGGGCTAAATGCCTCGGTGGCTGTAGCTATATTGCTGTATTGGCAAGCTGTCGAGTCTCGTTGAATGTATACTCTGTATGCATGCTCCAATCAAAGTGGTTGGGCTTCTAGAAATTAGATGAGCCGGCATGAAGAATCAGGATTTCTAATTTGGTGACAAGAGCAATGTGGAGTCGCAATTAGAGCTGTTCGTCTTATGTTTACTTTGAAGACCCGTGTACCAGTACCCAGTAATGTATCTCTGTCTATAACTCCGGAAGGCCACAGTGATAATGTGAGTGTTACGGAGGAGGAGAGTTTTCGGTGGTGCTTAAAAAGCCTAAGCTGCGTTCAGTTCAACTTACGGGTAACCTGCCAACGGTAAGCCAACAGGCTTTCATATATGTATCTACAGGCTTCAAACAGGGGCTTCGTCTGTTTATCTTTGCAGTGTCAACGGGTATGTAAAACCGTGACATAATCAAGATTTTCCATGGTTATGAACTGCTGTGACCTAGAAGTGTGAGTACATGCTGTCTGCACTGAGGATAACATGAACGACAGCCGAGATTGTCGTACCTGAATTCCAGCTACTCTAGTCTTGGCCCTTGAGCCTTCAGTGCTACCGGTATGTCAATCTCCGATTAATTCCCTTACCGAGTATCCTCTCATTGCTGCTCTAAAAGTGTCGTGTCAAAATATGGAAGGGGCAGAAGGGTCAACCGACTTTGCAAGTCCCAGTGGGTTAGGAGAGAGAGAGAGAGAGAGAGAGAGAGAGAGAGAGAGAGAGAGAGAGAGAGAGAGAGAGAGAGAGACTGACAGACAGACTGAGCTAGAGAGAGAGAGAGAGAGAGAGAGAGAGAGAGAGAGAGAGAGAGAGACAGACAGACAGACAGACAGACAGACAGACAGACAGACTGAGCTAGAGAGAGAGAGAGAGAGAGAGAGAGAGAGAGAGAGAGAGAGAGAGAGAGAGAGAGGTGAGACATAGGGAGGGAGGGAGGGAGGGAGAGAGAGAGAGAGAGAGAGAGAGAGAGAGAGAGAGAGAGAGAGAGAGAGAGAGAGAGAGAGAGAGAGAGGGAGATTGAGAGACTGGGGTGAGAGAAGAAAATAGATAAAGAACTTTCAATTTCAGAGGCTGTAGCTCTATTAATACACCCGATTTGACTGTACACTGGCGGCTGTAGGACATTGCCTACTGCTCTCATGGATAGCACGGGGTGGTTTTAATCATTCGTGTTTTATTCGGTTTTTATATAAAACCCAACCACCCGTATTCTTCTCAAAGCCGGTTGTATTCGGTTTTATTTAAGTCAAGTGGGGATTTCTCACGTAGCCCATTTTATGGGCCTCAGGTGTTTGGACCAAGGCCCAGCTGCTACGACGTTGCCAGTGAGTCGTGCTGTTTGTCCTGTTCTGCGTGCTGATGGCAAATGACTAGGAGCAGGATTGAACTGTGACGACAAGCCCAAATAAAAGCAGGTATTGATCTGCAAAATTTGGTTTTTTTTCTATTGAAACCATTAATAAGATTTGTTGGGCCAAAAATCAGGTTTTCCACGGTGTGCCTGAGAAAACTGCCTCTGCAAGGGACTCGAGAAGTATGTAATGTAGCTGTTTTGATGACCAATTTGCTCTGCAATACGTCAGCAGGACAAAGGCATAGTTTGTTTTTCTGCTGTTGCTGTTGTGCCTGGGTGGCAGTTCAGACGTGCCATGTTGCAGCAGGATTCTGCGGCTTCTGGCATCAGAAGTAGACTATTCAACTGCTGTACGGGCTGTAGCCTGCAGCCGACACAGGCGGGATTCGATGTTTGCGTGACTTACTGGCTAGCTTACGCTCGGTCACTCCTGAGATTTTAGTATTTACATATCCTCTGGCAGCTAAGATGCAGGTACATTGCCTTGCCAGTGCAGAGGGTGTTCACTGTTCGCCGACTGTGACTTGTTTGAAACAAGGAGAGGAATCTGACAGAGGCATGCCACACTGCGGCGTTGCAGCTCAGCAGCCTGTAAGGCTTGCTGAGGGCTTCCTCGGCAGTACTGTGTAGCTGCATCAAACAGCTGCACAGTGGCCGCACCAGACTTTTGCAGCTGCCGAGTCCAGCCACTGCAAGCGGCTGCTTATTAGCTGCTGTCATCATGTGGCTGGGCTCAGTCTTGTTTAGCACATGCTACCGTCGTAGTTCACTCACTGGCACGCACTGCAAGCTGCGCCTACCCTGATACTCGGTTCGTAGTAGAGTGTGCGTCTGATGCCGATATGGCGGCACCGGTTAGTCTGTCAGCTGGTTAGACACCAGCGATTTGCAGCTGAACTTGCTAGGCTTAATATCGTGTGGCGCTCGAAGTTACTATCTCATGCCTGCAAGAGCTGTCCCCTCTTCAACTTGCAAGTCTACCTTCCTGTATGCTATCGGCGTGATGGTTTGAAGGTGAATGAATAAGCGCTATTTATGGATCGACTGATTCGGATGCGATTGATGCAGAATCAGTAGGCCTCATCCGATTCAGGGTAGCTGGTCGGTGGTTCCTTCTACTTTTGTGATTGGTTTAATAGCTCATTGCTTGGAAGTGCAAAGCACTGCTAGTGTGCTGCTATCAGTGTGAAGTGTCACATCTGTAAGTCCAAGGACCCGCTTGGACCACACGGTTGCTAAGCCAAGAAGTGCCTAGGTTGCTTAATGTGAGCATGCGGTAGCCGTCTGACTTCATCTCTTGCCATTAAGAAAACAGCAAGAACCATAGGTGAATTATGAGGAGAGTGTCTGAGTTGGGGCAGGGGAGAGATTTTGTGTTAATATCACCATACGGTCGAAAAAATACTGGCTGATTTAACAGCCTTTTAGTATTACTAGCAGCAGAAGAGTCTTAATGGCTATCGCCACTGCTTGCAGCATCAATAAAGGATCGCCAACTGCAGAATTCGAACCTACGACTTCAGAACTGAGGTCATGAGGAGCAACCATCTTACCTAGTGGGCCGTCTAGTTCACCTGCCAATTAAAAATTTCTGTAGTTCTTAGATCTACGGCTGCGATTGCATAGCTATAAAAGCCTCTGTCAGCCTGCAGTCCTTACCCAAATCTGAATTTCTTCTCTTCGAAACGGTATCATTTTACTTACAAAGGCAGTCTGTGCTGCAACGCTGCCCTTGGTCTGGCTCGTCAGCCGGCCATATCAATTCCCATTCTGCCGGTTGCAACCAGGGTGTTAGCCTAGGAGTATGGTGCCATTACTTCATGACCCAGGTTGTAGGTCCGAGTCATGCAGCAAGCGAATGTGAGCTGCCATGGCTGTTCTGCCGCTCTACAAATGGGGCTGTTGAACCTGCAGACCACTCCTTTTTATTTACTGCATGTGAAAGTAGTTGTGCTGCTTGAGGGCGATGTGGTCAATTGTTGTGAGCTCTGGGCCTGTAGACCCTGCATTTCAATCCTGCAGCCGCTAAAGATTTTTGCTGCCAGCTTAACGCAATGCTGCACTGTATAGCAGAATCGCACCCTTTGAAAGGTGCCCTCTCACAGGGCCACATCCCATTGCTTTTTCGATAGTCAGCATTGCTAGTTGTCTTTGCACAGCCATAGAGCGGTTACTTTATTCTTGATTGGCTGGCAGCATATTCCTTTCTCTTGTCGTGGCCACTATGGAATTAAGCGCATCACGTCGTTTGATAATATTACGACTTAATGACAAGTGCATGCTTTCAGCACGGCCCTCGCCTCTCACCGATTGGCAGGCAAGTTTCCTGCTTCACGTTTGTCAGAGCTGTGGGGCGTGCTAGGGTTCATGCTTTGATCTGGTTCTGCAGTAGCTGGCCGGCTGGCTGGCATTGCTCGAGAGGGTTATCTATCTATGGTATGGGCGCTATCTATGGCGCCCTGCAGATTGTGCCATGCTTGACTGGCTGTGCCCCACCTACCAGTATCTACCTATAGAACGGGCTTATGTCCTGATTATGTTTGCAGGCTTCGTTTCTGACTAAGAAATTAAATGTGAATGGAAAACGAGTCCAGTTGGCAATGTGGGTAAGTAGCTGAAGTCAGAGCGGATTGGTCGTTGTTGCTTCCACATGCTTAGGGAAAGGGTTCGTGGGTGTGTGCGGCTGCATGCCCTCAGACGCGGCGGCTGCTGTCACTGTGGTATAAGTCTCTCTGAGCTGCTCTTGCTAACTGATTGTTAGCTGCACGGCTTGATTTTACCACACAGGCTGTGCCGTTTTACTGCTGCTTGTTCCTGCTTGCCTGCTCTACTTTGGCTGGTGGCACGTGAGGAGACTTGGCCGTGACGCTGTCGTAGCTGGCCCGAACAAGCAAAGAGAAAGCGAGAAGCATAGCTGAGTTTTGTGACTAGTGGCTTTTTCGGTAGCCCAGCCAAAAGGGAATTACAATAATCTAGCCGAGACAAAACCAAAGAGCTAGTTCAATTTTTTGCAAGCCACCATGGAAGACTGTTCCTAATCTTAGATATTGATCGGACGAGATGGCTAGCTGTGGAAGCAGTCTTCTTGCATGTTACCACTAACCATTCGATCATGCTTCCTTTACAGCATATGTAAAGTGCTTAGAAAGAGATTAAGTTCTCTGACGGTGCTATGAAAATATATTATTACTATTATTAATATGATTAAGTCATGCAGTCAAGTTTTGTTGTTTAGCTGCCAAGCCCATACCACTCTGCAGCTGGTTCAACCTAGCAGCAGCTGTTGCAGCTGGTTCAACCAGGCAGCAGCTGTCACAGCAGGTTCAACCAGGCAGCAGCTGTCATAGCAGGTTCAACCATGCGGCAGCTGTAAGCCATTCCTGTCGAATTCCCCCCTCCGGAGAAACTCTACAGGTCTGTAGACGTTATTATCAAGGAGTGCATTTACCTACCTGGAGAATCTGCTGGTGAGGAGACAGTAAGCAGTAGTGTGATGCTAGGTTAAGTGTTGACTCCGACACTAAGAGACAGTGTACACAGATCCTTGTCACAAATCCATGAGCTGAGGCAGCATGCCATTTACTTTCAATGATTTTATACATCAGGTGCAGAGGCGTAACCACGATTGAGATGTCTGACCTTGACCTTAACCAAGGCCACTAATTAAAAGGATGGATGTGTGTGTCTAGCAGGTTGGCAGCCTTCAGGGTAGTCCGAGGGGCCCAGGACCCGTTAGCCCCCTATCGCTGCACCTGTAATAAGATGTGACTAAGCAAGGCATTGAACTGCATGGCTGTGACTTTATGACGTCATGTGGACTAAGGTGATAGTTTGCTGGAGAGCTTGTAGTGCTACTTAAAGTATTTGTGGCTTCGGTGTACGATTGGCAGCCAAAGGTTTTTATCTCCCGCCTGGAAAAGTCGTAAGAATTTCTTAATTGGGAGAATAATCAGCTGCAAATGATGACTGGAATGGGGTATCAGAACTATTGGCAGAAGAAAAAATTGTTTTTCGGTGCATTTAAGGTGAGCTGTGGGTGTGTCGAGCTGAGAGAGAGAGAGAGAGAGAGAGAGAGAGAGAGAGAGAGAGAGAGAGAGAGAGAGAGAGAGAGAGAGAGAGAGAGAGAGAGAGAGAGAGAGAGAGAGAGAGAGAGAGAGAGAGAGAGAGAGAGAGAGAGAGAGAGAGAGAGAGAGAGAGAGAGAGAGAGAGAGAGAGAGAGAGAGAGAGACAGTGAGAGAGAGAGACAGTGAGAGATAGATGGATAGATAATTCTGAGAGAGAGAGAGAGAGAGACAGAGAGAAAACTGAAAGACAGCCACTTATCGTATGCTCTCTTGCATATTGCATGATCAGCTGATGTACATCTCTCTCGTTCTCTCTCTGTCACTGTCTTTTGCTCTCTCTCTCTCTCTCTCTCTCTCTCTCTCTCTCTCTCTCTCTCTCTCTCTCTCTCTCTCTCTCTCTCTCTCTCTCTCTCTCTCTCTCTCTCTCTCTCTCTCTCTCTCTCTGTGACCATCTCTCCCTCTCTCTCTCTCTGTCTTTTGCTGTCTCTCTCTCTCTCTCTCTCTCTCTCTCTCTCTCTCTCTCTCTCTCTCTCTCTCTCTCTCTCTCTCTCTGACTATCTCTTCCTCTCTCTCACACTGTTTCTCTCTCTCTCCGTGTTTTTATCTCCTGCCCCATATCCGACGAGTACTGGTCTGCTTGTAATGTCGGTGTGGCAGTGTACTTGATCAATTTGAAGCAGCATCTGTGGATGCAGTGCATGAGGGCAGCTTTAGTGGAGTAGTTGCACTACCCTAAAGTGGTGCTGCTTATTGGGAGACCGTGGTCCCAATTACAGCTTTGTCCAAGGTGTGTGTACAGAAAAACATCGCCATAACTAAGGGAATTAAGCTGCTTGAGAAAGCATTTTCTGATTGACAGTGTGCCCAAATTATTTCATATGCTAATGCATTTGCCGGGCAGCCACAAAGTTGTACTTGCCAGTTAGCTGCACCTTGTGCCTATGCTGCCGAGCTGGTTTGGTCCAGCGGTTAATGCGCTCGCCCCGACTAATGGCCTGGCTGAGGTCGTGGGCTCGAGCCATGAGGCACATGTAAAGCACCTGAATAGATATTAAGTTCTCTTGGGGCTCTATACAAATGAATTATATTAAATTATATTATGCTGCTTATGCACTTTTTCATCTGAATTGTAGATCAAGTTAAACCTGTCGTGGCTGTCGGTTGCATTTCTTGTCTGATGTGTCATATCGATCGAGGCTAAAAGAAACATGGGAATGATGTCTCTTGGTTGAGGTGGGCCATCGGATGAATGTCAGATGTTTCGGTCTGGAATTTTTGCTGCTCTCAGGCTGTCACTCCTAGCCACCCCAATCGAAAAAATGATGCTGAGTCGATTTGGGAACTTAGCATAGCTAAACAAGTGCATATAGATATACCTGCATGTCGATATTAGCTGAAGGTCTGTGTAAGAACACAATTTATGCTACATTTTTCTGTGAATATGCAATGTACACACATGCACACTCACATATTTATGTATATATGTTAGCCCTAGATAATGAACGGTTTGTGATGAGCCTCGACAGAGGAGGCAGCAGCTTGTGTTGCTGCCCTTAAGGGCCGGGGCAGTTTGCGTGCGTCTTGCTGACATGTGTATGAGCACTCGTAACTACCGGCACAGTGGTGTGTGCGGCTGCCGTTTTGCCAAGGCTCGGCTGTGCGTGGCCTTGACTGCTATCATGCATCCAGCGCCATTACACCTTCGCTGCTAGCCGAGCTATGTGTCGCGTGCAACTAGGGTGGCACCGGTCTGAGCTCTTGAGCATTGGCTGGCCTGCAATTCGCCCTCGCCTGGACTGGAGCGGTCTCCTCCGTGACAATCAATCGCTGATGCTTGAGCTCTTTCTCGACAACATTGCAGGACACAGCTGGCCAGGAACGCTTCCATGCTCTCGGGCCGATCTACTATCGTGATAGCCACGGTGCCATACTTGTGTATGATATCACCGACGAAGACTCGTTTCAGAAAGTATGGACTCGAAGTAGCTCTGCGCTGCCTTCACTCCTCGTCGTTTGCTGCTTCGAGCAGCTTTCGTCAGTTGATTGCTTGATTATGTGCACAGGTCCGGTTCCGTAGGAACCCTCGACATATATCGGCAATGTGCACTCGTCCGCCTTTCAAGCAGCCTACCGACTTCGATTCTCTCACTCACTTTTGGGTCCATCCGTTCTCGTGCGCCAGCCTACCAATCTGAATTCGTTTCGCATCGGGCCTTCCTTGGTGCACCACCCGCTCGGCTGACTATGGTCGAGTGCTTGTGCCCCTATCTATCTTCAAATTCTTCAGAGACCGTGCCTTCAGTTATAATGCTCACAGCTTGGAACTCGCTCCGTACTGACACTACGTCTTCTCCTGATTGGACTCCATTGAAGAAAATGAGAACCTCCTTGCTCCACACAGCCTTCGCTCTGTTCCAGTATAGTATTCTTTTTGTAATGTATCGTCATTTGTGTTGTTGTGCATGCGAATCTGTTCGCGTCGTGAAAAAGGGCAATGGCAGCACATGCTTGTGAATTGCGCCGAGTGAACCTGTCTTTTTTCTCTCGTGCTTTACTTACCGGTGCATAATTTGATGAGCGTCACTAACCAGAGGCTCCTTCTACCCAGCTACCGTGGGTCTTTCGTGCTTTTGCATGCTTGTCTTATTGCATGATAATTATGCGCTCGTGCATGCTTGCCCAAACAGAATGCCGTGCTTTTCATTAACAATTGATCGTTGCTTCTCTTGCACCCAGTTGTAAAGCACCTAAATAGAGATTGAGTTCTCTTAGGCGCTCTACAAAAGACGCGATATTATCTGTCAGCAAGTATTAGCGCTGTACTTGTGCTATGTTGTTCTATACCTTGGTTTCTGACAAAATTACCGGAAACGTGCACTTTTCCACAATTTATCCCTAGGCAGTTTCAGGTGCCGTTCACTTGATTGGTGAATGTGGCGAAGATTAAGCACAATAATCTACTGAGCAAAAGATTCACTGATTATTTGCATCATCTTGTTTTAGCTCTGCAATTTCATCCCCAACTTACCGATTGCGATTGTTGCATGCTTTGGTGTTTTTTTAAGTTTTTACCATTTCTGGGGTGTATGCCGAAGGAGGGTCGAATCCCCCCCCACCAGAAGGGGGTAGTTACAAAGTGGGGCGGGGGTGACACTCGTTGCTACATGTCTGGTAAGCCTCGGCACACACTGAGGGCCTCCTTTCTGCAGCCTACGACCACTGCTGCTGTACTGGCCAGTGCTCTGCACGGGGTAGTAGCTAGCGATGCAGCTGGGATGAAGAGGGGGGCCTGGTGAGCTCTCTGCAGGTGGCAAGAGGAGTATCGTCTTGCCTCGGCCTGCCCAACTCGTGGTGGCTGCCTGCAGGCTGCTTGTACGGCCTCTTCTGCAGATAGGCAGTGCAATGATGCAAATGTAAAGCGCCTAGAAAGAGATTGAGTTCTCTGAGGGCACTTGATCAAGTGCATTATTATTATTATTATAATGATGCACGTAAAGTCTCGGACAGTTTTAGACAGTGCTGCCATACAGCCCCCACTTCCGTGCTGCTGTGGTTACATTCGACTGCCTTGCTCAAATGAGCAATCAATGACCCCGGCGCTGCACTAGCTGAACTGGCAATGCGGTAGTCACATGACCCGACAAGCAGCCTCGAAGGACAACAGAACTGATCTGGTGCTTGTGGTGGCTGCCTCTCGGCTCTAATGGCCTTACCACTGGTGTGCCTGTTCGTGACGGCATTTGGTGGATCCACGTTAGATTGCCCTCTGTGTGCTTATGCATGCTCATGCTTATTACTAACCCTATCGACACGCTTTCATTACTGCATACACTTAAGTGCCTAAAAAAGAGATTGCTGGTGTCTTATTATTACTAATACTCAGCAGCCTACACCAGGCAGCTGTGGCGACCGACTCAGGCGTTTGCTGGCCTCATTGTTGGGCACACCGTTGTATGCCAGTGACCATTGTAAGCGTACTAGCCTGCCGGCGCATGCTACACACCAGTTTATCCGTCATCTTATAGGTTAAAAATTGGGTAAAAGAGCTCAGGAAAATGCTGGGCAGCAATGTGGAGCTGTGCATCGTGGGCAACAAGATAGACCTGGAGAAGGATCGGCACGTGTCCGCGGCTGAAGCCGAACAGTATGTGCACGCAGCAGTTGCCATGCCTGCTCGGCAGCTAGGCGGCATTGGCGCAGCTGGCACGTCGGTTCTAGTTGTGTGGCCCTTCGTTTCGCTAATACACCCCACGGGGGGGGGGCATGGTCAGCTGTCACTGTCTGCCTTGCTGCAATGGGCACGCGGAGCTGGCACGGCCCGTGAGTGGCATCTCACTTGATCCGACCACTATCAGCTGGTGTGCTTCGTTTTCAGCACATGTAAGGTGCCCAGGAAGAGCTCTGTAAATGTTTTTTGTTTTAATCATTCCTATTATTATTATTCATGTACAGGACAGCCTTTTTGCCTGAAAGCAGAGGAACGGAGTGCAAACCGGCTGAGCTATGCTTGTTTGCAGCACTTGCACTCTTCTGTCACGTCTGTCACCCTCTGTCACTGTCCACGTCACTAGCAGACAGCTGCAGCTTGGAACTCAGTCGAACTTCGAGTTCAGTTCACAGCGCTTCAGGGGGAGGCGACTTTCAAACGTCCCAAGGCTTGGGGCCGCTGCTAGACTGGCGATAAGATTGCTCGATACGCTGGCTAGGCCGTCCGCCTCCACGGTCGGTCGAAGTGGCTCGGCTCGGTACTTGTCTCGCCGCCAGTGCCTGCCGGCAAGTTTTTTGTTAGAAGAGATGTGGGCATCGTGCAGCAGCACAGCTTCACAGATTCTGGGAGGCTGCCTGCAGAATAGCGGACACCGGCCGCACACTTGCTTTCTCCCCCCCCCCCCACATTTACCACCTACCCATGCCATCGCCCCCCAGCCGTCACCCTGCATGCCGCGTGGCAAGCAGCGGCAGACGACAAGCTTGTCTCTGGATCTTAGCCCAGGGGTAAGGTGCTGACTCTTCACGGCCCAGGTCACGTGTTCGAGCCCCTGCAGCGGGCGGTCCTTTATTGACCACTGCAAGTGGTGGTGATAGCCGTTTAGGCTCTTCTACCGACGGCTATATAAATGAGGCTGCTAAATGAAGGCAGGACGAATGAAGAGGGCAGGACGAATGGCAAGTGTAGAGCGGCCGTCCACTGCTATCTGTATCACCACTTCGTTCATGCATCCGTGGCCTCACCGGCAGCTTAGCAACTGCTAGTACTCAATTCCTGGGCTCGAAATGTGAATGCTGTAAAACCCTTTGAGCAGAATGCAACAAACACTGTTCTGTCGTCGGCATGCCCACGAGCAAGCCCGAAAGAGTGCACTTGCGTATGTACGCACGCCATACGATGGATGTGGGCTGGTGAGCTCGGCCTTCGTCTCACGGTATTTTTCTTTCCTCTTATTGTGCAGATATGCGTCATCTGTCGGAGCTAAGCACTACCACACATCTGCGAGACTTAACAAAGGAGTGGAAGAACTGTTCTTAGATGTGACTAAACGTAAGTGCCTGAACTACTCGTTTTCGCCCCTCGGTCTTTTGTACTGTACGTATGATCCGTACAAACTGCACGCATGTGTAAATATATATACACATTCACAGTCACACTCGCGCACACACACCACACACATTCAGTGTTTGTGTTGTGATGTGTACGCTTACGGAGAAGCACAGTGATCACTGACGTTTTGACAAGAGTCCGGCCTTCGCTACAGGTATGTTGGAGAAAGCGCCCGAGGCCGAGACAAAAGCTCGTTCAGGGGGGGCAGGCGGTCGTACCCTGGTACTTGCCGACGACAATGACGAGGCGTCGCAGCCCAAGCGAGGCTGCTGCTGAGCACGAGCGGCGGGCAGCAGCGGAAGCTCCATCACTGGGTTGGTCTGGTCAGTGTGCACTGGTTGACTGCTCTCGCACTGCTCTCGGGAGGAGCACGCTGCGTCGACGAGTAGTGCTTGGAATTTGTGTCTCCGAGTTTTACTCGTTCAGTAGCTGCTTCTGCTGCTTGCTTACCCAGGGTGAGGTCGACCCTGCCTGGGCGTTTTCTTTTGCAACGACGCACGCCGCCTTCGTCGGCAAGCTACGCTGACCACAATCCCGTGTGCCTGGTGACCGTAGAGCGATGGTGTGCCATGATCGACTCCCATGCCAGCTTTAGTGTCTAGGATGTGCCGAGCCTTTCGTGTCAAGCAGCTCGTCTCTATGCTGTTGTGTGTCTCAGTGTGTGCGAGACAGTGAGTGCTGGGCAGTGCTTAGTTCGCGTGACAGAAAAATGCACGGGCAGTGGGGCTGCACTTCCTCTTTTCCCGTGCAGCGTTGACATAGCTGATGCTTGTTTCACTAGCGCTGCTTAGTACACTTTGAGGAGTGTGCGTGTGTGCACTGTCAAACAACATGAGCAGCAGTGGATTGGCAAAAATAATAATTAATACCTGGTTTGACAAATATGTGGTGTCTTTACTTGTACATCCCTTAGCAAATGTCGAGAACAACGATCAATGACATGCATCTTAATTTTTACGAGCACAAAAAGGTGAAATCCTGTATGATAACATGCTATATGATGCATCAGCTGCATCCAGTGCAAACGAAGACAAAACTAGTTTACGATCTAATACGAATCTAAGCAGAGGCACCACTGCATTTGCTATCAGCTTCAGCCAAGAGATATGGGCTGAGTGAGCACATGAACTTCGTATGGACAAGCTGACTGGTACAGAACAATAATGTACTGCCATCGGAATGCCAAGTAATGCTGTGATGTGCAGATCACGGCAAACTCTTGCAATACAATACAGTCTTTGCATCTTCATATCAACCTCACAGGTCGAATGACAAATGGGACATTTATCACAGCACATTCACGCAAGTGAGAAAATTCTACAATGCAGGGGTCCGGCTGCAAAAGTGAATTGTATGTTCGACCCGAACCCGAATCTGTTGGTTTATATCCATCTCTTGAGCCACTTATGCACTGTAGACTGAACATAGTCATTTGCTACAGCCAAGTCAAGTGCCAACTCCTGCAGCAGTGCACTGGTGTAAACACGCAGTGTCGAAACGAGTGTGTAAACGTCCTGGGTGCCAAACAAGGTATCAGAAAAGGCAAACGGCAGTGTGGACGGTATAAACCCTCTTCCATATTCCAGCATCCACGTGTCACGTGACCACATCACGGCTGAAGCCTCCCCAGATGCATGTCGGACGGTCTGACCTTTTAACGACATGCAGTGCATGAGTATAGGGACCTGTTCAGCTATCCATTTAGACACCCAGGGTTTGTCCAAATTTAAAAACACGGTGCACCAAGCTGACAAACAATTCAGAATATCGCCTCTCTGCTCTACTCCTTGGCATATTCGAAGCAGAGGTGCATAGGTCATAGTAGACATATCAGCCTTTCTGCTCATCGCTGGGCCATCAGATACCAAGGGACAGCTGTTCAAGCTCATCGCCTGCATACCTCGACAACGCACGTTTTTGGCATCTTAAGAGTAGGGAAACAAGGCATCCCAGCTTCTAATATGAGAAGTAACACTGAAGCACCGAGGCACACACACAAACATGACATCAGAGTATTAGAAAAAGAAGCAATGTGCATGTCTTACCCCTGAGCAACTCCGTATGGCCAGCAATATGTACATCTTGATCAAATACAAGAGATGTTATTAACACACTCACGATGCAATAACTCCTTGCGAATACCTGTGTGGACAGCAACCCATTTTTTTCCACTTACATTCATTGCATATGTACGCAACTGAAAATGAATTTATTCATTTAACTAAGGTAAAGTAGCTCATAAAATGTGCGAATAGGAAGTTAGCACCCCTTCTGATGCTGAAACCGATGGGGGAATTTACACATGCATCTTCCCACAAGGACAAACTAGGAAAATATTTTGATTTTGCATTATCTGAAAAATGTACACTGGAGCCATGCATAGCCAAGCAATATTTGGGATTAGCATCGGCAGTATAAATGCCTACAAGTTGATGTGGAAACATACACATGTATTTGCGCGTACACACATGTGCACATTTCGGGTAATATGTTTTGGACGAAGAAATGTTACCGGATGATGAAACGGTTCGTGTTTTCAAATTGCTACTTTTTCATGATTCCTTTCATAAACAAAAACTGTAGAGCAGGTCACAATCAGCTCGAATTGTGTACCATCACCCTTATTAGTGATAATAATAGTAATAATAATAATAATACAATTGATAAAGCGTCCTCAGATAACTCAATCTCTTTCTAGGCGCTTTGCATTTGCTGCAGAGGAAACACGATCGAATGGTGAGTGGTATCATGCTTGATAAACAAACATGAATAACATGGTTAGGGGTGACATGCACAGGGTCATCTCGCATAAGCACATAAAGGACGAATCACAGGGACCCACTAAATATTGTCCTAAATAGGTGTGCTTTTAAATTCTTTTTAAATGTGGTCAAGTCAGGGGTGTCGTGATGCAAGTCGGAGTGAGTTCCAGGTTTTGGGGGCATACTAAAAGCAAGGTATCCAAAGGATTTGAGGTTTGTACGACGTACAGGTAAACAGTTGGATTCCGAAAGGCAGGTGGTATGATGCTTGGCCTGGTGGGGGAGTAGATCTGACAGGTAGGCTGGAGCCAAAGAATGAAGAGACCTAAAATTGAGCGACAAAACCTTGAAGTCGATACGTTGCTTGACTGGTAGTCAGCGCAGGTCGGCAAGAAGAGGTGTGGTGTGGCAACTGAGACGCTCACGACAGACAAGCCTAGCTGCATAGTTTTGCACCAGCTGTAAGCACCTGATTGCACATGCCGGTAGGCCAGCAAGCAGTGAGCAACAGAAGTAAAGACGGGATGTCACAAATGCATGGGCCAACTTAATGTGGTATCCTTTTCTACACAAGCCCGAGTTTTAGCGATGAAAGTAGGCAAGACTTGATTGTGGAGCTGATGTGGTCGTCCAATGAAAGGTCACTTTAGAACATGACACCTAGATTTCTTGCAGAGATGAGTGGAATTTCAGAATGGCCCTGCCCAACATGTAAGGGCCAAGCAAAATGAGGATCTTTCAGCATTCATGGCAAGTCCACAAGAAGCTGAGGTTAGAATTGGGTGACCATCTATGAAAATAAGGTCATTGCTATTATCATAGTCTCTCTTGGCAGCTTCTAGGCCTATCGACAATGGCAGCATGACTTGGCTGAAAGTGAATTATCTTCCTACTTGCAAAGCTGTGCAGCACGGATTATTTGTTGCTTCTATGCTGGTTTGGTCCAGCAGTTAACGTGCTGACCAAGGCCTGGTTGAGGTCGTGGGCTCGAGCCCCAAGGCACATGTGAAGCACCTGAATTAAGTTCTCCAGGAGCACTATACAAACGAATTATATGTATATATATATATATATATATATATATATATATATATATATATATATATATATATATATATATATATATATATATGCTTCATCCGGTGTATGCAACATAGCATAGCATATGGTCCTGCTGGAACGTTCACGACACCTAACATGCCGTACCAAGGACAGGCAAAGTGGATGTAAAACTCGGAGTAACACTTCCGGTGGCGCCCTGACATAGAACCAGCTTCGAAACTTTCAATGTTTGCATTTGCGAAAGTGCTCAAGAGTAAAAGCATCGGCAGCAAGGACTGGGACGAGCAGGCACTGCCTACCTGCAGTAAACACTTCACTCTGCAGGGATCCCTCTTTCCACTGCACGAAAGTTCCCTTGACAATGGTGTCTGTGATGTTAGCCCAATAGCGACCTGCAAAGCCCGAAGACTGCACCACGTCAGCACGCACGAGAGAGGGTTTGACTTGCTAAACAAGGGGTTTATGCATTGAGTCTTATTATAAGACTTGAGACTCATTATGGTCCAGCATTGCTAAAGACAAAGACGAACGGTATTGCTGATCTGCTGCTTGCTTGCTGCTGAGCATCGCCAGTGATCGTCTGCCCCACGTGTCGATCGAATCCGAGTTGCAAACAGCAAGCCTCTATCATCCGCACCCGGCCACCCTCATTGTGCGGATGTCTAGTTTGGAATGGACTAATGTGGACAGGGTGTCGCAGGCCTTTGTTATACGAGAATACTTATGTATTACCGAATGTGCACTGGCCTGCTGCTCTAATGCTGCTACTATCGAAGCTCTTACGCTCTACTCGGACTCCTTGTCACTTTTACATGGACGGGAGTTTGCCTTTCTGTCAAGTGCAACCGATGGTTAGCTCGTAAGTGTATCTGGCTGACCGTGCAGCCACCTCGTTGGACCTTCAAGTATCTTGACTGGATCAAAGGTCACTAATCATGCAAAGGGCAGGGGAGGTAGCACCCGATAAAACAATAAAGAGAATTGCAGCAAATAACTAAAATCGGCCTCAAACACCCCCCCAAAGAATCATGCCTGCACGTTGCAGGGGGGGGGGCAGAACTCTGGCCAAGCCTGAAGGCAACGTCGAATGAGTAACGAAACGATCAATGCAGAGCTGGTGTACAGTACCCACATGCTATATAGGCTACATGCATGCTAATTAGAGAACAAGTGGCAGTAGAGAATCTCCATACCTGACCGATGGCTGCACCGAACAAGAGAGAGAGAGAGAGAGAGAGAGAGAGAGAGAGAGAGAGAGAGAGAGAGAGAGAGAGAGAGAGAGAGAGAGAGAGAGAGAGAGAGAGCTAGAAAGAGCAAGAGAGAGAGAGAGAGAGAGAGCAAGAGATAGAGATAGAGAGAGAGGGGGAGAGAGAGAGACTGAGAGAGAGAGAGAGAGAGAGAGAGAGAGAGAGAGAGAGAGAGAGACACTGAGAGAGAGAGAGAGAGAGAGAGAGAGAGAGAGAGAGAGAGAGAACAAAAGCACATACCCGAGTGGCCGGATGTATCCACAGCAGTGCCGAAGAAGAGAACGTATTCGGTGATGGATGCGTGGAGTACACACATGCTGCCCATCCATCCTCCGGCATTGACGAACACGAATTGCAGCTGTTCATCCGGCAGTATGTGACCAGGGTATTTCTGCCTCAAGTCACTCACGATACGTCGAAACGCTTGCTTAACATTGGGCCCTCAAATAAATCGAAAAAAACCAAGGTTAAAGCTGGCACACAAAGTGCACTGGCACTCTCGGGAGGGGCCATGCACAGCCGCTCTCTAGCGGATGATGTGCACTCAAACACGTGTGCCTAGGCTGGAAACGCGACCACCACGGCCGAACAATGAATATGCTCGCAGTGCAGCTTTGCTTCGACTGATTTTACTGGCCACATCGCACGGCACAAAGTAAATAAGAAAGCAGTACCTTTTTAGATGTGTGATACGGTTCCAGACAGTGCAAGTACGACTAAACTGCTGGACGGTGCTTGTCTTGCTATTTAAAAAAACCAAGGTAGTTAGTAGACCTGGTTTGGTCTAGCGGTTAAGGTGCTCGCCCCGACCAAGTTCTGACTGAGGTCGTGGGCTCGAGCCCCGAGGCATTTGTGAAGCGCCTGAATAGAGATTAGGTTCTCTTGGGGTGCTATATAAATGAATTTTATTTATTTATTTAGTTAGCTCAGCAACCTCGCCCACCTAGTAGCAAAATAGCCTTAGCTGATTTGACCCTGCCACAAATTTGCAACGCGACAAAAGATCGCCTGATGCAAGATTCGAACCCAAGACCTGTTTTGATAAGTGTGAGGACCATACCACTGAATTTGCAAACACCCCGAGGCTGCGTGCCGGCAGCAGTCTGCCTTCTGAAAGTGACCTTGGTGAAACAGTGCAAATTAGTCTAATAGTTCGAAGAGAAAAATTATGGCACTCTTCTGCTATCGCTATCACACCCACCCTACCACCCCCCCCCCCCCCGTACAATTTTGGGGGCAAACAAATGGCTAAACGTGCCTCTTTTTGGTATTCCACCACTTTGTCTGATTATAGCTTGGTAGCCATCGAATTCCTAGCTCCACCCAAGTTGTGGCACGAATGTGAGACTTTTGACACACAGTCCTGCTGCACGTTGATTGTGACTCACTTGCAACAACTACCCCAGAGAAGCCAGATGACTGACTTCTGGTGGCAGTGGAACACTTACAGTGGAGAGAGGCTTCGATTGCGCTTTAGAATTTGTTAGTAAAAGTGCAATTCCCAAGGGTGGGGGAGTAATATTGGCCTCATGGGGTAAGCCTGTGAGGACATCCGGAGTTTCTATCCAGAAGTCGGCAGTTTGTGTGCAGACTTCAGCCTTTTCTGAGCCCGTCGTTACAAGCTGCCTAGAGAAGTCGTCTCATGCTTTGACCCTCTAACCGCCACCCTTCTCCTCTAAGGCAGCATCTTCGGCATCTCGAGGCCTCCCACTCCTCGGCTCAAGCAATGGTCCAGAAGTCGCAAAGAGTCAATCAACTGGTTTCCCGAAACAAGTACGAGCTGGGGGGGGGAGTGCTTACCAAGCAGCCGGGCAGCCAGAACAAATGATGCTTCACGACCTTGATCATGGATCCGGGTCCTGCAGAAGGCAAGTTCTCTATTGCCCTCTGCAAGCTCGAGTGACAAGACAGACGCTACGGTCTCTCCTCTGCAGTTGCATGAATGAGGCAGCTGAATGAGCTTTACTTGACTTTTGCTTTACCGACCAAATACGTCGACGGTATAGCACAGGCGACACTAAATAGGCGCCAGCCTAATAGTCGACACATCGGTCAAGCCTCCGAACATCTGTCGTTTCTGTGCCCTGCCGAATATGCTTTTACATGAAAAGCCAGGCGCATCTCGGGGCGGCGTGTTGAGCTCGTTGCGACGAGTCAGCCGACTTCCAAATGCCATCAGCTAAGGCTGAGCGCACTCACGTTTACGACACCTGCGCACTCGCACTTGTTGATACCTCCTAAGCCAAAGCGGTGCAGCAGCAGCAGGAAAAAGCACGATGTGGGCGCTTCGCAGTACGGACTCGCGAGAAGCGCTGAGGATGTTCACATCGAGGACTTTGCCCGCGAAATATTGCGTCCAACGACCACCCACAACCCACGCGCGACTGGCGAGCAGTTTCGGCCGCCCTCCGCGCGTCCCACTGGGGGAGGGGCGCAGCTCTGAAACTGGCGGCGCGTCTCTTGGCGGGGTCGTAGGTCGAAGCTACTGGCCACTCGGCGCGGTGCGGCCGACCCAGCGCCGCCGCTGCAGCAACGCAGCCCGGCGAGGTCACATCCGGCCGCTTCGCCCGCGACTGGCGACCGCGCCCGCCAGGATGTCGAACGCCGGCGTTGCAAATATGCCGCACGCTAACCAGCATCGGCGCTCACCTTGGTTTTTTTCGGCAATGCTTACTACGTCCTTTTCTTTGATTAAATAGCTTTTATTTCTAAGCCAGAAGTTGACGACTACGTAGAAAATGAAAATCCAGATGCAAAGCCTGAACGACCGCCGCAGCCACGCCATTGCTATCGAGGTAAAAAAAAATTGTTAGCGGACGGTCAATACCCCTGTCCTCGGAGCTCGACCTTCACCTTTCTGACAAACGGAGACCGTCGCCATAATAGTTCCGCATTATAGACCATTTTATCTTACGAGGCGGCGAAAAAACGCCTTCTACTCTTAAGGCATAATTTCTCAACCTTAACTTACTATACGGCTCACCATCTGGCCAATTCGTTGGTTTAGGTCAAGGATACCAGTTGGTCGTCATGGTGTCTGGTGTCATGGCGTTCCGGAACCTGAGCGATCGCTTGAGATGGGCGAGCGGGGCAGGAGACCTGGGAACCGTGATAAAGCTCCTGAAGCATAAGGTTTCGCTTGAGGAGAGAGATCAAAATGGAGACAACTGCGTGGCTCTGGCGGTCAAAGGGAATCACGTCGCAATCTTGAAGCTGCTGCTCGAAGCAGGCGCCAATTCGCAGAACCCGGACTGCGTGCTCAATCGGCCCGTTCACTTTGCCGCCAAGTCAGGCAGCGAGAACGCTCTTATCTTGCTAATTAAGCACGGAGCATCTACTGATGTCGAGAACTGCGACGGCCTCAGGCCGATAGACTTGACTCGCTATGGATCCGATGCTTACAACGTTCTAGCTGCCGCATCTCAGGGTCAGCCCATTCCTGAATACCAGGAGAAATCCGAAGTCCCCGAAATTCCTACATGGAGCATACCAGTTAAAAAAGTGGCTTCGGCTAGCAAAGGCAAAGTTAAAGGCAAAGGAAAGAAAAAGGCCAAAAAGGGAAAGAGGAAAAAGTAAGTCGTTCAAAAGGGTACAGGCAGCAAGGAACGGGACAGCTTGGCGCGTGCGACGCAGCAATCTCAACGCGGCCTGTTCTCGCCCGCTCTTGAAAGACAGTTTTTCATCGAGAAATGGTCTAAAACTCTCGCCACGTGATCGTCGCACCGTACATGACAGTATTAATCTACGGCGGATGCACGCCTGTAATCTACTGCTGGAGTAGACTACAGCAGATTGACTCCAGCAGAGTAAAAAAATATTCAAGACGAGTCTTTTCCGTAACATATTTAAAGGAATTATTAAAATCTTTAATACTGGCTATTCACGCTTTACTAATTACCATTATTTTCGTTGAAACATCAACAAGTCAACTGACACGACACATGACATGTGGCCTAGTTCCGACGTCCAACCTTTCACAAAAGTGGTCTTAGCTTAGAAAAAGTGCTAGTCACTAGATGATACCATTCTGCAGTCTTTAGAGTATTCATGGGCTTTTGAAACACCAGACTGAGCTATCTGGCTGCAAGCTACTCTCAGATCCTAGCTGTACTACGTGAAGATTCAGAACGCTTGGTCAGTTTTTGTAAATAACTGTCTACATTAAAACGATCAAATCTTACCGCATTTTTTATCAGCTGAACATTATTTTCAAATTGCGTTTATTTTTAGCCTTCATGGCGAACATGCTCATCCTAATAAAGTGTTATGAACATTGATCGGATTTTGCCAGCTGATTATATGATAACAGTGGGAATAAAAAATTGTATTGCGCCCTAACAGAAATAAATGGCTGACTAGGAATTTAGCAATGGCTGGAAATAAAACTTCCGTTTGATAAGAGAGAACAGGTGCAATTTCAGCGCACAAAAACACGAAAAGGATCAGTCCAAGACGAAGACAATGCTGTGAGGAGCAGCTGTACGTTGTTAGCTTCTTTTTAACATCGCCAGGTGAGGGTATGCTATAATGACAGTCGGAAGTCAGTTCCCGGCTTTAAGAGCATTAGATCTAAAAGAATGATTTCTAAAGTAGTGGAGGTTCGTTAGAGGTACAGCCAAATGACTAGAGTCGGAGAAGTGAGTGAAACGACGAGAAGCTTGATTTGTAAGTATTTCATATTAGTAGATTGAAGCAAGAGAATAAAGAACCCTGAAAGTGAAAGACAGAACCTTGAAGTCGATGCTTAATCTGGAGCTAGTGCAGGTTTGTCAGTAGTAGAGAAACAATGGGTCATGATAGCCCAGGTGCTCGCCCTTCTCGATCGTGGGTTCGAATCCTGCAGTGGGAGACCCTTCAGCTAATATTATTAATAGTTCGGCAGTTGCAACGTACACAACAGACAAGACTGGCTGCAGAGTTTGGTACCAACTGTAAGTGCAGATTTGCGACTAGTGGGATAAATAAATGTCGACGGTATATCGCAAATACCTGGACTGGTTAGGCTGTGGTATTTCATATTAAAGAGAGTTTGAACTTTCCGCAATATTTCGTAGTTAAACGTAGGTAGACGTGACTGTGTAGCACATGTGGTAGTTAGTGTAAAGTCACTTTGGAACAAGATATCCAAATTTCGCGAGAGGCTGAGGTTGATACGCTGGCCACGCCCGTTTTGAGAGTTAGACTCTCAAGTTTCTGAGTGACGCTGGGTTTATATGTCAATATTAAGCAGCTTTAATTATCATTTTATTTGAGAACGTTTTCTGCCATCCAAGAACGATTGTGCAAAGATGCAGGAAGTTATTCATATCCCAAGTGATTGTACATAGGCTCATTAGGACTTCATCAAATCCTTAATGACTGCTTGGCTAAAAGGAAGCCTATGGTGGAGAAGCAGAGGTGGCTCTTGTAGCCTCTAGGCAGTAATATCTCGAGGATTCACCGTTGGCAATGTTTACTAGCTGCCAGCAGAGAGGCAATCAGGACTAAGACCAGGAGTTGCCACACCTTTATCTTACCTCGAGGCAGCCAATCCAGGCAAACTGAAGGAGAATTTCGGGCGGTCAAGCTGCAGGACAAAAACCATTCGGTCGATCTAAGGGTATATACTACTGAGTTTCTTGGTCTTGCTAATCAACATAGCAGCCATAGCATATTCATAATCAACTGTCGAGGCGTTTTCGTTGCTCTGCCAACATTCGAATATAGTAGTTCAGTCTAGATAGAATCAGGGAGCTTGCAAGATCATTAACCAGTCACCGTAGGTAGTTCCTAATCATGAACAGAGATAGGGCATGGTGACCACCTGTAAAGGCCGTCTTCTGAACAAAACATTGAAAACCTCAAGCAGTTGTGAAAGAGGACACCTAGCTGCACTACAGCACCAGCAATTATAAGAGCAAGCAACACATTCCAGTAGTTTATTTAGGTATCTATGAGAACGAGTTCGGTTATATCATCTAATGAAATACCCTGTAATCAACGGCAAAAGCAGCTAGAGAGAGTTTTGGCTTTAAACGGCAAGATTTACCGGACATCGTGTACAAGGATTCAAAAAGTATTAGCACTTCCACTTACACCAAAGCTGCAGCATGCAGCAGTAGTGGTGATTATCTAGAGCTGCGTATAAAAACGGTTTAGTAAAGCCAAAAGCTGCTGACAAGCCAAGGCAGAATGAGAGATAGCACTCGATCGATGCAGCACCCACCCTATGTGACCACAAGCGCACACACAGCTGAGATGCTGGTGCACGAAAAACATGCACTCACGCTAACACGGGCACGTATACACACACGCACGCACGCAAGCACACACTGAGACACCTAAAGATGCACATACATATGCAAGATAGAATATATCAGTGGTGATTAAAATGGAAAGTGAGCCGTACAGTATATTTTGTCGTCGTGATCCCATGATTATGCCATAGCTGCAGGAATAATTACAAAAAATGGCCATGCCACTCGAATTCTAGCAATTACAAGTCGGTTCAATTTCTGTCTACCAGCAAGCGGCTCCTACATTCGACTTTGATGAACGCACACAATCTTCCGTCGAGCATGCGAGAGCTATCCTTGCTCGGGCTTCCCATGCAGAGAGCCAGCGCTCGCCAGCCACTGGCGCTCTGCTGCCGTGCCGGAGCTCACTCGAGCGATGGACAATCGACCACTGCTGAGTAAGTAGGGATAGGGAACGCCGGTAGCCAGGAGCTGCTGACGCTGCGAGGCTCGAAGCATTCGGCAAAACAGGTGACCCTGTTCAACGCCAGTGCCCGCCTGCCTGCGGTACCCACTGTCTGGGCCACGAGCGCTGTCGCATGCTCAGCAGCCGACGCCAGCACGCAGCTGGCAGACGACTCTGGTGGGTAGCACTGCAAACCGAGCTGGCGGCAGGTGAGCGTGCCAGCAGGTGGCCTTCGGGCTGCACTAGCTAGTGTCCAGCCCTAACCCCGCTGCGCTGGCACGTGCCACCGCTGCCGAAGGCTCGGACAAAGGCCGCCGCCGCTGCCCTTGCAACGCCTGAGCACGAGTTCGCTGGGTACAATTACGGCTCTCTACTCCTGTGCAGATGAGTGATCCACGTCTGCGGCATTGCTCGTGGCAGGGCTGACGGCCATTGCTGCTGGCCGGCTTTCCATAGCACTAGCCGGTGTGTCGTTAAATTGTCTCAAGTGTACCTGCAACCCACGGACAAGGCAGCGACAGTGGAGCAAGCCACGAGGAGGCAGCATGGTGCAAAGGTCAATGCTAGAGAGGCAACATTAAGATCTAGGGCAGGCGGCAGCATGGCTGCCCTGGCAGTCGTGGTGCGAGAGTTACCAACGAAATTCTGAGCAGCAAGTTGCAAATCGGAACCAGGCCATTGCGCATTCGTCGCGACATGCTCACAGGCATGATTCCTAAGGCTCGTTTATGCAGCATTGTCACCATCAATAAATAGAGCATGTTTATGCGCACAGGGTGCGCATGCAGGTTGCGCAGGCAGGCGAGCAAAGCACAAACACGGTGCTTACTTATCTATTCATGATTGACACACATTATTTGGAACACTAAGACTTCGTGCCACCTTTCAGGAGTGATTGGCAGGCTACTTCTATTATAATGATGATGATAATTATAATGCATTTGATATAGCGCCCTCGGAGAACTCAGCCTCTTTCTTGGCACTTTATATTTGCTGCAAAGGAAGTACTTCTAGATCGGTGGCTCCCCCTAAACTGTCCCATAACCTCCTATCAATGGAATAGACAATTTCTCTCCAAACCACTGGTGCATTTTCCGAGCTGCCAGCAACAGATTGGACAATCTCTTAAGACCTTTATGAAGACCAGAAACTCTACTCTTAGTACGAGCAGAATCCTATCACACACACTTTTCCAGCTGCAATCCGGATGTTATCTAATGAAATTGCAAGCCCTTCGCATCTATCCGGACACTAATGAAGTTAATACAGTCTTTTTCAGTCTTTCTTTGGCTAAAAATCACAGGCGAGGATGCGTACTCGATTGCATATGGGTTATTCCCTCCACAATGAGTGAAGGTGTCCTCAGACAGGTGACACCAATCAGCCCTGATGAGCCTTGCTCCCGAGATTTGACGAGTCCGGCTACCTCGACCAGCGTGGCACCCTAGTAGCGACACAGCAGACGGGCAGGCAAACCGGCAGATGCTAGCCTCCAGAGCACTCTGCTAAGCAAACGTAGCTCAACAGACAGAGCTGCTGCTGCTGCTGCTGCTCCTCCTCCGGCTTGCTCAAATCAACAATGTCAAATCAGGTGCGATTCGGCACTGGCTCTGATACGCATGCACGCATACACACACACAGTTGATAAAAAACTCGGCAGCTTGGCTTGTCTGTCGTAAACGTTGCAACTGCCACATTAAACAGCCCCTGTAATGAATCCCCATCAAGCAGCAAATTGACTTCTATGTTCTGTCACTTGCTTTTAGGTCTCTTTGATGAACTTGACTTTAGTTCGAACTGGCTTTGAACTAGCAATGTCGGCAGAATTCGGCATTGGAACTAGCATAGGTTCAAGGATGTGACTGGTAACCCGTCCGGACCTGGCAACACGGGAGAGATCTCCGAACAAGTGAGTTTCCTCAGTGGCAGAACAATAGTAGAAACAGTGCAGCCACCTCCGACAGGCATGTACACGTGCCCATCTATATGCAGTGAGCTAATATGTTCGAAGCAGCAATAGCAGCAGCAGAAGACTGCAGAGGGAGGACGGCTCGAGATCTATGCTAGAACGAATGGTTGTGTGCAATTGAAATTGCGCAGGTAGCGATGGCCACGCACTTTAAGGAAAGGCACACATGCAATTTATGCGCTCGTCTGCACCACAGTAGTTACAACCACAGGGTATCTAGATTCACACAAATGGCGCTCGGGAGCCGGAAAGTCATCTAGAACCGTCCACCGGGGACGCCGGTGGCTTGCAAAGGTCCGCTAGTGCCCAAATACCACTTATCGAAAACTAAGCCGCCATCTTTTATGGACAACAGTCCATAACAATAGATTTCTACAATACAAAATTGTGCAGCCCCATTGACTGGCCTAATCACACAAGGCAGTAAACGCACTGCTGTTTTGATGCATTTCTGATTGGTCGGCTGCTTCAGATGCTACTGTGTGTGTGTGTATGTGTGTGTGTGTGTTTATATATATATATATATATATATATATATATTCTCCTCTAATCTTCCATCAAGAAATATAACACCCTGCTACTTTCCATAACCAAGCACAACAAATATTCTGCTCCTACCTGTCGGCAACAGCTGTCCACTTTTTACGAGTTACAACTAACCGCACGACATTGCCTCAAGTTCGCTGGCAACTCTTAAAAATACGCTAGTATAGATTAAACTCAATTGAAGTTCTGTGAAGTTAACATAATGTGGTTATTGGAATTGCTAGCAGTAGCTTTGACCCTCTGACCACCCAATACCCGACAGGCCCTCGAGAATGGATGTCCCAAGGATGACACATATCCTCTGTGTGCGGCCCTCTCGAGGCAGTGTGTGCTCGTTTCCTAAAGATCTGCATATGGTCATGTGGTAGAACTCTAGCTAAAAAGAACCCCTGGCAAGGAACTTTACGGCATTGACCGCAGGATTGCCCGTGGGGATAGGAGCAGCAGTAGAAGAGGCCCATTTGGTGACGCCCACGCACTTTGGAACCAGCAAGGAGCCTGCTGCTGGCACCTCATGCCAGTTGCCCATGGCTCCCAACTTTGCAAGCTTAAACATTCGTTGCTCGCCCGTCATCACAAGTCGCGACACGGGATGATGAACAGGACGACGCACATTGCAATCCAGAGAAAGCAGATCCGAGAGGCAAGCGGCCAGAAGCTTCGGAGAAAGAACTCCCCGAGTGTGTGGTTTCCGGCGCCCACCTGGATGTGCACGTTGACTTCGGCGCTTCGGCTGAGGTACGGAAAATTGCCGCCACTCTTAAGTAGAGCGTTCTTTGCGTCGGGATAGCACTTGGACATCTCGTCCTGGACGTGACTCGACAGGGCGTGATAGTCGCACACCTGGGCACAAGTAAGAGAGAGAGAGAGCGCAGCCGGCATCAACGACTGTTCTCTCACGTCCCCGAAATCAAAGATGCACGCGCGCGGGAGGAAGGCCGAGCCAAGTGACAGTGCGGCAAATGCAGGCTGAAAGTGGCGAAAGCATCCCAGCAATCAAAGACAAAGAGCAGCTGACTGGATGCGGTGGCCAGAAACACCGGCTCTCCATCGCTCGAGGTGCAAGAAGCTGCCTGTCGAAGACAATCAAAGACCGAACTACTGCACAACACCTGCCAGACTTCGCTACACTGTCCTGCCTCTGCAGTGCGATACAGCAGCAGCAGCCACGGAAGGAGCAGACCAATATTAACATGCGGCAGAGGCATCATGCAGAGCAGCAGCCACCAGCAGCAGCCAACTGAAAAGTAACTCAAAACAGAAGTTGAAGGCAACAGGGAGCAAAAGAGTGGCACTATGGAGGGGGCACGATGCCCGTGGCATCGGATCTACTTGCAGTCAGAATGGTGACGTTGATGCCTTGTTCGTGTATGGCTTGAGGCATCACGTAGTCGCTTGCACAGTTCAGGGTGAGCCTCGCTGCCAGTTCCTCCTGCGACAGGCTGTCAAGCTGCAACAGGAACAGTAGTCAGCACGTCCCACGGGCACTGCACAGCAGCTGCTGCCATGTCAAGAGGCCAAGAGATAGTAAGTTCGGCCCTAAAGCAGCCAAGGCTCAGCCGGGTCAATGCAGGTGGCGACTCATCACATGCACACACACGGGGTACGGACATCCCCCCCACATTTGCCCCCCCCCCAACATTTCTCCCTGGGGTATACATTTCCCACCCGGGGTAGTGCATTTCTCCCCTTCCATCTGGAAGTGTCATGCTATAAATTGTCTTGTTTACATATCTTGTAAAAATATTATAATAGTATTTAATATACAACATCTTCCTACATTCTAGTCATTCAAATGTGGTCACTGCGGCCCCTCTTTTTGGCAGAACACCAAGTGCAAGGCCAAAGCTCTGCCCCCGGGCGGCCTGCAGCAGCCACTCTCGGCAGCAGCCTCGAGCACTTGCAGTATCTCGGCCACCGCCACTGCCCCTCCCGACATCGGCACTGCCGGCTACTGCCCATCCAAAGAACCCCCTGCGTCGCCCATCGACAGCTGCTGCAGCCGACACCACGCTGGCGGCCATACCTTGCCGCCACCACCGCTCCCAACATCGGCACCGCCGGCTACTGCCGGTCGATTTCTCACCACTGCCACCGAAGTCGTTGCTGCACCGGGCGCCGCGCATCGACCGCCACCGTCGGTCGTGCTATCGAGTCGCCACTTATACTGAGTCGTTTAATTTCAATAGAGCTTGAACTTTATTTGATCATGCATATAAGATATTGAGTTCTCTGAGGGTGCTATATCAAGTGCATTATTATTATTATTATTCAGTCGTCTCTTGCCACTCCGCGCTTCGACTTTTGCGATTTCACTCTATCGCGGTTTTTTCAAATATCTTCATTAAAAAGTTGATCGAGATGGTGAAAATGATACAGCGCACTCGGTTGTCTGAGTCAATTACACACCCCTGCATCACAATTAAAATTACTGTACGTATGGGCTGTTGGTCTATTTATTCGAGCACCCCTACAAATCCTTCGTCATCAGGTGCAGCCTCATTGAGAGTAGTAACCTTGCTCTTCTTTGCCGTGCAGTACACCTCTTCATCATCATCGAACAAATTGCAATATTTTCGTAAGTTAGTGGTTGTGTGTAAAAACTGTGTGTGTGTAATTAAATGTATACTAATAATAATATGATATTTGTAACATCTAATACATCTTATTATCCCTTACTTTGTCAAAATATTGGGTAAAACGGGTGAAATGGTGACTAAAAGAGTGCTATTTCATGTCCAGAGGGCTTTAATAATGTTCAAACCGAATTAGAGGGTCGTAAACAGGGTTTTTATGCTCTAGTTATGAACATATTCAATTTTTAAATAAAGAATCGTACTTCGTGGAAATTCGTGTATCACGGCAGAGTCTGAGGATATCTGAGCAGAGTCTGGGTATATCCTAGGGTCCACCAGGGGGAGATGTCCTACAACCCACACACATGCCCGCACACGCAAGCACACACACACACACACACACATACACATAAACACGCACACACACCAACGAATCACCCTCTCGATCTCTCACACACGACACCACAATCGCTTTGCACACCTGCCACAACAGCATCTTCATTAAGAAAATACGAAAAATCTAAACACAATCATAATCTTCTGCTCGAGGGAGACACAACCAATCTCCCACTCCCTGGGATGCAGCTGCAATTTATCCTTGTCCGTCTTTTGGCAAACTTCTCCACACTTGCTCGATGTAACCGTAGTTTTTCAATCCATCTAAAGTTGAATTTACTTCACCTACAATACAGTCCAGAGTCTCAATCGTCAAATCACAGACATAGGCTTATGTTGGTTACCTTTTCCTCCATAAATTCGACGGCACGGATCACTTCAACATCCATGTACGGATGCCTCTCGAAGCCGCCCATTACCATTTTCTTGAGTACGACCGTGGGGACCATCCAGAACCTGCAAGCATCGACAGCGATTGTGCCGCTCTGGCGTCATGTCCCATTTGCCACGAACAATTTTTGCACGACGCCCAAGAGGCAAGCTGAGAGTTCTTACTTGGTTGCAGCTCCAGTTTGATGAAATATAGCCGTATCGATAAAGGCGTTGCACAGAACGAGCGAGGCGACACGCTTGGAGTTGCTCGTGTACTGGGAAAATTTCTGGGCCAGGAAACCACCGAGTGAAGCTCCGAAAATGTGAATCTAAGCAGACAGCAAAACCTGAGACTGCGCATTTGTCAACTAGCAGGTCGCTGGCAAACCAGCTCGTGCATGCAAGAGAGAGAGAGAGGGGAGGGAGAGAGAGAGAGAGAGAGAGAGAGAGAGAGAGAGAGAGAGAGAGAGAGAGAGAGAGAGAGAGAGAGAGAGAGAGTCACTGGCTTGCTTCTTGTGGCTCGGCACGAACAGGAGGCAAGCAGCAGGGATATTAAATGCAGACTTAATAAGAGCAGCAAGACCACACAGACCTGACACAGACACCCGCATGCAGACATAACAGACGCACGCATGTGCATGCACACAAAGGTCTGCACATGACAAAGGTCCGCATACAATATGCTCCTGTGCACAAACAGCACAAGCAGGCGCATACACAAGATGTGCCCAAGCCCTCACGTACGTACACACAGTCAAAGATACAGACAGCAACACTCAGATGGATGGAAAGGCATTTCGACGAATCGAGAAAACCAGACTTCAAAAGCGCTAACTTTAGCCCGACAGGGGGTCGTTGGTCGTTCAGAGGTGATCAACAAAGTGAGGCTCTAGGGGTCCCATGAGGAGGAAAAGAAAGAGGAAGAGGAGAAGGAGGAAGAGGAGGCTAGGGTATAAACCCGGTGCTTGTCCTATCGTCAGAGGAGAAAGACTCATCCGGCCACCTTGGCAAACTCTGCCTTCGATATGCAAACAGGCGAGTTACCTCCGCCAGCCAAGATGCACTATCACTTTCGGTGGGTCGGAAGATGCACGGGTCCTCACCTTGCTAAGGCTGCAAGCGGCCATCCCTCGCTCGACTTCTTGACAGCAACTACCTTTGCTAACTCGAGTAATCAGAAGGTGGAATATATATATATATATATATAATATATATATAATATATATAATATATATTAAATATATAAGCATATATATGTATGTATGTATATATATATATATATATATATATATGTATGTATGTATATATATATATATATATATATATATACATATATGCTAGCTGATTTAATAGCCTCTTTTGTATAGCGACAGAGGAGCCTATTTACGGCTATCACTACCGCTTGCAGCGGCAATAAAGGATCGCCCACAGCAGGATTCGAACCCATGACCTCGGGACCGAGGTCGTGAAAAGCAACCGCCTTACCTAGTGTGCCATCACGGCTCACCAAGGAACGATGGGCAAGCACAACATCTGCACAACAGGCCCTGAATACCACAGCCGATTGGCTGCTGAAAGAAAGCAACCCACCGACAAGGCCAAAGAGCTATTAACAGGGGCCAGCCATTGAAGCCGGCATAGCCGAACCCTGACCGCACCCACACCGGCCAATCGTTTTCAAGGCCACGGGGTGCGCCGTCCCCACGCTTTGCAGGAAGGGGCCAGCAGCAACAAGGCAGTCCATTTACCTCGCCATGCAAAACAATCTGCCGGCATCTGCCCAGAGCAGGAACGAAGGCAAACAGAATGAACAGAATGACAGAATGACAGACAGAATGACAAACACTCGGAGCACATCCTCTGCAAGCAACCACTCCCAGTGTCAATTCGCTTTGACAATGCAGCTAAATATATATATATACATATATGCAAGTCAGCCGGCGCCCTCGCAGCCTTACCCTGTCAACCTCGAGGTAGCTCAGCAGGCGGTAGAAGCTGGTGGCCCACTCCTCGGTAGTCCACGTGATGGGATGATTAACCTAGGGCAGGCGAGCAAAGCCCGGTCTCTGCTCTTGCTTGTGTTTGAGCAGTTGACCCCAGGCCCAGCTGGATGTGAGGGCGAACGCACCACGAGCTCTGCTGCTCGAGTCAGCACGCACGGTGGCACGTGCACCCGTGCAGGAGGAGAGCACGTCAAGCGCACCACAAATAAAGTGCTCACCGCTATGGACCTGTAGCCAAGAGACGAGAGCGATAGCATCTGTCGAAAAAATATGTCCGCCGTACCGCTGGCAGGCGGCAGAAAAACGATGGGGCATCGGACGGTTTTTGGACCGGCGTCATAAAGAGTCCACTCTTTGCCATCATCGACGATAATCTAAAGCATCGCCGGAGCGAATGGCCAGCGTGAAAGCAGTGCTGAAAGCAACGAATAGCCACCAGGCGTACGGTCAGTATGTACACACAATACAGGCGCGCACTGCAGAACCGGACAACCGAGTTCTTACACTAGCCCCTGGTGCTAGTGACCGGCTGTATCCAACTGTGTTGCACGGTATCGCCAGAAAATGCATGCCGATGCCAATGCTTTGCCTGGACGGTCTTCAGTGCAAAGCAATAACTCTGAATACTCAATATAGTGCAAATGAAAATGCAGACTGATGAAAATGTAAAGATGCAATATCCAGCACGATGTTTTGTTAATTTGCTGAAAGTGCCACCATTCAGCCGACGACCAAAAGTTAATCATTTTAGGTCTGTGCCTCAATAGCTCACCATTTGCCATTAACCAAAATAGACTAGCATATACAACCTTGGGCAACAAAGAGACTAAACGCCGATTTTCCAAGCGACTTAATCACCTCTGGGTCTTAACCCAGAGGTGCTCACACTTCTCGAACCAGGTCGTGGAATAGAGATCTGCAGCAGGCGATCCTTTATTGCTCACTGCAAATGGGAAAGAGCCATCGAGGCTGATTCTGATGCCTGCATACATGAGGCTGTTCGATCACCTAACCTTTTTGACAGCTTAATGAACACTGAGTTCAAAAAGTGATTGCCGAATGGTTCAAGTCACAGTGAAGTACGTCATAATTCTGGCACGGAGTTAAGGAAAGCCTAAACTAGTACGCTCACCTTTTTCTGTGGCACGGTGCTCCTAAAGCTTCTGTACTCTTCTGATTTCAGTATTTCATCCATATTAGTTCGACGGTCTAACATAATACCTTGCAAGGGTCTACAAAATAAGGGCAGGTTTGCCTTGTGCCTTTATAATGATTGCTTGTAGCATCACCTTTCTTTGAGCAGTAAAACGATCTAATTATGAAAACACTCCAGGAAAAACTAAGTGAAATCTGCTGGGTGAAGCTGCATGCAGAGTCATGATAATTACCATCAAGGACATCAACTGCTCACGAAGATTCAAGAAGAGCACATGAAGTGATCTACCAATCAACGATGGACCACTGCTGCCGCAACAATGTATCTCCATCTGTAACTCCACAAAGTCATAAAGACCATGTGGGTGTTACGCAGGAGAGTTTTGTTTTGCGCACTCACAGCCTAAGCGGCTTTCGGTAACAATAACTTATTCCCCCGCCATCAAAATTTCCTTGTGAATAATAAAGTTTGTGACAAAAACACTGATTTCTGGAAAGAACGCGTCGCTTGGCGACTAAAGCAAGATGAACAAAGCACACTCTCAAAGCTGCAGAGCTGCTTTAACCTTGGGCATTTGAAGTCAGTTAGATCGTTTTGAAATGCAGTCGGCTGGTCAGTGGCAGGAATCAAGACTTAAATTGGACCAGATCACGGTGAAAATCCATTGTATATGAACTAGTAGTTGAAAGAACTAACTTTCCCTTACGGGATTCTCTCTACAGCTGTGCTTTTTGGCATCATATAACGTCAGAATGGCGATAAAATAGGCTGCTACGGAAAATAATAGTGTCCACAAAGAATTTAATACAAACAATTGAAGGCCGAATTAGTTCTTGGGGGACCGAACTATTTTGTTTTTCTTAAAGATTCAGCGTCGCTCTGCTCAGAATAAGAATCGCAGTGAAGAAGGGCAACAAGCACTCAGTGGGACAGTTTTGGAATACTCGCAGCTGGGAAACAATCAAAGCTGATTAAGCTGATTAAGCTGCTAAAGATCGACATCCACAAGCGCATTTTCAACTAAAGAAAAGGCTTAAAGCCTCAGACCCGGTGCGCCCTCGACGGTCACGTGCCGATAACGAGCAGGACGCTCGAAGCATTGGCACAGCTCGCAGAGGCTCTATCTAGTCCTGCAGGTACAGAAAAATCTGTGAGAGCTCCTGATAAGTAAGCTGCGGCTGGTAAGTAGCTTGGCGAACTCTTAAGGACTCGCTTGAGGACGCATATAGGGGCGCTGTTTACAAAGCCGCAGCGGCCGCTCTTTAATTTCGACCACTCGGATGAGCTTCTCAATCGAAAAGAGCGCCAATAGAGCGGGAAGTCACGGATAGAACGCAGAACCACGAGATTACTTTGAAAATGTTGGTATACAAAGGAAAAGAACAGTGCAATGCCTCCCCACACACGGCTCCAGCGCTAGAGCGATACACCCACCTTGCCCATCAAACTTCCGTGAGAGCTCTCACGCTTAACCCTAGACCATTACTTCCCTAGGGATGACCTAGACCTTGCTGGGAGTCGCTGCTAACGGGAGCTAGTCACCAAAACGTTTCATCAACGCCGGTACTAGTTTGCATCCGTGGCGCTTATGAGCTGACCATTCGAAACGTTAGATTGGTTCGCTTTTTGCCATGAAAGGTTTAAGCCGCTTGTGGAACTGCCAGGACGTCTAGGTGCGCTGAACACAGGATTGAAAGGCGGCTGAATCAGCCTGAAAATGACTGATATTCACTATTCGCGATTCCTGAATGGTACAAGTTACGAACCGATTATGCGATAATCTATGGCCAACTCCGCGTAAAAGCCGACGCCATTAGAAAGGCAGTTACTTGTATGTTAAAACGGCGGTGCCTGTTAAATCAGCCGGATTATAGCGAATAGTTATTATGCGCGATTATACGATAGTTATTGCTGAGGCTGTATAGTAAGGCGGTGCCACGAGATAGGCGGGCAGTCAGAATTTGAGACTTAGGGCATTGAAATTGGAGCTAATTTAAGCTCTTAGCCATAGAGCCGTTGGTGTACGTCATGCCCGCTGTTGAACGCATGTAACCGGCCTCTGCTATCAAATAGACTTGTCTACATTATGGATACGGTCTTGATGTGTCAAGATATGGGTGCTGTTAGTCACTTCTGTGTTCCTGATACTTTCGGCGTACTGCATGCATTGTTGCAGCACCTTCGAGTAACTAGCCGTGCTAGTGCCGGTTCAAGGTTCAAGCGTCACCAACATTCGTCGCGGGTCGGCTGAGACTAGCACTTTTAAGAGCGATGTGTTTGCGGCCTAGTTCTGACCGTACGTAGTAGCTGCAAATCACAACAAAGTTCGGAGTTGTTGGCCAAAGCATTTGAGCCGATATGAGCCCTAGGTCGCGGAGCAGTTGTTGTACGTCATGGCCGCTGCTGGACGCCTGTAACCCTCCGCTGCTGCCGAATAGACTTGTGCACGAGATGGATATAGACTTGTTATGTTAAGTTAGGGGCGCTCTTTGTCGCTACCTTGTTCTGCTTCTGTGGGCCTACCTGTGTACATTGGTGCTGCGCCTGTTAGTCGCTAGCCGCGATACAAGATTGAGGCGTCGCCGGTATTCGTCACGCGTCGACAAAGGCTAGCACCGTTACGAGGGCTGAGTTTGCAGCGTAGTTCTGTCCGTAAATGTAAGCCGCACACTGCGTTTGTAACAGGATTTCACAAATAAAAAACCTCAGATTTCACCAAATGCGATGTTTTGGCTATCGCATTGTTGGGAAATTGACTGCCTAAGAGTCGGCGTTTGTATCTGCCGCTATTGACAATTAGTAACTAATGGCTTTTTTGTTTCTAGCAGAGCCTCTCGCGTTATCGATCGTGCCGCGCATGCGAAGCCATTTCGTGACGATCTAAATGGCAAACTTACGCTTTAAATGTTTATCCGAACGGTGGCGCTTTTTGTTATCGATAGTTTTTAGCTTTTGTTATCGCTTTTCCTCATGCCTCCTCCAAGTTTTCCTGGGCTCTCTGTTTGCCACCTTTAGTACCGACAGCGAAACGCAGCTCCCTCCGTGACTCTTACTGGGCCCTCAAAGTGAGTACCGTTTCTTGTCGTCAAACTTCCATCGATTGTAGAACCAAGTAATAATAATAATAATAATGTACTTGATAAAGCGCGCTCAGAGAACTTAATCTCTTTCTAGGCGCTTTACATTTGCTGCAAAGGGAAATGCAATTAAATGGTAAGTAAAATCATGCTTGAAAAACAAACAAAATGAATGACATGGTTAGGGGTGACATGCACAGGGTCAGCATGCAAATGTGGTTAGTGGCAGCATGCACAGTGTCAGCACGCATAAGCACGTGAAGGACGAATCACAGGGACCCACTAAATGCTGTCCTAAATAGGTGTGTTCTCCGACAGTAGACGGAATGGTCTAGCCGCTCTCCGAGGCAGAGCGGACTCTAACTCCACGGCCTGCGGGGCTAGAGGGCTGGGTTCTGGGTTAATGGCGGCAGGTTGAAGAGGGGGGGGGAGGATAGACCGTCAGACCTGCTTATAGGGCTGAGCCTTGGCACGCCCGCTCTCCCAAAGCTTCGCAGGTGAACCGACCCCATCGAGCCGTTTATAAAACTAACCGTGGTCATAAGCCAGAAGCTGTTTTTGAATGACGGCGGCTAGGTTCGTTTAGCTCCTGTGTGCCATGGGTGCTTAACAGTGCACGATTAAGGTCATACTACAAGCCAGAGGTGCTACCAACCTGGTGGCACCTGAGGCCTAGAGATTTAGTTCTCTTTGAGAAAAATACTAACAAATTATCATTATCATTATTACTACTGTGTAAACTATGCGGGATTCCGTCTGCCACTTCTCCGCATTCCACTATATTCCCGAATTCCGCCACTTCTCAGAAAGAGCGCATGCGAAAGCCACGCCCGTCGAGTCGCGTAGGAGGGCCGTAGCTTATCAGCGCTCACTGAATGCTGAGCGAATCGCTTGCGAGATGGGGCAAGCTAAATTAAACCAACAAAAAAGCTCCACTTCTTGCTTCAAGTCCTACGTTTGTGTCCTTAGACAGTTGTGCGAAAAGACCTGCAATGCTGTTCAATTAATCTTTGATAGGCGAGTTGATTTTGTCCAAGATTGCTGCAGCATCTTTAGCATAGATTTCAAGAAAGCCCAAGAAAGTATCGACACAAATGTCACAGTGGGCGTCTGCAAGCCCAGACTCTCATGAGGCGGCTACCAACAGGTCTGTATCCAAATTACAATAAAGATGTACTTCAGCAACTTTATTTCTGGAAATAGAATTTTTGAAAGTAATGCACGACTTGCATCAAATATCTGGTTTGGATATGCCCAGCCACCTGACAGGTGGCGGTGGAACTATCCGGCCCTGAAGCAACTATGACCGACGTGTCTCATCGGCTTAAGCTGATGTACATCGAACTAGCAACTTGACCAAGGATCTCGATCGATTTTGAGTGCCCCTGTGGATAGCGAAGTTAGAGGCGGGCATCACCTTGACCTGGTGATGCAGATGCAGACAATGAAGCTGAGTAAGGTTTAATAATAATAATAATAATAATGCACTTGATAAAGCGCCCTCAGAGAACTCAATCTCTTTCCGTGTGCTTTACATTTGCTGCAAAGGGAAACGCGATTGAATCGTGAGTAATATCGTGATTGATAAACAACGTGAATTACATACATGGTTAGGGGTGACATGCACAGGGTCAGCATTCAAGTATGGTTAGTAGCAGCATGAACAATGTCAGCACGCACAAGCACATAAAGGACGAATCACAGGGACCCACTAAATTCTGTTCTAAATAGGTGTTTTTAATTTCTTTTTAAATGTGGTCAGGTCAGGGGATGTTCTGACGCAAGTCGGGAGGGAGTTCCAGGCTTTGGGAGCATGCTAACTAAATGCACGGTCTAAAAAGGATTTGAGGTTTGTACAAGGTATTGATAAACTGTTGGATTCCGAAAAGCGGGTGGTACGATGCTTGGCTGGCGTGGTGGGGGAGTAGATCTGAGAGATATGCTGGAGCCAAAGAATGAAGTGACCTAAAAGTGAGCGACAAAACCTTGAAGTCGATCCGTTGTTGGACTGGTAGCCAGTGCAGGTCGGCGAGAAGTGGAGTGACGTGGCCAACTTCGCTTTGCTGGTACCGTGCCTTCAGGTTGCCGATGGTATTGTACAAATGTAATGTTCGCAGCAGAAGTATCACCATAAGTCATCTGAAGTCTAGGTTTTTTGAGAAGAACGATAGAATAACACTTTGAGCAAATGATCTCTTCAGTGGTGGCGTTGGGTTCGCGGCTGGTAGAAGGTGATGTGATGACCCATGTCAAAACCGTTCGACTACGGCGAGCACCCGATCGATCCTAATGAAGCTCATTATTTGCAGCGTTCGTGCATAGCACGTCATACCTGCATCTGCAATTCTCTTCTGATGAGCGACCGCTTACTGTATGGAGCGGATGTTATCGTCGGATATTCATTTCCGACGAACCCTATTGGAATGTCGGCCACCCCTAAGTGGCCCCTACATATTAAGGAGGTGGGGATCGCATCCAGGCTGGTGTTTGTCATGAGCCGTTTCCACATCACACCACTTCTTGCCGACCTGCACTGGCTACCAGTCAAGCAACGGACTGACTTCAAAGTTTTGTCGCTCACTTTTAGGTCACTTCATTCTTTGGCTCCAGCATATCTCTCAGATCTACTCCCCCACCACGCCAGCCAAGCATCGTACCACCCGCTTTTCGGAATCCAACAGTTTATCAATACCTTGTACAAACCTCAAATCCTTTTTAGACCGTGCATTTAGTTAGCATGCTCCCAAAGCCTGGAATTCACTCCCGACTTGCGTCACATCATCCCCTGACTTGACCACATTTAAAAAGAAATTAAAAACACCTATTTAGGACAGCATTTAGTGAGTCCCTGTGATTCGTCCTTCATGTGCTTGTGCGTGCTGACACTGTGCATGCTGCTACTAACCATACTTGCATGCTGACCCTGTGCATGTCACCCATAACCATGTAATTCACGTTGTTTATCAATCACGATATTACTCACGATTCAATCGCGGTTCCCTTTGCAGCAAATGTAAAGCGCCTAGAAAGAGATTGAGTTCTCTGAGGGCGCTTTATCAAGTGCATTATTATTATTATTATTATAGGTGTTGTGTGAGCTTGCTGCTTCTGTTATTGTCATTAATGCAGCACCGTCGGCCACTGATGTATGCCCCACTCGCAGCAGGTGGTTCTGCATTTGACTCGGTGCAGCGCCCGGCCTTTGATGTAAGCATGCGGCCCACCACAGATGCACTCGCCTATCTGTTGTGAGTCAAGCCAGCTCGAATACGTACCCGCTGAGGGAATAAAGATTGAGTCTCGTTCACCGCTTACGTCAGCTCTGTGTCTCCGCGAAACTCCACAGGAACAGACGCCGGCGGAGACACTATCACACGACACCGGGAAAAGGGCTTCGCGTTTGTATCAACAGGAATAAAGCTGGCTGCTGTCGTTCCGTGACGGCTCCTACGTATTCTCCTTACGAGTTCGTGAACGGACCGTGAAAATACGCGGGTGCTGGCCTTTTCCGCGCTGTTGCCCGCGGTTCTTGCAGGTAGCGGTAAGGTACGCGGTGTCGCCCGGTGGCCAGACTATACTAAGAGGTACATGCCATCTCCTCCTCGGCTCCGCTACAGGCATTACTGTTAAAACGCTCGCCAAATCTCACATTATTGGGATAAAGCTGTGGGCTAAAGGCCGTAAGTAGTTTTAGTTTCGGCACGAGAGTTCGCGAAATGAAGTTTGCGGAATATTGTAGGTCTTTTCAGGCCGAGCGACGTTTCTAACTAGGCATTCCTGTTCACACGGTACGACTCGTAGCGTTATTGACCACCACTGATCTTGGGAGGGAGATAACACTTAAGGGGGGAGGGTGAGAGAGAGCCTCGGTGAGTGGGGGGAGGAGATAGCGCATCTGGCTTTGACGATCAGCGGATGATTGCACGGCCTATTATGCAGGAGCAAGTTTGCTTTAAAATATTTTTTAGAAATAAATAAAATAAACACAAACGAATTTCTGTACGACATGTGTAGACATCTCCGCCGGTTCCTCGTCCGCAAGGTGGATACTTGTGCTTGTGCCCCAGCCGCGGCTCGAGGCACCATTCTGCTGCTTTCCCTGATGGACATAGCGTGGCTTATTTAAATTTTAGTAATGGATCTAATTGAAATCACGATACTACACTCCCTTTTACATAACTCCGGCCGCACGCGCCGAAAGTCGCGGTCACCGTCGGCGCCGGTTGCTTTCCCGGAAGTATTATCTGCGCGCTAGTTTTATGGAGTAGGTTTCGCTCCGCGGCTGCGGCTCATTTGAACTGAGGAGCGGCCTTCGGTTAGGAAGGTATAATGGGCTTATTCAAATAACTAGGCTCAAGGATTGTAGCTTGACGAATTACTTCTGGCGAAGTTTTGACATGCGTGTGCTTGTGTGTCCGTGCCCACTGACCCGTACCGCGTTTTTGCGCCAAGCTCATAGATCCCCCTGCGGCTTGGCGTACAGTTCTGACACGTGTATCTGTCTCATTGATGACTGCTCGTGCGATCGAGTTCAAGTAGACGGTTACTGAATCATTACCGCAATTTTTATAGACGAGCACGTGGTTTCCTTAAAAATTGAGTTTGAGTGGCCCGACTAACATAAGCCGAGCTTGGCTCTCACGGCGACCTCGTGGCTCCAATCCCAGGTCGCGTAGAAGTTGCCCCGATGGAACGTAGTGGTTCTAGAATTTTACCTCAGCATGATTTATTTTCCCATTAGGTTGGTTCCCTGCGTCGGTCTTTGTTATTACGTTATTGTTGGCATAACTAAACGTATCCCGTGAGGCTTCTTTAGAAGTCCTCCGACGCAGCATTGCTGCATCTGGCTGCATAAGCGAGACCGAAAAGCGTCGTCGCCGGTGCGTTGATTCGGTTGCGTTTGAGGTGCAGCCGTCGCTGAATGGCTTCTTTCTGCTCGCTTGAGCCGGAGCAGACTACCTAGTTGCAGGGTCGAATCAAGGATTAATTAAGATAAGGGGGGGGGTCTAAGACCGCGAAGGCCAGCCGATCGAAACTGGGCTAAAGGGGCGTGGTCGGGCAGCCGACAGAGTGGGCACAGCCCTTCGGCTCTGTTGGGGTGAGGGAAGGCGAAGCTCGACGGCTTCGTTGTCACATCATCAGCCTTCGAGCACGTGTGTCATCAAAAACAGCCTTGCTGGGCTCGGAATCCCGGCGACGTTTCCATTTGTTTTCTTAGGTATTCAGAATTTGTCCTTTCTCTCCTCAAGTCTTAAGACTTGAGCATGAAGGTTCGCCTGGACGTGGGTATCAATACAAGTCTCCGCATGAAAGTGCCTACTTTAGTTGTTTCTGTGGACGTTAGTGCTTGTGCCTGGGGCTCCTGATCCTCAGCCCTGCATGTTCGTAGCAAATTAATGTTTATTTATAAAGATGGACTTATGCTTGGCAGTGACTTCCTGACTTATCAACATCCAGATCGTGATATCGCTACTGATGTCTCGTATTTTTTGCTGCTGCCTGCGTCTGCTAACGTTTACTAGTGGCATAGGTTCGATATCGGCAGCAATGTGACTCTGGCCACAACTTTTTGACGGTTAAATACCGACTTGCCTGTGCATGGCTAATGTAGTCTTATCAGTGTCATCACTGGTGACGGCAGGCTAGCGATACCAGGTCTTATGTGCTGCACCGATAGTGGTGAGACTCTGGATTTTTACAGATCAGTTACCAGAATGAAGTGCACGGTATATTCTAGTATAGGTCTGCATGCTACCCGTGCTATAACTACATCTTACTTTGACCCAACTTCGGTGAGATCAAAAGTCAGCTTTTTCCCGGTTATTTGTTCAAAGCACTTTTGAGTAACTATTGGCATTATAACCAGACCTCGGGCCATGTTTAGGGTATAGTAACGTTGTCATTGTCATGTGTCCCAATTATATACCAATAAGCAATGTAGCAGATAGAGCATTCTTGATCACACTGGCCGTTGCTACTGAGGTCGGCTAGTCTGGCTTATGCTGCATTTAGATGGGCAGTGGAAGAAGACTATTGAAGAAAGAGACTTGCTGCCAATGCTTAAACCGAACTGCAGTATCAATTGTGCACGACCTCATCATGATTAGGGGCTAATCGGTGCTATGTGATCAGTGCATTTCGTTGATGCTATTTACATTTCCCTGCCCCTATTGGTGATCAGAGTAAGTATATAGCGGCTCGCTGTAGATGTGGTATATTGTTTTGTTCATGCCGTCCTGCCAGTCAGCTAGTCCTGTGGGTTATCTGCTGGTTAACAGCATGCAAATCAGATGAATTGGTACATCAATCCCCTGCGGTTTCAGGGGTCGTAGGGTCAACTTGGGTGGCGATACAACCAATTCTTCGCAGCACTACGATATCATTGCTTAGGGTTATAGTTCTTCATATATCCTGCTGACAAACCTGCCAATATTGAAATATATTTGTGAGCCAACCTTCGCAGCCCAAGGCAGTAGACAATTACATGTCAGCTACCGGAGAAAAGATCTCTGATTCTTTTGTTGGCATTCAGGCTGTAAATTAAACTGGTCCAGTGCCATCTCCAGTAGCCCTCACGATCCGGACACAATACCCTTGCATAGCCATGATGGTGCAGCTTGTGCTCGATCAACTTTGTTACTATAGCTGTCATTTAGGCAATGCTGGTAATTTAAGCTTCTGAGTCGAAGCTGCTTTGTACATTGACTGCAGCACCCTCCGATAGTCTTACTCTCGTAGGCTTATTTGTCTTTTGTCAATCGTTTTTGCTAGTTACTGTAGCCTGCTGAAGTGTAGACAAGGATGTCAAAGCAGCAATCCTCTGGAAAGGAAGAGCTGCTGTATCGATTGATGCTTCTGACTGCCTTGCATGCCACATCATTAATTGAGTGGGATTATCTAATTTAGTTTTGAAGTCAGCTCTGGTGTTTGCATATGTGCACCCCAGTGATGGAGCAATTAATTAGGAGCTGGCAAACCTAGCTGGAGCCTGAAGTTTCAAAATATAGATCCTACTTGTGCTCTGTCTGCAAAGTGTGTGTTGACTAAATCAACTGGTACCTAGTGTAGCAAAGACGACCGGATCCGGCACTTAATGTGCCGCCGCCAAGGGCCAGCAGCTAATGCATGGGTTTCAATGAAGTCGTGAAGAGGAAAGATGTTATCCCTCGGTGGGGTGTAATGAAGTGAGAGTGTTGTTGCCTTTTGTCTAATTGGTAAGACCTGTAGAACATCTTAAGCTATGTTTATCCTTTTTGGCTCAGGGACAACAAAGATGTCCACCCAGTAAGCACACTGGTATCCCACTAAGGCACCAATTCGCATGAAGCAGTTGGAAAGATTGTAAGGGTGCCGATTTGCAGTGCATGCACACTTGTGCACGCTTGCTAGCAATGAGTTTAACTAATGTGGTCCCTTGTTGGAGAAGCATCCGTGGGATTATCATTATGCACTCGTGTGCTTCAGCTGAGTGGCAGTTAGCAGCCAGGTCATGTCGAGGCTTTTAATTTTTTTAAAGGAAACCTAGACCCTAAAGCTCCGGCTTTCCTTGACACTGCTGCAGCTGTCCAGACGTGAAGTTAGCGTTGTTGGAAGGGGCCTGCCGGATTCAGGGAAAGCCGGTCAATGGGGGATGATCGAGCTGCCTACTATTAAGAAATGTATTTCTGTTTGCCTGAGTGAGTTATGCTCGAACGTTTGTGCAGAGATATGCCAACAAGTTAGTGGTCGACTAGTATGCTGCGAACATAAAGGTAAAGTATAAGTGAGCTGATCAAATAGCCTCGTTCTACATAGCAGCAGAAGAGCCTTAACAGTAGTCACCACCACTTGCAGTGGGCAATAAAGGATCGTCTGCTGAAGGACTCGAACTCACCACCTTAGTCATTAAGTAGGAGTACCTTCCCCTATGAAGTCAAGCTGTGACTCCGTTGGGAAATTTTATCACGAAAGAAGAAGCTACTTGTTTTGACATGTGAAGGAGGCCCTGCCGTGTGCCTGCTTTTTTTTTGCGTTCGATCAGCTGTCAAATCCTGGAGCGAGGTGGTGCACAATCAGCTGCAGTTCATTTCGGCTGCTCAGCCGTTGCAGCGTCAGCGTGCCTCTCCAGAGGAAATGGCCTTAGTCGAGTGGCGAGGATCGTATGAGCGGTCGCTGGTGCCTGCTTAGGACCCACCTTGAATTCGGCCGGGTGCAGGGGAGCTCTCCTGACTTGTCAGTCCAGGGTGCTTGCACTTCACGACCCAGGTCATGTGTTGAAGTCATGCAGCAGGCGGCTGTGTACAAATTGCATGTAGCGCTGCAAGCGGATTGATAGCTGCCAAGGCTCCCTTGCTGCGATATAAGTGAGGCTGTTGAATCAGCCAAAACATTTACATGTTCATATATACCTGCTAACCGGCAGCAGACCTGCATTGTTTCTCGGCTCGGCTGGCGACTGCTTTGTGGGGTGGGGCAGTGACTGTTGACTGAGCGGCAGTCCACGAATCTTGTGAAGAATAGGAACAAGATTAGAAGCAGAATAAGCAGTGACTGTGCTGCCGCTTTCTTCGCTCGCTCGGTAAGGTTGAATGTCATCGTGTCGTGCAAACCTCAAGATGCAGCTACGAGCGAATAAAGCTACAAGTGAGTCAATGATGGGGCTGGGAAGAGGTGGTGTGGATATGGGGGTGCATGCATGGGGGGGTGGTGTCATTCTTGGCTTTGCTTGACCTCGTACGAGGCCTGCATGTGTAATAGTGCAGGCCTCTGCAATTGGGACCGGCCATCGACAATTCTGGCAGAAGTGCTACTATCCTGTAGTGGACGCTACATGAGGGAGCCAGTGCGCTGTAACACCAGCCATAGCTGTCTGAGGTTAAAGCTGTGCTAGGAGCACGATTGCACATCCCATCACACCCCCCCCTGCATGCATGCCATGCTATGAGGCCTTTTCAAGGCCTATGGATAAGAGCCAGTTATTCAGTGGTGCCCAAACGTTGCGGTTGGCAGAATGCAAGTATTGATTTGATAAGCTATATGGGAAACGTTCATGGCCTCAGTGAGGTTTGGACATGTGCATTCGAGTCGGCTTTATTGATGTTATTTCGCATACTACTATTGTCCATGCTGCGGCGTGATTATGCAGAATTGGGCAGACAACCTCTTCCTTCCACGGGGTAGTATGAAGGTTGGGCCAGAATATGTCTGTGAGGATCAGAGATTTAGGCCCTGGTCTCAGGAGCCATATCTAGTCTGTTGCTCGACTGCCAATCAGATTTTTCTTTTGAAGCTCTAAATTTGTTATCAACCCTCACAAAGAAGCGGTATCAGTCGGTCCATGTAATACCTCGTTGCAGCTACTTGCTGAAAAGTAGTCTTGGGTCCTAATCCCTGAGGCTAGAGAGCTGGATAGTTAGTTGTCAACACCCTGGGTTCAGCAAACTGTGTGATTCCTTGGCTGACTTCGGGCGAGCCTCCAATTCCAGTGAAAGGTGGGGGGGGGGGGGTTCGTTTGTAGAGACAAGTCAGCAGCCGCCAGACTAGTCTGCTTATTAAAGTCTTTTGTGGCTCAGTTTAGGCTGTGATTGTGTGGCAAGTGATTGTTCTCAATGGGGGAGGGGCCACGAGGTCAGCAGCAAGGTCAGCTATCGGCCTCTTGGCTTATGCTTGTTGACATTGTGCGTGTTACCACTTACCATTTGATCAGGCTTCCACTACAGCATATGTCATAATTGCCTAGAAGATATCAAGTTAGGGTGCTATACAAATGTATTATTATTATTATTATATTATAGGATCTTTTCTTTAGGTGACCCAACCCAATTAAAGTATAGCTGCTCGCATTGGTCTGCACAGCAGAAGCATGCTGCCGCTGAAGCCGTTAAAAGTATCTAACTTTGTCTGCAAGCCGAAAGGCACTGCTTATCTTTCTGTGAAGAGTAGGGTGATTTTTTATGATAAGCTCTCCTGCTGTCATTGTGTCGTTGTTTTCTTTAAGACTCTGCAAGAAACCGCAGACAACCTTTGGGGTTTATTTAGTATTTCCGAAAAAAATCCGTTTGTAGCTGTAGGGATTATAGTAATCCCAATCTTTACCATTATCAGCATGCTTTTGCTGAGAGAGAGAGGGAGGTGGAGATAGAGAGATAGAGGGGGAGAGAGAGAGAGAGAGAGAGAGAGAGAGAGAGAGAGAGAGAGAGAGAGAGAGAGAGAGAGAGAGAGAGAGAGTGTGTGTGTGTGTGTGTGTGTGTGTGTGTGTGTGTGTGTGGTGTGTGTGTGTGTGAGTGAGTGAGGAGGGAGAGAGGGAAGGAGTGAGTGAGAGAGGGAGGGAGAGAGAGCGAAAGACTGTCAGCAGGCATGCCTGTACCAGGTCAAGGGCTCCGCTGTCGTGCATCAACTACTGCATGCCGCTGCTGTGCTTCCAATGAATTCCTGTTATTTTTCGTTTTTTTTCTGTTCTGTCTTGAAGTCCAAGTGCAGTTAGACCGGTACAATTGTTAGCTAACACCAATGCAATCCCGACATCACGTGGCTCCCCAAAGAGGGACCTGCCCACACATGCTTCTGACTTGTGGTAGCAACACCTTTCTCCTTTACGAAGCCTATGCTGATTGCGTTTTTAGATTTGCATATTATTATGCATGATATAAAGTGAGTATTACGCATGCAATGCTTGTGCATGAGCATGTGTGTGTGCGTGTGTGTGTGTGCGTGCGTGCGTGCGTGTGTGTGTGTGTGTGTGTGTGTGTGTGTGTGTGTGTGTGTGTGTGTGTGCGCGTGCATGTGTGTGATGGTCCAATAGCAGTTTTGTCTCACGATGAATGTCACCCTTATTCGAGCTGTTTCGGAACGCTGTGAAACCCAGATGTAGCCACATGTCGCCGGACAGCTGTGCGTGCTCCTTCGTATCTTTTGTTCTTGTCTAGATGTCCAGGCTCAGTGACTCGGATTCCGACTCGGACCCCGCGGGCGGTTTCTCAAGCAATGGCACCGCCAGCCGCGTCGGCTACTTGCCTTTGAAGAAGAGGCGTACACAAGACACAGACTTCCGTGCCGAGGACGTGGACGTCAAGCCTCGTGTGGCAGTGCCACCAAAGAAGCGCAAGGGCATTGCAGAGAGCGACTCGCCGCCCGATCCGGGCGATGTCAGCCCCAAGAAGCGGAAGGCCTTTGGAGCGGCCGCCGGCATGCCTATGTCGGCCGAGTCTTCGAGGCAGTCGAAGTTCGATCCGGCCAGGCTGCTGGCCAACATGGGTCACACGGAGGGCAAAGGTCTAGGTAAGACGTCAGCAAGCCAGCCGACCCGCCAACCACTGGAATCGGTTGATGCTTGGCTGTGGTAGTCATTCGACGTGTTCCATATTGCTCACCTTACGGGAATCCCTTCCTTATAGGCTGGGTCCCCCTCGGCTCGGCTCTCGGCTCTGACCTCTGCCCTGCCCCCATCTCTGCTTTTAGATTTTCTTGACAAGGTATCCGAAGCCAACCTCACATTTAGTTGTCAGTATGAGTGCGTTTATGTGCATGCTTTCCCGTGTGTGTGTGTGTCTGCGTATGGATGTACGTGTGTGTGTGTGTGTGTGTGTGTGTGTGTGTCTGCGTATGGATGTACGTGTGTGTGTGTGTGTGTGTGTGTGTGTCTGCGTATGGATGTACGTGTGTGTGTGTGTGTGTGTGTGTGTGTGTGTGTGTGTGTGTGTGTGTGTGTGTGTGTGTGTGTGTGTGTGTGTGTGTGTGTGTGCCCTGTGTATCTGAGTCTGCGGCTCGTTTGCATGTTTGTACGTCGGCATGGGTGTAAATGCTTGTTGCATTTGTGTGTGCGTCCATGTGTTAGCACGTGCATCCGTGTGTGTGCGTGCGTGCGTGCGTGCGTGTGTGTGTGTGTGTGTGTGTATATGCACGTGCCAATAGCCTCTGACCTGCAGTGGGTGCTCAGGGCCTCTGCTTTTAAAGTTCCACGGTGAAGTGCATGCCAATACTCCGTGTGGCTGGCAGGCAATGTCGAATGGCGGAGTACTTGAATTCCATTCAGTTGCCATTGTGTTGACGGTCTGAGATGCACAGCGTTTGTATACACCACACTATGTGAACACGTGACTGGCCATGCTTGGCTGCTAAAAACCTGTATCAGCAGTTCCACTGTTGCTCGTGGCTCACTCACACCGTGCTCCATATATCCCCCACTACTTACAGGTAAGCACGGCCAGGGTATAGTCGAGCCTGTACAAGCCTCGCGTCAAAAAGGTCGTCGTGGTCTTGGCTTGCATCTTGGTAATTTCGAACCCGACGAAGCACTGGACTGGGAGTCCGAGGAGGTGAGTGGAACGTCTGGTGCACCTGTCGTGCTCTTCTGCATTTATTTGGGTTACCTTTTAAGATTTTCATTTAGCTGAAGTTTTACTGTGATTTGTCCTGCTTACTATGGGGCACAGGATATAGAATGAGGCCAGTGGCTATTCTGAAAGAGAAAGAGAGAGAGAGTGATAGAGAGAGAAAGGGAGAGAGAGAGAGAGAGAGAGAGAGAGAGAGAGAGAGAAAGGCAGAGACAGAGAGTGAGTGAGAGGGGACAGAGAGAGAGAGAGAAAGAGAGAGAGAGAGAGAGAGAGAGAGAGAGAGAGAGAGAGAGAGAGAGAGAGAGAGAGAGAGAGAGAGAGAGAGAGAGAGAGAGAGAGAGAGAGAGAGCAGTCGTGAGCTAGTATTTATTCTGCAGCTGCTTGTATGTCCTCATTCTTAGCGTGTACTGCCACAAAGCTTGCTCAGTGCGCACGAGCTGCTCATGCCTCAAATGTTGGTGTTAGTTATGATTTACTTGAATGCTTTAGCATGCTAGTGAAGATGGGAAAGCAGACGGCAGCGTGGCCAATCAGCCGGTCAAGGCATCGTCAGTGGCAAGGTCGAGGGTTAGTCCCTCACAGGCAAAATCCTGGTTGTGCCCTTCCCCCCTCTGCGAGTCGTGTCAAAGGTTTTTTATTCCTGGCGATCGCGTGTTCCTGGATTTGGGTCTTTTGCTGTTGGCAGTCTTTTCTACCTTGATAGACTCAATCAGTTTCACCTTGCTCTTTCCTCAGCCAGTGAGCTTTGTCTATTGGTCGATGAAAGCATGGAAGTTAGCTGCCATGAGGTTGGCATTGTCACGTCGAGTTCTTTATCGGCTCTGGGCCTTCAGTGCTTGGTTACTTCCTAGAGATCCATGCCTTCTGCAAGATTTTTTTTCAGTCCACGTGAGCAGCTTCTAGCTGTTGATTCACCTTGTGGCTCGATGGATCGAACGGCTGCCTACTGGTTTGGTCCAGTAGTTAAGGTGCTCGCCCCGACCCAAGGCCTGGCTGAGCTCGTGGGCTCGAGCCCCGAGGTTTATGTGAAGCGCCTGAATACAGATGAAGTTTTCTTAGGACGCTATACGAATGAATTATATTTTTTTGTGTTCATGCAACTGCTGCGATAGGTTCCATTCCCACTCCGTGAATTCTGGGTTGACTCACGAGTATAGAGATGTTGTCTCTTGGCTGCTTGTGCTCTCAGAGAATGAGTTAACTAACTGAACAGCAACTGGCTTTGATTAAGGGAGGTGCTTAAGAAGCCGATAGATTTTTTGGGTTGGCACATAGGTTGTTGCGATGGACAATGCACACTGAATGCCCCTGTTTAACCACTAGTCATCACCTCATTCAATTTGCTAGCACTTTGCCAGAGTCAGCCATCAAATTGGGGTTGGTCATCAGGTGTCAAACGCATGCCTGCAGTCGCTGCTGTTGATATTTCCAAGGCATCGTCTCACGAAAGCTTCACCTGGATTCCGACTTCTCCGGACACTCACGTGATGCCCTCGTTGGAAGAGCTACAAAGCTGGATGAGAATTGGCCCAAAGAAACTCGACATCTCTGACGAGACTGAGTTCGTGAGCACCGAAACCCTGAGCGGCGTGCTCGAGGTTTGTGTTGCTTGACTCCTATAGCGATTTTTAGCACGGCTGCTTTTGTCGCCTCACCGAGACAGTCAATATTTTATACTTGCTGTCATCGACGGCTTCTCTTTGTAGCGATCCCATCCTCTGTCAGCTCTTAGCTTTGCTTTACCTCCTCACGTTCCACTCACTCTTTCTTCACTTCCTTCTATTTCCTTTTTTGCATCTACCCATTTCTCTCGCGTTGTGCTGCATCTCTACATGACTGTGCACATGTGACTCTAGTAAGGACCTGTGCGACCTCGAACTTTTCCTGAGTTCCCCTTCTGCTGCTTGGTCCTATAAATGACGACAGTGCTCGCCTGCTGCTGGCTATCGTCATGTTTTTTCATAATAATTCTGCTCAGCTCTGGTCTCTGCTCTGTCTATCTGTCTGTCTGTCTGTCTCTCGCACCGCCCTTCGAGGCTGTCACACATGTAGTCGGGGTTGTCGTGCCTGCCGTGCAGTGTAAAGCGGTTTTCGACGAGCTCGAGGAAGAGGAGATGCGCCGAGCTCGCACGCGCTCCAACCCGTTCGAGACCATCAGGGGTGTCATCTTTCAAAATCGGGCTGCCATGAAAATGGCCAACATGGATGCCGTGTTTGACTTCATGTTCACCGAACCGAAGGATAGCGAAGGCAAGCCCGTCGTTAAGGTGAGCTAAAAGCGAGCCACTGTGGTTGGCACATGGCTGCAGATCGCCCTGGCTCACTGCAAGACGAGGTTCTGTTAGGGATGGAGGAAGGGAAAGAGAGAGAGAGAGAGAGAGAGAGAGAGAGAGAGAGAGAGAGAGAGAGAGAGAGAGAGAGAGAGAGAGAGAGAGAGAGAGAGAGAGAGAGAGAGAGACAGAGACAGAGACAGAGACAGACAGACAGACAGACAGACAGAGCAAGATGGGGAGAAGGGAGACTGAGAAAGAGTGAGAGAGATTGAGAAAAAAAGAGAGGAGAAAGAGATAAGAGAGGAGAAAGAGATGAGTGGGGGAGAAAAAGAGACAAGAGGGGCAGCGGCCTGTGAGCCAGTGAGCAGTCGGCTGCCACTGAGATCAATGAGTGGCCCTCGACCCGTGCCGCCGCTGCTGTGCATTCGTAGCTTGCCGCTGCAGGCAAACGAGCTGCTCTACTTTGCCGACATCTGTGCCGGGCCTGGAGGCTTCAGCGAGTATGTGCTGTGGCGACGCAAATGGCACAGCAAGGGCTTCGGCTTGACACTGAAGGAGGGCGCCAACGACTTCAAGCTGGAGGAGTTCTACGCGGCGCCGAGCGAGTGCTTCGAGCCGCACTACGGGGTGGGCGGCGTCGACGGCGACGGCGACATCTACCGCGCCGACAACATCGAGGCGTTCCGCAAGTTCGTCATGGACAGCACCGACGGCCAGGGCGTGCACTTCGTCATGGCCGACGGCGGCTTCTCGGTGGACGGCCAAGAGAACCTGCAGGAGATACTGTCCAAGCGGCTATACCTCTGCCAGTTCCTGTGCGCTCTGTCGGTGCTGCGCCCCGGCGGCCACTTCGTCTGCAAGCTGTTCGACGTGTTCACGCCGTTCAGTGTCGGCCTCGTCTATCTGATGTACAAGGCGTTCGAGCGCACCACCGTCTTCAAGCCGGTTACGAGCCGGCCGGCCAACTCGGAGCGCTACATCGTGTGCCGCGGCCTCGTTGCCGACAACGGCAGCGTTCTGCGCTCTTACTTTATCGACGTCAATGCTGCGCTGCAGCGGCTCGGCTTCGGCCTGCTCGGCTGCAAGCAGGACGTGCTCGAAGTCGTGCCGCTCGACGTGCTGCACGCCGACGCTGCTTTTGCCGAGTGGCTGCGCTCGTCCAACGAAGAGCTCGGCTGTCTGCAGGCAGTGCACTTGCGCAAGATCCAGGCGTTCTCGCGAAATCCCAACCTGTACGAGCAGCGCCAGGCTGAGCTGCGCCAGGAGTGCCTCGCCGCCTGGCGTGTGACCGACTCGATACGCGTCGCACCGGACAAGGTCGACCCGGCGTCGCGCTTCCAGCAGCTCGTCGGCGCTCGCGACGAGGAGACAGACTTCTTCCGCTCGTCGGCCGACGCGCTGCCCACCGTCGAGCAGCTGAAGGCTAAGCTGAAGAGCGTCTTCGACTACCGCTGCATCGTTTCGGGTGAGGGCGGCTGTTGCGGCTCAATACTTGCTCCAGTGGCAACGGCACAGAGCTCTGGTTTGTGTACTTTGTTTCTTCTGTGCACTTGCACGCTGTCTCCGGCTTCCTTTACTACCGGCCATTGTCTGTCGTCCTGTCTGCTTGTGCTGGCTCGTCCTCTCTCTCTCCCTCTCTTCTTCGCTCTCCCTCTACTTCCCTCACTCCCTCTGCCTCCCTCCCTCTCCCTCACTCCCTCTCTCGTCTGGTTCTTGCGTTTGTGCTGGGTGGGGTCTACTTGTTGTAATGCACTAGTGGACACCACTCAGCGGGACGGGATGGCATTGTGCTTCGTTGTTCCCGGAGAGGAGGTGGACAGACCCATGGCCAGGATTTTGGCATGGGGAGGCTAATATTGAACTTTAGTGGGCGCAGCTTGAAGTCACTATTAGCGTGAAGTCGAGCTACAAATAGCAAGGTCTGCACGAAAGTCCTCTGCTACAAGCACAGGTCACTTAACAGTGTTATTCCTGGCAGATGCATAGCAAACACTGGTAGATATGGCACCTCGAAGCACAGCTTGTGAGTTATAGTTGCTGCTACATTTAATGTAGGTATGCCGACGGTATCAAAGCACGGCAGTTGTTAAGAGTGCCCACTCAACGATATAACAAGCCCCCCCCCCTGTAGCTAATGTAGAACCAGTTCTATTCCACAGCCATGGAGAGGCATGTGTGTGAAGCAGCCATAATGTACGACTCGCCAGCGCTGAACCGAGCAGTATAATTCACTGGCTCGGAGCACGGAGTACAACTTACTGACGATCTCTGGAGTTGGACTATTTATACCATCTAAGCCCTAGATTACAATATCCTACTCCCAACCATTATAATTTAATAATCGCTAATAAGTACCAAGCCATTCTTACTCTAACCGATTTGACATGCATTCGTTTCAATAGTTTTCTTTCACCATTGTTTAGCAAGTGTAGTCCGAATTACTGGAAGCCACTAAATGATGATGTTTCAGTTTCCTTATTTTAACTGTGCAGCAGAGAAAGTATTTAAAAATTCTTACTCCTGGGAGCACTCACAGTATTCTCAAAACCTGTTTTGATAATTTTTGGTCGCCTAGGCCAGAGCAGCAAGGAGCAAGGATATACTTAGTTGAATGTTATCATTCTTCGGCGACTTGTAGGCTTAGCAACTGTGTGTCACCTCTGTTCAGCAGTTTACACAGCTGATTTCAATGATACATTCAAAGAAAACGATTCCGTAATAATAATAATGCATTTGTTGTAGCGTCCTCATAACTCAAACTCGTTCTAGGCACTTTACGTTCGGTTCAAAGGAAGCATGATTGAATGGTTAGTGGTGACTTACTTAACAACAACAAACAACAGACAACAAGCATAACATGGTTAGAGGTGACATGTAACAGTTAAATATGCAAATATGGCGCCATGCACAGTGTCAGCACGCATAAGCGCACAGAAGACGAATTACATGGACCCACGAAATGCTGTGATGGACGCAGTTGTTTTTAACTTTCTTTTAAATTTGAAGTCAGAAAATGTGATGAAAGTAGGAAATGTGTTCCAGGCTTTGGGAGCATATGAGTTAAAGGCGCTGTCTCGAAAAGATTTGAGGTTCATGCGAAGTGTAGCTAAACGATTAGATTCCAAAGAGTGGGCAGTAATATGCTTAGCCTCGGGAGTGGGGGGAGTAGATCTGATAGGTAGGCTGGAGCCAAAGAATAAAGGGACCTAAAAGTGAGTGACAGAACCTTAAAGTCGTTGCACTGATTGACTGGAAGCCAGTGCAGGTCGGCGAGAAGTGGTGTGGTTTGGCAACTGCAATGCTCCCGACAGGGAAGCTTAGCTGCAGAGTTTTGCACCATCTGTAAACACCTGATTGCACAGGCCGGTAGACCAGCAAGCAGTTAGTTACAAAAGTCAAGATAAGTTGTTACGAATGCATGGACAAGTTTGGATGTAGTATCCCTGTCTAAGCAAGCCAGAATTTTAGCAATGTTATGTTGGTGAAAGTAGGCAGACTCGACTGGGGAGCTGATCTGGTCCTCTAACGAAAGGTCACTTTGGAACAGGACACCTAGATTTCGAGCAGATTCAAAAGGAGATATGCTTGCAGAACCGATTGTGAGCGTTAACCTTTCCAATTTCTGAATCACACTTGGTTTGCCCATAGCTAGTAAGTTGGTTTTATTATCATTTAGTTTAAGAAAGTTTGCTGCCATCATTTTTGGATGTCATCAAAGCATGCAGCTAGGGAGGTGAGAAATTTCGACCTGCTGGAGAGCTGGGAGGGATCGAAGCAAAGGTAAAACAGTGTCAGTGTCATCTGCATAGAAATGAAAGCCTAGGTTGTGCTTGGTGATCACATCGACAAGAGAGTGAATATATACCGTGAAATGAACTGGACCAAGCACAGAGCCGTGAGGTACTCCATATGTCAGTGGCTCCTCGGATAATCATTTTCCATTCACATCAATACTCTCGAGTCTCCCACTAAGATTGGTCTAAGCATTGCAGTGCAGTACCAGTGATGCCCAGGCGAGATGAAAGGCTCTCGAAAAAAATTGGTCATCGATAGTATCAAAAGCTGCCAAAGGATCGAGCAAAACAAGCAGAGAGACTCTACCTGAGTCTGCATTCCTAAGATGTTCGTTATACACCCGAACCAATGCTGACTCGGTGGAGTGATTAGCTCTACAACCAGCCTGGAACTTACTAGCTAGGTGTGAAGTTTCAATGTATGAGTTCAGCAGGTCTGCCCGACACGTTCCAGGGTCTGATAGAAACGGTAGAAGGGAGACTGGAAGCTAGTGTTGCTTTCTTTAGTAGTGGCCTGACTACAGCCTTTTTGAAAGGTGCTGGGACTTGACCATAGGCTAATGACATATTTATGATGTTAGGTATGCATGGCATCAGCATATCCATGCATCGTAGAAGCAGGACTGTGGTAATAGGGTCTAGGGGACTGGTTGTCTTCTTTGATTGGGATACGAACTTCAGGATGAGGTCACTCAGGATGAGGTCACTCGTGGCCTCCTTGAATGTAGACGTTGAGGTGCCGCACGGAAATGAGGGATGCGATTCCAGAGGGGGTGCTGCCACTCTAGGGATGGACTCCCCGATTTCATCTATCTTGGTTAAAAAATAAGCTAGAGAAGCGACCGGCTAGATCACCACAATGATCACTGGGTAAGGAGCCTGGGAGTGGTTAAGGAGATGGTTGATAGGTGAGTCGTAATGGCTCACTAGGTAAGGCGGTTGCTTTTCACGATCTCGGTCCCGAGGTCGTGGGTTCGAATCCTGTGGTGAGCTATCCTTCACTGCAAGCGGTGGTGATAGCCGTAAAGGCTCTTCTGTTGCTATACAAAAAGTGGCTGTTAAATCAGCTAGTATTTATTTATTTGATCATCATGTTGGTTGAGACATCAGCCTCTTTGGATTGTGCATCTGTGATTCAGCAATGTTTTAATAGAAGCTAGGCTTGATTGGTATGATCTACAGTAGTCTTCGTATGTCTGACGATTTATAGTCAGTCCTGATCTTGTTATGCTTTTTCTAGCTTGTGCTTAGTTGACCTAGCTTGTTTAATATCTGTGGGAAACCATAGGCCGTCTGGGCGAGGGCACCCTGTGTACTTAGTCAGAGGTGCAAACTCCTCAAGCAAGTCAGCTACTGTCGTCTTGTAGCATTCTAGCCCCAAGCAGTAAACATTTAGGTGTCCATAGGCGTGTAGTTCCTTACGAGATGCGGTCAAACAACAAACATAAGTTTTAAACAGGTCTTAGCTGTATCGTTTTCCATATACGATGTTCGGAAGAACTTTGATTTTAGGAAGATAATTCTGTAACGGACAAGAAATACTAATAGCACTTGGTGTCCAGAAGCGAGAATGTAGATGGGGTTTCTAGATGCCTTAGCCCCTCCCACTCTGACTTGAGCTTGAGCACTGACCGGTGCGGCACTAAATTTCTAGTATCCATTTGCTGTTCCTTTTTTTAATAGCTCCAGGCCTGGTGGTAGAGATAGACTGCGAAGTTCTATCAAAGGCATACTGCCTCGGAGCAGGCCCCCCAAACTTGATGGCTGCACCTTTGATATTGGTAGCTATACTCGTTCAGCAAGACTCATCTTACGGCTTTGGTGGAGATTCCCCTCTCTTATCTGCTCTTGATTTCGTATAGTATGGTTGACAGCTAGCAGCCATGAGCAATAAAAATAAGATTCTGTGGGATCGTGTGGTCCCTCCTTTTTTAGATCCCATTTAATTGTAATAATTTTCTGTTCCAAAGGTTGCCTTCCTATAGTTGGGGAATTTACTTGGAACTAATATCTCAGTGCACGAGCTAACCAATACTGCCATGATCATGAGAGTGCTCTGCATAAGCATTGGTAGTAACACGTTCACGTGACTGAGCATAAAGTGAGGAAGATGTCATCCCTGCCATTGACTTGATCCCCATCTGGTTGCTTTGGCATTGCATTGCTGTTTCAGAGCTGAGTAAGTAATGATTTCTAGTGCACTGCCTGACAGTGCTCATCTGCAAGAGCATATGAGGTTGGATATGGACTATTCCTAGGCAGAAATGGCAAATCTATTAGCTGAAGATTGCATTTTTGATAAACTTTTAGCCGGAACCGTCCACGTCTACACACTAGTCATGATGGGGTAGCCAAACAAGCTGTAGCCTGCAGATGAGCTTAACATCTAAATTGGTCCATGCATTTGTGACATCCCGTCGACTTCTTTAACTCACTGCTTGTTGGTCTACCGGCCTGTGCAATCAGGTGCTTACAGTTGGTTCACAACTCTGCAGCTAGGCTTGTCTGTCGTGAGCATCGGAGTTGCCACATCACACCACTTCTCGTCGACCTGCACTGGCTTGCAGTCAAGCAGTGCATCAACTTCAAGGTTTTGTCGCTCGATTTTAGGTCCCTTTATTCTTTGGTTCCAGCCTACTTATCAAATCTACTCCTCCACCCGGCTAAGCACCGTACCAACTGCTTTTCTCAATCTAATCGTTTAGCTGCACCTCGTACGAACCTCAAATCCTTTGGGGACCGTGCGTTTAGTTTGTGTGCTCCAAGAGCTAAGAGCTCACTCCCGACTGGCGTCACGACATCCCCTGACTAGACGATATTTAAAAAGAAGCTAAAACGCATCTGTTTATCATATCATAAATCACGTCCTTGTGATTCGTCCTTTGTGTACTTGTGTATGCTGATGCTCTGCATGCTGCCACTAACCTGTTCTAACTTCTTGGAAACTTCTTGAAACTAAACGACGATTAAACCGAACTGCTGCTCATAGAACACCCTAAGCGTATGGCTGGATTAAAAGGCTTTGCTCTACTAATAGGTAATGCTGTTGTGTGACCATCACCACGTGCTCGAAATTTAGATGTCGTTTCCAACAGCAGCCTAAATTTTAAAAGCTTCATTGAGAAGACTGCTTCTACAGCTAACCATCACGTCCGATTCCTATCTTAGATTAGGAGCTGTCTTCCACAGTGGCTTGCAAAATATTTAACTAGCTCCTCAGTTCTGTCTCGGCTTGATTATTGTAATTCCCTTTTGGCTGGGCTAAAGCAACTAGGCCACTGCAGCTGACTATGAATATGGCTGCAAGGCTAGTCTTCAAGTCCCAGAGGTTTGAGCACGTGTCTCCTTTGCTAAAAGAGCTAGGATGGATGCCGGTTGAGCAACGGATACAGAGCTTATTATTCTTACGCTGACCTACAAGGCCTGCCACGGCTTGGCTCCTTCGTACCTAGCTGAACTGCTGCATCAGTTTCAGCCTGTTCGCGCCCTCAGGTCCTGTGTGGACAATAAATTAGCTGTTCCATTACTTCGCTTAAAGACCGTTGGCGACAGAAGCTTTAGCTCTGCAGGTCATAGACTGTGGAGCTCGCTTCCACAATTCTTACGCAACGACAACTACTCTCGTACTGCCGACTATGGCTCATCCGTTTGAGTTGTCCTGTGCTGCTACTTCCAAGGTACTCACTACCTCAACTGCTCTCCTGACTCTACTATGCTTCTCACTTTCTCTTTGTTAAGTGAGACAAAGTCGGTTGGCTACTGAATGCACACTGAGAGCCGCTTAGGCTGTGAGTGCGCATTACAAAACTCTCCTACATAACACCTACATAGCCTTTATGGCTTTGTGGAGTTACAGACGGAGATGCATTACATTGTGTAACCATATTTGCCTATTGAACCTGTGCATGTCACCTCTAACCGTGTTATGCTTATTGGCATTTAGCATGCTACCACCAACCACTAGATCATGCTTTCTTTGCAACAAGTGTAGAGTGCCTAGAAAGAGATTAAGTTCTCTGAGGGCGCTATGTAAATTTATTATTATTATTATGCTCCCTGTGGTTGTACGACACTACCTGCCAATATCCATAGCGATAACTTAGTGCGTATCATATAGCAACTCTGCTTTGCTACAAATAAATTGCCCTTTTTGGTATTACTGCCATCGAATCAGCTCATACACGGAGCATTATTTTGACCTCCATTGACAGTGTACAGACAGCCAGTGGACGTACTTGCTCAGTTAAATGTGCTCTGTCGATTGTTGCGGATGGTCGATCGTATTATTTTCGGTTGCTTGTAGGCTGCCCTCCATCAGGTGAAGAGTACAGGCTGTGCTACATCCTCGGGCTGGGCAAGACGCACAATTTCGTCTGGGATGTGGGCCGTGGCGTGGACAGATCTGGCCGCTGGCAGAAGCTGGAGCAGCCCGTCATCGAGCTGCCGCGCGACACGCTGCTGCAGGCCGAAATCGTGCAGGAAGTCCGTGGAGAGGGCAAGGCGCAAAGGTTAGCTCTGGGCGTGCATACTGTCGTAGCAGTAGAATGGCAGCAGGCTTGTATTTGTGTGATCATGTGGAATTCGGCTGTTTTTGGGTTCGGTCATGTTGAATGCTGCAACTGGACTTCAGTTTTTCTGTACCGTAGCTCGGGTGGCCTAGGATAATAGCTGTAAGCCTTCCAGCCTACTTTTCACCATTACAAAGCCCTTGCTTTACCAAAATAAATCTGTGACTTCATACTAACGAGCTGTCTGCTGGTTGAGGGTAGGTCCACTACGCATTTCTGATTTTTCTTTCAACTCGCCTTCGGAAGCGGGATGCCCATGTCTAAGGCAATGGGCTAGACATTGACCCTACTCGAGGCAGCAAGTAATAGGAAGGCTAAAAGGGCGTTGTTTGACAGGCTGCACTTAAGACCTTTTGGTATTGGTCCAGGTGAGTAATGAGGGCTATCTGGTCCTCACACCCCCATTAGTGCACCTATGTTCTTCACACCTTCAACAGGCTACAACGAACTGGCCACTAGTCGTTTGCCTCTTAGACACTATCGTCTTGACATTGTGCATTCGCTTTGATCTGTTTCTTCTGTGGAGAAACACAAGCCGTTTTGAATGCACTGTTAGCCATCCATACTTCTCACACTTGGACCTTTGCAATATCTTTCTTTGTTCCCTAAGCTTCTCCTCACTGGCCTCTTGTGACAGTTCTGTCATGCTTGGACGTTTGTGAGAGTGTAATACTTGTTGCCGTACAGAGATCTTATCGCCGCTCGGCATTTGCATCTCTACAGGAAGTCACTGGCTCTGCACATCACCGACGTGCTGCTGCTGTGCGGTGAGGACATGCGGCAGCGAAACTACAATTTGCGCATGGAGTGTGCAAGGCTGTTTGCTCGTGCGATCACCAAGGCCAGCCGGCCCGACCTGGGCACGATCCGTGCCAAGACCGTCTACAAGGTCGAACAGTTCGGGCAGCTCCTTGAGCACATCGAGCTTCGGCAGATGAAAGGTGGACGACCCGACCACGCCCGATCGTGCTATGTCGACCCGGGCATAGGTGGCAGTGGCGGCAGTGTTGGCGGCAATGCCAGTTGCTGCTATCTGCCACGTGGCCTGTTCTTCGTGCCAACGGTGAGACACCCTTGGACACTTGCATACAGCCGCACGCATGCACGCAAGTACTTCTACAACTTGGAAAACCGCACGCAGACGTACGACACACCGAAGGACTCGATCGCCAGCACCCGTGACAGCGCACACGGCCGTCTGTTTGTGCCGTGGGAGGCGCTGACCGAGAACGATCGGCTGTCGTCTGCGACCACCGACCTGCTGCAGTACGTGCAGTCGAAAGCTGGCTGTGCTTGAGGTGCAATCCTCTCTGACTATGTCCTCGCTGCCTTCCAGCCTGCGACGATCCTACTCTGGCACCGGTGTGCCGCTGCCGCTACTGGCACCCTGGTCGTCCGATGCATCGCGTGCTGCCTCGCTGTTAACTCAGCCAAGTGCAACCACCATCGTCGCGTTGGCATGGCCGGACCCTGATGCAGCTGATAATGCATTTCGGTCGGAGCCGGTGTTCTCTATCCCCGAAGTGACAACCGCTGGTTACCACGTATCCTTCGATGCATGCGATTTCGCTGCTGTTCGGGTTGATCCTCGACACGCATTGTAGAGCAGAAACCCCTAGAAACCCAGTCTCGGATTCTCATTCTGTCCGTGCACGAATGCCCCCAAAGCATAGAGACTCTGAGTGCCCTTGTGAGTACTTGTGCCACAGGGAGGCCAACAGTCGAAGCTGACTATGCGAGGGAGACATTGCTCATTCTTAGTGACCCAGTTTTGATGCCGACGGCAGCTTTTATAATTTTGCCATTGCAAAGTCAAGGCACGTTGCTGCAAGTTTGGCCCGATATTCCGGAGCCAAACTTAGGCTTGCACTTTTTTATTGGCACATCGACCGGGATACTACTCCTGCATAAAAGGGCAGCATTTCACTTAGCAATAGGACAGTGGTGTAAATATTGTTGCTTGCTGTTGTCTTATTTCTTATTCTCTCTCTCTCTCTCTCTCTCTCTCTCTCTCTCTCTCTCTCGCACCCTTGTGGCTCGTGGCTTATGGTGTACTAGTGTGTTAACTTGTTCAAACCGTGGCCACACTATGGTTGGGGGCGCCAGGTTACCAGGTATCTTACATCGAACCGATTGATACACCTTATATATATAATAAATTATATATGATGCACCTTGATCGGTGCACCTACCTCACATTTTACACATGCTTAATAAGCGCTTTAACCGCCAAGCCACCAACACATTTAAAGGAAGCACTTACCTGGGTAAAAGCAGTGTCAGTGCTGGAAACGTCATCAGTGTTTTTTCTCTGGCAATAACCTTAGGCAAGCTTGTGCAATCGCCAGCTATATGGCAACCAAATCTGAAAATGTAGATTTTCAGCCACAAAACGATATTTAACTGTGCGAAACTTAGTATAGTGATTGTTTTTGTGGAAGCAGGTGAGGTCAATGCAGGCCGTGGTCACATGCCTTCTTACTGACATGACATGGATTCATAAACTATTAGAATTATGCACCCTATTAAGCAGTCGATGTCCAGGTAGACTGATGATTACTTACACTGTGTACTTAAAACTCATGTCTTCCCTAGACTACCACATGAAATCAATTGGAAAGGAGGCTTCAGCTGAGGCAAGGAATACTGAAATTTATAGAGACCAATGCTTCCACTGCACTCGGTGAAATACTGTTAAAATGATTCAAAGTGCATTACGAAAGAGACGAATCACATTGCTGGCCGTATGTCGGACACAACATATAAGCACAAGCATGTTCAAGCGGTTTAAGGCTCTAAAGTTATTGAAATAAACCCAGCTGGTTGAGTAACTTAGGAGGTGGAGACCTGAATGCTGATTGATACCTGGTGCTTACTATAGGGTGCAGTATTTTGAGCCTATGGGTTCGAGTCTGCGGATGGAAGCATTTTGGCAGCGAAATTTGACAATATTTCATAAGCTGGAGGTGAAGCCACCTCGTAGTTAGAGATGGTGGCAATTCAACAACCGGTTTGGTTCCTTAAGCACCGTCATGGCACTTTACGCCCGCACGTCTTCTCGCTATGTATGAACTTCGAAAGATAACTATTGTTTCCTTGAGCACTAATGTGAAGCCTATGTGCCACTATGTGCCACACGATAATAATATTAATAGTAATCATAATAAAAATAAATCATGTGGCTCTCAAAGAGCAATATAGTTCTTTCAAAGGTTCTTCCCGTGTGCTGGAAAGGAAGAGTGCCAATTAGTGATAACGTGCACAAGTTTAGCATGCAGAAGCTCACGAAGAGCAAGCCATATCAGCAAAGGACAATTCATAATGCCGGAGCTAATGCTGTGAGAAACAGGTGGGGTTTCATCCGAGGGTGTCCTGATGCCAATCGAGAAAAAGAGAGCTCCCGGCTTTGGGAGCATACGAACTGAAGGTACGGTTTTTTAAAGATTTGCCGTTGGCTTTGGGTAGACATAGTTTTTGCGATTTGATTTAGAAGAGCAGGCGGTTCGATGCGAAGCCTTAGAACTAAGTATTTATCACATTAGTAGGCAGTAGCAAAAGATTGAAGGGCTCTCTAAAGGTGAGTCACAGAACCTTGTCGATAGGATGCTCTAGGGCAGCCAGCACAGGTGGATGAGGAGTGACTTAACGGCAGTTCGTTTTATGATACGAGGGGTAAGACGGCACCTCGAGTAAGTGTGTCGGTGCATTACGAGTCCACTCGTCCAGCCGTTGGCTTATTTACGTTTGTGCGACACTTGCTTGCACCTGCGGGAAAAACCGCGGAAAGCTTCAAAGCTTTTATTTTAGAAGGCGTTCGCTGAGGAGTGTTCGCTGAGTTGGCTGGTGAGCTCGCGAGGCCGCGCTCTCTCTGTTTGGCAGCGTTCCAATACGCCAACGCAGCCGGTCGAAGCGAGAACAGCACCAGTCGGGCAGCTCCACTCGTCGCTTCGGGCGACTGCAAAGCAGAGGGAAAAGCTGCAAAGCTGCTCGAATTTACGACCACTCTTCTTTAAGCAACTGCTGAAGTTCACGGTCCGCTGAAGTTCTAGCATTCTAATTTTCAATTTCAACAAGGAGAGTGCTCATTGCAGCTACGTAGACGAATCAGCATATTGTCTCCCCTTTGCCCCAGTTTTTGGCGTTCGCTATTGAAGTGCCGCTGTGTGCGCCTGCGTCTTCTGCTGTTGCAATTAGCGAACGCCTGACACTACTGTACGTGCATCGCCTGTGGCCAATAGTTAAGCCATTGAAGCGGCGCAGCGTCAGACCACTAATGCAGATTATATTTCGTGTCATCTGCAGCTATTGATGAGTCTCCCATATATGTGCCCGTTGAGAGTACTAAAGGAGAGTCTCGCTTACCGCGCGAGTGCGCTCGCTGTGTCTCCGTGAGAGACTCAGATGAGAACAGCCACCGCCAGAGCCACTGTCTTACAGCAGTACCGCAATGCACGTACTATAAATGCATCATAAAAACTCAATGTAAATGCGACGTCAGGGACGGACAAATGAACTTACTAACGGACTATCTAACAAACGTAACTTTGAATATTGGTAGATAGATAAGCACACGCACTGATTTCTTTTGCCAACAGATATAGTGGGGGTACTAATTCCTATTGCGTAATTACGTTTTTGAACTTTTTTTCATTTCATTAATCGTCTGCGCATTGTAAGGATTCGGTTCGCTCAAAAGGCAGCTGCGACGCGGACCGCTTCTGGGGAGTCAAGCTGCGAGGCATTAGTTACTACTGCCGCCAACGGTTCGAACAGTTCTGTGAGGTTTCACGAAATACCGGTTGCTTGGGCCGGCAGCCTATTTGTGCCGTCGTCTCTGAGCTTGGTGCTTGCTGAGTGGTCGGACCGAGTACCGGGAAGAGCGCCGGAAGTGCGCCCGCGGACGCCAAAAGAGAGCGAAGACAGTGCGAGATCGCACGCATTGTGGCGAATTTGCCGCGCAGAGAGATAGCGCCGCTGCAAAGTCGAAGATGGAACAGGCTTACATCGAGGTCGGCTGAAATGCCGTGGCGGCAGAATGACAGGCGACGGCTAAAACGGCTTCGCTTATGCATACAGCCTGCTCACTTTCTGCTATGGACACTGTGCCCATAGTAGGCTGTTCAACATGGTCACCAGCGTCTGGTAATATTTAAGCTAAATAAATACGTTTGAACTAGATTTTCTGCTTAGAATTTCTCCTTAAAACCAAAGCGCTAAACCCTAAAACCTAAACTCAAACCCCAAAATAAATCGAAATCTAACCATTAAATCCTTAAACCGTAAACGCAAAACGTACAAGCTGTAAACACTGCACCTAGAATCCTAAACCCTAAGCTGTAAAGATAGCTGTAAATATATGCAGACGCTGGTGACCCTGATGGGGACACCTTACTGTGTGCGCTTGCGCCTATAGCAAGCAGCAAGCGAGCCGGCTCTATGCCTAAACCATGCCCTATGAGTATCGGCGTCGGTTGTGTTTACGGGCGCGCCTGCTGCAGCCGTTCCCATGTCGGAGAAAGTACATGGGACACGTAGGCGAAGGAGGATACCGTATCTAATCCGCTAAGAGATAGCAGTTGTTTCTTCTTCCGCTTTATCATGCCGGGTCGTATCGATAAAGTGTGTCGAGTCGAAAGCAAACGAACTGGTTTAACTCCGGCTCAATGCTACAGCAGCAGGGATATTTTATAGGCGAGCAGTAGCTTGGTGATTGGACGGCGCTTACAGTTCGTACTTCGGATAAAACGTCTACCCTTTAACTCTCCTCGTCGACAGATTCGTAATCTCTGACCGGCTGTAACTGGCAGCTCCGGAGCAGCGATAGAGGAAGCCATGTCATAAGGTGCTGACAAAGGTAATTGAGTTGGGGATTCAAGTGCAGACCGAAACGTTCGATCGGAAGGCGTCAGCAGTACAGCGCTGGATAGCTGTAGGCCGCAGTTTCCGGGGGATAGTGGCTCGAAGGCAACAGGAACGTTTTGGAAGAGGAAGTGCTGCCGAGGCATGGCCGCCTCCACTCCGTAAGCATTTAGCCAAGGCAGCTGGATCGGCCGCAGCACTTGTCTCAGAATCAAACACCGCTGAATGGAACGGTGACATTGTTACTATCATTTTTAAATCGAACAGTTTCCAACTTTCCGCGCTCGTCTCGTAGCATAAGCGGATGCAGTGCCTGCAATGTGGGATACTACACCTAAAAGCAAGCACCTAGCGAATCTCCGCCCTTAAAATGACGAGGTAAACTCAGCGGAATCGCTGCTTCTGGCTCGCAGGTCAGTTCATTTTGTTGATGAATGGTGCTCACGGAGTCCGGCGCGGTACGAGAGAGGCCTTTAAAAATAACGCGGTGTAGCTCGGTAGCCGGAAGTAACTTACCTCGTCGCCGGGCGTATCCTGTAGTGTACTAGCCGCGACGAGCTGTGCATCTTTGAAAGTGGCAGGCGCTGTGGCGTCTGTATCCGTGTATCTTCAGTGCGATAGGAAAATTGCACGTCGGATGCAAGCAACTCCGATGCCGGCAAAAGGCTGGGGCGACGGTCACCAGACGTCGAGGTAGCTGGGATGTGTTGCCCTTCAAGCGACTTAAGCCAGCCAGTCAGGAGCCTTTAGGACCCATCACCAGGCTCTTCAAAAGGAGGTAAACATAGTTTCACTTGTCCGACGAGTCAGAGCGCACCGCGGAGGAGCGACTTGCCACTTTTATCAGCACAGCGTCAGCTGGATTCGTCCCCTGACGCGTGACTTTCGTAATGTTTTTCGTGCAATTTGAATGTACGGGACGCAAAAGACGGCGTGGAAATAAGAAAAAATGCTGCTCCAAATCGGGGCAGTACGAGTCAGCCACTGCGGTTCATGCTGGAGCCACGCTATATCCGCACAGTGAAGCCAGAGGAGCTACTGGCTCTGGCTGAGGCTTCTAGTAATGCGTCTTCTAGCACTTTCTGTCGTCAACTGCCACTAACTTGCCAGAGCGCGTTGGCTCATTTTATTCAAGAATAGCTGATCTAGCAGGCTCTTGTGCATAGCAACAGAAGAGCCTTTATGGCTATCACCACCGCTTGCAACGGTGATTAAGGATCGCCCACAGCAGGATTCGAACCCATGACCTCGGGACTGAGGTCAAGAAAAGCAACCACATTACCTAGTGTGCCATCACGGCTCACAAAATCTCATCAAGCCGTTTTACGTTGCTCTTACCTATTTCGCGCGATGACCGTCATAAGCCCTGCATAAGAGCTCACACGCTACGCTGTGGGATTTTGGTGCATTTAGCACTGGCAAGTTGTCGGTAAGACAGGTGAGTAAATTCGAACGAAGCGCTAAGCCAGCGGATCTCGCCTTCTTCCACAGGGAACTCTTCAAATCTTCTCGACGACAAAACGACCACAGCTTAATCTAGTTGGTCGCGGTGTATATTTTTCAAGTTATATACCGGTAACAATAATTTAAAGATTAGCTAATGAAGCAGCCTCATCTACAAAGCTACGGAAGAGCCGCTTGTAGCGGGCAGTAAAGGGTCGCCAACTGCAGGACTAAAACCATGACCTGGGTCACGAAGAGCGAGCGAGCACCTTAACGCCTTGGGCGTCAATGGTTGAGCTTAAAATGATGAAGGCATACAGCGACAGTATCAGTTAACGTCAGTGGCGTTCTTAGCCATGTTTTAAAAACAAGAGTGTGCATTTATGCTTGCATTATAAGGTTGAGGAAACAGTTCACGTGGGGTGATTTTAATAATAACTTGATAAAACAATAATTTAATGAATTTAATAATGATTTAATGAAAAAACGGTGCAGAATTTTTTTTCTCAAACTTAGAAATAAGATAAGGATTTGCTCAATGACTATCGTCTTGGGAAGAGAGAAGAAAGCTTCTGGTTACCGTCGTTCTACGTCACAGGTCAAAATTATTTTAACGAAACCTACAGCCGTACTAATATGACGTAAAATGATCATCCATCTGATTACACTCGCTAATGCAATCTATCCGTTCGTATTCGGTGTATCGAGGTCCACTGCGTAAATATATTCCTTGCGTTCTTATTAGAAAATGGCTTTAGCTAGGTCGAGGCTCTCTATAAAATGTGTTCACACTAAAACCTGGCCCGGCCATTTTGGCTAAAAGTAAAATGTAGACTTACCCTGAAGTGTGTGGCGTGATGCGTCATTATTATTATTATCGATCTTAAGATAAATGGCTTGGTCTGCCCGTGCGCTGTCTGGAACCGAGGCGCGACGCTCCCGTCATGCACCCGTAAGTGTCTTTCGCACCTCTGGTGCCTTCAAAGCCGCCCTGGTTTGGCCGAGAGGAAAGGCGCTCGTCTTTAACGACCAAGGTCTTGGGCGCCAGCTACGTGGCACATACAAAGCGCACGGACGCAGGTTCGGTTCTCTTAGAATCCAATGCAAGTTTTGTACACTTTCATCTAGTTTTTAACGCGGCTGCAACTGCAACGAGTTTCAGTATTCCCTACGATATACACGTACTTGACATGCTCGTTTTTTCCTGCACACTCTACGATTAGTGCCTAAGAAGAGATATATTTCAGGCAGGTTCCTATGCAATCGTCTTATCGTTACAATTGTTATTTATAGCATTAGGTGCGGCCGACGCTGACTAAACCGCGGGCGCGTGGGGTAGCGGTGGTGGAGGAAGGGGCAACAGGGGCTGTATGTCTAGTCCTCAACTTAATAAGGGAGCTAAAATTTGCTGGACACGCCCGGGCTGCATGTCCACGCTAGCGGAGGAGACTGAAAGAAAAACAATTGATTGCGTCCTCTGAAGAAGTGTGGGCGTGTCATCGCCGTCACGTGGTTCCGCCCCCCCAGCCGACTTCCGTCCGTCCAGCGGGCGCGCTCTAGCCGGCACGTGACGCGTTCCCTGCTGCGAAATTCACTTTCTGCCTGTGCGTCGGTCTGCACGCACACTATTTACTCTCTTCTCTCTTAGCACCACGTGCTCCGGAGCAGCACGCACGACGGCCACTATCAGTGTGTACGCTCGCTCGCTTATGTTGCCAGTACGCGATACAATACAGCCGTCGTCGACAATGCGACAACTCTCCGGTGGGGGGGGGCTTCGCTCTTCGTCGCGCCGCCGTCGCGCGCCCACGAGCCCCCACTACAGAAGCACTTTGAAGCTGCGTGCCGAAGGCATGCTCGCCCAGAAGTTCCTTTTAGCCTTTCTAAAAGTAGGCATTTCTCATTTTGGAGAGGATGCCGCTCTCCGAGCTGAAGGGAAGAGCCGACTGGAAGCCTCTTTTAATCGAGCTGTCTCAAATCGCGAGTGAGTGTCCTCCTAGCCATTCGGAGAGCGAGCTTTACTGCTGCTGTCGCCAGCCGCGCCGCGCGGCAAGTCTCTTCAAACCGATGTTTAAAAAGAATTTCTCCCCTCCCCCCCCCCGAGCAGCTCAGAGATAGGATCAGGCACTTACGAAAATGATAGCCCCTCTGGGAACTGTGGGCTGACTGTGCGGTGCCGAGGCCTGACGCTCAGCGAGTTACTGCGGATACTTTCTTCAGATCGAGGCTATTTAGCAGCATCTAAGCTGAAACGCGGAGCGATGGAATACTAGCAAATCCTCCATACGTCCGCGTGGTCTTCCAGGAGACGGCATTACGCCTTGCTAAAAGTAAACGCATAGTGCGCAGCGCCTTTTGGGCTTACGTTGCCCTTAAAAGGCTGTTGCAAACTGACAACTGGCACGAAATTTGCCGAACCAAGGTTCCGAATATTTTAGTATCATTCGGGTTGGAAAACAATTTTTGATAAGATGTAATGGTGCACGGAACTTATCGAGGCGACGCCAGGATCGCCAGAATTGTCGTGAATTCTGCGTTTCCGTGAAGTTTGAGAGTGCCGCGCGTTCGCAGGAATCGCGTAAGTTGAATTGCCACCGAACGCCGAGTCGGCAGCATCTAGGCCGCCTGGCTGCCTAGGGGCTCTGGCTTTTCGCGATGGTGAACGAAGTGACCAGCTAGGGTCCGACGGGCGGGAGCGGGGGCGGGGCGGGGCGGGGCGCGTGCGGTTAAAATGCCACGGCGAGTGGAGATAACTCAGTCGCTTTCGCACGGAGCTTTGAGCAACACAGCGTGAGACGAGCCGCTGAGGCGCTCCGACGAGCCCTTCGTCGGCCGATTATGTTATAATCAATGACTAGACGGCAAAGAAAAAACCAAAGTCACGCGATATTCAGTCAGTTGGCCTTTAGGCTTGAGATAGGCTGTCGAGTTGTACCCAAAGTTTCTTACGCAGCGGCATCACTCTACAGCTGCCGAGTGGGGAACGTACTTTACAGTCATCTTGAGCAGCGACTTCCAAGCTACTTACTACCTCAATTACCATCCTGACTCAGCTATGCTTCTCACTTTCTCATTGCTGCGTGAGATACCATGATAGCGCACTAGGTGAGGTGGTTGCTTTTCACTACTTCGGTCCCGACGTCGTGGGTTCGAATCTTGTGGTGGGCGATCACTGATGCCGCTGCAAGCGGTGGTGATAGCCGTAAAGGCCCTTCTGTTGCTATAGAAAAGAGGTTGCTGAATCAACAATTATTTTTATTATGAAGCCTGTTGGCTACCGCAAGGGTACCGAAAGCCGCACAGGCTTTGAGGGTGCTATAGAAAGCACTCATGCGGAGCACCCACTCAGTCTTTGTGGCTTTGTGGAGTTACAGACGGAGATGCAGCATTACATTCAAGCCAGGCAGCTGATCTGCGCTCGGGGCGCCGAACGAGAGTTCTTGTACGCTGCGGCCAGTGCTTGGAGCTTGTATCTCGCTGTATCTGGCTGACGAACGTACCGCTCGACGCTGCGGCTACGGACTTCACATATATGTAGATACGGGAGCTCTCTTACTGCAGCCGTGTTCCGTCACCGCGGCGTACGTGCGTGCCTTGATTCTGCACCGACAAGTCACTAAAGGCGCGTCAAGGTTCAGGCCTCACCGCGACATTCGTCGTCGCGCGTCGGCCAGGACTAGTACGGGCGCCGTGTTTTCGGCCTAACGGACTTGGGTGAGAAGCCGCTGTGGTGCGTTTGTAACTGCACGCTGAGGATAGGAGCGTCCAGATTAGTGCTGGCTGCACGCTCTCTCTCTCTCTCTCTCTCTGTCTCTCTTTCACTCTTGTGATTCATCGCTGATCATCGACTATAGGCAATGCTTGGCGGCGGTCCGCATTTGATATTGTACGCCTATCAACTAGTTAAAGCAGACGAAGAGCGTAGCGCATCCGATCTCCGTGGCTGCCTACATCGGGGTGCACGATTGCACCCCGCGATCCGAGGTGGGGGGACGGTGAGCATTGTCAGCGAGCACAATTAATCGACCGCGACGGCTGGTCGGGCAGTGTTTCGGCTGATTCACTACTGTCGGCGCGGAGTCTCTTTACGCGTCAGCGCTCGTACGGGATTGCGATGTCGCTCGGACGGGCAGCAGAATAGTGCACTGACGGCTCGCTGTAGCGCCAGGTCCGCCCCAGCGAGCCTTTCCGGCTGCGCGCTAGAGGAACCCTCGGCTGCGGTGTCGTAGCGCCGAGCTCTGCGAAGAAACGAGCTCGTTTCAGCGGAGCGTAACGCCTGCGGCGACCTTGAGCGAGCGGCTAGCGTCGTCGAGGCCGGCGTCGTAGACGCTCCGCAGGACGTTCTAGAATCTGCCGCATGGCGACCCTTGTCGCCCCTCCGAAATTAAGTTAGCCAGGCAAGATGAAGGTGCTCGAAAATGTCGCTAAGAATGTTAGTGAAGCAAAAAGTGCATGCGAGATTCGCTGTTGTATTTCTCTTATTAAAGTTTCGTCGGGTCAGTGAATGTCGTGATGTCAGCCGAGAGTGATTTTGACGTTTTGAGAGCGTACGGACTGCAGGCACTATCTTCGAAGGATTTCTAGTCGATTATGGGCGCAGCTCGACGAGAGAGAGAGAGAGAGAGAGAGAGAGAGAGAGAGAGAGAGAGAGAGTAGCTGGTACGACGCGAAAACTGACGATGGAATGCGTGCACGCATGCACTTCCTATAGGTAAGCCTGAGCAAGAGAATGAGAGACGCGAAGGTCTGCGGCAGGACAGGAAGTCGCTAAGTCGCATGCTGGGTAGGAGCCCCGATCGAGAACGAGTGGTGTAGCGTGGGCGGTTTTGCGACGCTCGCAACAGACAAGCCTTGCGGTGGAGCTTTGCACCGACTGCGAGAATCTCCTCAGGCAGTGAGACCTGCAGCGAGCAGTGAGCCACAGAATTCCCGGAGGGACGATGGCGCCGTGACGAAAGCGCCACAGCAGCAGCTCTCTTACGTACGAAGCAGCGGCTCCTTGGTGGGAGAGGCGCATTTGGTTTGTGCAGGTCTGTGCTTCTCGCTCGCACGCAGGCGGTGCTTGGCGACGAGGGTCTCTTTATTGCCGTTCCGCCGCAGTCTAGCCATCGCTGCCGAGCATATGCTTCGTGCTAGCTCCGGCCTGCCGGCCTGCCGTTGCGACTCGCTCAAAAATATCTACAAGCGTGGACTGGGCCTTGCGTGGCAGCATTGGACGGCGAACAGTATCGGGAAAGCGAACGCATTTTAATATACTAGAACAAAATTGAAGATTTATGTCGCATACAAGACCAAATCCAACCGACTACGCAGAGGCAAGGAGTGATATGCTCATCAAGGCACCGCTTCTCTCGTTACTCTTCTTTTCAGCCGTTTTGCCAGCGGCTGCTACCGGGACGCGGAAACACGCTGCTCGCTAAAATCTTGGCTCACTACAACAGATGGGGAGCTAGCGCGTGAGCCGAATTCGCGAAGATTAAAAGCCGCTATGCACGCGGCCTAAACCTGCACTGATGCTGCTGCTTCTTATTCTGATGCGGCAGCTGCGGCGGCGGCTGCGGTGGCATTTGTCTAGCTGTCGCGCGTTCTAGAGCTGCATTTGGTTGGCGCGTGCGGTTGCACCGGCCGAGTATAGTGGGTCAGCGAAAACGAACGCTCTTTTGACAGACGGTACAGGTCACAGTTGCGAATTTTCCGGCGCTGCGAGTGCACTTGCAACAGTTCGCGAGAGACACGGCCAGTGCGCAGGTGCAGTGCAAAGCAGACTGGAGCACAGGCGGGTACATTAAAAAAAATATTACATCCGCTGATATACCATCCTTATTTGCATAGCGACAGAAGAGCCTTAACGGCCGTCGCCGCCGCTTGCAGTTGGCAATCAAGGAAAAGCCCTGGATACTGGATTCGAATCCGCGACCTCGGTGCTGAAGAGCGAGCACCTTACCGCGTGGGCCATCGCGGCCCTACAAGAAAGAGCAATCAAAGGGCCTCATCAAAGCTCGACGGCGGCGTCGTACCGAGACGTCAGCTTGGAGCGCCTCGTCATAAAGTGCAGCGCAGCAGCTGCTGCTGCGTGCGCGAAGCGACGCATTTTCTTCTGCTGCGGAGTGAGCTGCACTAGTGCCGTCGACCCAGCAGGCGCTGAGCACGAGAGCGAGGCTTTGCCTATCGCGCTCGCTCCGTAGCGGCGGCGGCCATCGGACGCCGCCGCCGCTACGGAGCGAGCCCCGAGCTACTCTGCAGACGAAGCGGCCGCCGCCGGCGCTCCCAGCTCTCCCAGCCGGGTGAAACCGGATGCACTCTGGCTGCCCAGGCAATCGCGCAGCGGGCACTTGCGAGTGTCGTCCCCCAGTTCTGCCACTCCCAGCGAACAGGCCAAGCGTCTGGCGCTGACCGCCTGACTCTTGGACCCAAATATCCCGTCAGCTTCAGCTCGCTTGCTGCTCGCTCTTTCCGCTTCCGCTGTCAGGGCTGGACTGTCGATCCCCTCTCAATCTCGCTCTCTCTACGCGCATCGTTGGCATTAAATGACCACTTTATCTCCGAGCGCCGACTTATCCTTGCCGGTCAACGCTCTAGCGCGCAGCGGCAGCGTGCGAACGAGCGCCATTGGCGAGATCGGCTGCACGCGAAGGCCGCCGCGAGAGCGAGGTGCTACCGGCGATTGCTAGCGGGGCAGCCATTAAACTTCACCAACCGAAAGCGCTCGCTGAACGACGGCGAGCGACTGGTGCATAGCAGTGCGGCTTTCCTTGCGCGCGCCCGGCATATTCTCACCACCAACTCCACGCGAACAACAGCGGGCGTTTAAATTACGCGAACTGGAGGGGTGTGAATCCGGGCCACAAAAGCGCTGGGCTGGCTGCGCGGTGCTCCGAGCGAGGCGCCCCGCGGAAGCTGAGCCGCAAGCTGTGAGCTCAGGGCTCGCCAAGTTATTTTGACGACAGCACTCGGCCGAGAAAAACAGCAATAAAGCGCTTCTAGGCTGCGTGCAGGGGTAAGTGGGCGCAATATGGAGGGGCGGAGGAGGCACGCCGAACCTTGCAGTCGCGAGATCTCAATTTCGTCGTTGACCCCGCCCCCGCCGCCGAGTATGACGGAGTGACGAGTCTGAATTCTCGGCGCAAGTGGCGTTAACGCGAAGGTGAACGGAGAGTGTTTGAGCAGGTTTCTTAACCTCGAGTTGTGCACCGATCGGTGGCGTGCGGATTTTCGCAAAGCCATTATGTGCCGGAGTATACTTTTCTTTTGCGCACTACCTTTTCTGTTATCAATTCACACCGCAAAGTTGTATTCGTGCAGAATATTAGCGCAGCGTAGTTTTTAAATACGAGCAGCGAGCGTTAGATAGCTTTTGAAATGACAGCACTTTGCGGCAAGCTGTCAGATGGCCACATGTCGAGTGTCAACTTAGTCAAGGACGCACAAAGCGTGCTGAAAGCTTCAAATGACCTTCGATCTGCAAGCGAGCATCAAGCGGCCCGCGTGGCGGAGAGAACTGAAGGCGGCGTATGCGCGGTGCGTATCCCGCAGCTAAATCGGCGCTTGCTCGCGTTGCTATCGGGTAACGACCCGGTACGCTGTACATTTATCGGCGGCGCCGGCTAGCTAGACGTTGAGTGCAAGCTATTGGCCGGTGGCTACAGCGTGCTGTTATTTGTAACGCAAGTACCTCTCGTCTGGCAACTGACAGCGAATGCGAACGTCCGGTCAAGCTCGACGCGAGGCTGAACATTCGAACCGCCTGGCGGCGACAAAGCCTGACGCGTGGCGCGGCTGCAAGGCGAAACTCCGCGGCCGCGCGCCGACTGCCAGCGGGCGCGCGGCCGCGGAGTCGCTTCCGGCCCGGAGAGCGTCGAGCCTCGACCTCGAGTGGCGGGGCTCTGGCTCATTCGACGTGCGGCCGATATTTGCGTAGCCGTTGCTACGCAAATTGCCGAGCTTACGATATTGCAGGCAGACCGAGGTCAGCCAGGATTTTTATTAGCACTAGAATGAATGTTTGCAACGATCTCCGGTCTCTCAGATCTCGCGTTGGATTACGGCCACGCGCAGCGATACGCCTCCCTACGCCCATCGTCGAGCTGCTAACTTTGCCGACTATATCCGAGGGCCGGAGGACACGAACTTCGAAGCGTTGCCAGCTCGCTCCACGAAGAGCCGCGTGCCACTCGGCCGTTCATTTCGAAAGCATCTCAGCCGCGAAACTCGAAGCCCGACCGTCAGAGCGATAGCGAGGTAGGGACTTGATCGGCGAAGCGCTGCGGCCACTTCTGGACTAAACAGAAGCCAGCGGCGCCACTCCGGAAGCCGGCATGCGATTGCGGAGTGCGCCTCCATCTCGATACAGCGCGCCTCGGCTGCCGTCGCCCGTGTGTTTTGGGCAGCAACTTAGGGCCGCAACTTAGGGCCGCTAGCTGGCACACTCCAATTAAAGGCGAGCCGTGTTTACTGCTGGCACATGCGGTGCGCGAGCGTCGAACGAGAGGTCCGTCGCTCGTCCGTCAAACGAGGCTCTGCTGCCGCGGCTGCGGCAGCAGAGCCTGTGCCGCGGCTGCTGCCAGAAGCGGGACGGAAATGTTAATTGCAGCTGTCTTATCGCGGATGGTGAGGCTGTGGCAATAAAGCCTCGAATAATTGCCAGCTCTGGCAAGTCTCGCGGACGCCAGCGAGTGGCGTTCGATCGAGCGCGCGCGCGCGCGCGCGCACGAACCAGACGCCGCCTATTAAATCGCCATTTTCATTTCTTTTCTTTTTTACCAGCCTAGCGCCCGATTGCTTGAGCGCGACTGCGGTGCGCTCGCGCCTGGCCTGCAAGGTCGAGACGCGCACGAGCGTGCTGCAGCGATGATCTGCTTCCCAAGCAGTAATCTTGAGTCTGGTCGAGAGTGGAGCCAACCGACATTGCCATCGACTGCGGCACCTACAGCAATCGCGCGCGGCCAGTTCCGCAGGCTTGCCGCGCAGTTAAGCTACCCGGCAAAACCCCGCAGCAGTGCATACACAGCGGCCTAGGAGCGCTACGTCTCGACCATTATAAGCGCGCCGCAAGGTCAATACCGAAACTTTGATATCCGCCCTGCGAGACTCTCTAGACCGTCTAAAATACTGCTATGTCTCACTGCGGAAGAGCCTGAAAGCTCAACGCCTAAGATCGAAGTCCGCCGACCGGAAGCCTCTTTAACACATTCGTCTTACAGGAAATTGTTTCGCAAAGCCGCTCCGTTGACGTAGTGGGACTTTTCGCAAAAACCTGGCTCCTTAGCAACTGCGAAATCATGATCGCCATTTTCAAAGCAAAAAAGCCAACGGCCCCGCTTGAAAACAATCCCGAGTGCACGCCGACGGCTCTGCGGTACTGCCAGTGCTACTGCCGACGGCAATTAAAAAAAAATTGGTTGGTCCCACCAGGTTAAAAAGCGCTGACGCTGGGCGCTGACGGCACACCGCTAGGCCGCCCGGCCTTTGGAGCCGCGCGCCAGGCCTGCCAGGCCTGCCAGGCCCCTTCCTTGAAGCCTGGCAGCCGTCAGCGAAGACCGAGGAAGCTTTCGGGGGCGGGCTTAAGACAGAATAGATTTCGTTCGTTCGCCGCGGTACGCTGGCCGGAGCCGTCGGAAACCACGCGACAGAACGCGCACCTAACTAGTTGACTTCCGTCCGTTTTGTCCTCTCAGGTTTTGTGCGGCTCAGTAGCCAACGGAATTGATTTACATACGCTAGGGTACTCGCTCGGTGTCGCAGCTTCATTGCTGGAGGATGCTGTGAAAGCCGTCTGGCCCTCACTGCCACCCCCCCCCCCGAGCAGACGACTCGGCGCTGGAGGGGCGCCGAAGGGGTGCAGCGCGGGACGCCGTTTCTTAGCACCCCTCCGGCGGGCCTGGTGTGAGCACCTCTCGGCACTAACGGTGGGGGTGTGCGTCAAGGGCGCGCTACCGCCCGGCAGGCGTTTTTAACCTCCCTTGAAAAGCAGCCTGGCAGCTGTAGCTGACCTCGATTGAAGCGAGATGCTACCGAGGAACTAGACTTATTCCGAGCTCCGTGGGAATGCCGCCGCGCACAAATGATCGCCGGCCCCTCTTGAAGCTTTCTTTCCCCCCATTTTGTTTCGTAGCACAGATCGTCGCATCAAAGAATCCTTGCCTGAAAGGCCTCTTTAGACAGTAGTGGTGATAACAAATCTGAACTGTGCCGTATGAGAGCAGAATCTCATTCAAGGCACTTCACGTTTGCTGGATAGAAAGCGATTAGTCTAGCGATAGAAAGCACAATTTCAGCGTGTATACGCGCATAAAGGATACGCCGCACGGACGGGGCGAGCGCTGCAAAGGGACTGCGGGTTGTTTTTTTAAATTTTTCTCAAATATCATCAGTTCAGGTGATGTCGCGATGTCAGCCGATCGCGAGATACAGTCAGTCGTGAGCTCGAGGCTTCGAGAGGGTACAAACTGCAGGCAGGGTCTCCAAAGAATTTGAGTGTAGTCAGACGGGAGACGCCAGACAACGCGAGGTTTATGCATGCGATGTGGCCACCTTAGTAAGGTCTAGTAACATGTGAGCTCGTCTCCTAATGTAATGTAATGTATCTCCGTCTGTAACTCCACAAAGTCGTAAAGACCACGTGGGTGTTACGCAAGAGAGTTTTGTATAGCCCACTCACAGCCTAAGCGGCTTTCTGTTAAGCATTCGGTAGCATACAGACTTTGTCTCACGCAACAAAGAGAAAGTGGGAAGCATAGCAGAGTCAGGAGAGCAGTTGAGGTAGTGAGTAGCATAGAAGTAGCAGCTCAGGACCGCTGAAAAAGATGAGCCATAGTCGGCAGTAGGAGAGTAGTTGTCGGTGTTTTTAACTGGCAGACAAACTTAGCCTAGCAATAACTGAGCTGTGTAATGCTTCTCTGGAAAAAGGGCTTGTACCCGAGTCCTTCAAATCGGCCACAGTTAGGCCGATATTAAAAAACCTGAATTAAATACAGAAGCCCTTGCAAAATATTTCCCAGTTTCCTTTCTTTCTTTTGGCCAAAGATTCTTGAAAAGTTGTCTCTAAGCAGCTTGTAGCATGTATTGAAAAGAAAATTATATATTAATACATTTATATATTGTTCAGTCTGGGTTCAAGCGCCAGCACTCCTCCACTGAAACAGCTCTCCTCCAAGTAACCAATGACTTTTTATGCAGAAACTATGACAGGAATATCACTGCCCTGGCGCTGCTAGATCTATCACCTCCATCGACAATATTGATCACGATATCCAAGCTAGTAAGTTCCATTCTGGTTTTAGAGCTAATCACTCCACAAAGTCAGCATTCCTTCGGGTGTATAACGACCTACTTAGGAACGCTGACTTAGGTAGAGTCTTTCTGCTTGTTTTGCTCGATCGTTTCCAGACTATCGATCACCAAGTCCTTCTAGAGCGCCCCTCTCATCTCGCCTGGGCATCGCTGGCACTGCACTGTAATGGTTCAGGTCCTATCTCAGTGGGAGACTCCAGAGAATTGACGCGAATGGACAAAGATCACCCGAGGAACCTGTGAAATATGCAATACTTTTGGGGCCTGTGCTTGATCCCGTTCTTTTCACGGTTTACACTCACTCTAGCCAATGTGATTGCCAGGCACAATCTAGGCATTCACTTCTATACAGATGACACTCAGTTGTACCTTTGCTTTAATCCCTCCCAGCTCTCTAGCACGTCGAATTTTCTCAACTCCCTTACTGCATATATTGATGACATTCGCATGTGGATGGCAGCAAACATTCTTAAATCAAATGATGATACAACCAACTTAATAGTTATGGGCTGACCTATTGTGATTCAGAAATTGAAAAACGGTTAGCGCTCGCGATTGGCTGTGCCAGCATATATCCTACTAAATCTGCTCGAAATCTAGGTGTCCTGTTCCAAAGTGACCTTTCGCTAGACAACCACATCAGCTCCCCAGTCAAGTCTGCCAACTTTCAGCTGTATACAATTGCCGAAATTCGGGCTTGCTTAGGCAGGGATACTACATCTAAATTGGTCCTTGCATTAGTGACATCACATCTTGAATTCTGTAAGTCACTGCTTGCTGGTATACCAACCTGTGAGATCAGGCGCCTACAGCTGATGCAAAACTCTGCAGCTAGGCTTGTCTGTCGTGAGCGTTGCAGTTTCCAGATCACTCCACTTATCACCGACCTGCACTTGCTCCCAGTCAAGCAATGCATCGACTTCAAGGTTCTGTCACTCACTTTTAGGTTTCTTCATTCTTTGATTTAAGCTACCTATCAAATTTAATTCTCCACCAGGCTAAGCATCGTACCACTTGCTTTTCGGAATCTAATCTTTTACCTATACCTCGTCCGAACCTCAAATCCTACGGAGACAGTACAGTGCCTTTAGTTCGTATGCTCACAAAGCCTAGAATTCACTTGTGACTTGCGTCACGATATCCCCTGACCTGACTACATTTAAAAATAAAAACTTTAAGCACATCTATTTGTTACAGAATTTGGTGGGTCCATGTGATTCATCCTTTATTGGCTTATGAGTGCTGCCACTAACCATATTTGCATGCTGAGCCTGTGCATGTCACCCCTAGCCATGTTAGGCTTGTAGTCATTGAGCATGCTACCACTAACCATTCGATCGTGCTTCCTTTGCAGCAAATATAAAACGCTTGAAAAGAGATTGAGTTGTCCGAGAGCGCTATATCAAACGTATTATTATTATTATATCCTACTTGAACAAATGAGAACAACGATCGGTCTGACAGACAAGGCACTGGCGTGGTTCGAATCGCACTTGTTGGATCGTATTCAATCCACGTCGTGTGGGGTCATGTCTCATCCACCAGACTAGTCACCTGTGGAATCTCACAAGGGTTCGTCCTCGGTCCTTTGCTGTTCTCCATTTATAATAAACCCGTGGTAAAAGTTATTCGGTCTCATGCAATAGGCTATCCCTTTTACGATGACGAGCCTTACATACATTCAATCCTAGATGGCGGCAAATTTTCTAAAACTTAACGACGATAAAACGGAACTGCTGATCATAGGACGCCCTGAGCGGCTGGACTAGAAGACTCGCTCTTCTAATAGGTGATGCTTTTGTGCGATCATCACCGTGTGCTCGGAATTTCGTTGCCGTCTTCGACAGCAGCAACATTTTTTAAAGCTTCATTAGGAAGACTGCTTCCACAGCTAGCCATCACATCCGGTCCCTCTCTACGATTAGAAACTTCTTCCACGGTGGCTTGCAAAAATGTAACTAGCTCCTTAGCCGTAATGGTTCACTAGGTAAGACGGTTGCTTTTCACGACCTCGGCCCCAAGGTCGCGGGTTTGAATCCTGTGGTGGGTGATCCTTTGTCGCCACTAAAAGCGGTGGTGATAGCTGTCAAGGCTCTTCTGTCGCTATACAAAAAGAGGCTGTTAAATTAGCTAGTATTTTTTTTAGTTCTGTCTCGGCTTGATTGCTGTAATTTCCTTTCGGCTGGGCAACTGAACAAAGCCACTAGGCCACCACAATTGGTGATGAATATGGCTGCAGGGCTAGTTTACGGATCCCAGAGGTTTGACCGTGTGTCTTTGCTGAAAGCACTTGGAATGAAATGGCTGCCGGTTGATCAACGCATTTAGAGAAAAGTTCTTACGCTCATCCACAAGGCCCAGTACGGCTTGGCTCCTTGAGACCCAGCTGAACTTCTGCACCAGTTTCAGCCTCCTCGTTCCCTCAGATCCTCAATGGACTATACATTAGCCGTTCCATTCCTCCACTTACAGGCTGTCGGCGACAGAAGCTTTTTCTCTGCATGCCCTAGCCTGTGTAACTCACTTCCTCACCGCTTACGCAACGAAAGTTACTCTCGTGCTGCCGAATATAGCGCACCCATTCCAGCCGTCGGTGAGCTGCTATGCTACTTCATGCTACTTCGCTACCTCAACGGCTTTCGTGACCCAGCCATGCTTCTTTCTTTTGTTTGCGTGAGATGAAGTCTGTTGGCCACCGAGTGCGTAGCGAGAGCCGCTTAGGCTTTGAGAGCTCTCCTGCGTAATACCCACAGTCTTTGTGGTTTGTGGAGTTACACACGGAGATACATTGCATTCGTGATTTTTAATTATAACGACCTGGAATCGACGGTGCCGTAATCTACGGCCGCGGCTGCGTAAAAGTCAATGTCGTGCGACGCACAGTCAGCGAGTGCTTCACACGTTGGCCTTGGCATTTGAGCTGACTAGCGCGCCAGGCCTTTTAGTCGCACGAGAGCTGTTACGCGTCGTGGCCGCTGGGCTCAGGGTTTCGTCGCCGGTACTAGACTAGACCGAGACTAGAGCCGCTACGAGCGCTGACGTGTCTCGGACGTGGACGCCGCCGCACCCTGTTCCGCCGCGGCGTGCGGCTCGATAGTGTGTTCTCGAGACTTCTCAACGCGATAAATCAACTCCGCCAGCAGTTATAAAGGTACAAATGGTGCAATGCTGTCCCTCAATTATGACTGTCGAGCTAGCCGCCGACTTTGAACTGGAGCCCGGTAATGATCAAGCGGTGGCATTCGATAGCGTAGCCAGATTTGTATACGACTCAGGCCTTGGCCGGCGTATACGAGGACTTCGCGGCCTCGGAGCGCCGGCCTGTCTCATTGTTCGACCGTCTGCCGACTGAGTGCCGGTGAGTCATTGGGCTAAGCGCTAGCTGCTGCGAGCTTGCGTGTGGCGAATCTACCCGAAGTCGCCTGCCGCGGCAACTTTAACGTAGAGGCCACATTTCCGCTCTAGAGAGCCGGATGTAGTTGATAGCGCTGCTTGCCCAATTTGCCGCGCTCAGTTTCTACCGTCTGCGCGTCGCGAGCGTCGCGTCAGTGCGCAATGAGTGTCGCCGCCTGAACTGGCGAGGGTGGCGCCGACGCGGCAGTATGGTCGCCCTCTGCTTGTATCATATGACCGCACTGTAGGAACCGACTCCGCTGCGAGTGTCGCTGCGAGCGAGAGAGCCGTGCTATCAGCCTTTTCAGCCCCGCCCATTAAAGGAGAGCTCTCTCCTGGGGAGGCGCATCGAAGCGGCGGAGGCGATAAGCCTAAGGCGAGCGCCGCCTGAGAAGAATACGGACTCGCCAAGTCCGGTGGAAGCTCATTGCTTGAAGCCAGCAGCAGCCACCCGGTAGTGATACTCGTACTCGGGGCTTCCGGTTGGGGGGTCATCTAAAAGAGAGTTGTCAATGGATGGAACTTCGGTTGGGGCAGCCTGGCTACGCCCCTTTGGCCAGACCCACGGGGGGGGCCTTTGGCTCACAAGCCCCTCCTTCCCGGGCCCTTGATGGTGACCGGCGGGGAGCAGAGGAATGGGGGGGAGGGGAGGGAGGCGAGATCGCTAGGATCGCGAACCATCGGCTTTGCGACGTTTGGTCGCTCTTTAGCCTGTGGCGTACTGTTCGCACGTCTGGAGCGCCGACCCAAATGAAACTCGCCGCCGTTTTCTTTTACCATCAGTCCTGATGCCGATATTTACTTTAGCTAACCCTGTGAGCTTTCCCCAGCCGCAACTTATCTGTCGGTGGTAGCTTACGGAGGTCACTCAACCTTCTGACCAGACTACCGCAGTCGAGTAGGCTTTGCTTTGTTCCTACGAAGCAGCTCTGTTGCATGGCTTGAATAGCTTTAGTGTCCACCCCATCGTTACTAATAAGGATAACACTAATTATACATTTTTGTATGTACAACCCAAAGAGAACTGGATCTCTTTCTAGGCACATTGCTTTTGGTGACGTGGAAACATGCCGGCATGGAAAACTTAGACAATACAGAATAGAGGGCAGAACTTGAGAAGCAACCACTCTCTCTGTCTCTCTGTCTGTCTGTCTCTCTTTCTCTGTCTCTCTCTCTCTCCCTCTCTGTCTCTCTCTCTGTCTGTCTCTCCCTCTCTGTCTGTCTGTCTGTCTGTCTCTCTCTCTCTCTCTCTCTCTCTCTCTCTCTCTCTCTCTCTCTCTCTCTCTGTCTGTCTTTCTCTCTCTCTCCCTCTCTCAATCTCCCTCTCTCTCTGTCTCTCTCTGTCTCTCCCTCTCTCAATCTCTCCCTCTCTCAATCTCTCTGTCTCTCTGTCTCTGTCTCCCTGTCTCTCTCTAGCCGATCAGTGACAATATGCACAATTTGAGTATGCCTAAGCAATGGTGAGCAGTTTACGCACCGAAAAGGCATGAAGTTGGTTTTTAGCTTCTTTTAAAGTCAAGTCAGGTGATTTTGTGATGTCTAAGTTCTTAGTTCTTGGCTAACTGAATTCGAGGATTTCACTATTAATAAATGCATCACCATTCAAGTGATGCATGAAACTATATTAGTACAGTAATACAATAAGAAACATCTGCTAAGATTTATTAAATGGCCTGAAATGAAATGTCAAGTCCGTGATGGCACACTAGGTAAGGCGGTTGCTTTCACGACCTCGGTCCCGAGGTCTTGGGTTCGATTCCTGCGGTGGGCGGTCCTTTATCACCACCACAAGCGGTGGTGATAGCCGTACAGGCTCTACCGTCGCTATACAAAAAGAGGCTGTTTAATCAGCTAGGATTTATTTATTTATGTACGTCTACTTTAGATTACCCCAGCTTTCGCCTGGCTACAGTTAATGCGCTGAAAGGGTCCCTATAAATATTCTTAGGCCGCAAGCACGGCGCTCGTAACGGTGCTAGCCTTTGCCGGCGGGCGAAATAAATCGGCGAAGCTAGCGCCTCGAAACACAGGGAAAGGGAGTCGTGTAGGCTGCATCGATACACGCAGGTAAGTAACAGATCACGGCGGCGGAATAAGGAGCGCCCATGACTTAGGCCACATGTCCATAACGTAGAGCTACAACTGCCTATTCGACGACCTCCTCTAAGGGTTACGGGTGGCCAGCACCAGCCATAGCGTACAGCTCTTCCTCTCGAAGCTCAAACCGCAACTGTACACGTTCGGCGCGAGTAGCACAACTGGCTGACTATTCCAAAACCTGGGCATTTTTTCGAGCATAACTACACGGATTAGCCCGGTTCCTAGTCGTTGTAATTCAGGAACCGCGAAGAATATCTCGTGATGACACTCTGCGTGCTATCACTAATCACATTTACAATGTGACAGTGTGCATGTCACCTCTTACCATGTTACACTCGCTGACATGTCGAAGTTACCACCAACAATTTTGATCCCTTTGCAGCAAATGTAAAGCGCCTAGAGAGAGATTGAGTTCTCTGAGGGCGCTTTATCAAGTGCATTATTATTATTATTATTATCGCACTTCCTTTAAAGCATAAAGAAAGTGCCCAGACAGAAATTAAATTCTCCAATGGCGCTATACGCATTTATTATTATTACTATTACTAACTGCAAAGATAAGGGAAAAGGCACGCCGCAGCCCTGCAGCACTCCCTTAACAACCTGTCTTCAAGAGCCTTCTTAAAAATAAGTTCAGCCCCCTCGGCAGCCCCCCCCCCCGCCATTAAAGTACGCCAGATCCCTCGAAAAAGTGGCGACAGCTTTCTACACAAACGGATTTGGCACTCCGAAGGTGCACTCCGAAGGCGAACTCCGAAGGCACACTCTGAAGGCACACTCTGAAAGTACACTCCGAAGGCGAACCCCGAAGAAGCACCGACCCACATTTGTAGGCGCCAGCGATCCCCGAGGCCCCAGAGGTAGTAGGGAAGTCTGCCCCTTGCGAGGTGACTCTCAAAGCTGCTTCGCCGACGTCCGCCGAAGCATCCAGAGCCGCTCTTCAAATAAATAGCCCGTGCCTGTGTGGAGGCTAGACCGCTGCCGCAGCTCGTCAAGCCTATCGGACTTACCCTCGGGGGCGCCGCCAATGGCGTGCTTCTGCCGGCTGCACTCTTGTTTTCGGGTCGTCGCCAGCATGTGGAGCTTAAGCCCTAGTCTCACCCCACCGCTAACGGGCCTGACGAGGAGGCGCGATCGGGTGCTGGCAGTTTCAAAATAAGCAACGTCCGAGGCGTGCGAAATGAAGCATGAAATGAGTGAGATAGGTAGTCATGTGTATGGCCGCAAGAAACGGGAAATATGGAAGTAGGTCGCCACCCCCTTGGGCCGTCCAAGATAAACGGGTCAGACTTGCCTGATGCAGTAGCGGCTTAATCCTGCGGTCGAGGGGCACGTAGCTTGGGCAGATGCACCCGTAAGCGGTGATTTTACAGATGACTCAGTGTTAACTGATCCGAGCCACGATATTGACTAGTGGCCTTACCTCTGTAATCGTGATACCCGGATAGAGTTAGCGGTATAGAGGGGCAGGAGAGTGGGTTGTTGGTCCAACAAAAGAGGCTTACGCGCTGAGACCTGAGCTGTGCAAGGATAAGGAATGGAGACTTGAACTGCTTGCCGTGGACGTGGAGGCTAGGGCTCTATGGGCTGGTTGCAGACCTCTTCAGTTTACTGACTTAACTAAGGCGGACGAAAGGAAGGGACAATGAAATAATAAAAAAAAGTTACTAGCAAAAAAAACTACAGCAGTGATACATTTGTGTCCAGTCCTGAGAATTAAATCTCTGCAAAGGCGCTTTAAACGTACGCTGGAAAGGAAGCGTTTAATTAATTAGCGATTACTCCATGGCTTCCTACCTCCTAGCAAAATGCAATCTCCTTCAGGTGTCTATGACTCTCATCCCGTTTATGTCTGGCTATTGGTACTACAAAAACCTCCTAATGATACCTACAAGTGACGTTTCAAAGGAGTATCTATGCAACAGGCCTGCCGGGAGCCCGGGATTTACATAAACCGATGCGAAATCCAAGCGCACCACCCTGGAATTGTGCAACCTGGCCGCATTTAACCTGGCCTGTAGGGGGTGATCTCACTCTGAATAAACTCTCTACGTCTCTACTCTTAAGTCTCTAGTTATTCTCGTGAAGCCGTGGGTCTCTGCCGCTAGCCTTTGAATCTGGTTGCTGCTATTTCCTCTTCTACTTCTGCGAAGTCTTGTTTCAGCCCAGGCAGGGGACCTTAGTCCAGGTAGCCGGCTCCATCAGGCTATTGGCTCGGCCACGGCGAAGAGCACTGAGGTAATTAGACGAAAACTTGGCTTGTTGCGTCGATCTGCAGCCGATGGCCGGGCGACTGGCGGTTAGGTTTCACTTGTTGTGGGATGCCTCAGCATGCGTTTTCTTTCTTGAAGCCATTGTGCAGAGTATATGCTGTGTAAACTACCTCAGAATATCTCACCTCCAAACTTGGTATTCCGCTCTTCTGCTTCATTTTGGTGGCATTCAGGACAGGGCGACTATTTTCGCAGCTTCCAGACGAATTAGATGCCGCGTTATTCTCGCAGCTCTGAAAAGGTGAGCTGATTTAATCGCCTCACTTATATACGGTGGTGCAGAAGCCTCAACGGCTACCGCCGCCGCCGCCGCTTCCCTTCCAGTGGGCAATACAGGATTGTCCGATGGAGGTGGCGCCGAGGGCCGATAGCGGGTCGGCTGTTCGGCCATGTTCTGCCAAAGATCGAAGGGCGCTCTCGATCGCACGGATTATTTAGCCCGCTCGCTCGCTCGCTCCCAGAGCGTCGGCATCGAGCTCCATCGTTTTAGTCGCGCTTTGCCATTTCTTCACGTGCCCAGTGAGCCTCGCCTCCACCGAAGCCGCTGGGCCGCTGCTGGGATGCGGCCGGCCGGCCGGCCGGTCGGACGGGTCGCTCGCAGTCAGTCGGTATGCCGGTGACGACTGAGCAATCGCCCGGGTCTCGTCGCGTCTCCGCCTCGCCGGGTCCTTGAGGCGATCTCGCTCGAAAGGTTCGGGGCTGCGGTGGTGGATGCGGCCCGCTGGCTAGCCTGATGATTAGCCGATCGCCTCTGGTCAGGCGGCCCTCCTCGATAGCTAGGGAGAGCCCGCTCGGCCGCCAGGTGCCGAGCAGGGGTCTTCTCGGCAGACTAATCTACCGATCTGAGAGGGCGGCGGCGGCAGCGCCCATTGGATGGCCCTGGCCATTCATAATTTGCAGATCGGCGCGGCCGCTAGCTTCGTTTCGCTTGCAGGTCCTCTGAACGCAAGCGGCCGGGCACTAGCTACTCCTCGGCGACGGCGAATCTGGCTGTTTCGCACCCTACGGACATGCTGCCACTACAGCGTCGTCCGGCTGCCGCCAGGCGCCGCGAGACTGCAGTGGCGGTTCGTCTGCATCGGCCGCTATCGTGCTGGACGCTGCTCTCGGCGGCCGCGACCCTGCTAAGCTTGCACTTGAGTGGGTGCACGGCCAACTGCCCTGGCATAATGTGCTACGCCGACGGCAGCTGCCTCCCGCTATCCAAGAGGTGCGACGGTGTGCGAGATTGCATCGACGGTCGCGATGAGGACGACTGCGGTAAGTGGCGGCAGGCGGCGTCGTAAGCTCGGGCAGCGTTGGCAATCGGCTGCTTGCCAATTTTTTCGCCCGGCACTGGCTGAGCTGCAGCCTCTAATGCCGAGGCCGGTGGCAAATTCGCCCCAGGTCAGCCAACGCTACGTAGAAAAAGACACGCGAAAACTTGGCAAGATGTTCAAGGATTTATTTTTAGCAGCTAGGACAAGCCAAGGGCACCCGGACAGCGTCAGCTCGGGCTCGCTTTCTCTCTCTCTCTCTCTCTCTCTCTCTCTCTCTCTCTCTCTCTCTCTCTCTCTCTCTCTCTCTCTCTAGGCCAGCGAGGCGAGCCTTGCTTACTAGCTAACGGTCTTGGAGAAATTGATGCGTCAATAGAGGAGCGGGCTGTTGGCAGGCTGAGCATCTCAAGTCTTGGACGGTCCAGCACCGCTTTATTAACTCGCCTTGCTTAAGACATTTTTCGGATGAACAATGATTGTACCCATGCGTAGCAAGCCCGTGGCAACGGTGGCGTGAAACAGCTGCTCTAGCTGGAGGTCTTGGAGACATATTGGGTCCGAGGATCGTACGGGCCTAAAACCGCCCCTCGGAATTCGAGCGCCTACTAAGCAGTGCGCGTCTGCCTCGCCGTCTCTTTTCCGATTCAGGTGTGCTGTAATTATTCTATGGAAAAGCAATCTTTTCTGAACAGTAATTAATAGGTGAACAACGATAACTCTGTGGTACAATTGCGGTACAATTGCGAGCCAAAAGGAGCGCGAAGGACTGACTGCCTGACCTCTGCCAGATCCTCAGCGAGGCTGCTGGGTTCGAGCTTGGGTTTCGATCGCTAACGCGTCTTGCGTAGGACAGAATGGCGTAGCGGGGTTATTTATCAATATATTTTGATTCAAAACAGCCCAGCACTATTTACTAAAGCCTGACAACTCATTACTTCCACCGGCAGGTTGAAGCGTCGTGGCGATAATAAAAACAATAATAATTATAATAAGACATTTATTTATTGCAATCGGAGAAATAAAGCTTTTCTTCGAACTTTGAATGTGCTGCTGTAAGGTAAGGGAAGCTATCCAAAAAGGTTAGTGATGAAATGCACAGCGTTTGCAAGAGCAAGCACACAAAGGATGATTCACGAGGACCCAGCAACCGCTTTGAGGAACATGTGCACTTTTGGCTTCTTTTTGTGGCATCAAGTCAGATGATGTTGTTACATCATTCAGGAGCGACCAGAATGACTATATAAATGAGGACTGACGGTTTTATACTGTTATTCCATGCGATTTGCAAGATAACTCCGCACCTGTAGCCCAGAAAGGTCTCCTGAGACCCTCTAATACAGTTCCTCATGTTGTGGCGACGCCCATCAATAAAATTATTGCGTGCGAAATGTGGAAGCTCGTGTTTTCCGATGGTCTAAGGCGACCCCTGTGAACGGGTCGTTCAACCCCCAAAGGGGTCGCGACTCACAGGTTGAGAACCGCTTCACTAGCAGGACTATCGACCGCCGTAAAGGAAACGAGGCTGCTGCTCACTTGACCACCGTAAAGAAGAAGGAAAGTGTTGCTTGGCTACACTCGATCCATGTACAGTGCATAGAGGGAAGTGCTGACCTTTCTTGAATGCAGAGCACGATCTGCAATCGTCGACTTTGAGATTCACCCTCTCAAGGAGCCCTATCGCGACTTTGATTTGACATTTTTCTGCCCTCGCTACACCTGTCTTTGGCGCGTTCAGTTTTCGGTCTAGCTGTGCGATTCGATTGACGTTGCAGAGGAGCCTTGCAGAGAGAAGCCGCCGAACAAGGGGCTGCGTTTCAATTGGTAGCAGTTAGGCACGCCCATTCCATCGTAGCCTCTACGAGTATTTCATTCGTGCGCTTTGCCTAGTCACTGAGCTGACGTTTCCGGCGCATACGCTTCGTAGGGGCCAAACCTTGACCTTGCACGGATGCCGTATTCCGAGGTTCGAGGAGCGTGCGAGTGGCAAGTCCTCCCTCCTCCGCAGCCCATCTCGGGCCGGTTCTATGAGCCCAGTGACCGCTGGCCTTCATGCGGTATAACAAGAGATTCCCGGCGAGCAGGCTTTTGTCAGCCGCTTGCCCGCTCGAAACGAGTGTTTTGTTGGTAGGGCGATTCGTTTCACATCCTCTGCTCCGTTTCTTTACGAGAATCCGCTTAGTAGGAATCCTCCGGCGCGACGTCGGCAATTGGCCGACACGGAAGGGCAAATCATCCGCGACTAAGCGAAGGGAAGGAAAATGATCGGAGTAGCGGTTGGCCGTTTCGCTGCTGCCTCCCTCGTCTGCTACCTGGCAGCAGCCGCCGCCACCTTTGCTGCCACAGCTCCAGGGCCACCTTACTTTTAAGCGATCCGCCCGATGTAATCCGGCCGTCTGCACCTGTGTGGTTTTGTCTTATCGCGCGGGCGGCTCATAACTTGTCATCTCGCTTAGTCAAAGACCGAGTTTATCGCTCGCTGGGCTCGTGTTTGCGTTGCCCTCCGCCTGGGTATGGCTGCGGTCAGGCCGAAAACTGCTGACCTCTCTTCCAACTCACGTTTCGGTCAGCAGCCCGGGAGGGGGACAGGTTCGCTCTCGCATCAGAGGCCGGCGGGAGGGGTGGGGGGTTAGGGCGCGGTTGTGACGGCGGCGAGGTTCTCGATGAGGGGCGGTGCCGATTCGCCCAGGACGTTGTGGCGGCCGAACGCGAGCAGCTCCTACACATGAAAGTCGGCTGATTATAAACAGGTCGGCTTTACCGAGCGCCTTTTGTGGGCGATCGTCTCGCCGCAGGCGTGCCTGCTCGGCGACCAAAGCTGAGCTCCAATACTTCAGCCTAGTTTGTTGCAGCTTGACAAACGGAGAAAAGAAGGGAGAGCGAAGCTAAAATTTGAGCCATGAACGTTTGCTTTGCTGCAGGACGTGCTGAAGTCAAACGCTCGAGCGATAGAGCGCTCGCAGACTGCCAGCTCGATTCGATGCTGCTCGAATGGCCGGGTTGCAGTGGTTCCTGCGATGCTAGATGCCGCTCGCTCGGCGAATTGAAAGAGCGCTTACGGTCGTTAGTCCGGACCTAGCGGAACGTCGGCCGTCAGCGCCCACTGAGTCGGCGCGGAAACGTTCCCGAGGCAACCGCATGGCGACGGCAAAGAATGAGGTTAGCCTTTAGCCAACCTACGATGCCGAGGGGTGGGGTGGGGGTCAGAGGGGCAGTCGGTTTCAGGCTGAGCGCGACCGGCCGATGGCCAGGGTTGTGCGGCTGCCGTTTAGCTTTCGCGCCACTGGCGAGCTCCCGCTCTTCCTCCGCCGCCCATCCCAGGCCGAGCGCCGCCCGCTCGGCGACGGAAGCTCGCTTTTCGCCCTCCTTTCTCCGCCGCCCCCACGGTGTTTGCACTCCTCCGGAGCACGCGTCGGCTGCGGTCAGCGAAGCCGCGGCCGAGCGTCTAGTTTCAATACTCGATCGGCGGAAATCCTAGGCGTCCCCTTCATGCGGGCGAATCTAGCCGGTCTGTGCGGTTTGGGCGCACCGTCGCCGCGCGCGAGAAGGCTCCAGCTATCGAAACTTCTCGTTGCCGAAGTGGGCTTAGGGCGGACGATCCTGTTTGACTTACTCTCAGCACCTGCTTTCACCTCAGCCGGCGTAGAACAATGCGGAAAAGCCGGGAGAAGCCATTCCAGCTGGTCGAGTAATACGGAGGGGGCGGACCTAAGGAAAGGACCGCTGCTGCTGGTTTAGCCGCGATGCAGGTCCTGGAGGGCTAGGACTAGGTAAGGCAGCTGCTTTTCACGACCTCGGTCCCGAGGTCGTTTCTTCGAATCGTGCGGCGGGCGATCCTGTATCGCCGCTGGCTGCAAGCGGTGGGGATAAATTTTAAGGCTCTACTGCCGCCGTGCAGGAAGAGGCTGATCAATCAGCTCGTGTATATAATTTTTATTTAGTTTCGGCGGGGCGTACGGGGGGGGGGAGCTCCGGGCTTGTCTGGTTGCTTTTCTTTGCGTTTAGTTCGGTCGTGCGTTTAACCGATGCCCTCGGTCAATAGCTGCCCCACCGCCATCGGCCTCCTCTTCCACGGCAGTGGCGGCGGCCGAAATGGCTGCGGTGGCGCTCGAATGCTCGACAAGGCGATGAAGCGACGAGGGACGAGGCTTGAGTGCGTCCTCCAAGCCACGCTGGTCGTCGTCGAGGGCTCGGGTTTATTTTTCACGAAGGGCGCAGCCGCGAACGACCGGCGGAAAGGCGAGCCCGTCCGTCTGAGACGCAGGACACATTAGCTGCGGCTGGGTGCAGGGGTGACGAACAGGAGTGCGTCGGACGGCTCGCTCGGCTGGCAAGTGCACACCGACGGCGCCGGCGCAGCGAAATCTGATGGCCAGCCGGTGCTGTACAATGGCCCGGCGTCTCTTCGGCCATTGTATGAGACAAAGTGCAATCGGTAGAAGGTAGAAGCCATCGTCGAGCCAATTAATTCGCCAGTCTAATGGCACGGGGCAGACCGGCGGCAATTAAGAAATGGTACGCGTCCGTGTCGGCTCTTCCTATCGCTCTGACTGCTCCTCGTGTCAGCCCAGTGGCGAAGCGCGAAAAATTGGCTCTCTACGATTGCTGGTGCGCCTGCAGCTTCGTCGTCAGTGGCGCCAGCAATGGCAGCGGCAGCCCTGTGAATAATTAGGCGCTGCATTTTGTTGAGGTCAAAATGGCCAAAATTGTACCGTTTACTTAGAAAGCTGCAAAGCGCATTTTTTTCTGTAGCCGTTATTTGTGCATATTTTTCTGTTGCTGTGCAGTATTATTTAACGTCTGCTGTCACAAACCTTATGTAACATGCATGCAAGTCTACGCTGTACCTGTATACAAAGGAGCTACGCCCTATGCATGTATCGCGTCGTAAATTTTTTAAATGAAAATTACGAGCATTCTACATACTAGAGCAGGTCGGTCGTAAACTAAACTGAGTACGCAAAAGTTGTCACCTGGTTGGTTAGCTGTAGGGCACAGTGCACCCTACAGCTGCTTAAGCTTCGCTTACACGGCAAACTTGTCTCCCGACCGACGCTGAACTTTCCTCCTAGTTAGGACGTTTTCGGGACAGATTTGATGGCCGACTTAGTCCCGCCCACAGCCCGTACTCTAATCTGGGAGGCTGGTATGAAAGAAGGTTTCCTCAGAAAGACGCCAAGCTATCACCCGCAGAAGTTGAGTTCTCTGAAGTTTCCCCTGTAGAGTAGTATGGGAAGAATATAAATAAAAGGAGGTAAGCATAAAAAAGCTTTTTTCGGAAAAATGAGCAGTATTAAGTAATGTACGCCGTTACGGGTGTGCGGCTATAGTGCAAAGTAATGTTCGCCGTTACGGGATTGTTGGTGGATTTGATAAACAGACGCACGAAGTCTTCTATGTAGAAAAGGCTTAAGCCTTGGCTCCAACGCATAGGCATCCAAAGTTCAAGATTTGTCCCGAATGTCTCAATATGATTCGAGCCCACGAACGTCAGCCATTTTTATTTTGGCCGTGAGTGGTAAGTGACGAGCCCCGGGGTTTTGATTGGTTGGCTGGACTAAGGGGGAGTCAAAAAGTAGAAACAGATTCTCTTTCATGAGAGTCTTCGCACTTGGCTCCTCCTCAAAAATGTTGTGACGTATGATGACGTACTGCCCCAAATCTGTGGGAAATCGGTTCAAAATCTGTGCCGATTTAGGAAGAACGTCTGCCGTATAAACGCAGCTTCACATAAGTACAAGTATGCACACTATACACACGCCGGATAGACACATCCAGAAAGATTAATGCTTGTACGAGGCATAAACCTCAGCAGATAACGGACTTAGCTATAACGAACGTATGGTTGTCTCTGCCACTCCGCTCTCTGGAGATCGTAAACAAGTTATTCCTTAGAGAAATTTATCTGGGATGCACATAGAACTAGGACGTATTGCTGATGAGAGAGGTCGGGGAATAGTTTAAATGCCACGTCGAGGTAATAAGAAAGGGCAGGTAGGTCCCTGTAATACACCTGGTGACACCTGGTTTCAGGATGTAACGCCGAAATTGATAAAAAGGTATAGAAAAGGCCGTTGCTTTTGTAATAGCAAGAGACAAAACCTCTCAATAACAGGCAGTGCATGAATATATACTGCATCAGCACCAATTTTTCTATTGATATGGCAAGTTGATATGTGCCTCACCGCGAGTTGTATAGGGTAATGAGCTCAATTCCCACGGTCAGTTCGGCGTACTTTTTTCTGTCTAAGCGTCGCGATGCCCGTTAATGTTTCAAGCTGCTGACAGTGCAAGCAATATTTTACTTACCAACGGCCAGATCGAATAATCAAGAAAACTGTCAGATTTAAGACCGAACTTCGATTTCACATTAGTAAAGGCAGAACAACCAACAGATATGTGAAACTAGCTAATGGTGATTGATCGTTGAACATGATGGAAGTGGTGGTTGAGATGGTGAGAGCGAACATGACAAGCTACCCAATGCATCGCGCCAGTATTTTTGTGCCGTCCGCGCCGTGTTATGCTTTTTGCAATTGATATTCTACGTGTCTCACGAGGGAGCTAATTTAAGTTCGTATCGTCCATCACTGCTGGTAGTATTTTAATAGAACTTCCAATAACTAAAAGCCAGCAATGGAAAAAGCGAAAGTTAGGAGTTACTGTATGAGCTAAGGGCTTACTATGAAGTCGCCACTTGACTCTGGCTGTGTGCTAATGGCTTCAGGGTTCGTCCGTGGCCGGCCGATGTGAAGCGCCCCATTGCGTATGCCCGAAGCATCGTCATTGACGTCGCCAATGCTGATGCTGGCGGCCTGCATCAGTGCATCGTACTTAGTGGACAGTCTGAAGAGGGCCGTACAAATATTTACTCTGTAAAGATAGCAAAGGGTGCTAGCAATAAACCGGTCAGCTAATGCAGAAGCTGAGAGTCTGGGAATAGGGCATTTGATCTAAACTCTAGGGCTTATGCGGCGAACACACGCACGCACGCACGCACGCACGCACGCACGCACGCGCACACACACACACACACACACACACACTCTCTATATATATATATATATATATATATATATATATATATATAGTACTCGGTCTTTCAAGGTCTTCTGTTGATCGGTTAGACGTTTCAAATAGAGGAGTGGTAGATCAATCAATAGGCGATTGTGGAGCGACGCAGTTAGTCGGAACGTTCGGCTGATACGGCCTGATGTCAATCTCCTGTTGCTCTTGGTAGGCACGGACATTCGCAGACGACTGCCATGGTTTGGATTGTTGAGGGCAGCCGATTTCTAGCCAATGGAAAAGTGAAAGGGCTTTGCAGCTCACCGGCTCTTGTAGTACCGTAGCATGCACGTCCGACGCATATGTCGAACCCTAGGATGCTCGTGTATACAAGCACAATCCAGCACAGTCTCAACACTGACGAAGAATTCTTGACCAGGTCCACTGGGAATAGGAGAAGAGCGGCATGTCGTCGCTCGTCTTCTGCGGATGTCAGAAGTCCATGCTTATGCAGATGGCGCTGTTCCTAGTAAGATCGATCTTTTTGGTGTCACTAGAACAGCTGGCTTGGGTTACATGAGGTCGCTGACTTATCAAGTAGTCAAGGTTGTCGCTCGCGTCTGTTGGCAGTGGTGTAGGAAGGCTAAGGCAAAGAGCTAACCTCGAGAGCGTCGACAACAGGTGACCGTCTTAATCGTACTCGACAGTGCTGCCCTGCTGCTGCCAAGACATCGAAGCAGAGCCTCTACTTTTTAGAACTTTCTTGCGACCCTGACTCAGAGTTCGACTGCGGCGATGGGAAGTGCCTGCATTCACTGCAGCGCTGCGACGGCAACGCTGACTGCTCATCGGGATCCGACGAGGAACACTGCGGTACGGATCTGCTCGATGGCGTTAACTCTTGACTCTTAACCTTAGCCGCCTGCCAGAAGGCACTGAATTTCTAGACATACCAGCCCAATCAGTGAACCAACGGTCGGCTATCTAGAATGGCTATACATGCACCCAGCTAATGGCCTCAGAGTTATGGCTGCAGCAGCTGCTGTTTGCTCTCTGTATGACCGTGACACATTCAGAGCTCTGAGTACCTTGGGAAAAGTGATCTACCGTGAGATATCGTGTGGAGAGTAGGCATGCTCAACCATCAGGTGATTAAAATAGCAAAAATCTAAACAGGACTCAGGACGCAATAAGGAGCTGGGTAAGGCAAGGACCTGAGAGCTCCCTCATCTGCTCAGGAGCTTGGCATTATCGAACAGAAGCTAGCGAAGATAACTGCTTTTTTTGTGCGTGGGCGAATCTTCTGCAATGCATGTAAACAGAATGCTACTTGCGCAAACCTCCGTCCCATGGCTGTCTTATCATCGCTGCCTTATCCAAACTCGTTGCCTGCCCCAAGGGTAAGTGTAACTGCGAAAGACAACGGCCAGTGCAGTTTGTACAGGTCGTGCAGTCGAAGGCCATTTCAGGTGCAGTGTTATCACGAGTTTCTAGTCTGAGTGTGGACAAGGATGACTTCTCATGTGCTTCACCTATCTCCTGCTGAGAAAAGCGATTGTCCAAGTGGTCTTTCCATTTGATGAACTGTACAAAGTCGAATGCAAGCATTGATATGCACATCTGTGTACATGCATGAATGCACGGTATGTGTCCATGTGCACGCTTGAGCGAATTTTCACACATGCACTCGCGTGGATGAGCACCATCGTGCACCGGAAGTGTATATATCTGGACTTGGCACCTGCACATTACATTAGCTTTGCCAGTCCAGGCTTTTGTATATGCAATTTTGCGTGTGTAAACGTCTGGGTGCATGCACGCGTGCTTGCATGCACAGACGTACTCGCACGGGGATGTGCATGCACGCGTGTGTTTGAGCTTGTGAATGCTCGTACTCTGTAAGCTGCGGCGAAATCCGGAAAAGGGGCAAACGCCGATCTACGGTGCGAGCATTGAACAGCATTACGGTAAGGATATTTCAGCTATGACAAAATTGCCCGTTTGAGGAAGAAATGCCGCTAACACGAATCGCATTAATTTTCAGAAACAGTATAGCCACTGCAGTATCAAAAGAGTGATTTCTTAACATTAAATCCTTTGGAGACCGTGCATTCAGCTCGTATGCTCCCAAAGCCTGAAACTCCCTCCCGAGCTGCGTCAGAACATCCCCTGACCTGACCACATTTAAAAGAAACTGAAAAACACACCTATTTAGGACAGCATTTAGTGGGTCCCTGGGATTCGTCCTTGATGTGCTTATGCGTTCTGATACTGTGCATGCTGCCACTAACCATATTTGCATGCTGACCCTGTGCATGTCACCCCTAACCATATTATTCATTGTGTTTGTTTTTCAAGCATGATTTTACTTACTATTCAATTGCATATCACTTTGCAGCAAATGCAAAGCGCCTAGAAAGAGATTAAGTTCTCTGAGGGCGCTTTATTAAGTGCAATATTATTATTAACACAATATTGCGTTTAAACTTTTTTCCAAATATGGCTGTTCTTACTAAGAAAGAGTCAATATGTCGAGTTGGATTGGTTTCCGGATCGCAGAGGTCGAGTTGCCTTAACAGCTTCTTCTAGGTGAAAAGATGCAAGCAATCGTATTTAATATAGATTTATTTACCCAATTATGTAGTGTGTATCAACGTATGAATCTCTACCTGTACCTCCACAAAGCCATACGGACATAGTTCTGTGTCAGGCAAGAGAGTTCTCTACAATCACTGTCTGAGTCTGAGCAGATTTCGATGCTCATGCGGTAGCCAATCGACTCCTCTCATGCAGCGCAGAGAAAGAGACAAACATGGCTGACTCAGGGGGTGACGCAGTCGTGAGAAAGTGAGCAGAATAGAAGTAGCAGCGTATGATGCCTGGAATACATGCATCAGAACTGGTAACAGAAGAGAGAGAGAGAGAGAGAGAGAGAGCAAATTGGTGCTCGAGAATTATCGAAATGACTTCCACAGTTTAGGACATGCAGAGAGAAAGCTTTTGTCACCAGCGGTATTTAAGTGAAATAATGGTACAGCTAATTTATTGCCTATTGGGGAGCTGAGAGCAAGAGGAGTATGAAACTGGTGCAGAAGTTCAGCTAGATGATATGATCGAACCCAGCCACAGCAGGCCTTGTGGGTCAGACTAAAGACTTTTTCTCTGCATCCATTGATCAAGCAGGAGCACAAACGGCTTTTCCAAAAAAGGAGATACATAGTTGAGATACTTGGATTTGTAAGCCAACATTGCAGCCGTATTCGTCACCTGCTTTAGAGGCTTAAGGAATTTTTTCGATAGCCAGTCAAAACTGCGTTACGACAGTCTAGTCTAGGCAGAACCTGGAAGCTAGTGAGATCTGTAGACAGCTGCCACTGTAAGTAGTCCCTCGTCTTAGACAGTGATTGAACATGACACATATTGAAGCGTTCTTCCTGTTTAAAAACTTTAAATCCCCAAGCAGTAGTCAGAGAGTACATAAATTGCGAGCACACCGTTGCACAGTGACACCATTATTTGAAAGGGCAGTATCCTGCTCAACCGTGTGCTTAGACTGTCCAATGAGTAGGAGTTCGATTTTTATCGTCGTTTAGCTTTAGGAAATGTTGTGGTGGAAACTAATTCTTTGATAACGATAGTGCTGCTGTACAGACTTTGACAGTGAAACAATTTCTTCTCCCTTTAGTTATTACGGGCCAGTAATTTTCCGGAAACCATTTTATTAGTAGATGAACTGAAAATAACATACTGGTGCCTAGCTGATACATCGACTGTACTGGCCCACGACTGGGTGCTAACTTCGTCTTGCTTACCTCCAGATGTATTGCTTCGCTGTCAACCGAGCGACTTCGTGTGCGACGGGCGACGCTGCATACCGGCTCGAAGCCGCTGCAACGGCGCTCGCGACTGCATCGATGGCACAGACGAGATCAACTGCAGTAAGATTGGCCGGATACGAGCCAGACGGGCGAATTCAGCTGTCCAATCGCTTTCATGCCGGTGGCTTGCTGCTAGCAATAGGTCTAGCTCTCTACTCACGTGCTCCCGGCTTTAATTTAGATGCCGCATGTACAGCATGATCGAGCCAACTCGAGATCGGACTGGCGGCTGCTGCTTCCTTTCCTCGCCTCGACGCATCTTGCAGGCATTTTGCGTGACCCGACGGCATGAGCTGGCGAGGTGCTCGTCGCCTGCGGAGGCCTCTTGCTTGAGCGGCTGGCGGTGCATGCGACGCTCGGGTGTCTTTCCAGAGTCCATCTCCTGTCAGAGCACGTCCTTTGCATGTGCATCGAGGGACCAGTGCGTTCAAGAATGGCAAGAGTGTGATGGCCGTCGCGATTGTCGGGACGGTTCTGACGAGAGTAGCTGCGGTAGGCATAATCTGGGCTCTTGTTTTGTAGCAGCAACGTACGTAGCTGCACGGTGCTAGCGCTTTTGTGTGGCAACCGTGCGATATATATATATATATATATATATATATATATATATATATATATATATCTGTGCGGATAGGCTATTGCATTTCATGCTAGTGTAGTTCACATGCATGCTTGGCAGGTTCTCTAAAGCGTCTTTAACTGGTTTGATCAGCATCATGGCTTGTCCGTGGTTGAGTACAATAGTAAAATTGAATGTCTGTTTTGCAAACCGCTAGTTCAGTCATACTCCACAGTTTTTACTTTGTCTATGCATGGTTCACAAGTTACGAGACGCGAGCGCTAAATCGTGCCTAACTTATTGCTGAACGGTTTCATTGCTGATTAACCACCAGCTACATCAAAAAAGGTAGCAAGATAATACCTATAAAGAAAGCCCGTCCCTGTGAGCGCCACCGAGGGACCAAATAAAATTGGCTGTTATGGTCAACGTTATGGAAATGTTATAAGCCAATTAGCAGGAACAGAGGCATACTTATAAGCAGGTGGCTTTTTGTGACCCCGTTTGACTCTGGATGGTGCTGGTATCTGACCTATTATGCCTCCGCCCTTGTATTGTACTGATTGCAAGAATTAATTCAAAGGTCACTGCTATACAAGCAATGCACTAGTAGCGTTAGAAACCATAGCTATTTCATTTTCAGCTGAAGAAACGAGTCTGTTACACATGAGATGCTTCACGGGCCAAATGGCTAGCGTCATGTATTGCGTTCTTTCATATAGTGTGTACTCTTACTCTTACGCACTGGTGGCAGCTGAATTTTTCATGGGACATTTTATACTTACGACAACCAGACAGACGGTATTGTCGCAGTGGCAAGCTTTTGACTGAGATAAGCAGCCTGAAGTGTGCCTCAAAATTTTGGAGCTTCACTCTCGAAGTTTACGATGCAGGAAAAAGTCCATCGGTTATCATGTAGCTGTCACCTATTCTTCACATGAGCGAATGCCATTTTTTTCAAGACTATTTCCTGCTGAAAACCTTTCTCGCAGCTAGGTCGATGCCGGAACCAGAGTATTTGTTCTGCTATTTCCTTTGAACGTATATACACCGTAGTTATTAGCTTCGTCAAAAAAGGTAAGTACTGGAAAACATCGCTTGCTGATATACCTTTCATGCACTTGTTGCCAGTATGGGCAGCATTTTTTTAGCTATAATTTCGGCAGTGTTTCAACTCTCTTCGACCGGTATGGTAAATGTAAACGCAAGTGCGACCTACGTCTTCGAGTGTAGACTCTCTAACATGTCACTTTGTGAGCTACTAGCTTCCTGCGATGAATGAGTAGTTTACGTGAGCAGTAAAAAATCAAAGCGATCTTAGCCTGTGGCTGAGGCAAGTGGCTTCAGACAGTCATCTGCTGCGAGACAAATTGTGCGGACCATAACAAAAATATACATATCAGACGAAAATTGTAAAGCTATGACGTTGATCAGGCATGCTCTCTAAGCCTCTCCGACATCCTCCGTAGTTAAAAGATAAGAGCCTCATTTTTGTCTACATGAGCTCGAAGACGAGCGCATAGGCTCTAGAAGGGCTCTTGGAAAATTGTAAAGCTATGGTGTTGATCAGGCATGCTCTCTAAGCCTCTCCGATATCCTCTGTGGGTTATAAATGAGAGAGAGTCATTTTTGTCAACATGAGCTCGAAGACGAGCTCATAGGCTCTGGGGGGGGGGGGGGAGAATGAGAAGAAGAAGTGTGCCCGGCGTCTTGCCAGTACTGTACCCCTCTAGGGCTTCTGGTAGCAGCCTGAAGAGGTCAAGAGGCAGAACGAGCTTGGGCCGATTGATTCCTGTCGCGTAAATTGGGCACTGTGGCCGAAAGCTTTTCCCGAGATGCCAGAGAGGCTCGCGAGAGGCTCGTGTCTGGCTCATCGAACTTGCGCACCGGAAGCACGCCGGGTGGCACCGGCACTGGGCCGTGCTAGGAGAGCATCGGCGCTGCTTTTTCGGTCCGCGGCGGTCTTCGAAATGCCAAGCCAAGCGAAGTCGCGCCCGCGCCGAAGCGCTGGGCGTCGCTGGCAGCTTTCACTCACAGCGGCTTCAAGCTGCTGCCACACTCTCACCCCGGGTAGGCAGCGTGAAGGGCCGAACTGCCGTCGGCTGCAACCGGCAGCGCGCCTGCTTTGGCTGACGACGCGACTGCCGGACCAAACCGGCAGCAGCAAAATCGGCAGCTGCTGTGGCCGCATCGATCTATCCCTCACGACACCCCCTCACAGTCGAAGTCTGCCCTGCGCATGCGAACGACGCTCCGTAGCTCCGAGACGTCACCGTCACTTCTCGGTGCCGATGCTTCGTGCAGCCAGGCTCATCAAGATCTCCATCAGCCCACCGGCGGCCACAGCGCAGCCGGGCGAGTCCGTGCGATTTCGCTGCTGGGCGAGATGTCCTGGCCGAATGAAATGCGAAGTCCGGTGGACCCTTGCCGGCGAACAGGTATGCTGCCGGCTGAGCAGCACCTTAAGGAGCCCGCATGGCCGGCACCTTGCTCTGGTGGCCTGCTGCTTCCGGACGCATTGTTCGTCGCTGCAGCCTCAGCTTGTGCCAACTCGGCCAGGTTTCGCCTCGTGGCAAAAGTGATCCCAATTTTTAAACTGCCCTAGGCGCTGCCGGCAGAGGCCCGCCAGCATGGCGGCATACTCACGCTGTCACCGGTGGCCCCGTGGAGCAGTGCCGACTACGTCTGCACCGTCGTGGATGCGCCGATCAGGTCGGCGAGCGTTCGGCTCGTGGTCAGGCCGTCGCAGAAGCCTGGCGCGATGCAGCTGCGGGCCACATCGATCCCGCCAGACCACGGAGGTGAGAAGGCGGACGCATGAGTGATCGCGTAGGTGAAGAGCCGAGGCGCCGGATCTTAGCGTAGTGCTTCTGGTCAGTATACGATCGTACCGATAGTAATGATAACAATACATTTGATACAGCGCCCTCAGAGAACTCGATCTCTTTCTCGGAGCTTTACAATTGCTTCAAAGGAGTTCTCTTGTCAGAGATCTGCTTACCAGTATGTGCAAATTCCACGACAAGTCCTACATTAGAATGAGCGTTCACTAGAAGACTATAGCGGCTCCACGTCTAATTTTTTGGCTATGTAATATGGTGTGCTTAGTTAGGGGAGCCTATGCAATGCTAGTCAATGGATCTGAAGCACCGCGTCTTGACTTTCGTAGCTCTCTTTTGCCGGTCTTACTGTCTGTGCAGTAAGACACAGAGATGGTGGACAACTCGGCAACTATGCTTGTCTGTCGTGAATGTAAAAACTGTTCTATTTGAAGACTTGCCCGAGATCTACTGGTTCCCCATCAATGATCAAAACGACTTAAAATTCCCGTAACTCACTTTTAGAATCACTTCATTTTCTTGCTTCCGCTTGCCTTCATTCTCTTGCTCCGCCTTAGCAATCTGAATTACTTAAGCCTCTGGCTTCTCATCGTACCTCGGGAGCGGTTCCGACTTTAGTCGTGCAGCTGTGCCTCCGATCATTCCTATAGAGACCGCACCTTCAGCTCCCGGGAACCTGAACCCCAGAACTTGCTACCGACTGACATCGCGACATCTGACAGTATAATAATAAAAAATAATAATAATAGCAACGCCTGTAGCGGTAATAAAAATGCATCTTTACAGCACTATAAGACCTAAATCTCTTTCAATGCATTTCGAATAGGTTGAAAAAGAAGCACGTAAAATGAATCGCGATAGCAGCACGTGCAAATGCATCACACACGGAAATAAAAGACGTTTGCAATGGACAAAGGAAATGCCGCGTTGAATCGCTGAGCTTTTTAGCTTGGCTACAAAAGTCGTCACGTCATGGCATTGTCGCCAAGGTGCTGCTTAAATGGACGCGGCAGGTGGGAACGAGACAAGCGGTTTTCTGCTACTCGAGGACAGCTCTGCTCTGCGTGGGCTGCTGTGCGTGGGCTGCTGTGCGTGGGCTGCTGTGCGTGGGCTGCTGTGCGTGGGCTGCTCTGCCTCGCTCGCTGCGCAGGCTGCCCTCTCGCAGTGCTGCAGACCAGTGCATGTGACGAACACGATCAGGCAGGCAGCCTTTGGTGTCAATTGATCAGCAACAGACCCCACAGCCAGCTCTATTAAGACCAGGACCTCGGAAGTCCGAAATCCGTTACTTTTGGCCGCAGTACTATGCCAAATTAGTAGGATCTATCCAGCCTTTAGCTACCATTCACGAAAGGTCAGCAGCCCTCCAGGGCGACCACCCTGATTCAGGGGGGGGGGGGGCTATGGCTATCGCGTACTATCGTGTGCATACGTCTACACACGATCACCTACAACAACAAAAGGAATAATCACAACAACAAAAATTATAATAATAAGACATTTGTATAACACCTAAGAGAAATTTATCTCTTTCGAGGCACGTAACATAGGCTGCAACGGCAGCAATTAATCAATTGGCTAGTGATTGCATGCTTAGTGACAGCACGAGTTAACACACTAAGGACAATTCATTTAGACAGACCAAATGCTGCCAGGAATCAGTGAGTGTTTAGCTTTTTTTTTATATGTCGTAAAGTCAGGAGGTGTCCTGACGTGAGTTGGAAGTGATTTATAGACTTGTAGAAGGGCACTTGTCGCTCCCGCGAACTGCGGCACTCGGCTGCTCGGTCGCCGGTGCTACATTCGTCCCTCAAGGCGCCTCGCGTTAGCGCCTCCCCGCTCTCAGCACTGGCTGCCAGTAGCGGGCGCTGGTATGTCCCGGTGCCGTGCATTCGTCCTGCCTTGCTCCCACTGGGGCCAGTGCCTGCGCTCCTGACCCGTGGCACGGCGCATCCGCTGCAGGCACAGCCTGCGAGCTGGCATGCCCAGCCGGATTCTTTCAGTCGAGGCAGGGAGGCGATGGCGGCAGCGAGGCATCGCACCGGTGCCTCGCCTGCAGGTGCACGAGCAGCCAGAGGTGCGACCCGTGCTCGGGTGCCTGCAGCACGTGCTCGCCCACCTCCGCCGGCAGCGGCGGTGGAGGCGAGCGTTGCGGCGAGCCACCAGAGCCGAAGCAGCAGCAGCAGGATCCCGCCGCGAGCTCATCGGCGACGATCGCCTGCGACCCGAGGGGCACGCGCGACGGCAGAAGCGCTCTGGTGGACGGCACCTGCTCGTGCAAAGCGAACGCGATGGGAGCTTCGTGCGACCAGTGCAAAGGTGGGCTCATGCGGCGGGCTCCTCGCATTAGGTGTGACCGTGGCTGCAGTAATGTATCTCCGTCTGTAACTCCACAAAGTCATGAAGACCGTGTGGGTGTTACGCAGGAGAGTTTTGTATAGCCCACTCACAGCCTAAGCGGCTTTCGGTACGCATTCGGTAGCCAACAGACTTTGTCTCACGCAACAAAGAGAAAGTGGGAAGCATAGCAGAGTCACGAGAGCAGTTGAGGTAGTGAGTAGCATAGAAGTAGCAGCTCAGGACCGCTGAAAAGGATGTGCCATAGTCGGCATTAGGAGAGTAGTTGTCGTTGCGCAAGAATTGTGGAAGCGAGCTCCAGAGTCTTGGACCTGCACAGCTAAAGCTTCTGTCGCCAACTGTCTTTAAGCGGAGGAATGGGACAGCTTATTTATTGTCCCCACAGGACCTCAGGGCACGAACAGGCTGAAACTGATACAGCAGTTCAGCTAGGTACGAAGGAGCCAAGCCGTGGCGGACCTTGTGGGTCAGCGTAAGAACTTTGCTCTGTATCCTTTGCTCAACCGGCAACCATCCTAGCTCTTTTAGCAAAGGAGACACGTGCTCAAACCGCTGGGACTTGAAGACCAGCCTTGCAGCCATATTCATAGTCCGCTGTAGTGGCATAATAGCTTTCTTTGGCAGCCCAGCCAAAAGGGAATTACAATAATCAAGCCGAGACAGAACTAAAGTGGCATGCTAGCAGCATATTGGCGGCGCTGTGGAAAATAGCATAAGAAACACCAAATTGTTAGGGACTACTATGTTTCTAGGAGTGTAGTGTAATAATAATACTAATATAATTCATTTGTTTAGCGGTCTAAGAGAACTTCACCTCTATCCACGTGCCTTACATTTGGCCGCCGGACTCGAGCCAACGACCCTGGTCGTTACAGGTCGTTACAGTTACCTAACCCATGGACCAACCCAGGGCTGCATTGTGGCGTCAAAGGTGTCACAGTAAGCAGAAGCTCTTTATCAGCGAACGCTTTCCTAGCCGTCTTCTGCTTCGAAGCCAGTATGGGTCACTGTGTGGAGGCAGACTCTAAAACTGTATAGCCCAATAATGCACTATTCGTTGGATGAAATGGTGCACCTGTGCATGTGGGCACGGCGTATCGAGGTCCCTGGTGGCCAGTCACCCAGGTACCGCCGCACTGCACTCACTGCGACGGTTGCTCTGCTCTGGTCCGTGCAAAAAAGCTGCAACGCATTGTTTGGAATTCTCCTGGTGGCTGTAACGATAATACTAATACATTTGTACAGTGGCCTCGAAGAATTGAATCTCCTCCTACGTATATCACAGATGCTGAATAGAAAGCATTACTGCATGATTAGTGTAACATCCTCAAGCAGCAGGCAGAGTGTAAGCAGGTACATGCACACGAAAGCTGAATTGCAAATGCCCACCTAATGCTGTAGTAAGCAGGTGGGTTTTAAACTTCTTTTTAAATGTCGTCATGTCAGGGCACGTTTTGGCATGAGTCGGCAGTGAGTTCCAGGCTTTGGGAGAATAGAAACTAAAGGCACCATCTCCAACGGTTTTGATTTGTGCAACCCCTGCTACTGCCGGCTTCATGTCAGTAATTACAGTAGCAATGGGCCAGGAGAGGCGAATCGTAGCTGCCGGTGCAATCATTCGGGCGATGCCTCGCCGGATTGCATTTGAACTCTGTGCTTTTTTCAGTTGTTTCGCCTTTGCACACTGCCAGTGACATTTATGACGTGAAACGAGACCGGACTAACCTCTCAGAGACAGATAGGGGTGGGAACAAATAGCCGCGAGCAGCTGGTTGCCGTGGGCCGCAGCATGCCGGCGTACGCTCGCCGGCGGAGAGGTTTGTGCGAGAGTATACAACGGCACCAACGAGAGTTCGGATCGATCGATCGCTATTGATTTCGCTAGCTCGATCGATCGATTTGGCTTCGTCAGCGGGCCAGCCGCTGATGCCGGTCGTCTCATTCTGGATATCCATGGATACAGTTGGCCGGTCGGCTTGTTCTCCTCGCCATTGCCGACGAGAGCCCGCCGATCTTGTACATAGCGCTAGCATGTAGCTCGGGCACCTGCGGCTCGAAATACCTGCTGCGAGTCGTTATAAGTTCGACGACGACGGGTAGACTCCTGGCCCCCACGTTCGGCTGGCGCTAGGAGCAGGCGAAGAGCCTCTCCGTGCCAGCGAAAGCCTGTCGTATTTTGCACAGTGTCTTGCATCTGTTTTCTAGAAATCGAGCGTTTATTCTTTTTATCTTTAAGGCGGAAACTTTTACTTGTCTAAAGATAACCCCGAGGGATGCATACCTTGCGTCTGCAGCGGTGTGAGCACGACGTGCGTGAGCTCGTCATTGCAGCGGACACGGCTGACCTCGACATTCGGCCCGACAGCCAGCGGTGTGGAGTTCGTCGGACACGAACCGCTTCCGACAACTTACCAGGGTTCGTGGTAGCCAAAGAAGGACGATCGATGCCTGCCTTACATTCTAGCGACTGCACCGCCGTCAAAATGGCCGGCTACCGTTTGCTGAGCGAGCGAGCTCATTGGCAGTCAGGCATAGTCGTCCATTTCCAGCGCCCCCGAGCCGATTTCCAGTTTCGCTGGAACCGGCGCCTAAGCAGCCGTCGGCCGCCGAGCATGAATACCTCTGGTTAATCCTTCCTAAATTGCAGTCGTGTCCGTCGACACCGGTAGAGGGCAGTTGCAGGCAGATCTGTCCTACTTGCCTCGAAGTCACCCATACTACTGGAAACTGCCGAGAAAGTACCTGGGTAACAGACTGGTGGCGTACGGCGGGTAAGCAGGCTCTCTGTTCCACCGCTCCTACGACGTTACACCCGTGTCCTTTGGTGGATTCATTTTTCGTCACTGGTATTTCGGTTCGTACCGAGGCCAGGTGCAGATACGAAGGGCTTCGCTTAGCTGGCTGGGGGCTCAGATTCCCATGTGAAGAAGTTATTTCCTCATAGTGCGGTCTTTTAAGGCTGCTTGAGCGCGAGACCCGATGAGGTGATTTGAAGCAATCTAGCAAGCGCTATTGGCGCTAGCCTTTCAATCCGAGGTCGTAACAATATCTTCATGTGACGAATTGAGGGAGGGCATGACGTAGCGCTGCAATGAGTGACTGGCGAGAAGCAACCGACTAAATCCACGAGCAGCTTAGCCATCGCCCATCTGCATCCATCGACGCCGATTCTGCTGCCGGCTGCCGAGATCAGTCAAATTAGGTTGCCATGCTGGAACCTACAGGACGCTGCTACATGCTAGAATTGAGATGGCAGAGTCAAACCGTTCATTTTATATACAGCGTGCGGTTTCCTGGCTCAAGTAGAGGAATGATGCTTTTGCACGGAAGTCTAACGATGGTGGACTACGGTCAAAGAGAGCCGGGACAGGCGGTTTGTCAATCGTTTCCATTCGCAGAGCTTATTTTCTCAGGTAGCGTACCGGCAGTGAGCCAATCTGAAAGATTCGAGGGCGCCGAATAGGCTTGCGTAATCTTGTATTCGGAAGCGTTTGCTTCGCCCGTGACGTGCCGTAGGGCCACTTTCCCTCCGGTGCCCTCCGCACAGCACAGCCGAGCAATTCGTTCTCTACCGATCGCACAACAACGAAGCCGCCGACGCTTCCAGCTGCCGATTATGTGCGAGCATTTTTTCTGGCCAAAAAAGTCAAGCCGGATGTTCCAATTTCTGTTTTCCGAAGAAGCCGTCTGGCTTATATTTGTTGTCACCCGTGCCTGTTTACTCTACCTCCGTAAATGCAGCTACGCGACGACCGACCTATGCGAATTAAGGAAGGCTCCATCGGGTTGCTTCGCTAGCTTGTGGGCCCTCGGGCTGCTGGCGGTGATCGTTGCGCACACGCAGTCAAAGTCTTCGTGACTCCACGTGCCGACGCGCCGAGTCGCTGCCGATGCCGTTGTTCGCAGGTTCCTGCACCTATCCGTCGAGTACGTGCCCTCCTGGGACACGCTCACCAGTAGGAGCGCGAGAGTCATCCTTAGCGGCGGAGGCGGAGGCGGTGGTGGTGGTGGCGAGCTTCGGCTCGCCTCCAAGCTGGGAGACAACGTCGACATCTCGACGCGCGACAACAGCAAGCTGCTCTCCGTCAAGGTAGCAGCAAGCGGAGCCCGGCGGAGGCTGACCGTCGACCGATCACTGCCGCGGCGCTCCCGCCCCCGCCCCCCCCCGCCCCACCCCGAGATGCCGCTTCGCAAATGCAAGCTTTCGCTGGCGAAAGCTAGTTCGGCAAGGCGAGAGAGCACCTGCTCGCGCAGGTTCATCTGAGGGAGCGCTCGTGGAGGCACGTCGTCTCGGGAGCGGCTGCCAGCAGGAGTCAGTTCCTGCAAGCGCTGTCCAACGTCACCGAGCTGCTCGTCGAGGCTGCCGCCGCAGGCGACGGTGCTTTGGCAGTGACTCGGCTGGGCGCCGTCGCCATGGACGTGGCGGGAGGCCAGGAGCAGCTCCCGCCGAGCAGCGGCGGCGGCGACGACGAGGGCAGCGTGGCTCGGCAGGTTGAGCAGTGCACCTGCCCGCCCGGCTACGCCGGCTTGTCGTGCGAGGTGAGCGGTAGCCGGATTTCCGATAGCCTGTAGCTTCTGGAAACCAGTCCCCGCGGCCGGCTGCACTGCAGATGCCATCTGTCGCAGGTCATGCAGGAATACTAATACTAATGATAACACACGTGATATAGCGCCCTCAGAGAACTCAATACCTTTCTAGGCGCTTCACATTTGCTGCAAAGGGAAATGCGATTGAATGGTGAGTAATATCATGCTTGAGAAACAAACATGAATAACATGGTTAGGGGTGACATGCACAGGGTCAGCATGCAAGTATATATTTAGTGGCAGCATGCACAGTGTCAGCACGCATAAGCACGTAAAGGACAAATCACAGGGACCCACTAAATTCTGTCATAAGTAGATGCGTATTTATTTCCTTTTTAAATGTTGAAAAGTCAGGAGATGTGGTGACGCTGATCGGGAGTGAGTTCCAGGCTTAGGGAGCATACGAACAAAAGGCACGGTCTCCAAAGGATTTGAGATTTGTACGCGGTATGGGTAACCAGTTAGATTCCGAAAAGCGGGCGGTACGATGCTTAGCCTAGTGGGAGAGTAGATCTGCTAGGTAGGCTGGATCCAAAGATGAAGGGACCTAAAAGTGAGTGGCAAAACCTTGAATTCGATGCGTTGCTTGACTTGGAGCCAGTGCAGAATACGACGGCAGTCGGAGCCAGCTACACTGAGACTGCCGTCAGTTCTGACGCCCAGCTGTGAGGGCGCCAGATTCCTCACGGGCATGCACACACGTGTATACGCTTTTGCTTTATTTACCGTGTAACGCCTTCTTAGAGCAAAATGTTTGGCTGGGCGCTACTATCCGGTTTGGTCCTTAGGTAGAACCGCGTTTAGGAGAATGTCGCCTACTGGCAGTGAGCAGGCATCCTACTACCGGCGTCGACTTTTAATTGCTTAGTCACCTAATAGTGTACTTCATCCATTAAGCTCCTGGGCTGCCAGTTTCGTACATCGTTGAGTGGAAAGCCGTGCGCGAGCGAGCGTTGAGCCACCGTGGAGAAAGGGAGAGTGAGGTTGAGAATGAGAGAGAGAGAGAAAGAGAGAGTGGAGAGAGAGAGAGAGAGAGAGAGAGAGAGAGAGAGAGAGAGCTCAGCTCGGAGAACGCTGTCGTTTCTGCAGATTTGCATGGCGGGTTACTACCGTCGTCCGCTCGGAGGCTGCGCGAAGTGCCACTGCAACGGTCACTCCGACCAGTGCGACCCAGCGACGGGGTCCTGCCTCGGTTGCCGTGCTGGCACCGAGGGCCGCCACTGCGAGCGCTGCTCGACTGGCTGGATGGGCGACGCCGCGCTCGGCACGGCGACGGCTTGTCGCAGAAGCGGCTCGAGGGGCAGCCCAACGACGCCGCTGCCGCCCAGAGCTCCGACCCAGCAGAGTCGTGCGCAACCGGCCGCACCGGAGGTCACCGTCGTCGACGGCGGCGGTCCGCGGGTGCTCGAGGATCGCGTCATGGTGGCCGTGGGCGACACGGCTGTGCTGACATGCGACTATGTCAGCCGCGGTGAGTCCGAGCATCAGTGCGTCGCCGGCCGGCACCGCCTGTTCTAGCTCAATATACACCGCCCGTTACCCGAAAGGCTTTCGTGCCACACTTGACTTACGCAGGCTAGTGCCGCCATTGCTCTGCGTCGCTTTGTTTCGAAGGCGGCCCATGGCTGCTCGATCGTTGTCCTTGTGGAAGTTTTTGGTTTAAGTCGTGCTAGCCAGATGCTGTGGCGGGGAATGAGCAGTCGAATGTTTGCTCCGAAAATCGTTAAACGCTTGTGACACATTTGGGACTCACGAACGAATCCTTGCAGCGGGCGGGGTCGACGGGGCAAAGCGTTGAGCGCTGAGCAGATCTCTGGAGTGTGTCTCGCTAATTGATCTGTTGCTCGTGCAGCACTCACCGGGCTCTTGTGACATGGTCACGGGAGGGATGCTGTCGACGACGGGATTGGGGCAGGGCAAGTCAAGAACTATACGATCTTCAGAAACCGGAAAGTCGAAACAGAGGGTTCAAATCGCAGCCACTCCCCCTAATACCGATCGTGAACGTCTGCTGGGCTTTTCGAACTAGCCCCGAGCGACTGTGCTGATAGCACGCTGAGGTCATGGTGAAGGTCGCGGGTAGTTGACTGAAAGATATCATCCGTTCGAGGAAGTGTGTGAGCGCAGTAAGCGGCTCGTTAGTAAATCCCTCTAACTACCCTCTAATCATCTGCTGCCACTAACCACATTTGCATGCTGACCCTGTGCATGTCACCCCTAATCATGTTGTTTATCAAGCATGATATTACTCACCATTCAATTGCATTTCCCTTTGCAGCAAATGTAAAGCGCATAGAGAGAGAGAGAGAGAGAGAGAGAGAGAGAGAGAGATTGAGTTCTCTGAGGGCGCTTTATCAAGTGCATTATTATTATTATTATTATTATTATTATTATAAGCAGGAGTGCTCAAGGCACATGGCTTTGTATGACCCCACGAAGAAGACCTTCGAACACTGCATTTTTTAACTCACCACCCCGTTTCCGATTTCTCCCATGCAGTCGCCAGTTCGTGGATTCCAGCTTGTCAGTCAAACCAATAAAACCTAGAAATGTTAGCTGATTCAACAGCCTCCTTTGTACAGCGGCAGAAGAGCCCTCAATGGCTATCGCCACCACTTGCAGTTGGCTATAAAGGATCGTCCACTGCAGGATTCGAACCCACGACCTCGGTCGTGAAGAGCAAGCACCTTACCCGCTGGCTATCGCGTCATACTAGCTCTTATTGACCTAGTCTCAAAATGTATCTCTCATTAGATCATGATTAAAAGATCTGTAGACCCTAAAAATATTGCCTTCCTTATAGGAGCAGGAATCCGTTGTAACATCCACAGTAACTCACACGATACTTGTGCCCTTGAGGTCAGATTTTGTCCCTGCATCCCTCAAAGAGGCCATTACCAGAGCAATAGCTTCTGATAAGTCTAAACTAGATCCTAAGGAACTCAAGTGGCCTCCGATCGATTATGTTCCGATCAGAGCCTCCGATCAATAACGGTCAAATCAGACTTTCCGATCGATCCCGATCGAATCCGAGCCTCCGACCTGATCGATGTGAAGGTGCTTTAAGTGACCTTTGATCTCCCTCGTGTTCTGAAATTCGTATCAAAGACACTCAAACGAGTGGTAGCAGAAAATCCGGACTCTTATGCTAAGGCATCAAGCCTAGCAAGTAATCTCTAGTCCGGATTCTGGGCTAATCATTACGCAGAGCAATTAACATTGCAAGAGGATAGCGACGTTCTGAGGAACGTCGATTCTGATGTTTTTCTGCTTTTCTTCCAAATCAGCATATTGTAAGTGCCTAAAAGGAATTTAGGTTCACTGAGGGATGGTAATCGTACAAATGTATGGTTTTTATTATCTAAGGGTAGCGTTTGCAATTAATGGCTCTGGCTTGGCCCAATGCTTAAGGTGCTCACTTTGGATGACAGAGGTCGTAGGCTCGAGTCCTGCTACAAATTTGAAGTGCCTGGATAGAGATTGAGTTAACTTTTGGTGTTGTAGCATGAATTATATTTTATTATTATTCTTTTTTGTCTCGAGCAACTTCTTTTTCGCCTGGGTATCATTGCCGTTGCTCCACAGGGCCTATGTCTTTTCTCAGTGGGATTTTTTGGAGCAAAAGTGGCATTGGTCAACGATCATGTAGTGAGAATTTGAAGGTTTTCGTGAGCAAGGGATGATAATGTTAACAATATTAAGAAATTTGCTCAGAGACCTAAGAGAGCCAAATCTTTTTATAGGTATTTCACATAAACTGATAATAAAGCGTGTTCATTCTTTAGTTATAGAATACACTTTATCAGCAATGTTTAACCACACGAAAGGATTAGACACATAGACACAGCAAATTTTGTTGGGAACATGTGCGTGTGTAGCTTCTCTTTAAATGTCAAGTAGCGTGATAACGTCAGTCGGGGGTGATTTTCAGGCTTTGGGAGCATACGAAATAAAGGAACGGAATTTCCAAAGGATGTGGGTTTGGCTAGTGGTACAGCAAACAACTTGAGTCAGAGAGCAGGTGCTACGATGCCTGATTGCAAAGTAGTTGGGATAGGCAAGCTAGAGCACCAGAGTGAAGGAACCTTCAAGTGACTGAAAAAAGCTTGAATCCAATACGGAGCTTGATGGGGAGCCAGTGCTGATCTACGAGAAGTGATATTATGTGGCACTTGCAACGTTCACTACCGACAAGCCTGGTTGCAGAGCTTTGCACTAGCTGTAAGCAATTTTTTGTACATATCGGAAAACAAGTGCGTGAGTTAAGGATAATAATAATAATGCACTTGATAAAGCGCCCTCAGAGAACTCAATCTCTTTCTAGGCACTTTATATTTGCTGCACAGGGAAACGCGATTGAATGGTGAGTAATATCATGCTTGATAAACAGCATGAATAACATGGTTAGGGGTGACATGCACAGGGTCAGCATGCAAATGTGGTTAGTGGCAGCATGCACAGTATCAGCACGCATAAGCACATGAATCACATGGTCCCACTAAATGCTGTCCTAAATAGGTATGTATTTAAATTTTTTTAATGTGGTCAAGTCAGGGGATGTTGTGACGCAAGTCAGGAGTGAGTTCCAGGCTTTGGGAGCATACAAACTAAATGCACTGTCTCCAAAGGATTTGAGGTTTGTACGAGGTATTGATAAACTGTTAGATTCCGAAAAGTGGGTGGTACGATGCTTGGCTTGGTGGGGTAGTAGATCTGAGAGATAGGCTGGTGTCAAAGAATGAAGTGACCTAAAAGTGACCGAGAAAACCTTGAAGTCGATCCGTTGTTGGACTGGTAGCCAGTGCAGGTTGGTGAGAAGTGGTGTGATGTGGCAACTGCGACGCTCACGACAGACAACCCTAGCTGCTGCGGAAGTCGAGACGGGTATCCACAATGCATGGACCAACTTGGTAGTGGTATCCGTGTCTAAGCAGGCCCGAACTTATTTTTGCAGCGTTAGGCATCTGAAAGTAGGTAGACTTGACCGCAAAGCTTATGCCGTCCACGGAGAGGTCACTTTGGAGCTGTATATCCTGATTTTGTGCAGGCGATAAAGCATATATATGCTTACCGAGCTCACTTTGAGGGACAGGTTTTCCATTTTCTGATTATCACTAGGTTTTCACATTGTCATGACGTTTGAAAAAATTTGATGCCATCCAAGCGCGGGGGATTCATCTGGGCCATACATTTTTTAAATATTTACATTCCATACCTGGCGATCTAGGCACAACGCATTTTCTATTACTTGTGCATACAATCGCCAAAGAAAATCTGGGCTTTTATTTCTATGCAGTTGACACTCGGCTTTGATTTTCCTTGTCTTCCAGCATCCAAGGTGCTCCGAACTCCGTCTTTACATATTCTGCCAACATTCGCACTCGAGTGGCTGCTACATTTCTCAAATTGCATGACAAAAAGAGCAACACATCTTCTCTGGTTTCTGCACGGAATTTGGGGTGTTTATTGTTAAAAAATTACATTTTGCTAGACAATCGCACGAGTTCCAGAATCAAGTTAATCCAATTTCAGCTACGTAGCATTTTGAAGATCCGGGCTACTGCTCAGCTAAGGATACCATAAACAGGTTAGCCCATGCGGCTGAGGTAGCCTTATTGAGGTCGCATTATCGAATCTTAGCACTCTTTTACGTTGCTTATAGTAGAGAAACTTGATTGCGGAGCTGATACAATGGTTTGCTGATAAGTTATTTCGGAACAGAATACCCATCGTTCTCTTGCTCTGGTTTTCTGTCTGAAGTGCGAAGGTGCTCAGGCTTCTCCTCCTACAAAGGTCGCTTGTTTGAGCCAAGCCAGCCTCAAATTCTTCTTGGAGACAATGCCTCAGTTACTGTGCATCTAAAGCCTTGAACTAGCCAAAGGTTGATATCCCGAAGATCCTCGACCCGGCGAAAATTAAGGTGGACATTGAAACCTATTTCAATGCTTCTCGCAGCACTTGTTTCGTCCCCTTGATTAGTCTTGCATTTGCCTCTGCGTGCTGCACTCGCGCACTTTCTGGTCATCGAACAGCTCAAATTTGTCTTTTACAGCCTATGCGACGTGCACAGAAAAATATGTGTTTCTTTTCTATTGACATTCGAATCCTTATTTTCCTTCTTAACCGTTACTTTAAGGACCGGCCTTCCACCGATGCATGGTCCCAATGATGCTTTGCCTGAAGTCTCAAAGCGGAATTATGAGTCGCCGAAGAAGGGCCAAGTCTCCGGATTCCAGTCTCTTTCGAGCTTTAATCAAAAGAGCCAGTCACGATTGAAAGGTGGCCTGATGATCTCTCAAACCCAGTCTCCTTCCGCGGTGGGCTTGTCTCCTTTCTAGGCGACTCTGTTTCTTGTCACAGTGACCGGGTCCTATTCTATGGTGAGCCTGAATCTTCTTCAGGTAGCCCAGTTCATTATATCACAAGCCATTCTCCCTCTAGGATGAGCTAAATTGCCTCCTCGGCATTCAATTTATGACTTTAAACAGTGATTCATCTGGGATCGAACACGAGATAAATCGGTCGGGGCAAGAGGCGAGGACGTGGTGTTGTTACGAGTCCTGTCGCAGTCACCACGGGTGCAATGCTATGTACGTTAGCAAAGCTGGTGACTTTAAAAGGCAAGAGAATTTACAGCAACGTGTGAAGCTGGACATTTAAAAAGTATTTTGAATCAGTTTTTGCCGCGTCGCCACAAAGCCGCCAAGCGAAACACCGTGCAATCACGTATTAACTTACCGTTACTTGGCCGAAAAAAAGTTTTTTACGGTATCCCGGAAGGGTGGTGAAAGCTATGGCTACGTCGATCACCGGCAGCAGGCTCTCCGAAGCAGATGCCGCGAAGGTTTACACGCGCGGCGCTCTGTCTCAATTTTCAGGCTCACCTGCGACTGTCACTCTGACTTGGACCAGGTACGACAGGGCAGCCCTTTCACGGGCAGCTAGACAGGAAGGCAGTCGGCTAATAATCCCCAGAGCGGAGCTAGCCGACGCAGGCCGCTACGTTTGCACTTCGAGGAGAGCGTCAGGAGGGCGCGTGCTCGAGGACATGGCCGAGGCCGAGCTGGTCGTTGACGTGCCACCAAACTGTCCGCCGTGCAGCCGTCACGGCTCGCGAGCCGTCATGGGCTCTCGCGATGCCTGCTCGTGTCGATGCAAGGTGAGAGGCTCAGAGGGACTCAGGCTCGGGCAGCAGGACTTGCCGACGGGGTGCTTCGGGCTGGGTCTGGCCGACGAGTGCCGGAGAGACGTTTGGGAGGCTTCGGAAGAAGCGCTGAGCAAGTGCGCCGCCTGCACGCAGCCTCGTGTCCTCGTGATCTAGTCGTCGAAATGCCGAAACTGTTCGGGATGTGTGCAAATTTGCCGAGCACCCTAAGGGAACTTAGTCTCTATCCAGGCGCTCCACATACGCCGAATGGTTCGAGCTCACGACCTCCGCAGTCAAAGCGAGCGAATGCCTTACCCCTGGGCCAAACGTGGCCATGTGCACTCTGTTAAAAAAATAAGCCCGATTACTTTAAACTGGTACTTTGGTTTGTGAGTTTAATTAATTCAATGGCGGAGCTCGTAACTCAAATTACTCATATCTCAAGTCAATTTTCCCTATTGAAATGCCGCTAATTCGTTCAGGACCCACAAGAAGCACCACGATTTTCGTCTTATTTTTTATAAATTAAAAAACGCTCTTATAAATAACGAATATTGTTTAACGAGTACTGACGAGTATTGAGCGGACGGACAGCCAGCACGTAGCCGAAAGCGAAGTTTATCGGCTGGGGTTTTACGCGGATACGCCGGTTGTTATAAGCTACGCGAGGAATTCTCACGAGACGGCGGTGCTTAAATAAATAGTGCAGTACGTTTTCAGCTGTTCGTTCCGTAGTCGGATTCAACACCGGAGTCTGGCGATCTTGTGCGTCCAAGCACCACGGGGTGGCGTGACCAAGTCTTTCTGGGCGAAAACGCCAGGGTCTGCGCTTGTTGTCACACCCGGGTCCGTCGGTCGTCGTCTTGCAGCGGAACGTCTCGCTCTCGCTACCCTACCGTTACTGGCCTGAGTGACTGCATGCAGTTCCTCCCTCCGCCCTCTTGCTTGCGTCGCTGACACATCGCACTCACACTCGCACTAGCAAGCTAGCTGTGCAACTAGCGGCGGGGTATCTGGCTGGCTCTTAATCCGAATTTGAGCTCTCAAGTTAAAGCAGAAAATCGGCTGAGAGACAGCTCGCATCTAAAAAAAAACTCGCTAGATGGGACACTCGTAAGTCACGGTACCCCGCTGCATAGGTACTACTGCATATATTTTTGTGGTTACATATTTCTACACTTACTGGCAGAACTTTTATTAAAGGTGGGTATAATTGCTATTTCAAGTTTTTTTTATTAGTCACTCATAAAAAGAGGCAGTGTTGTGCATGCTTTGCCACCACTGACAGTTTGACGCTTTAGATCCGGGGTTGGCAAACTTTTCTGACTACTAGGTCATTTCAGGAGGTCAAGAAGGCACGCTAGACCAGAATAAGCCTCGCCAGGCTGGTGGAGTGGGCGTGACCAGACGAAAACATGCAGTCGCAACGACGCGCACGGCAATTGTAGGGGCAGACATTTTTCCTCCCTCCCCTGGTCGGGCGCTAGTGTTTCTTACAATCGTATCATATCAGTTCTAAAAGTAAGCAGAACGGGCGACAGCTTAAGCTACAACCAGCAGTAATTATCTACCGCCCGGAGCAATCAGGCGCCCACAGTTGGTGCACACTCTGGAGCCAGGATTGTCCATCCTGAGCGTAGGGGTTGCCACATCACACCACTTCTCACTGACCTGCACTGGTTCCTAGTCAAGCAGCGCATCGAATTCAACGTTTTGTCACTCACTTTTAGGTCTCTTCATTCCGTGGCTCCAGCCTACCTATAAGATCTACTCCTCCACGATGCTAAGCACTGCACAGCACAGCTAAGCTAGCCTACCGCCCGATTTCCTGAATCGAATCGTTTACCTACACCTCGTATGAACCTCAAATCCTTTGGAGACCGTGCCTTCAGTTCGTTTGCTCCCAAAGCCTGGAACTCGCTTCCGACTCGCGTCACATCTTCCGACTTGAAGAAATTTAAAACGCATCTATTTATCGCAGCATTTAGAATGTCAATGTGATTGTACCTTTGCGTGCTTATGCGAGATGAAACTGTGCATGCTGGCACTGGCCATACGTGTATTCTGACCCTGTAAATGCCACCTCTAACCATGTTATGCTTGTTGACATTTGGCATGCTGCCATTAACCGTTCGATCACGGTTCCCTTGCAGGAAATATAAAGTGCTTAGAAAGAAATTAATTTCTCCGAGGGCGCTATGCAAATGTATTATTATTATTAATGAAAGGAAGAAAAACCACGAAAATTTAATTAGATCGGATCCAACGATTAATAACTGGGGGGCGTGAGGCCGGACTGGAGTTCTAGATAGGCCTCATTTGGCCTACGAGTCAAAGTTTGCCAACCGCAGCTTTAAATGAGATGATCGTTATGCACGATTGATTCGCTGAAATGCGCTGAAAAAAGCCAGTAAGCAAGCGGTGTCGAATAGAAATCCAGCGAGGAAAGAAAAGCGGAGCAAAATGCATCGGTCCTGGCTTCTAGCGAGACCTCTGTTCGCATGCTTGCTTTTGCATGCCAGCTTTTTGATCCTTTCAAAGCTGCCGAACTGTAGTAAGAGGCTTGAATTGTCCTTACGTTAATTGGAATGACATTACTGTGGGGAAATGCAGTTTGCAGGAGCTACTACAGTTTCTGACAATATCTAATAGTCTTGATTCTCCTGTAAACAGAGTGGTAATCCTCAGCAGAAAGAGAGCTTAGGTCCTACGGTAGCAGGTTTTGTTTTACTCGTCGATTGCTGTATAGTTCCAGTCCCATACTATGAGGATGGCGCTGTGTCAAAAGTGAGGAGCCTCATGCGCAGAATTTTTCTCGTTTTCAGAGATTTGCCGAAGGACCCTTATGCAACCGTTGTATCGAAGGCTATTACGACCTTCACCTCGAAAACGAAGATGGCTGTCGCCCTTGCTATTGTTCTGGAGTGTCCCAGACCTGTTCATCTTCAAATTATATCCGATATCAGGTTCGAGTAGCGGTATCAGAATAAGCATTTGCTGCGCAGGCTCCGCCTCAAGCCGTTTGGAAACCTTTCGTCAAGGACTAAATAAAAATGTGTGCGATACTTCATGTACCGCTGTAAGTCGAGTACTGAGATTAGTTAGAATCGCGGGCGATTACATTTGAAACTGAGGAATGACTGATGGCGATCTGCTCTTGGAATGAGAACTTGAACATTTTTTACGAGCAACGAATAATCTCGTAACAACTTGACCAGTTTTCTACCAGTTGAGCTATAGGGACTCCATTCTCCCGCTCTCAACACGGAAGTCCGAGTCTGGGGGTAAAATGGCCACGGACATGTCAAGATCCGGCACACTGACAAAATGCACTCGAGTTTTATTTGCAATGAGCTGCCGACAATACTCTCCTGCAGCACAATTACTATCTAATTTTCTTATGCGACCACGAAAGCGAGAGGAGAGATGGAGGAGGAACAACTAGTAAGGGAGAGAGAGAGAGAGAGAGAGAGAGAGAGAGAGAGAGGCGGAAAATTCGACGGTCATCGCCTGGTGAGCAGCACAAGGCTCCCACTGCAAGAATTTGGTAATTATGCTATTTCCCCATACCTTGATCAAAATTTAGCGAGCTCAGCATGTTACTTAATTATCCATCTGAGCTAAAGTTCTTGTCTTTGGTGCGTCACTGTGCGGTTACTGAATGCAAGCTAAAGCGTCACCTTGACGCAGCCGACGCAGGCGGCCGCACACGTGTAGCCGCCAGCATTGTGCGGCCCCGTAGCTTGGACTCGCCTCGAAAGCTAGCGCCAGTAGCCAGTGACCTCGTTCGCGCATTGGAGTCCGCCGATCGGCAATCCGCTCCGCCTTTTGCAGAAGCGAATGACTTCAGCGGGCGCCGGCCGCATCGAGGTGGTGCAGAGAAGCGGCGCCGACGGAGGCGCGCGGCCCACGCCGGCGGCGGCGGACGGCTCGAGCTGGGTGCTCCGAGGCCTGGACGCGCTGCAGCGAAGCGTCACGCGGCCGCTGAGGCTGTTCTGGTCGCTGCCAGCGCCGTTTACTGGCTACCAGGTTCGTGGACGACTCGCCGCGCGCGCGCTAGCGATGAGTGGGCCGCCCGAAGCAACAATAAAAGTATAATGATAATAATAATAATAATAAATTTGACACAGCGCCCTCAGACAGCTCAATCTGCTTCTAGGCACTTTACATTTGCTGCAAACGAAGCAAGATCGAACCATGTGAATAGAAGCATGCTCACTAGTCATTTTTACCGAATCGCCGGCAAGCGTTACGTTGCAATCGCAAGTTGCCAGCTCTGTGGATTCGCCATTACGTCGAAACTACTTTCACGTTTTCAGTAGTGAGTTTAGGCCAATAGGTGGCCTGCTCTACACACATTCGGGGCTACACGGCATTTCAGGCGCGGGCAGCAAGTGGGTGAGGCTGACGAGAAAACAGGCCGGAGCTTTTCGAGCTATGTTTAAGCGAATGCCTTAGCGAATTCCTAAGCCTTGAAAACAGGAAGACACACTCGAAACGCAGTGTTGTGCTATATGCAATTCTGACGCGAGATTGGCGAAGTGTAGCTTTAGAGCCGCAAGCCGATGGCAGCGGGCTGCAGTTATTCTTGTGACTCGCATGCTACGGAAAACTACGTCGTGCAACGGCCTAATTTTGAGGGTCTGGCTATCTATTATTTAAATTACTTAGTGCGCTTTGGTCTGATCTCGCGTAATAACATTTCCTTCAATGGACGAACGTTAAAATCTATCGTTCGACACCACGTGTCCAGCTTCGGCAGCCGTACAACTGGCCGCCTGTCGTCTTAGTAGGAGTTTGACGAGGTTTTGAGCTTTCTGCGTTCGCATTTTGAGCATTCCGTTAAGAAGTAAGAGGCAGTAGCACAAGCAGCAGCAGCAGCAGCAGCAGCAGCAGCAGCAGCGAGATGCTAATTAGCTTAAGCTTTCTTTGCATTGCAGGGCGATGCCTACGGTGGAATTCTGGAATATTCCATTGAATATGAAGCCACGACGCAGCGTGTGCGGGACATTGACGTGGAACTGGTGGTAAGCGAATGCCTACTATCAGCAGCTGGCCGCGAACTGTTAGAGAGAGAGAGAGAGAGAGAGAGAGAGAGAGAGAGAGAGAGAGAGAGAGAGAGAGAGAAAGCCAATTTCGGCAGACTGGAGCTTCTAGCGCGACTGCCGCACTCTCCTAGAGCCACGACCAGCGAGCACACCACCTGCTAGCCGAGATCCCGCCGCCCGGTGTGCGAACCGATGTCCGAGTGGCCATGACTGAGCACGCGTGGCGCATGAACGACGGCCGACCGCTGATGCGAGCCGAATTCATGCGCATGCTTGCCAACGTGAGCGGCCTCCTGGTGAGGCTGACCTACGCTCAGCGAGGAATGGTGGAGAGCCGACTGCACGAGCCGCGCCTGAGCGGAGCCCGCCAAGCCGGGCCTGACCAACGTGGCGGTAGCGCCGACGGCAGGCTCGAAGGCGCTCGAGGAGCACGAGAGGTGGAGCTCTGCACCTGCCCAGCCGGCTACGCCGGCTCGTCGTGCCAGGTGCGTGCCGCTCCGCTGCTGCCATTCGCGCGCGCAGGCAGACGCGAGCCGCAGTGGCCGCAGTGGCGGCAGCAGCCGAGCAGCGGCGACGACGACGCGGCGAGGACGAGTGGAATTCTGAGAATTCTGGCGCTTTTTCTTTTAGGACTGTGCACCAGGCTACGCCCGTGCCAAGGACCGCGCCTGCTCACAGGGTTCGGATCGTATGGCTTCGCTTTAGATCTGAAATTGTTTGGACGATTGCATATGGCTTGCAAGTTGAAAATGTGGAGGCTGACTGGCGCACTCGGAAAATGATGAAAGTGGGAGAGGAGAAAACATAGCGGCAGGCAGCGAAGGCAGGGCAGAAACAGATAGAAAATCTTTCTCTCTCTCTATGTGTGTGTATATATATATATATATATATATAGAGAGAGAGAGAGAGAGAGAGAGAGAGAGAGAGAGAGAGAGAGAGAGAGAGAGAGAGAGAGAGAGAGAGAGAGAGAGAGAAAGAGAGAGAGAGAGAGAGAGAGAGAGAGAGAGAGAGAGAGAAAGGAAAAATAGACAGAGGACTGGAGCACGAAAGCCGAGGGCAAGGAATAGCGATACAGCCAAACAGGTAAAAGAGAAAGATGGAGGGACTAAAGAAAGTGGCTGAAAGTGAGAAGGGAGAGAGAAGGGGAGAGAGTGAGTGAGAGGGAGAGAGACAGAAAGAGAGAGAGCCAGAGACAGCAGTGTTGAGAGAGGGGAGGAGAGAGGAGCATGCGAAAGAGGAAGAGAAAAATAGAGACAGAGGAAAGAGAGAAAGACCGGTCACACGGATGGAAGAGATAAGTCTGAGGGAAAAGATAGGTAGATAAATAAAAAGAGAGAGAGAGGGAGAGAGAGTGAGAGAGTGGGAGAGAGAAAGGAGAGAGCCAAGTACTCATACTGATGCCATTACTCTCCACAACGCCTTAGTACTTTGAAGCGCTTTCGTGCTCTCTGCCGTCAAGTTTGACGTGAGATGCTCGGACTTAGTTATGGAAGAGTATGTATTCATTCATTATAGCTCCTACGGGGTCAAAGCTCACAGCTTTAATACAGGACATCACGCTAGCAACTGGAGCCTCCGGAAGTCTCCTCTGTCCGAGTGCCTGGCCGGATGCAACGTACTCGTGGTCTAAGTGAGTCCATAGATGCTGGCCGCCTTGCAAGCTGTTAGTGATAAGTTATGCCTCCAGTGGAGACAAATACTCTGACACTAGGATTGTACTAAATCGTTGAGGTACGTTCGCGCTGTATGCACTTTTGCACAAGCAAAAGAAATAGTCGGCAAAAGAAGCGACAAGAGCAAGCACTTGGGTGCTCTCTGCGAGAATCTCAGCGTGCAATCTTTATTTTCAAGTGGCTCTTTTTTGTAAGGAGAGGAATTGATTTCGTCAATCAAAAACCTTTTTAAATGCCACATGAATGCTTTTGCCAGCCAAGCCAAATTTAACTCTTACTTCTGGACTCTGGGTCCACGTCACGAGTGAACCTCAGCCGTCGTTTCACATTCACGAACGAGCTCCAATGGGCTCTTTTGCAATCTCCGAGTTCAAGATTATTCGGGCAACGTGCAAGACCCTCAGTAGGGTGGAAGGTCATAGATCCCTATAGCACCTTGTAGCAACTAGCAGAAAGTGATACGAGACGAGGGATGACTGACTGAATGAATGCAAGTGCCGCGGCGATATAATTTCTTGTTATTCACTTTCGTACCAATGTGTAATTTACATCAGTTCTATGGATCAATCTCATCCGGTGAGAACGAGAGCAGGAGGTCAAAGAAATCAGGGCTCGCTAGCAGTATTGTTGTTTGTATGTGGAGGCTTAATCAATTGGTCATCATGGAGCTCCGAGAAAGACTAAACTATCTGAATGGGCAGGCAGAAAAGTCGCGATGGAAAGCGGTTCAGCCGCGCGGCGAGACGAGAATAATTTCTCCAGGCCATCTAGGCCAGTTGAATCGGGTACTGATTGGACGGGCTTGGGCAATCTGGCCCACGGCCATTGGCGGCTGAGCCGGAAAGCATCAGTCCCAAAGGGCAGACACTAACGAAGCTAAAACTCTACTTTTGTGAGCAGACAGAAATGACTTGGAGGCGGTAAGCTAGTAGTATAGATCGCTATAAAGCTTCAATCCACCGGAAAGGTGGACACAACTGAAGGCACTTGTAGCTCGCACCACCACGAGACTTGGAAATGGCGGAGGAGCATGAAACCGAGTCTGCACTGATGGGCCTAACCCTTCCGGAGGCATGAGCTGCATCTCGAACGTGACTGAAGATTTCGTTTCGCTACCTTCTCGTCGCCAAACAGAAATGAAAATTCTACCGTTAGAGTGACGATCGAGTTTAAGGTAGGTGCTTTAAATAATTTACGAAGATGAAAATGACTGGACGTGAGACCAGATACACAGGTTCATTTTTTGCGAATACTCAGGTATGTCAATTTAAATGTCAGCCAAGTAGAGCTCTATAGCCATTGCTAACCATGTGCTGACCAGGTGAACCTGAAAGAGCACTAGAAAGCGTTTGCATTTGGCGGTAAGCTGTGGCTGCAGCTACCGTAGTACTGAAGCACATCGCAGCTCATTATTGCTCGAATTCGGCAACGAAATCGCGACGACTTCTCAAGGATAGCTGTGCCGCCTAAGGCTCAGAGTGTCTGTCGCTGGCGCGTGCAGGCTGTACGGGCTGCTTTTGCAGGGACGGAAGCTCTCTGCCAGCCGGAGCAGTGGCCCAGGGCCGGCAGCTGGTGCTGGTCAATGCTACCGGGCAGCTAGAAGGAGTCTACAGCTGTCGCGCAATGAGCGAGCTCGGCGTCTCCACTGCCACAGCCCGCGTCAGGTGAGACGTTCGTGGTGGCGGCAGCGGTCTACAGCTTCATGTCGTTTGCCTCAGAAAAGTACCCGCTTAACTCAAAACCTGGCAACCGCGAAGATCTTGCTTACGCACCTATGTATCGCAGCATATAGTGGGTCCCTAAGATTTGTCCTTTACGTGCTTACGCATGCTGACACTGTGCATGCTGCCACTAACCATACTTGCATGCTGACCCTGTGCATGACAACCCTAACCATGCTATTCTTATTGTTTATTGAGCATGCTACCACTAACCATTCGATCGTGTTTCCTTTGCAGCAAATGTAAAGCACCTAAATGATTGAGTTCTCTAAGGGCATTATATCAAGTGTATTATTACTATTATTATCAATCTTTGGCCGCAGTTGCAGCAGCTTATAGGTGAATACCTAACAGGATGTTTGGTCTTGCATGAAAGAACAAATGGACTCTATTAACAACAGACATACGAGGACTACTGTAGATCGTGCCAATAGGTCCTAGCGAATGGCCAAGTCTAGCTTCTATAAACAATATTATTGAATCACAGGTTCGCAATCCAAAAATGCTGATGTCTTTCAGCAACCATCCCCTGAATCCGTCCTAGGTTAGCTATTTACTTAGTGATCATTGTGGTGATCTAGCTGATTGCATCTATAGCTTCTTTGTCAACAACATAGACAAGATCAGAGAGTCGAGCCCTAGGGTAGCAGCATCCTCTCTGGACTCCTGTTCCTCCTCTCCCCAATCTCGTGCAGCACGTCAATGTCCATATTCAAGGAGGCCACGAGTGACCTGATTCTGAAATTAAAATCCCAATCAAAGAAGACTACTCGTCCTCTACCCCATATTTCCACTGTCCTGCTTCTACGTTGCATATATCTGCTTTTTCCATATATAACTAACGTACTAAAGTTTTCCTTAGCTTCAGTAGATGTTCCTGCAAAAAAAGGCTGAAGTGAGGCCACTAACTGCAACTTTAGAATAAGAGAACCTGAGCGACTTCGGTTCAGTCTCACTTCTAACGTTCCTATCAAAGACACTGGAACGAGTTGTGGCAGAAAGTTCCAGTGTGGATTTAGAGCCAATAACTCTACTGATTCAGCATTGCTTAGGATCTCTAATGACCTTCTAAAAGTGCAGATTAAGGTAACGTCTCTCTGCGTTCTGCTTGATCTTTCGGCAGCTTTTGATACTATCGATCTCTAAATCCTTATTGAGCGCCTCTCATCTCTCCTGGACATCACTGGCACTTCACTGCTATGGTTCAGATTCTATCTCAGTGGGAAGCTCAAGATTACTAACGAGAACGGACAAAGGTCATCCGAAGAACAACTGAAGTACGGGGTACCTCAGGGCTCTGTGCTCGATCTGCTTCTTGCCACAGTTTATACTCTCCCTCTTGTCGATGTGATGGCCAAGCACAATGTAGACTTTCACTTCCATGCAGATGACATTCAGTTGTACCTTTTCTATAATCTCTTTCCAGAAGTTCAGCATGTCAAATTCTCTCAATTCTCTTGCTTATTGTATTGATGACATCCGCACATGGATGACAGCACTTTCTTAAATTGAACGACGATATAACCAACTATCAGCTCCGCAAACACATCTTCTGTTGCATCTGCACGTAATCTGGGTGTCTTATTCCACAATGACCTTTCATTGGATGACCACATCAGTTCCAAAGTCAATTCTGCCTAGTTTCAGCTGCATAGCAATGCTAACAATAGGGCTTGCTTAAACAGGGATACTGCATCCAAATCGGTCCATGCATTGATAACATCTCGTCCCGACCTTTATCACCTCTTGATCATCTACCGACCTGTGAAATCAGTTGCTTACATTTGGTGAAAACTCTGCAGCTAGGCTCGGCTGTGGTAAGCAATACAGCTGCCACATTAGACCTCCTCTTGCCCACCTGCAATGGCTCCCAGTCAAGCAGTATATCGACTTTAAGGTTCTGTCACTTACTTTTAGGTCCCTTAATTTTCTGGCATCAGCCTACCTATCAGAACTGCTCCACACCAGGCCAAACATCATAAACCCGCTCTTCTGACTCAAATCATTTAGCTACATCTCGTACGAATGTCAAAACCTTTGTAGACCGTGCCTTTAGTTCGTTTGCTCCCAAAGCACGGAACTCACTCCCGACTGACGTCACGAATCCGCTGACTTGACAAGATGAAAAAAGAAGCTCATAACACACCTGTTTGCTACAGCACTTTGTGGGTCCTTGTGATTTTCTGGTTGTGTTTTTATGCGTGCTGACTGTGCCTGCTGCTACTAATCATATCTACAGGTTGACCCTAGGCATTTCACATCTAACATCTAACATTGTTATGCTGATACAATTGTGAATGTTACAACTAATAATTTGTTCATGTTTTCTGTACAACATCTGCCAAGTGCGATGAAAGAGATTAGGTTTTCTGTGGGCACAATGCAGATGTATTACTATTATTAATATTAATATATCTAAAATGATGGAACGAATCAGTGCCACTTCGCGCCACGACGATGTCACAAATACAGTGGGGAGCTGGGAAATGAGACGTGATGGTGAGAAGCCTGCAGTAGAGTTAATTTGGACTTGATTGCCCAAGCTTGTGTCGCCACCAAAGCGAGCGAGCCCACAATGCAGGACAGGCTTGCTTGTAATGAAGGACGTCACATTACTTAATTTAATCGGCGCTGCACTATCAAATTGGAATTATAGTGTATCGCCGTAGTTACTTTCATTAATCCACCGAGACCAAGGCGGCGTTATGCTGGAGACTTTTCTGTAGCACCGCTCTATATGCAGAAGCAGCTTTCGGTGCGCAAGCGGTAGTAAGAAAAGGTTTACCTCAAGCAACACAGAAAAATTGAGGAGAGCTCTTGAGTTGGGGTTGCAAATGAGCAAGTGATAACATGGACATAGCAATAAAAGATGCTGGAAAAAGTGCCAGAGTTGGCAGCAGGAGAGGGTCAGTCGTTGGGCAAGAGTTGTGGAAGAAAGATATTTCATTTTAGGAGCCGCAGAGCGAAAGCTTCTGTCGCCAAAAGGCTCTAAGTGAAAGGAAAGTACAGTTAATCTACTATTTTTAGAGACTTAAGCTAAAACTTGTGTGCAAGTTCATCCGCTATGGCGAAATTAAGCTGCGACCGTATTTCTGGTTTAAAGGTTCCTGTACATCTTTATATTGCACTGATGAACCGGCTGGCAGTTATGTTTGTCTTCTGAATAAAACGTATAAATGTTGGGTGGCTGTATGAGAGGATGCAAAATTGCGAAGGCTACATTTTCATCACGCCGTCTTCATCGCTTATTCTTCAATGCATCCTTGGATGATATAGAACGCCGCCCTGGTTTGGTTGAAGGGGCAAAGTGCTCGCTTTTGATAGCCAAGGTCGTGGGCTCGAGCGCTGCAGTATATGTGAAGCTCCTCGATAGCAATTTAGTTCTCTTAGGATGGCATACAAATAAATTATATATATATATATATATATATATATATATATATATATATATGATACATATATTTATCTATTAGGTGTATCTTCAACTTTCACCCCAAAAACATCGTGGATATAGTGAGTTCTATCACACAGCACAGGTTTCTGTAGCGAGCTCCAAGCAGCAGCGACTTTTGTGGGTGATCCTTTCGGTTGTCAGCCGGTGACCGACATTGTGAATATCCCAGAGACCAAAGCAGAAGAGAGCAGCGGATAGCCCGAACACGCGTAAAGTCTTGAAAGTTGGCTACAATGAATAGTGAGGTAGAGCAAATTATAAGAAAACTTCGAGTCAGCTCACGACAAGTGTCTATGTGACTTTCACGCGCTGTAACCTGCATCACCACAAGGGTGAAAAGCTGTGGTGGCCAAAATAGGGTAATAAATGAAGATTTCTGATTTCTGCAGAAAGGAGAGCTCTGTTAAATGCGAAGAGGCGGCCATTGATCTAGTGGTTCACTGGGCAGAACAGAATCCAGATCAGATGCATATCAGGTGGTGGCCGACCTTGACCTTGAATGAGCCTCTGGTGACGTGAGGGGCTGACGAGTTTAAGAGTACTGGCTTCGCCCTGAAGGATTACATTTTTCATTCTTTCTTGATTAATGCTCTAACCATTTTGATTCAGAAGCTGCTAGTTCTGTTTAGTTTTCTTTTTCGCTCAGCTTTATAATCCGCTGCAACAGCAATTTATTGAAGCACCGTCTATCTGGAAGACACTGCCATTTCACGGTCGTCGCTACCCACGCCTTCGCTTAAGCTCTACGTCGCATTATTGTCGTAGGATTGATTCGCCTCTGCGAAGCCCGCGAAGGGTTGTTGCGCCCCTGGGCAGCTCCGTGAATATCGACTGCGAGGCTACCTCAGGACCCGACGTCCGCCGCCTTCTGTACTGGCAGAGCCCCAGAGGACAAAAGGTCACGGTTCCCACTGTCGGAAGGTAGAGTAATAGGCGCCTCTAATTTTTGCTTCGTCGCTCACATTGGCGCCTTCAAAGAAAGAAGCTATTCGCGAGACGGCACTGCTGCTCGGCTCGTTTTGTTCGGACCACCGCCGGAGCACCACCGATTTTTTTAAGGTCGGCACTGAAATTTGGCTACGTCACACCTGGTCATTTGGGAAATTACACATGCATAGAGGTCGAGGGTAGTCGTATAACGTCATCAGCGGTCACGGAAATTGTGGGTGAGTTGACGAGTTCTTTTACTACCCGATTCTCTCTGTCTCTGTCTCTCTGTCTCTGTCTCTCTGTCTCTCTGTCTCTCTCTGTCTCTCTCTCTCTCCCTGTCTCTGTCTCTGTCTCTCTCTCTGTCTCTGTCTCGATCTTTCTCTCTGTCTTCTCTCAGGCCCATCACTACGGAGTCTGATTGCCAACGATCGTTGCTTTGGCTATCTCGCGCAACGAGGTCGTAAATGCGTTGATAACTGGATGTGTGCGCGAGTCTCGTGATCAAAAACTACATCTTTCAGCGAAAATATTGTTTAATACTCTCAGCTATAAATCCACCTGTTGCTAGTTAGGTTTCAGACGTATTGTATAAGTAGAAATCACAATGATTTTAGATTTTCTTACAAAAATGTTATCATGACCACTTAAAACTGAGATGCTGATATGTCAAGCTGACTATTTGAACCTACACGGCTTTGATTACCTGTTGAGTGAAAAAAAACAAGAATATTGAAGGAATAGCTGCTAACACTTGGGATCATTGATCCTTTTACAGACGATGATCATGGCGATTACTTTTGGGATCTACATGCAGAAAAAAAGTGACACGAAAGCGGCATTGAATTAGCTACGGTGCATTTTATGATTGGTTGCAATGAATTTTCAAAACGTGACTAAACATAAATACATCTTGAACTTTTATCACTGGCTCAATGAATTGTCGAAACGTGACTAAAAAAATAAAACTAGAAAAAACTTGATAATACTGTCCGTTGGCTGCAATTAAAAAGAACTTAAAGTCACACCTATTTAGGACAGCATTTAGTGGGTCCCTGTGATTCGTCCTTCATGCGCTTATGCGTGCTGACACTGTGCATGCTGCCACTAACCACATTTGCATGCTGACCCTGTGCATGTCACCCCTAACCATGTTATTCATGTTGTTTGTTTATCAAGCATGATATTACTGACCATTCAATTGCATTTTTTTTGCAGCAAATGTAAAGCGCCTAGAGAGAGATTGAGTTCTCTGAGGACGCTTTATCAAGTGCATTATTATTATTACTAAGAGAGAGCTTCTGGTTGGCTGCAATAAGAGAGAGCCTCGACTATAGTTCTGCTGCCGATTTCACGCATGGGGTTTCCGCTGGCTGATCTTGGATAGAAGCCATCCAGAAATTTCTCTCGAGACATGTTTATCATCATATTCTAGGCGGTTCTCTCTAAAGTCATGTTACTAGTAGTCGTTAAAATCGATACATTTCGACAGATTATTAATGCAAGCAGAGGTGTAATGTACTGTGATTATCGTCAAAGCAAGCCCGTTTGCACCATTTCAGCTCGTACAGCTTGATTAAACATGAGCGCGAAAGCACTACATCTTTTCAAATTTCTGATACGACCGTTCCAATTTAACAACAGTTTCGCAAATCAGACCAGATAAACTACCGATTAAGGGATTTTAAGAATAAAAAACCCGAGCGCCAACAGTAAGGGTTATTTAGGGCAAGCATTAGCAGAAACTACTAGCCTATGCTAGGGAGCTCGGGCGCCCGCTGCCCGTGTCGGCGGCGCCCGAGAGGCTCGACGCAGGCCGGCGGGCTGCCCGCCTCGAACGCGGCGGGGCCGCGAGCATCCCTCGTGCAGCAGCTGTCTAGCTATCCGTTGCCGCGATGGCTCGGCGTCGGTTTTGAGCCGACCTCTGTGCCGCTTGTGAGCAGCCGGTGGCGTCGCCCCGCCCGCCCGCTCGCTCGCTCGCCTCTCCCCCCCCCCGCCGGACACCGGCTTTTCGAAGTCGTTCTGCTTTCGCTTCGCCGAGCCGCCCGCCGCCTCGGCTGGGAAGCTCGGCGCTTCCGTAGACGCACGTCACAAGCATAGCCGACTGTCCACGGCCTGCAGGATCCCTCCCCTCTGCCCCTCCCGCCACTCCCCTCCCCTCGCCGCTGCCGCAGCATTCTCCTTCCTTCCGTACCGCCCGCCCATGCTGCAGCCACCGCTTGACCTCGCTGACCCCGTGCGTCGACTGTGGGGCGGGGGAGGGGCTGTCCAGCCACCGCGTAGGTCACACTCGCCACCAATATCAGTCGCTGTTAGCCGGCAACTCATTGCATGTGATATACTGCTGGCTATCTGGCAAATGCTTGCGACGAGCGACGACGAGGCTCGAAAAACGACGGGTGGCCGTGTAAACCGTGCGACTCATCGTTTAGCTCACGGTACTGCCGTTGCGCGAGTTTGTCCTTGGATCGTGTAAAGATAGATCTGATAGATCCTTAGAGCTCTGCCTGCATGCGAAACAAGACAGTACGGGTGATGGTTCAGGCTGCCGATGCTGGCTTCTGCTGCTGCTGGCTGCTTTTTGGAATCTAATCGTTTACTTGTGCCTCGCACGAACCCCAAATCTTTTGGAGATTGTGCCATTTCTTTAGTTCGTAGGCTTTCAAAGCCTGGAACTCACTTCCAACTTGCTTATTGTATTGAGCACGCTACCAGTAACCATTCGATCGTGCTAACTTTGCAGCAAATGTAAAGTGCCTAGAAAGGGATTGAGTTCTCTGAGGGTGCTATTTCAAATATGTTATAATAATAATTATTATTATTGTTATGCTGATTAAAATTTCCAGCAATAAGTGCACTGTAGTGCAAGAGCACTCTCATTCGAGAGTGAATGCACCGTTCAGCACTTGGACACTTGGCTGAGCAGCAGCCTCGTTGCTGCTGCTGACGTCACACTGTTCTGCCCTGAGTGAACGGCTGGCACTGCATTTATTTTGGCTTCAGTTCAGGCATCCGATCATCGTGGCCGAAGAAGCACCCGGCGCCACAAGAGATCTGCTTTTAACATACTTTCAGTAAGCCGACTATTGGGTGGTAGTGCAGCGTTCAATTGTCGCAGCAGCAAAGGTGAGCTATGGAAACTGCTGGTTAGCTTGATTTTTCTTGATACTTCTACCGATGCTTTTTTCTCATCACCCAAAGAACTTTTACTGGCACGAGGTCAAGAATGCTAGGCGTGCTGACTGTACGCTACCACACGTTTGTAGGGAAGTTAGGCTCTGGTGCACTGCTACTCTCTATGTAACGGCGTGCCTCGAAGTAGGCTAGCACTGCCGCCTCTCCAGCCTCAAGCAGTAGCCAATAGTCGTCGTCGACCGAATACTGGAATCCAGGCAATTAGCAATTTCTTTTTAAGAAGCAAAGTAATTCTTAATGAGATCTCATATCTTGTAATGCCATGATAATTAGAACCAAAGCGCCTAATAGCGAGCTCTCCAGATGAAGCATTACAGGTGTGCTATCTTGATGAAATCGCCAGAATACTGTCACACTGCAGAATCTTAGCAACTGCGTGCCTACTTTTGTACTGTCACGAAATAATGAAATCCTAATGAGCCAAAAGATGTAAGATTGTATTCTAATAATTACAAAATCGACCCGGTAGGCAAGAAACACAATCCCTTGTTGATTATGACTGGCCCACGTTTCACTACAAGCTATGAAATTAGAGTAGACGAGTCACACGCGATGCTTGCTAATGGCCTACAGCAGCGTGGAAGCTCGGTAGCTGTGCACACCATTCAATGAGAGCGTGGCTGTACTGAGGTAGATGCCCAGTAAAAGTGCAAAAGACAGCTGTTATATTAGGATTGGGGCTCCGAATATCTGAATTGTAAGCCTTGTCATAGAAGTAGGGTCAGCAAACCAGCACATGCTGGTAAAATGTAGCATTAGCAGGTTGGGCTCGCCATCAACGCAAGTATCTGCAAGCTCGATATGCCATTGTAAAAGACCGTAACTGGGCATGTGCTGCTCGTGTAAAGCCGGTCAGCTGCCGGATGCAGATAGCTGTGAATTAATTGTTCTTTGCAGCGGTTCCTGGTACCAATGACTTAATATGGTCCAGATCGGATGGCCTTCCTCAACCGGAGCATTCCTGGACTGAAGGCGGTCGTCTGCACATTGAGAAACTGCAAGAGTCAGACGCGGGGATATACCAATGCATCTCGACGGTCGGGGCTAGGCGCCATGTCATGAAGACGGTGTACCTAATAATTACCAATGGTAAATGAGAGGCACTTGAAGCTTAAAAAGCACCCTACCGCCGGCCGTCTGAGAGGAGTGGCCGTCGGCACTGCCGACTAGATGCTGCTTCGACTCGGGTCACCTACCGCACTGATTAAATCCCGTGTCCACTGCCTACGCGTTGCAGGGGAGGCAACAAGCGGAAGCTAATGGCTCAGTGCCTCGTTCTCGCGAGCCAGACTGCTTGCTGGGTAAAGGCTTCCGAGTTCCAGCCAGACAAGACAGGGGAGGCTGCTCCGGCTGGCAGTCAAAGAGGACACTTTTCTGCAGGCCTCGCATGCAGCCGGTGAGCGAGAGAATACTCGCTTCGTACCGCTCGTATCGCAAGCCTCGAGATTCTCGAGCAGAGAGCCGCAGTGACTGTATGAGCGTGCGCTCTCTGCCGTCTCAGCAGCAGAAGCGTTGGACAGTTGGAGGGTGGCTCAGCGATAGATAAACTGCTTGTTCACGCGGTTCTCGCGAAGTGTATTCCTGGAAAATAGCTACGTTAGGCTTTGTTTGCTGTGTAAAACGTGGCTGCAGCCGGTGTTTGCGGCTTCAAGCATTATGCTTTATATTAAAATGTTACCTCGCGAACGAAAACAATTCTCCACAGCCAGACGAGCGGCGCAGAATCCAGAAGTATTCTTTGTACGCCAGACGGACTCCGCATTTGTGAAGGAAAATTGGGACGTCGACGGAAACGTTGTTGGTTCCCTAGTGCATTGGCGGCTCGCGTTAACTCTAACACTTGATCGTTGCGAGCGAAAAATTGCTTTTCCGCTGTGGAGCTCGCGCACCAAGTTCCACGACGAATGCCGACAGCGAATGCAGACTGAGTTTTGCTGTGCCTTACGGCGACGCATAGAAAGGAAATAGTGGGTCTTAGCAATAACCAGTTAGAGAAAAAATTCTAGTTATCGCTCAGCGCTCTTTGACGTGCAACTGAATGCTTATTGGACAGAGCAAGATTTTATTTCAAATGCGGCTGCTCTACCTTATGGCCTGCATCCGACATGGTATTGTGTTGGGTTGTTGGCGAGTACAAAAAGATGGCAAAGACAAAGACGAGAAAACGCTGTGCTGTCTTAATTCAAACAGCGTAGATTTCATGTCAGATATCAGATGGACGAAGAAGGCAATCTAAAAATGCAGCTAGTAAATAGAAGCACATTCAGGATGATGAAAAATAGATTGAGAAAAGGTGAGAAATGCCGAGCAAGAGCCCTAAACTTGACCTGCTTGCTTAGAGAAAGACGGCTGGATTAGAGGGAAGAGGAACATTACGGCTGCATTATTTTCAGGTTCGCATCGAATGAATTATGCTTTGCTGATACGGAGGTAGACAAGATCATCATTTCTCTTCCCATTCAGACACCCGAGGCCGCAAATCAGATAATTTGAACGGAAAACTCGCAGATTAAGGGATCAATAAAATTACATCTGACCTTGCAACAAAGCAAAGATCCGTGACATTTAAGATCAAGCAGCTGTGGTACTACTTACACCAGGTCAACTAGGGGCTGCTACGAGAAGCTGAATGCCGGATTATGTCTTGATCCATCATCAAGCATAGCTCAACAGCTTTCTATATATTGGTCATTATGACCATTCAGGTACACTTCTTGGCCCATACAAGTTTTCATATCGAACGAGACTAGAAAATGAGAACCGAAGTTACCGGAACGGATCACATCATATCACCCAGCACCTACGTTTTATGTCAAAAGGGCTGTACCGGCAACTCAGCAATATATGGCGGAATTTAAGGGCACTATTCTAAAGAGCGTCGATTTCCTGAAGGTAGAGGTATCTTAATATCTGGACCAAAAAATAGAAATCAAGCTATATAATTTTAAATGTGAGTCAGCTCATTCGCGAGTCTTGAGTTCATAAAAATTGGCTTGTGTTAATTACATTGTACCAAATGAATTTTTATAGCACTGCGATAGTTCCTCTATGATTAATGTCATTTCAAAATATCAGAAAAGATGTTTCACTAATTTACATAAGTAGCTGCAACGTACTCTGTCGTATTTACAATTAAGCGTTTAATTCCGATTTGAATTTTGAAATAGTAACAAGCAGGTTTTTGATTAGCGTGTTATTTATAGACATAATTAAACGCTGTGGAGATCATCTCTCAATGGACCTTTTAAAAATTAGGACAAACAAAAAATTCAGTCATAGCGATGATTTTTCAATCTTTGCTTCGTTGCGTCACAGGATGCGAAACTCGGCTGCATACTATTCAATTTCTTTAGAAAACCGAGCACTCGTGATTTTTATAGGTATACCCAAACATCTAAACTAATTATCATGGCTAACCACTAGTCTGCTGAAAATAGTGCTAAGACTGTTGCAAAGCTAAAATTTAAGAGTGAAAATGACGTAGGTAGACGTAAACTTACAACTCATAATCTAATAGATATCAAGGTCGATAACGTGATCGCTGGAAGGCAGGTGTGAGCCATGGTTTAAGCTCCGTGTAGTGAAGTCGACAAACATGTTACACGCCTTAGGAAGCCATAGCATATGATGTTGCACGAGAGCATGCATGAAACTGGCCGCTGGTATTGTATAGGCTTCTTAAATAAATATAAATTAGCTGATTTAACAGCCTTATTTGGATAGCAGCAAAATATCCTTAACCCCTCCACCACAGCTTGCTGTTTGCAAAAAGGAGTCGCCCACTGCAGGATTCGAACCCACGACCTCGGTCGTAAAGAGCGAGTACCTTACCTTTGAGTTATGACACTGTACATGCTGCCACAAACTGTATTTGTATGCTTACCCTGCGCATGTTACCTCTATGTTACGCTTGCTGTTCATTGAGCATGCTACCTCTAACCATTTGATCGTGCTTCTTTACAGCAAATTTAAAGCACCTAGAAAAGAGATTAAGTTCTCTGAGGGTGCTCTACAAAAATGTATCATTATTATTATTATTACCTCCTGGGCTATCACGGCCCATGTTTGTACCTTAGACTTGGCTGAAGTGCAACAACTTATAACTCCTAATCTAAGCCGCACTGGTTTGGCCCAGTGGTTAAGGTGCTCACCCCGATAATGTCTTACCGAGGTCGTGGGATCCAGCCACGTAGCATATGCGAGGCGCCTGAATAGAGATTAAGTTTTCTTAGGGTGCTATGCAAACGTATTATATTTATTTCATACTTATGTAAGGAACGAAGTGGTCTTTCTTCCTGTGCCGGAGATAGCGACTGGGAATGATACAACTTGCTCTGTGACTGTTCGAGCACAAACTGTCGAGGTTATGGACTACTGTTCTGGTGCTAGATAAGCTGCTCCTAATCTTCTGTGGTGAGAGTTCACTTCGAGTTATGTAATAGCTTAAATCTGTCGCTGCCTGCCAGATCGCAATGCCCAGTCTGGTGAAATTTCTCTGCGCCACACGCTTGAACCTTAAAATAACGGATAAGAATGCTCGTCTATCTCGTCGGTTCCATGTTTTGACGTTTCTGCATCGTCATTTTATTGAATCGATGAACATCTTGTTGTTGATGTTTGAAATATTTACCTGACTTCGTATAAGATTATTCCAATGAGATTTGACACCGTTTGTTGGATTTCAGAAGGCGGCCGATTCCGGTTTCGACGCCACTGGCGGGTTAAAAAAATTATGGATGAAGCTTGTTCGTACGTAACCGCTTGATATCCGCCTATATGCGAGCTTGGTGCTCATGTTGACGATGAACCTCGCGCACATGTGTAGCAAGAAGCCGGGAAGGTCTAGCACGAGTTGCACGAGGAAGAGCGTATCAAAAAGCGAAGGAACGGCGAGCTAATGAGCTATGACGTAGCATATAACACTCCACTCACGTGGCCCTGGCGTCCGCGCCTGTACATATTAATTGATACGGCTTCGACGATGCTGAAGTTGCTGAGTTGGCACCGTGACCGGTTTGTGGCCCGTTGACATAAGCGGATGCATTGATCGTGACGTGGCAGGTATATGGACAGTCTCCGAGGAGTCGTGGTTGAAGCTCTGAGGCTATCGAGATCCGAGGCGGGAAAGTCGAGGCCATGAGAGAGCCGAGCCACGCCCGAGAGTGCGGGTGTGGCAAAAACATACCTTCTGCGTGGCCTTCGTGCGCCGCAGCCAACGTTGTGGGCCGTCGTGTTCGTGCCTCTTTGCGTTTCTCTTTAACACGCCCGCTTTTAAAGCAATTGAATCGGTCTTCCAGACTTGATTGGCAGTAGCTATATGGTTCGCTTCATTTCGCAAGTGTGCCAGTGGATGTGCGCTCAGCAATGAGATGTGCCGGATATAATATAATACCCAGCAATATATATATATATATATATATATATATATATATATGTGTGTGTATATATGTATATATATATATATGTGTATATATGTATATATATATATAATATATATATATATATTATATATATATATATGTGCATAGCTCACAGAGTGCCAAAGTGAATCCGGGACAGGCAAGGCTAGATTCGCGAGACAAGACCAGACACAGACAACACAGATTAAAAAATTCTGCCGACGGGTTACAGGAGAGTGAAGATTTTAGCTAAGGACTGAGAGCACCCGTGCCGAGCTGGTGCCTCTGGAGGCTCGCATTCCAAGATCTGGTTTCGAAGCTCATCTAGTAAAATCTTTTAAAACGAGTTAAAGATGCGCAAAAGAATTGCGCCAGCTCGGAAGCTTCATGCTCTGACCACGATGAGCTCTTTAGCTCCAATGACAAGATTTTCGCAGAGAAAGGATATAAGAATCTATGTGTAGCGAGAAATAAATTCTATTTTTGGAACAGCAAAAACAAGCGCACATTATAGCTTTTTTATCGACTTACTTATAATATTTGTTTATCAAAATAAAATATATCGACTTACTTAAAATATCTGTTTATTAAAATAAAACAATCAGCTCTCTTGCTGCGCCAATGGTGGCAGCTATAATAATCTAATTTATCGTTCAAAGACTTTATGCCCCTACGATTAAAAGAAATAAATGAGGCACAAGTGAGTTCGGGTAACGATATTGAACCGCAGACCTATACAACGCATCGGCAGCGGAAGAATGAGCCACCGATGCTGCAATCAAGAACACTCGAGTGACTCAAGCAGATTTGCACAATCAGCATGAACTCCATTCCGGTAGGCAATTTTGACATCTCCAGAGTGGAGGAAATTTAATCGAGCTAAAGAAAAATTGTCTCTAACGCACACCATTTGTTCCCCATTCATATTCATTGTAATTAGATTCCCACGCGAGCTTGTTTTACCTTTGATTTTTTAATGAGCTTTAATTCCAGAATTTGAAAAGTGCCTAAAAATGGATTTGTTGCTGAAAGTCTCTTTGTACATATATTGTTGTTATTAATTTTATTATCGCTTAACAGAGAATAGGAGTAGTCAATATTTCCAGGAAATTTTAAAAAGCACCCTACATAGTTTTTGCATATCAGCCAAGAACTTAAGAGCAAACATAGACAATACGTTGGACAATATTATATATCCTTAGCTGAGTAATAACGTGCTGGTTGAACGATTTAGTACTGGTGGGTCTCTTTATCTCAGTGATCTCGTGTCAGTGTTCCTAAGGTGGGCCTATTCATAGTATCAATAGCAGTTAGAATTTTCAACCAGCTAGAATATTGTTGACGCAAAATTAGCGTGAAATTACTTGGGCAGGGAATAAATGAATATTATTGCGGTTTTAGTCAGCAGCGACTACTTATATGAGATACGAGTAATCATACGCTGATGCATGAACCACGCCAGCACTTAAAAAAGTAATATAAATGCCCAAGAAAGCCTAGAAACGTAGTCTGCCTTGTTCAAACACGACTGCCCATGAGCTACGTTAACTTAAAGGGGGAGTTGGACAAGTTGCCTGTACCCTGAAAAATGGCAATGGATACAGACCTTGAAACTCAGCATGCAATCAGAATGATGCGAATGATGTGCATCAGTGCAAATGTGTGTGTATGTGCTCGTGAGTTTGTGTGCATGTGTGGACATATACTTTCGCGTGAATTACTTTCGGTGCGATTGCGAACACACGCTCGTGCATGTGTGCATTTTGTGTGTGTGTATTTGTCTGTGTGCGTGGTGTGTGTGTGTGAGTGCATGTGCACACGCGAGTGTGTTTCTGCATGTGTGCATGTGTGCATGTGAGTGTGTGTGTGTGTGTGTGCGTGTGTGTGTGCGTGTGTGTGTGAGTAAGCACTTGATTCAATATTCCAAGTTTTACCCTTCTTTTGAAATTGAAATTAATATGTATCTGTCCAAGTGCATTTAAATTTGTATCAAGCTCGTTTGGACTCCCTTACCAATAACAATACCGGTTAGAAAACCAGAAGTGACTTCCGTTTACGAGATGCACATGCGGACGTATACTGCTGAGGTCACTCCCCGACCTTTAAATACCACTTGCTCTAGTAGGCTGGGCTTGTAGTGACATGGTTTATTTTACATAAAATAAATTAAAGAGCGGCTAAATCGACAGAATCATTATTATAGTGGCATAAGAGCATTGACAGGTCTCAAACAGCTTGCTGAGGGCACTCTAAAATGCCGCTTCAGGATTCGAATTAGTGACCTGAATACTGCAGCAAAAGCACTACAGTATTGGGCCAATATTTCCAGCATTGGCTATTTAATCCTATTTAATTGGTGCGAGCGCAATCTGCTACTAAGACTGAATGGCTAAGGCTCAATCCCTACACTGTCATGCTACTATATTCATCCTGTATTCATCAGGTTTAAGTATCCAGATCGAATGAAATAAAAAAGTTACCCTGCTGAACCAAATTCTATACTTTTGATATCGGAGAATACGCTGATATCATAGTAATATAAAATATGTCGCTCTTGCTGGTTATTAGCATTTTCCAAACTCTTTCAGCGCCCCGCCATTGAAACCAGAGGCAAAAGATAAGCCAGCTTGAGCACGTATAAGAACTAGACTAGACGAAAAACGTTCTCGAGCTGGCACCGTTCTTTAACAACATCTAAAATAGTGGGCTCGAGCTCATTTTCATTAGAGCCCGAGCTGTCGCGCCGAAGGCTGGCATCACCTGACAGGCCCTAATCGAAACAAGTCAGAGCCCAATTGTTCCACTGTAGCCATTATGAAATTGCGATCGCCGAAGATCGTAGCAGCTACCGCTAGATAGGAGACGCCTTTAAACTCAAGCCCCTCCCGCAAACGCATTCAGTTTTGCCGTATCTAGAAAAAAACGACATCTTTAGTCCACTCTGGAATCCTGCTTGTTTGCCGGGCGAAGAAGCCAACGAAGACCACGAGTCGCACGCCAGACGACGAGCACTTGGAGACAGTCCCAGGTGCATAGGCGATCTATTTGTATTTGCTTACTGTACGGTTGGCAAGAGGATCGCAACCTCTGTATCGCAATGCAGCTCCGGGACTATATCCAGCCTTTTTGGATACGTCACTGTTATATAACTGCTGGGCACAATTCCATGCAGAACATACAATAATTCGACCACGGGTTACACCGCTTGTCAAAAACTTTCGCTGGCCGCTTCAGGAGCACTATATTGACTGTAAGGCACGTAATTTAGGTCTCTCTATACTCTCGATCCGATTAAACTATCTAAAATATTCACCCTGAAGGGTTTCTCGTTCCTCGGACACTGGCAGTGGTGCCTCTCAGAGCAAACTCTCAAACTCTTTGGCCACAGAGCGGCATTCAGTTCCGATGCTCGCAAAGAGAGTGGTAACTCATCAAGTCACGAAGCTAAAATGGATCCGTACCTAGATATAATCTTCTCGTCGACAGTGTCAACCACAATCTCAGGTCACGCGGAGCTCGATGAATATATTTCCGGAATTCCTCTTTCGGCACTAAGTGCTATATTAAACCGATGCCGTGACACGTGAGGATTTCCGAGCGAATCGCAAGTTCGCAGTGCTTATGGCTCTGTTAGGCTATTTTAAGTTCGGTTTTAAACCTTCTCGTCTTGATATCCATTACTGCACTTATAGTTATGAGCCGATAACCCTTAGTTGTGATGAAATTAGCTGCAGATTATTATTAGCGGCTAATGTTGCTGTGTGTACCCCTACTTTATTTTCTCAAAGCGTGGTTTTCTATTTCAGTTTATTTAAATACAAGCGATTCTTCACTTGACTACGTAACGTAATCTTTACCATTTAGCCATGATCTCGCATAGTGCATAATACGGCATGCAATTATACTTGTGACACTAAGGCTGGAGGCCTCTTAATTGGAGACCAAAATAGCAATTCAAACCCGTCATCCTGCTTCAAGCGTAGCTTCAATACAAAGGTGAAGGTCGTTCTTATATCCCTTGCTGATTTAGTTTTTAACTTCTGAAACAGATAGTTTTAGTTATCAAGTGGGTCCCTGTGATTCGTCCTTTGTGTGCTTATGTGTGCTGACACTGTTGCATGCTGCCACTAACAACACTTGCATGCTGACCCTGTGCAAGCCACTCCTAACCATGTGTTATTCATGTTGTTTGTCAAGCATGCTATTTCCACTCACCATTCAATCGTGTTTCCTTTGCAGAAAATTTAAAGCGCCTAAAAAGAGATTGAGTTCCCTGAGGGCGCTTTGTCAAGTATATTATTATTATTATTATCATTATTATTATAAGGACAGCAAGGCGGCTTAGATCTTAATTGCTTGAGGGCAAAGCTGCTGCTTATCAGTTTACAAAAATCATCTAGCAGTAATCGATGCACACGCTTCTTTAGAACCGGTCGGCATGGTCGTTTGTGACTGGCTGCTAGAGTCAGCATTACTTAGGGTATACAACGACCTACTTAGGAATGCAGATATGGTTAGAGTGTCTCTGCTTGTTTTGCTCGATCTTTCGGCAGCTTTTGACACAATCGATCACAAAGTTCTTCTAGAGCGCCTCTCATCTCGCCTGGGCATCACTGGCACTGCTCTGCAATGGTTCAGGTCCTATCTCAGTGGCAGACTCCAGAGTATTGACGTGAATGGACAAAGATCATCTGAAGTACCTCTGAAATATGGAGTACCTCAGGGCTCCGTGCTAGGTCCGGTTCTTTTCACGGTTCATACTCTCCCTCTTGCTGATGTGATTGCCAAGCACAATCTAGGCTTTCACTTCTATGCGGATGACACTCAGTTGTACCTTTGCTTCGATCCCTCCCAGCCTTCGAGCACCTCAAATTCTCTAAACTCACTTGCTGCATGCATTGATGTACATGGATGGCAGCAAATTTTCTAAAACTAAATGATGACAAAACTAACTTACTAGTTATGGGCAAACCCAGTGTGATTCAGAAATTGGAAAGGCTGACGCTCAAATTTGGTTCTTCCAGCATATCTCCTGTCGAATCAGCTCAAAATCTAGGTGTCATATTCCAGAGCGACCTCTCGTTAGACGACCATATCAGCTTCACGGTCAAAGCTGCCTATTTTCAGCTTCATAACATTGCTAAAATTCGGGCTTGTTTAGATAGGAATACCACGTCTAAGTTGGTCTATGCATTCGTGACATCTCGTCTCGACTTCTGCAACTCACTGCTCACTGGCCTACCAGCATGTGCGATCAGGCAATTGCAGCTGGTGCAAAACTCCGCAGCTAGGCTTGTCTGCCGTGAGCGTCGCAGTTGCCACATTACTCCACTTCTCGCCGACCTGCACTGGCTACCAGTCAAGCAACGGATTGACTTTAAGGTTTTGTCGCTCACTTTTAGGTGCCTTCATTCTATGGCTCCAGCCTATCTGTCCGACATACTCCCCCATCAAGCCAAGCATCGTACCACCCGCTTTTCGGAATCCAACAGTCTACCAATACCTCGTACAAACCTCAAATCCTTTGGAGACCGTGCATTTAGTTCGTATGCTCCCAAAGCCTGGAACTCCCTCCCGACTTGCGTCAGAACATCCCCTGACCTGACCACATTTAAAAAGAACTTAAAAACACACCTATTTAGGACAGCATTTAGTGGGTCCCTGTGATTCGTCCTTCACGTGCTTATGCGTGCTGACACTGTGCATGGTGCCACTAACCACATTTGCATGCTGACCCTGTGCATGTCACCCCTAACCATGTTATTCATTTGGTTTGTTTTTCAAGCATGATTTTACTTACCATTTAATTGCATTTCCCTTTGCAGCAAATGTAAAGCGCCTAGAAAGAGATTAAGTTCTCTGAGGGCGCTTTATCAAGTACATTATTTTTATTATTATTACCTCAATGATCCATTGATTACTTTTAGAGTTAAGGCTTTCCAGCGATGCTTAGTAATAATAATAATAATAATAATAATGCACTTGATAAAGCGCCCTCAGAGAGCTCAATCTCTTTCTAGGCGCTTTACATTTCCTGCAGTGAAGTAAGGCTAAAGACCAGGCATTTGCATGCGCCCATACCCATCTTCCGTCTTATCTTATTGAAGCGAAACGTTAGTGAGAGGAAGACATAGAAAATCCCGTAGCACCATGGCGACGCTAGTAGCCCAATTCAAATCCCCACTCCTAACGAGAGTGCCCTCTTTCCCTCGAATTCATCTATCCACACCGAACAGCAGTCATTCACACTGGCCAGGCAACGAGCCGGCCAGGCAACGAGCCGGCCAGGCAACGAGCCGGCCAGGCAACGAGCCGGCCAGGCAACGAGCCGGCCAGGCAACGAGCCGGCCAGGCAACGAGCGGAGGCTTTCAATCACAGGGCGTGTGTGCGCACATTCAAAGCTAAATACGCGGCAAGCGCGAGCTCATCTCACAGTGACAGATGCCACACAAGTCGCGACGCATTACATAGATACATTACATACATAGCATAGAGCTCGACGAAACAATAAAGCGTCCTTACTGCACGCTATGTGATGTTTACTCTAGCGAAAGTGACTGTAACCCTAGGGGACCATAAGCCAATAAGTCCACTCTCTCGAAGCGTTTCACAAGGATGCATACGCGAACGCGCAATCGTAGCCCAGGCACGCGTGCCGAACGGATGACTGTGGAGCGGGCGTTTCACTGTCAGTCGGACAACCTCGAGGCAGGCAATACGAGCTAATTCAAAGGTCGGCTGAGCATTAACAAACGGACATAGCGAGAATTCTAATGACTGAATAGCTTAAAGAAAAAAACTTAGTCCTCCTAACACCACCCAAGAATAATATTCTTGAGAATTTATTCGTAGAACTGTATGAACATTATTCAAATGCAAGCCGTTCTATCTAGGAGCTGGCATTTCCTATTCCCTAGGATGTTCGACTTTCCCGATTGCCATCAGCTCGAAATCTAGGTGTCATGTTCCAAAGTGACCTCTCGTTAGACGACCACATCAGCTCCACAATCAAGTCTGCCTACTTTCAGCTACATAACATTTCTAAAATTCGGGCTTGTGTTTATATAAGGATACCACGTCTAAGTTGGTTCATGCATTTGTGACATCCCGTCTTGACTTCTGTAACTCACTGCTTGATGGCGAACCGGCATGTGCAATCAGGCAATTACAGTTGGTGCAAAAACTCATATATCGAAACTTCAAACCTTGCTAGTAAGTTCCAGTCTGGCTTTAGAGCTCATCACTCCACAGAGTCAGCATTGCTTAGGGTATACAACGACCTACTTAGGAATGCAGATATAGGTAGAGTGTCTCTGCTTGTTTTGCTCGATCTTTCGGCAGCTTTTGATACTATCGATCACAAAGTTCTTCTAGTATGCCTTTCATCTCGCCTGGGCATCACTGGCACTGCTCTGCAATGGTTCAGGTCCTATCTCAGTGGTAGACCCTAGAGTATTGACGTGAATGGACAAAGATTATCCGAGGTACCTCGGAAATATGGGGTACCTCAGGGCTCCGTGCTAGGTCCGGTTCTTTTCATGGTTTATACTCTCCCTCTTGCTGATGTGATTGCCAAGCACAATCTAGGCTTTCACTTCTATGCGGATGACACTCAGTTGTACCTTTGCTTTGATCTCTCCCAGCCTTCGAGCACCTCAAATTCTCTCAACTAAGTTGCTGCATGCATTGATGACATCCGTACATGGATGGCAGCAAATTTTCTAAAACTAAACGATGATAAAACTAACATACTAGCTATGGGCAAACTCATTGTGATTCAGTAATTGGAAAGGCTGACGCTCAAATTTGGTTCTGCCAGCATATCTCCAGTTGAATCAGCTCGAAATCTAGGCGTCATGTTCCAAGGTGACCTCTCGTTAGACAATCACATCAGCTCCACAGTCAAATCTGCCTACTTTCAGCTACATAACATTGCTAAAATTCGGGCTTGTTTAGATAAGAATACCACATCTAAGTTGGTCCATGCATTCGTGACATCCCGTCTCGACTTCTGCAGCTCACTGCTTACCGGCCTACCGGCATGTGCGATCAGGCGATTACAGCTGGTGCGAAACTCCGCAGCTAGGCTTGTCTGTCGTGAGCGTCGCAGTTGCCACATTACTCCACTTCTCGCCGACCTGCACTGGCTACCAGTCAAGCAACGGATTGACTTCAAGGTTTTGTCACTCAATTTTAGGTCACTTCATTCTTTGGCTCCAGCCTATCTTTCAGACCTACTCCCCCACCAGGCCAAGCATCGTACCACCCGCTTTTCGGAATCCAACAGTCTACCAATACCTCGTACAAACCTCAAATCCTTTGGAGACCGTGCATTTAGTTCATATGCTCCCAAAGCCTGGAACTCCCTCCCGACTTGCGTCAGAACATTCCCTGACTTGAGCACATTTAAAAAGAACTTAAAAACACACCTATTTAGGACAGCATTTAGTTGGTCCCTGTGATTCGTCCTTAATGTGCTTATGCATGCTGACACTGTGCATGCTGCCACTAATCACATTTGCATGCTGACCCTGTGCATGTCACCCCTAACCATGTTATTCATGTTGTTTATCAAGCATGATATTACTCACCATTCAATCGCGTTTCCCTTTGCAGAAAATGCAAAGCGCCTCGAAAGAGATTGAGTTCTCTGAGGGCGCTTTATCAAGTGCATCATTATTGTTTTTATAAAGCCTGACAAGCGCCTGAATTGGCTACTTGCATCCCCTTCTGATTATCCTTGTTCCAAAATACTATTTTCGGTGGGTGCTGGACTTCGTGCACTCTAAAAAAAGAACGACATGCAGTTCGCGCAACTGCTAGCTCGGCTCGCTCTGTTCGGCTCGCTCTGCTCGAGGTTTTAGAGCATATTACTAGACAATTCTTGAAATTCCTACAGGCAATTCCACGTGTAGTCCTCGTAATGCTTGCTTGCACTACAAACAATTCAGCGGTGCAATTTTCTGGTGAATTTCAAAGCTTAATACTCATTAAAGCTTCACCGTGTGTATGTTAAAAGGGACTAATTTCATGAAGAAACTTATCCCTACGAGCTCAGGAAAGTGTTTCACAAAACGTTTTCGATTCGTATTGTTTTTCATGCTTTCTCTCTCTCTCTCTCTCTCTCTCTCTCGCCAGCTTTTGTCTCTGCAATAATATAAAACAGAGCCGTTCGAAAAGTAAGCAAATACAGCACAGACCACGGGCTCTCCATAGCTTGACTCGATCGAGCTGTGCCGCTGCCCCTTTTCTCGTCCGTATTACTATTATCCTGCTCTCGACTAACTCATTCACATAAACGCATGCACGCACACTCGTGCGTGCACATGCACGCACGCACACTCAAGCGTGCACAGATATTCCAGCATACAGATAAATCAACTTTTACTTACTATGCTTTATAGATTCAGGCAGCACAGGTACCGACATCTGATAGCGATTATTTCACTTCGGAGAAGACTAATCACTGTAACTAAACTGCCGCTGGTATAATCCTGTCATGCTCATGTGAACGCCTGGGTTCTGGGTGCCGAAAAATCATCTTAAGTTGTTTTTCTTCATTAAAATATGATTAACTATTTTGTTGCTCTTTTTGTCTTTAGTTATTGTTCTCGTGGAACCTACGATATTCCAAGCACTCGCTGCATATACTATTGCCAAATTATTCTCAAGGCCAAGATACGTAATTACTTATATACGAGAGCAGTATTGCAAAGCTTGATGGCTTTTACTCGGGCATTTAAGTGATTAGCTTGACTCCGCGACCGATTCTGTATGTGGATGACCTTGACTATAACCTCAATTCAGTATTCGGTGACCCTGGATTAAATGGAACGACGTGCGTTCTAAACACACCCATGAGAAACTTATAGAGAGTGAATGTACTGCGAAATAAACCGAAAATCGAGAAACGAACCCAACGAGATAGTCATTTCGTGCATTCTGGAATGCTTACGAGCTTGTTTGGCGTACGAATGCTTCCCAAGGTAGGCGTACCATCTACTTGTTAAAAACAATCCACGAGCCAATTTAAAATTAATCGTGCAAGCAAAACAGAGAATGTCACATTTCTTTTATATAAAGCTGTTGCAAACGCTACTATAAATGCTTGCAAGGCTATCAAAATTGCAGATACGCTGGTCGACGGACTCCACGTCTCGGAGTAATGGTCGGTAATCGCGCTGATGCATAATATTGTATTGGTCAGAAAACTACCGTTAGGCGTCAGCATTACTATCGGGGGAGCACGAACAGGGTAATCGCTTGGGAACCGTATGATGCCGTCGTACTGTCCATCTGAAGAATGCAGGGGGGGGGGAATGTTCATGGTTGTGGCTCCACCATTCTTCGATTCAAGGTAAACAAACGAGAGGAGTTAGCTTCCAGTTAATCAACCACAGCAGAACCAAAATACTCATGGGAGGCACCAGAGAGGATCAATATTTTGGAGAGGTAAACTATTAGCCACACGATAATTCGCTTTAGACTCTTGACGGCATTGTGTAATTTGCAATGGCACCTGAGTCTTAACAATCGCGCCGATCACTCCAGTTAGACATAGGCAAGCGACGCCCAATGTATTTAATGCTGCGTGAGCTCATCTTGCACCGCCATTCTCAAATTAATTTATTGTTTAATTCCAAATAACTGAGCTTTAATTTTAAGTTAAAAGCGAAGAAACCACACAAAAATAGCACGTAAAAAATACAAACTTGCCTTCAAATGAAGTGCTAGATGGTCCGGTTAGTGCGTAGTGCCTGTAAATGTTGCAGCACAACAAAAAATATTTGTTCAATCTGAGCTGCATTGCAAAGACTTTGCTCGCAGTAGTCCTTCAGTACATTATAGGGAACTTTCCCCCCCATGCAAATGCATTAAATAATAATAAACATAATAATTAAACAAGCCATAATAAACAGCTTAATTCCTCAAAAACATGCAGTCTTACCACCTAAGTAAATTCGACGGATTTGGCTTCGCCTTTACATATGTATCGGGTTGGCTAATAGGCTGTGATGATCATTTGTAAGTCTTTTCACGGGTACTTCCGAAGACATTTTGAACTGAAATTATTCGCTCAAACGATTAGCTGTATCAACCGTTGCAGAATGACGCAACCCCGTAGAACATTTGTGTTTTTAGGATCTCATTTAGAATCCGTCATGCCGAGCTGGTTTGGTCCAGTGGTTAAGGTGCTCGCCCCGACCAAGTCATGGCTGAGGTCGTGGGCTCGAGCCCCGAGGCACGTGTGTAAAACGCCTGAATAGAGATTAAGTTCTCTTAGAGCCCTATGCAAATGATGTATATTTTATATATTTAGTTTTGGCAAAGCCACTTATTGGAATAAACTCCACGTTGCAATGGATTAGCGGTGATCAATTTAAATTTTCTGCTACTATCCGGCATTAATCAGTATGTCCAATATACCGTATCAAAGAGAGTAAGGCTAGAATTATCATGGACCGCCACCTCAACACGATAGAGCCAACGCAACTGGACCACTAATAGATGGCTACCTTTGACAGATCAAATACATCCTAGCACCAGCCAGCGTTTAGCTGGGCTTTGTGGCCGATAGATATATTTCAAGGGGCTCGTCTTTAAAAAGCTCCGTTTCCACTAGCCGATGATTATATAGAGATTTTAGAACTGTGAATGAGTGCTATTACAAACGTTTACAGCCTACATGCAGCCTGGAAAGCCAATTCAGTATTTCAGCACAAGATTTATCATGACTGGGTACTCATTGCATTCAAATAGTTATTACTTATTGCAATTTAATTCTGGAACATAGGTGGTTCCCACCTATCTCTGTAGGATTTTGAAGCACTTGCCGCTTTTTCTGAGTAGCTTAGTTTTGATGACATAACAAGAGAGCATAGAAATCAGTTTCAGTCACGTTAGGGCACATTTGACTCCAATGATTCCTCTGCTGTGAACATCAATAATAATACAAGAAGACATTTATACAGCATTCTAGAAGAACAAAATCTGTTTCTGGGCACATAAATTATACTGGAAATGAATAAAGTCGGTCCCTCAGAACTCCCTTTGCAGCATAGTATATTTGCACTTGGATGGGAGCAAATTATCCAAAATTGAAAGATGATAAAACCAACACACTTGGATGGGAGCAAATTATCCAAAATTGAAAGATGATAAAACCAACCTAATAGCCACGAGCAAGATCAATGCTAATCAGAAATTTGAAAGCTTAACTCTCCAATTGGGCTTGGTCGGACCATCTCATGTAGCATCTGCGCCTAATCTGCATAACCTATTCCGAAGTGAACTCTCCCTAAATGACGACGTGTATTCACGAGTTAATCAAGTCTGTTTACTTACAGCTAGGCACCACAAAAGAAATCCAGGCCTTCTTAGGTAGAGATAATAAAGACAAGCTAGACCTCATGTTATGTTAAAGCCTGTCTAGACTTCTGTAGATGCTCTCTTCGAGTGAATTTTATTTGGTATGCTTATGCGTGCACAATATGTGAATTTCACCACTAAGTAACTGGTATGCTTTTTTCTACATAAGTAAATTGCTAATAAAGAGGTAAAGTTCTTTTAGGATGCTGTAACAGCGCTCTAAATTAAGATTCCTCAGGGTGTGTATTTTTGACATTCGCACCTGTATTGCCTCTCAGAGCTTTTAGTATTGTAATCCCAGAGACTGAAATAAGCCACTGAATCCAGGTCATTTTACTGGTGCCAAGGATAGTAAAACACTGTTGAACAGCTTGGATTGTCTGTATTGAACTTTAATATTGCCATCTCACGCTACTTCACCAATTCGGCTCCGTTCCCCAGTAGTTGCAGTGTGTCGACTACCGAGGGTACCGAGTTACTAAGCTTGTGGTCCTTTTATTTTCATGCTCTTGCCCAACTATCCAAAGTTCTTCATAATTAAGCTTTTTCAATGTATTAACCACCACCTCGTTTTACGAATACTTTACACAACCAGAAATTAGCGGAGGTCATGCCGTCAGTCGCACGCTGTCAGTGCCCTCCCGAGCGGGCATCATGAAATTCCGTGACTTGATCTTAAAATAACCTGAAAAAACACCTGTTCCTCACAGCACTTACTTTGACCCTAAGAATTTTAATGTGCGCGCTTTGAGGTGCTAGTGTTTTACATGCTTTCATTACTCTATATTTATAATTCAGCTCTATTATATGCAAAAGTATAGAAAAAATATTCAGTTCCCTCAACGCTCTATTTAGTAATAAGATACTCTAAGACTGGAATGAAAGAATTGCATTAAAAACTGCAACGTCAATAAAGATTCTGAAAGATGTAGGGATTTAAACAAGTAAGATCAGTTATGAGACCTACCCGCATCTCAACAAAATAAGAGCTTAACCAAGCCCCTCATTTTGCTCCGACCTCTAATCTCTACCTGGGGAAAATAATTTTTCCCCAGGCAAAGACAATGCTCCAAAGCACCTTGATCTACCCACGTTACAGGAATATATGCATATAAATCTTAGGTGGGATTATCAGGTTCTGTTAAATCAATTTCCGGTCTCGTCTTTTTTCTCCGAAATTCTTGAAACAATAGCCGCTTAATATTTACGCATAAACAAGAAATATTTACAAGAAAAGCTCAACTAAGCGCTCAGAAGAACGAGTGAAGCAACAAGATGCCGCGACGAAGAATTAATTCTGAAATCTAGACCAAGCAAGATATGGGACGGAACTCAAGGTGAGCGAGAGAATGTGGAAGTTGATGTGGAGAAATTTCGAGTTGATAAGAAGTGATGTGTTGTGCTTCTGCGCTTCGAAAATGTTTTGCTTCCATTCATATCAGCCACTGTGATTCTCAGCTGCTAAAGCCACCGTATTTTAAATATCTGAGTACCAAAATCTCAACACCTAGAATGTGACCTTTAGGCTTTTTATTAAGTTCTTGGCTTAGGGATGCAGCTATTTAATTTTTAAAATTTAAAAATGGCCTCGCAAATCACTAGCTATGACATGACGTATAGTTCCTTAATGACCCCTTCGCGTCAAAATGAACATGGGCTCTATCATAAATGCAGCATCAGTAAGTGATGCATTGTTCACTTTGTTTGTTGACTTTTTTGACTGCCAGGAGTAAGAAATGTGGCAGCAGGCTTGTGTGAAAATCGGACACGGTTGATTTTGTATTGATTTAACGTATGTCTTTATGGTGACGCCACCGAACAGTGACGTAACGGTATAATTGTTACTTTTAATGGTGATCATATTGAGAAAACTATTTAGATTAGCACGAATCGGTTACAGTTTGAAACGACTGGATAAAATCGCGATAGGTCTTGACAAAGTCGTAAACTTAATTTTTGCTTGCGAAATGACAGATCAGAATTTGCAAAGAATTTCTGCTTTAGATATAATCAAAGTGGGACACTATCGGTTCCTAGTATACAAGTATTGAAGCAAAAATATAGAATATTCGTGTTTTCACGAGTAATATACCTGTAAATAGGTACCAAGTGAATTTAAAAATACGGAGCTTCAGTCATTAATTTCAACAACGCTATCTCATTAATCGAGTAACGCCTGAGTATGGAGCCCGGTGGCTTGCAAAGCACTGTGGGAAAGTAAATATCTAACGATGCCGCAATTCCGTTTCTGACCTCAGAATCAATGCTCATGACGTTCAATCTTTACACGGAAAGTCACTGAGAGTCACTTGAACGATGCTTGACCTGGTGAGGAGTTGTTCTGCTAGTTGAGCGGGAGCATGAGAAGGAAGGCATCTTAAAGTAAGTGGCAGAAACTTGAAGTCGATACCCTGCTTGATTAAAAACCATTGCAGCTCGGCGAGAAGTAGTGTGACGTTGCAACTGTGACGCTCAAGGCAGAGAATCCTACCTGTAAAGCTGCAGAGTTTTTCACCTATAACAATAATAATAATGCACTTGATACCTACTGTACACAGTAGTAGACCAGCAAGCGGAGAGTTACAGAAGTCGACACATAATGTCGCATGCATGAACCAATTTTGATATAGTATCCCTGTCTACGCAAGGCCAATTAATTTAGCAATATTATGGTGCTGAAAGAAGGCAGACTCGAGTGTGGAGCTGATGTGTTCATCTAGTGAACGGTCACATTGGAAAAGAACACCTAGATGATGTTTATATGTCACCGGAGATATGCTGATGGAGCCGATTTTGAGCGATCCGATTTTTTTTACAGCTTTTGAGTCACACTTTGTCGTTTCCGAGGTCGCACGATGTCTACTAAACGGCTAGACTTTCGCTGTTAGCCTTTTTAAAAGCATAACGAGCAAGATGGCTTGCCTGTGCTTGTGTGTCTGAATGTGTATGCGTCTGTGGGTGTGCGCGCGCACGCGAGCGTAAAAGCACGAAAACTTGTCATTCGCTTCCAGCTAGGGGCACTAGCTGGTCACTGACAGCATTTCAGTCTCAGCGAGAGGCACATCTTTTCCGGTCAGTTTCTTCCATGAAATTGCCTTTCAAACTTCGAAACGAGAGTTTCAAGGTATGTTTTGCGTGCTCACCTGTGGATTACTGAGAAAGCTTTAGTTGCTAGGATTCATAGTAATCGGTGAATCTGCGTGTCGTTTTTGCTTTTAGTCGTCCCAGCCCAGGCAGGATTCTTGTTTACACGTATACGCTTGTCTAAGTAGCACAACGTGAATGCCTTAAATGTGGTAATTGATTCTTTTGCAGCGTGCTGTAAAGTGCCTGGATACAGAAATAAGTTCTCTCGGGACGCTAGACATGCGAACTATTAGTATTATTATTTTTATCTGTCACTAACTCTTAGGTCCCTTGATTCTCTTGCTCCAGCCTACCTATCAGAACTTCTCCCCACCAGGTGAAGAATCGTACAACGTGCTGTTCCGACTCGAATCGTTTAGCCATACCTACCTCGTGCGAACCTGAAAACCATCGGAGGCCTCTATTTTCTCTGCCTCTAGTTCCTATACTCTTACAGCCTGGAAATCACTACCGACTCATGTCGCAACGTCCCGTGACATGGCCAGATTTAAAAAGAAGCAAAAACCCCACCTGTGTATTACAGCATTTGTTGGGTCTTTGTGATTCGTCCTTAGCTTGCATGTGCCTGCTTACACTATGCCTGCTGCTTGCAGATGTTAACGCCAAACTTTGATTAAGCTTTATTTGCAGCATCTGTAAAAGCCTAGAGAGAGATTCAGTTCTCTGAGGGCGCTATACAAATGCGCTGCGCCATTACCATTCTTATTATCATATTATCTGTAAGTGCTTTAATTCATCTCGGATCATCATTCAGATACGCGGCCATTATTTTTTTATACTCCTAAATTCACGAGCCTATTATATATAAAGACTCCCAAATTTCACCTAAGTGCCTTGCGAGAAAGTTGCAGTTTCACTGCACGGGCGCAGTAAAGTCGCGGGATGAATGCACCTCAGACTTGAAATAAATTTAAATAAATATAAATAAATAATAAAGATAAATAATACTAAATACAAAGATAAATGCACCTCAGACTTTGATAAATGCACCTCTAATGCTCAGACTTGAAATTTACGGTGCTAATTCTCGTTAAAATAACATGCATTGGTGACATTAATCAATAATTCACATTTCACGTAGTTAATGCAGATTGCGACTGCAGCGTGGGGTGTGTGAATGTGCTCCACTGTAATCGGTGTTTTTGGTCCTATCGTTACTCGAAGTTCTCACGTTCAGAATGGCGGCCTACAACTATCTACGGTAGCTGCTTATCCTTACGCGGCTACGGCTGCCGCCCCTCTTCTCTAAGGAGAATGAGCAAGTTCGTGCTGTGCACCTAGCGGTGAATCCGCCATTCGGTCAGCTGCTGGATACACTCAACAATACTTGACAGACCTTAGGAGCATAAAGTAATAGTAATACAGGAGCGTAGTCTTTACGATGGATTTGCCAAGCAACCGTAAAGTTCGTGAACGAAACGAGTCCGGCTGATTTTCTTTTTCTCACGTGAAGACATTGGCAAGCTCAGCACGACCAAATGGAAGGTAACCGCGACGCGACGTCCACGGTAAGAATAATGCGTACTGAATTCCTAAAGGACCTCGGACTGCTCACGTAGACTTTCAAAATTATACCTGCTCAAGTTAGAGCGCTTCTATCGTGTGCATAAAAGCTTGCACTCACCTTGGACAGAAGCGAGAGGGGCGGGCGCTTCTTCTTGTTACACGTGAATGCAGTTACAGTCCCAACAGGAAATGCCAAGTGGAAACGATAATCGACCACTAGTCCGTATCGTCTGCCTATGCATAGTAATTTCGATAGTACGGTCGTCTCTGGACAGGAAGTTACGTTAAGACCTCTGTGTGCTTATGCGTGCTGACACTGCTGCATGCTGCCACTAACCACACTTGCACGCTGTCCCTGGCATGTCACTCCTAACCATGTTATTCTCGTTGTTTATTGAGCATGCTATCACTAACCATTCGATCGTACTTCCTGTGCAGCAAATGCAAAGCGCCGAGAAAGAGACTGAGTTCTCTAAAGGCGCTTTATCAAATTTATTATAATTATCATTATTACTATTATTATGACTAATGTCAATTAGCCGGCGCTGACTAATGAGGAAAAAAGGTCTTCCATCCTCAAATATCGACAAGTTCGGTTACGTTCGTTAGCCATCAAAATTATTTAAAAATAATTATTTTTAAATATATTTCTCTCCATATGAATTCTACGAAATATATTTGATATATATTTCTAACAATTTCTCTGCGCTTAATGCTCCGCTGCAATTAGAAAGAACTGAAATATTGTCGTCAGTGGTGCTGGCGCACCAGCTCGGTTAGCAGAATTTCAGGTTTTGTAATTTGTGGTTTAGGGTCAGCTATTATGGTGGCGTTTTGCATTGAGATTGCAAGTTTCTTGCTATGGGCACTTTGCCCATAGATGAAAATCAAAGTTGTAACCAGCATCTGTAAACCCTTAGCCCTTCATCCCAAACCGTGCATCCTGAACTGTACATCCTTAAGGCCAAAATATACAAGTCCTAAACATTGAAGCCTAAATCTTAAACTCTAGAGCTCAAATTCTAAGCCCCAAGCTGTGAGCCCTAAGCCTCAAATCTTAAACCCCTAAAAACCAAATTCTAAAACCTGAAGTGAAAAAGCATGGGAAAACGTGTTTATCAATGTAAAGAAATAAGGCGATAGCTAGCGTGTTGAAGTTTCTGCTATGGGCATAGCCCATTAGCAGAACCTTGGCTGCTCGTGCACTTAGCCGCTCGTGCACTTAAACGGCACCGCGTTCGTTGAATAGCGTCTGGAGGTAACTAAATCTCTCTAACTCAAACTCTATAAGTAATATGTCTCAATCCTGCGATGGTGTAGACGCAGCTTTAAGCTGCGCTTACAACGTCGACTTTCCTGCTTGCTCACTTTGACTTGTTTACTAGTTAGTGCATTTACACTAGCGGTTAGGAAACTTTTATGGCCGATTTATCCCACCCGCGTGCAACTTCTTTGATGCTGGATGCTGGTATGAAAAAGGATTTCCGTGAAGTAGACACGCCACCACCCACATAAGCTGAGTTCGCTGCTTCAGTCATCGTCGTAGACGAGTAGGAAACGAGTAAAACGGAAAGGAAGATAACCAGACGGAAAAGGTTTATTGGAAAAGTTCATAGTGATTAGCAATGTACGCTGTTATGGGATTTATTGTCTACAGTAACATTACACACGCACCGTTACGGGTTTATTTTTGCATTTCATAAGCAGACGCATTGCGTCTTTAGGTTAGAAAATGGTTACGCCATGGCTAAAACGCATTAGCATCCCACATTCAGGGACATGCGCGCATTGCCGAAGGATGACTCAAGCTTGTGAATGTCGTCTATTGCTATTTCAGCCGCTGGGTGCACGTCACGAGCTTAGGAGTTTTGATTGGTCGGCTGGTCCAACTGACAGCCAAAAAGTGGAAGCAGCTTCTAATTCTACTTCGACAGTCGGCAGATTTGGCTCCTCTTCCTCAAGATGCGGTTGCGTGGTACCCCAAACCAGAGGGAAATCACCAGGAAATCACTACAGATTAAGTAGTAAAGTCAATAGTGTAAACGCAGCATCTAAATTCAATGTATAAGTCATTGGCATAGACTAGAAAATTATGTGAATGTGTTAGTGGCTAATGTTACACAGTCAGAGCATCCTTAAACACTGACAGGATTCATTAGGACGACTCAAAAGTCTTTGAGGGAAAGGGTTGGTTTTAGCTTGCTAAGGATTATGGTAGAATATACGTTGCTATCGATTTTAAGACTAATCAATGATCCTTATTATGATGGAAACTAAACAAGCCGAAGAGATAAAATCCACCATGTAAGCACGCATAAGCACAAAGAGGTGCGATTCCCTAAGATGAAGCAATTGCAGCGAGAAAAAGTTGGGCGGCTTTAAGATTCCTTTTAAATTTGTCAATGCCGCTATGTCAGAAACATCGTATAGACATCGTATAGCACTTGCAGGAAGACCCCCAGATTGTTTATAACAGATTTATCGGCGGGCTGCCTCAAATTTCTTGAACATCTTGGCAGTGTAATCCTTATCAAGACATTCCCAAACTTTTGCATCTTACAAGGCAATACAATAAATTCCCTTAATTTAGAGACACCTTTGCGATAACAATAGGTAGAGAGTTAGTGGCTATACGTAAATAAAGCTTAAGGGGGTCTGTGCCTAATGAAATTCGCATTAGGGGCACTACTAAGCCTGCATAGCAAATGAGTGCTGGTAATACGACCGACGAACTTGCAAGTACTTAGCTCTGGTAGATAAGCAGCAGATAGATAATAATTCTGATTTATAAGTTTACCAAACTACTTTAAATTCAATTCCCTCAAAGTGAGTCAATTTGGAAAGGAGTAACGTAATTGGATGCTCTGACATTAAAAACTGATAAAGCTTCGAACTGCGCTCGTCTGTAAGTTTTTTAATACTCAGGCAAAAATACCTACAAGAAAATAGCTATAGAAGCCAGGAAAGTGTAATAAAGGCATCAACTAATTTTTTTTGAGTCCTGATTTAAGCACGACCATATATATATATATATATGTGTGTGTGTGTGTGTGTGTGTGTGTGTGTGTGTGTGTGTGTGTGTGTGTGTGTGTGTGTGTGTGTGTGTGTGTGTGTGTAGCACGACCATTGTAGCAATATTTCTTATTTGCTTGCATGCAGGTGACTTTGAAAATACGGTGGTCATCTGGCAAAAATTAATTTCCAAACTAGAAAACGAGTCGCCGTTCATGGGTTGCACAAGCTGCCACGACGGTAAACAATCTTAGGTGTATGAATGCTGGGGTGATTGAATACAGTAACTGGAGGTCATCACTTAGTCTATAAAGACAATATTTCGCACGCTAATCGTGCATCAGCGAAACGTGAAAGTAAACAAAGATATGAAAACGAAGTAGAACCGATCGCCGCTCGCCCTACCTACCAACCTTACCCGTTCCTACTTATAAGGCTAACCAGATTACAGCTGGCCACCGACATGTAAGTTCTTAAATCTCTCGCAACATAAAGATAAGACCTAAACCACTGCTGCTTAGCAAGGAGGCGAGATGATAGACGGAGTCAAGATTATGAATGAGGGTAGGTAATCTAAAGCATGAAACGCTGCCTAAAGAACTTGCAAAAACGCTACCGATGTCAGCATTCCTAAAATGTTGTGCAAACACTGGAAATAATGCGGCTTCCGCAATACGATTAATTACATCGCGACTTAAATTCCCTTTCACTGGTTTTATTTTGGCATTTAAATCGAGGGCTTAGCTGCTCGTCAATTACTCGCTGGATTATCTATTTGACATTGCTAGATAAGAAGCATTTTGAGACGAATGATTGTTGGGTGGAGTGATTAATCCGAAGGGGGGCATCTGGGCACAATCCGGGTAACCGTCTGTCCACCCCGATGCTGTCAGGCATTCGTGCGGGGCCGCTGTGCGGTTAATAGAACAATGAGCAACTGTGAAGTTACATGGCGATATTACTGCTTAGCAAACATTTAATGAACTTTCACACGACGAAATTGGAAAAGTTCCTCCGCAACCTATCGTACATGAGAAGTGCGGTTTTCAGTTTGACAAGCATGAGATTACACTTGGCCAAATCTTGTTATTACTACTTTATATTACTTTATATTATTACTTTATATTACTAACCTAAATGATTGCATGAAACTTAAAAAATAAGGTGGTCATCTAGAGAGCAGTTGTTTTTGAGCACGAGAGTGAGACAAGGTGCACAATCTAAAGGGGTTGCTCGTCGCGATAGTTGCAAGAGAAAGCAATTTAGTTTTTGAGTGACACTCCTGCTGTCCACTACTGTCCATAACTACGTAATTTTTTCAAGACTCACTCTATTTTAGAAAGCTACCGTCTAAGTGCAAATTTTGGCAACACAGGCTGCAACTAAGTTAAGATCATCTGAAGCGTAGGAACGTCGGGATGACGAAAGCACGGATATTTCCAGGTATCGCCTTTCGGAACTTACAGCCAGGATTTTGCATGGTCATTGCACATCAGAATGAGGCTGGTCATTTAACATCGGAAAGAGGCAAAAAGAAAGCTAAAGACTGAAAAGTCTCCAGGACATGTCCCTCGGGTACCTTGCCCTTCTTCATGATCTCACCGGATTACCTCTGGCCGCTGACGTCTAAGCTCGGAAATCTCCAGCAACTATAAGATATGACCTAAAGTTCTACAGCATAACAACAAGGTGAGAGGATAAATGCTGAACGATAACTCTGCGATCGGAAGCATACAATGCTGCATAAAAACACTTTACATTATGCCAAACGGCTAGCGAAGTCGGCTCTGCTAAAAAAAATTCGTTATACACCTGCAATAATACTGATCCGGCGAAGTGATTAGTTATTCATCCTGACTGGAATTCACTTCACTTGCTAAGCTTTGGTATATAAATCAAGTGCTTAGCTTCCATCGCATTACTCACTCCCTTATCTTTAGCATATCGTTACCTAGGAAGCCTTTTAAGACGAATGACATTTGGGCGGTGAAACCACGCCGCACCGAGGGGGGACATGAGGGCCTGCAGAGTCCGGTTAACTGTCTCTTCACCTCTGTCGGGAGGAGGCTATTGTGCGGATGCAGTGCGATTAATAGAACGACGAGTAACTGCGAAGATTCAGGGTAATTTAGATTTTTGCCAAAAATCGAATGCCCTTCGTGTGCCGAAAATGAATTTGGAAAGGTCCACGGCAGCCTGCATTTCGCACGTGAACTGTGGTCAGCGGAAGGTGACTTTTTGGCAAAACTATTAAAGAATGCAGCCATGCTTCTGGAGCAGGGGAACTGGCGTCAGCATGAGTCGGAGTGCCCGCGCGGGTCGGAGCGTTTGCGATAGAGAGCGGCTGAGCGAGAGCAAGCCTGAAGGACAGAGGTCGGTCATGCTGTCCACGGGGTCAGCCACCGCTAGTCGGCTGGTCGACGAACTACCCAGGTGCGAGCCTTCGCCATGCAGTAAGCAGGGCAGGTACTCAAACCGCTCATAGACAGCGGCAGTTCCGAAATCGTGCGTTCCGCGGGAGACGTGGACCGCGTGCGTCGGACTCGCTCGTATACCTGCAAGAGTTGGGCGTTCAGGGTTTCATATTTTTGGAGATTTTTCTCGGTTTTTTCGGATGAAATAGAAGCAGTATCTTTCGCCGGGTGAGGAATCGATTGCGAAGTTCTCCCACTCTCAGCTATGTGGTTCCAGCCTACCTATCAGACCTACTCTCTCCCGCCAGGCCAAAAATCAACTCACTGCAACCGAACAACCCGCTGTTCTGACTCGAATCGTTTAGCTAAACCTGGCACGAACCTCAAAGAGATTGCCGGAAAAGTTAATGGTAGCTGATTAATAAGCTTATACATGGGGGCAGAATAGCCTTAGCAGGAATCAGCTATACCGAACGAATATCAATTCCAGCATTTAAGTACGGGTGCTGTTGTACGACAGTGGCTCCGGCGGCGGCTGTTCTTGTGTGAGTCTCACGGAGACACAACAGGCGAACGCGAGCGGTAAACTAGACTTTGCTTTTTTACTCTCGATGCGTACATTAACGAGAGCTTGATCAATCGCAGCAGACGTCACGAAATATAACATGCATTAGTGGCCAGACGCTTCACTGCGTCAGCGGTTTAACTATTAGCCACAGGTGACGCATGTACATTAGTGTCTAGGCGCTTCGCTCATTGCAACGGCTGCAGCCGCCGCCGGCGCAAACAAAATCGCCGATCGTTGCTGCCGTACTCAGCCATCACCTGCTGCTAGTACCGGTGCTGCACCCACGAGTTACTAGCAGAGCGTTGCAAAGCTGCGAAGTTCCTTATCAGTATTCTTCGAGAGTCGGCACTTGCTTATACCGTCAAGAGGGCTGCGCTTGCGGAGAAAGGACTCGAATGGGAGAAAGGACTCGAATGAGAGCCCCATGCAGCACTTTTGTAATTGAATTGGGGAATCGACGTGGGATTCTGCAAATACTACGACACGTTTATTGTGCACACAGCTTCAAACTGTTGGACTTGAAGATTGTGTCACTTACTTTTTATGTTCAGTAATCCTCTTACTCCGGCCAACCTGACTGAATTGCTTCCTAGTCTCTGGCCTTCTGTCGCACTATCTGCTCCTATCATTTTGGTATTTTGATTGTGCCTATAGCAAACTTCAAATACTTAGTGATCATGCCTTCAGTTACTAAGCTTCCGGAGCCTGAAGCCAACTATGGACTGATATCCCGTCATCTCGCGATTTTATGACATCCCAGCACCATCTAGAGAACCCACCCATTCCTCCCTACTTTTGCTTAGTCCGAGGTGAGCTGCCCTTTTTGTGCCTCAGAACTGCGAAAATTATTAGAGGGTTTCAGCATCGGTAAAAATCGACATGCTGAATAAAAAAAATGGTGCAGATGCAAATGGGCCTACGGGCTGAGCGTCTGGGCGGCGTATTGTGCGAGAGGTACGTTTCATGCAGTCCATGAGGTGCCTACGTCATTTCACATGGGGTTTCCAGTGCGTTACGAAGCACTCGAGGCGAGATTTGAACTGACGCTTCCTTTTACTCTTAAATCGCTGTTATGCTCCAAGTACCAAATAACGCTGGTAGCGTTCCATAAAGGCAGCCAGCAAGCTATCTCGTTACCGATGTACAGCTAAATCCAAAGACTGTCGGTAGGTAGAATTCTCACACTGCTTCTGACTTACCTATGCGTATGCCTTAAAGCCGCATTTGTTTCTTACGTCCTCCGCAAAAGCTCATCCCAGCACAGCGACCTGCTGTGTTTTCCAAACCAATATCTCTCACTTGCATCAGCAACTGCTTCAGCCTCCTCGATCCTCCACTCACGTGCTCTCGTACCACCAGCCGCTCCTCAGTATTGAGTCATCTCGCCGTCCCTCGTACTAAATAGAAATCTTTCGGCGATCGAGCCTTCAGCTTGTATGCACCGAAAGTCTTGAATTCGTTTCCTGCTTGTGCCGCTACCTACAATGACCTGACATTATATAGGCTAAAGTTGGAGACGGATCTCTTCAGGTCAGCTTTCCCTTAGCCCTGTGAATTGGTCGTTTTTGCACCAGTGTGCTTTGCGTGCTTACCACTGCACGACTCAGTGAACTTTGATAGCTAGATATCCTACAACCGGTGGCCCTCAGTTTCTTCTTGCGTGCTTGTGAACGCTTGCCTGAGCACGCTAATTGCTTGTTTTTGCATATTTGCACTAGCAGGCTACCTTGCGAATTGCTACGATTCATCGCAATCGACTTTAATTAAGCTAAAATCGATCAGAAATTGGCAGCGCACAACTCAAATTTCGAGTGAATATAATTGTATGTGGTCTTTATAATGGTCCCGTCAAATTTCATGCAATTTCCTCTTCATGAATTCTCAAGTAAATTCACGAAAGACGCTGGCCACTACCAAAATTCGCTAGAATCCACCACAAACCAGCACCAAATCGGCTGCAGGAAGTCCCAATTTGGACTGCATATTAAACTAAACTCTTGTTCTAGTGCACCCAAAATATTTCTCGCCATAGGGCCCGCGTTCTCGTGTAATCCACCGCAATCGTCTATAGCGACTGCAGCACCCCTTGGGTGGATTGCGGTATCGGCCCAGGTCGCTTGAGTCAACCACAGTGGATTGCATTAGAACTCGTGTGCTCAATGGCGAGAAATAGATTGTGTAAGTGCACTCGAGTGAACGACAGTGTAAACCAGTGTTTCTCAACCTTCCTAACTCCGCGACCCTTTAATGCAGTTCCTCATGTTGTGGCGACCCCAACCATAAAATTATTGTTGTTGCTACTTCGTAACTGTAATTTTTCTACTAGGAATCGTAATGTGAATATCTGATATGCAGAATATATTTTAGTTGTTACAAATTGGACATAATTAAAGCATAGTGATTAATCACAAAGCAATACACAATTATATACTGAGAAATATTTATTTTCGTAAAAAACGTAAGCGAAGCGAACTCAGCGCCAACGGACCACGTCGGCGCGCGACCATTCATGAGGCGACGTTTCTAAGACCGTCGGAAATTTTAGTGTTTTTCGATGGTCTTACACGACCCCAGCGAAAAGCATGTTCAACCGCCAAAGGGATAGCGACCCACAGGTTGAGAACCGCTAGTGTAGACAGTATGTGCAACCCACATTGGAGCTTCGCGAAGCCTATTTCCTGTGGGTTCTAGTGGATTGCGTTAGGTTTCGTAGGATTTTGGTACTGGTTCACGTCTTCACAGTCCATTTGCAAGAGAACACGTGAGTGCATTGGTATTACAAACGTGGTGTGCGGCTTCCACATCCTGACAGAACTAGGCAGCAAACGATGCTAGTTTCAGCCGATGCAAGGCAAATACTTGTGACGCCTGAACATGGTATCATAGCTGGCCATTTGTGGGCCCAATGCTGATTCGGGAATCATAACTGCTTGCCTATCTCATAGTGACGGCTTTTATGCGGCCTCGGCCATATATTACGCATAATCGCTTCCTGGTCATAACAATTCGGGTAGTTCAATTAATAATGAATAGTCATTATCTGGCCGGTTTAGCTCAAGCCGCCGTTTCAATGGCATGAAATTTGGTGAGTACGTTATAATGAACATGTACTACAATATTCGCTCGAAATTCGAGCTTCGCACCGCCGATTTTAGGACGATTTTTTCTTATTTAGAGTAGAAAATTGCGGCGGATTGCGGCAATTCGTAAACCTATTACGCATGCGTACGTTTGCCTATGCATGACCCTAGCTTGCCTTTGCATGTTTGTTCAAGCAGGCTACCATATACCGGTGCTGTTGCTTGGTTAACGAATGCTACGCTGCGGCCCGTCTTGTGTAAATATCTATGATCAAGGGTTAGGAATCGATCACGGATCAAGGTCAGTTCCGGTCTTCATTTCCTGTAAGTGAATTAGCTTGGGTGCGTCGGACAGACCTGGCTCCGCGAGCACCTACAGCATCGGCTGGAGCCTGATTGCTGATTTCATAACTACGGCAGAGCTGCGGCGATGTCGAATGATAGACCAACGGAAAATCTTCATTTATCTGACTGTTGGATTTGGTTTAATCCTGACGTTGAACACGGTGTTGTACAGTTATTACTGCGGGTTAGAATTACCTTCACAGGCTCTTAGCAGCCCAAAGGTATATTCTTCAAAGTTCCATTTACTGAGTATCGCAATCATATCTGGGCCGTCTAATGGCCGTCGTCGAGACGCAATTAGAACTACATGGGCTGCATTAGCTCGGTTGCATAACGTAATGACTCTCTTCGTCGTGGGATCAGCTGGGCTAGCCGACGCCGAGCAGAAAGCATTGAAGGCCGAGGCTGCCGTTCATAATGACATGCTGATATTAGACGACTTCATCGATGCCTATGGAAACCTCACTGAGAAGCTAATTCGAACTATGGTATTCCTGTACAGAGAGCATGCAGCTGCATTCTTTATGAAAGTTGACGATGACACATTTATTGATATTAATAGACTGGTGCTCGAGATGGCTTCGAAACCGCGAGAGAAACTGTACTGGGGTTACTTTTCGAATAACGCGCGTGTAAAAGCTACGGGCCCATGGGCTGAGCGTCGGTATACGTTATGTGAAAGGTACATTCCATATGCACGAGGAGGTGGCTATGTCATTACGCGCGACTTGATGGAGTACGTGGTGCGGAACGAGGCGCTCTTGACGAGATTTCGGAGTGAAGACGTCTCTATGGGTATGTTCAACTACTCAATCTCCTGATAGCATGAGCTGGAGCGTCTGATGAGTGCATATGCCTCTGTGTGTGTTATGTGTGTGTGTGTGTGTGTGTATGTGTGTGTATGTGTGCGTGTGTGTGTGTGTGTGCGTGTGTGCGTGTGTGTGTGTGTGTCGGGGTGGGGTGGGGTGGGTGGCCAGCGCCCAATAATAACAAAAACAATAAGACATTGTTATAGTTCCATAAGAGAACTTTCTCTCTCTCTCTCTCTCTCTCTCTCTCTCTCTCTCTCTCTCTCTCTCTCTCTCTCTCTCTCTCTCTCTCTCTCGCTCTCGCTCTCTCTCTCTCTCTCGCTCTCTCTACGCACAGTACCTATGCTACAACAGAAGCATGTCAATTTATTAAGGATAACATACACAGTGTCAGCATGCATAAGCAAGCAAATGACAATTCACACGGGTGAAAACATACTGTGAGGTTCAAGTGGCTGGGCTTATATGTCGTGAGAGTTGGTAGTGAGTTTCAGGCTGTGGGGACAGACTGAAGGTATGGTCTCAAATGAGTATGCTTAGAGGCACGGCTAAACGACTTGAGTGAGTCAAAGGCATTTGTATAGCTCCCTAAGAGGACTAAATCTCTTTCTGGGCACTTGACATAAGCTGTTAGGAATCACGTCAATTTCTGAGCGATGACATGCACAATGCCAGTATGAATAAGCAGACAAAAGACAATTCACTTGGACCTATCAAATGCTGTGAGGAGAAATATCTGTTAGGTTCTTTTTCAAGTTAGTCAAGTCAGGGGATATCGTGACGGCAGTCGGGTGTGAGTTCCAGACTTTAGGAGCAGTCAAACTAAAGGTGCAGTCTCCAAAACCTGCTTGGTGAGAGACTATTTCGGTACAGCTAAATGACTTTGGTCACAAGATCGGGCGGTATGATGTCTCGCTTGATTGGTAAGTAGTCCTGATAGATAGGCTGGAGCAAGTGAATCAAGGGACCTAAAAGTGAATGACTAAACCTTGAACTCGATATGCTGCTTGAGGGTTGGTCAGTGCAGGTCGGTGAGAAGTCATGTAATGTGGCAACTGCTATGCTCATGATCGACAACCCTAGCTGCAGAGTTTTGCACCAACTGTAAGTGCCTTATTGCACAGGCTGGAAGACGTGAGTAATGAGTTGCAGAAGTCGAGACGGTATTTCACCATTGCATGGACCAGATTCAGCGTAGTATCCTTTTCTAAGCATGCCTGAATTCGTGTAATGTTACATAGTAGCAAGTAATTAGACTTGCAGATTCAGTGGTAGTCTTAATACTGCATTCCTCTTACGAACCTGGTGCATCAAGTGGTTAAGCCTGCTCACCATTTGAATAGCTGCCGCGTTTGTTTGGTATGTTCGTTTGGCTGCCTACACGTCCTCACAAGTAAATTTAGGACTGATAACTGGCATGATACTCGCAGGAACACCTAATATATATTGAGCTATAAAACATGTTTTGCTTTGCCCCTACTGCCTACTTCTCACCTACCTTTACGGCGATCATCTTGGTTTACCTTGAGCTCGTGACAAGGAGCTTGATGTGGTGGCCTCTGTTCTTATTCTCATTGCATCATGTGCATAGCGCCAGCCTTAGTTTAGCAGCTGTGTTAGCTAGTTCCTAGCTAATACTTTTTATGCTGTTCAGGTTCGTGAGCTTGCTTACGATGGGTTTGATTGGTGAATAGATTTGAGCCTCCTCCTTCCTCCTAGCTGGACTGTCATGCATCCTTGGATTAGTATCTGATCACGTGGCTGATGAGAAAATTTTTGTATAGCACACTAGGAGAAGCTACCCTCTTTATTGTGGTGCTTTGCTTATGCCGAAGGGTCCGTGACCTTGGTCGTGGACTCGAAGCCATGGAGTTCATGTACTTCAAGGTGGACATATTACCCCTGGACCAAACCAGAACAGCAACCTAAAGGACCCAACACTCTTCAGAGACCTTGCCTTCAGTTTTCATGTGCATAAATGCCTGGAAGTCTTTCCCATTAACATCACAATGCTCTGGGACTTGACGACATTTAAAGTCCAGCAAAAAAGCTTTTAATGTTCCTTGCAGCGTTTGCATCGTCGTAGTGAATAATCTTTTATTTGCATAGCATGCTTCGACTATACTTATCGTTATCACCAATCAGTCTATATACTTCCCTTCTGGCCTAAGTGGAGTGTTTCGAACGAGATTAAATTCTTTTAGGGCTCTAAATAAACATATTAATATTAGTTAATAGTGATAATAATAATAATGATAATAATAATACATTTGATATAGCGCCCTCGGAGAACTCAATTTATTTCTAGGCATTTGACATTTGCTGCGAATGAAGCACGATCGAATGGTTAGTGGTAGCATGCTCAATAAACAACATGAATACCGCCGTTAAGGATAACATGTGCAGGGTCAGCATGCAAGTATGGTTAGTGGCATCCTGCACAGTGTCAGCACGCATACGCACATAAAGGACGAATCACATGGACCCACTAGATTGTGTGATAAATATATGCATATTTAGTTTCTCTTTAAACGTGGTAAAGTCAGAAGATGTCGTAATGCAAGTCGGAAGTGAGTTCCAGGTGAGTTCTAGTTATTGATATTGCCGATTTTTTGTTGTCGTGTATAAGCTTGTCACTCAGATTCTATGAAGATATGTGTAGAGATGGTGTTAGCTGCTGCCACTACCCAGTGCTAGCCATTCTCACTGTTGATCACTACCTGCACACCTCTAGCCTTCACACTTCCTGCACTCGTGCACTCTACTTAAGATCAGTAGGCTCTGGTCAACGGTCTATCACTCCCTGTTCCTGGATATTGGGGACGGTAAGGTGCTCACGCTTAACGAACCAGGTCCTAGGTTTTTTTGAGTTCTGCTTCAGATAGTCCTATATTGGCAGCTGCTAGGTAACCGAGAGCAGCAGAGGCTCTAAATGAGGCTATTTGATCAGCCGATCTTAAGTTTGCCTCGGCCAGTCAGGAGGCTCCTGACTAGGGAAAAGTTTGTCATCAATGGCACAGAACTTGATTCCATGAGCTGTACACTGTCGTTCAACTTTTTGATAGAACATGAGTCTGTACGTGGTTGCATGCCGATCGACCTTCTCCGAGCTGACTCCCAAAGCAACTCATCGGGGCTACTGGCCACCGACACACCGGAAGCAGGGCAAGCTGCAGAGCATCCCTTCTGTCTGCTCCGGCAGGTTAGCTGGGTGATCGAGTGCAAAGAATCCAATTCGGAGATAGCAAGACTCCGTGAAAGCATCCCTGCCCCCACCCATAGCTTAGTCATAGAAGTCAGGTCAGTGCAAAGTATGGGATGACCCTCAATCCACGTACTGCTCGTTAGCTTTTAGGTAAGCCCTGTTTTTCCTACCGTCATGAGGTCCTAATGTGTAACTCTCGTGTTTTGTTTACGGTCGTAAGCTTCAGCGTAAGTCTATCGTTTATCGAACTTTAGTTGCGATCTTGCTCCGGGCACGTGCACTTATATTTTCACGTACGACACGTTTGTTTGGTATTTATTTCCTGACAAGTCGTGTTTTCTTCCATTTCCTGGTATGGCATTTTCATTCTTGCTACAGCATTTGACGTATGTGCAGAGTGGCCTATTTTTTGCAGTTGACCGTGGTGCTCAACAGTGGAGCTTTGTGGGGGTTGGCCTTTTTTGTGGCCTGTCTCCCCTATGTGCCAAGGAGCAATGATAAAATCCACTTCTCGCCGACCTGCACTGGTTTCCAATAATGCAGCATATCGACTTAAAGGTTCTTTCACCTCACTTATCGGTGCCTTTATTCTCTTGCTTTGGATCGGCCCCTTTATTCTCTTGCCTCGGCCTTACCCGTCGATAAGCTGTGCCTCTAACCACCCCTAATCCTTTCGAGATGTCCCTGAACTCACTACCAACTGCCATCTTGGTATTCCCTGACTTGATCACGTTTAAAAAGAAGCTAACACCATCTTGTTCCTCCCAGCATTTGCTCAGCACCCATGAGTTGTACTTTTTGGAATGTGTTATTATTATTCTTATTATTAGAACTGCCCATGTAATTAACGGCTTGACCTACCTGTACAATACATAAGCTAATGATTGGTCATCCCTGAAGCTGGCTTATGGCAACCTGCAGACAGGTTACAAGTACGGCTGTGTGCCCCAAGCGTTTTTTATCATACACAGTGCTTCCTACGTCTAATCAATCGCCTCAGCAGATAATGACTTTGTCAATTGGGCTTCTGCAGGCATCAATTAGAAGGCCATGCTGGTCGACGCCCTGCATGTTGTGCTGTGAGCCACGTGTGTTCCGAACAAAGTTCACTTTCTGCCGTTGGATAGTGCAGCCTCGTGCCATACGACGCCGTGCCTTGTTTGGAGAGACACGGGCACATGGGGCAAACATGCTTGAAGGCACGAACACTGACATGTCCATGCACATGCCCGTGCACACACCCGTGCGCACACGGGCACACATTGGAAGCCGTCGTTGCCTCAAGCTGTTGCTGCAGACAATCCAACTCTCTTCAGCTCGCTGCAGGCCGGCATAGAAGAAATGTCGAAGAGTTCAGCACTCATGCAAATAGCTGTGGTTTCAGCCAAGCTCGCCTGTGTCCTCATCTTGAAACCAATTATGCTGCTTTAGCTGCTGCTGATGCTGCTTGGTGATGCAGCCTAACGTGGATGAAACTGGAGGCAAATGTTATAAATAACGCTAAGCTAATTCCTGTAAGTAAACGTAAAGTTAATTGCATGTCATTTTTTCTTAATCTGCCATTAACTAGCCCTTTGCCAAAGTAGCAAGATCGTAAATGGCTATATAGGGGGTGCAGGCTGAGCGATAGTTTTTAGCTATTGTGTTGCCTCTTATGTTCTGGACATCGGTGTGGTCCGGTGGCTAGACGTTGGCCTTCGATGCAGTTGTCCGAAGCAGGAAAATGTGGTCGTGCGTTGATCGTTATGGTTTAGTGGCTATCAGCAGTAGTCCTAATTTCAGTATATATATATATATATATATATATTATTTATTTATTTTTTTTTTTTTCATTTGTATAACACCCCAAGAGAAATTAATCTCTATTCAGGCACTTCACATATGCCTTAGGGCTCGAGCCTGCGACCTCGGCCACACTTGGTCGGTGCGAGCACCTTAACCGAGCACCTTAACCGCTGGACCAAACCAGCTCGTCGTGGGTACGTCACGATGCTTTACCGCTAGTACATAAGCCCCGGGTAAGCTTCATCGCCATCTGCGGTGGTGCCGGCGGCTGACACCAGGTGATGACTTTCTCTCTGCAGGCACGTGGCTCGGTCCCTTGGATATCGTCCGCGAGCACGACGTGCGTTTTGACACCGAGGCATCATCCAGGGGTTGTCTGAACGATTTCCTAGTCACGCACAAGCAGACCGCCGACGACATCGAAGAGAAAGGCAGCCGGCTTTCACGAAATCGGTCGCTGTGCTCCGTGGAAAGCCGGCTGAAGCCAGCCTATTACTACGACTGGAGCATGCCGCCGACGCAATGCTGCCTGGTGCCTGCGGCCTGATCCTGCCCGGCAGGCTAATGCAGCTGCCGAAGCCTCGAGCCTGGTTTGAGACAAGCGAACTTGCAGCTCGCACGAACGTCTTGCTTAAGCGGTTGGGCGTGCGGGCTCGGCCGGATCTGATGGAAGATTTGACCGCTGGCTGATGGCGTCGCAGCAGCAGCTCATCGAACGAATTCTGGATTGGCTAAAAAATACTGCCAATGGGCTACGTGCTGCACCTCTGTGGTAGTTGGGCCTTCTAGCTGCAGCTGCTGTTCCGTTGCCGCTTACGTCGACGGCTTTACAGCTCTCTGCTCACGAAGCTGCGGTGTAGTGCTGGCCATTTGCGATATCTTGGACGTCTTCGCCTAGATGAGTCGTCGCCTGGAGACGTCATTTGGTCAATCAAAGCCGCTTTGGCTGTATCCAGCGTTCTGCAGACCACGGCTAGAGGTGGATCCGAGCGGTGCAGCTTTGCTTCGCTGCTGAAAGACGTCGCAGCTGCGTGCCAAGTCGTAATTTTCTGCAGCTACCAACTATTGCTGTGCTTGAATGAAATAGCTATACGGAGTGGCTTTTGCATGCAATTCTTCGTGGCTTTTGCACCGCTCTTGTTTGCATCGAGATGGAAGCAAGCAATGCTTTTGCAAGCAGTTGACGTTCGAGGTAGTGCAGTTTAAAAGAAACGGTGCAGTCTACAGTGTTTCTACCGGCAGCCTGCGCCTGCTGGAGCTAAGAGAGCAGGCAGCTATTGCCATTTGCATGCTTTGTGCTGACTTCGGGTCGGAGAGAGTAGCCTGGCGGTCGCAAATGGCAGGCTACTTTGTTCGGCGGTGGCCGGTGAATGGGTTAGCAGAAGAATCATAACATTCAGCACTTCCGCCGTAATGCACTATCAAAGAGCAGTCACCGTTTTAATCATTTGCCTCGAGGACTGGCTATGCCGTGCCCTAGTTGGATCCCCTATTTGCTGCCTTTAATATTGCAGTCTCTGCCGCCTGCTGCTCTGGTCAGTCATACCATTCTGTGGCCGACTGACTAGCACCATTCTATCACAAGGAGGCAATGCTGCCAAGCTGCAGATCATGCAGCTAGAGAAGCTGCCATAGCCTTGTGCTTTCCCTCGGCGTCAGGATGCGAATGCTGTGTCACCATCGGCCCGGCCGTACTGAATCATGGTCGCACGTGAGGCCTGAGCATGTTGGAGTATATTTCTTGTTGGACAGTGTACACCAGTTGCCGCTGATGGGCATCGAAAGCCGGGAATAAGCCGTACGAATAGCAGGAAAAATATGGGACATCGTCGCGATCGTGGTCGTGACAATACTTCCTTTGGTTCTCTTTGGTTAGTCAATTTCATTGGTTCTTTGGCCTTGCTTCAGCTCTGTCTCCTCTCGATTTGTCGTGCACACCGTCGCTACATTGACTACTTTCATGTGCAACATGAGCTACATGCATACAATTGAATTAATGATAATAGCGAATTTACCTAGCAACCTATGAAAATAAAATCTTTCTTAGAAGTCCTTCATACGATCTGAGAAAGGCTTTATAATTGGCTAATAATAATAAAACGCACGGTTGCACCAAAAGTACGCGCATACTAGCACAAAAAGGCCAAACTCTAGAATAAACCTTCATAAAATTGTGAAGGCATATCCCGTACGTACTCCCTTAAACATTAATTGGTTAATTTTCAAGCCGATGTCGGCCCTTGGGAAGAGATCGTTCGCCAGTATAAATACAAATAAAAAATTTTATTTCACGGCTGAAAATTAAGCGTCCGTTGAATGAGGTCGAAGGTAAAAATTAACTAAAAGTGAAATAGTACCAAACTGCGTTATGAGTGAATTCTAAGCAAAGAGAGAAGCATTGAGAATCCACGCATAACTATAGAATCGCAAGAATGAGCAAACAAAAAGATTATTTTAATATAATATGCGATAAGACAATGAACTATTTTGAACTGCTTTCATTTTTCTACTTTAAATATTGTCTGGATTGAGAAGAGCTGCAAGATTTCCCGTTCGTAGGCCGGGCACACGAGCTGGGTTACAGATACAGGCCCGCCTTTCAAAGCGAAACTGAAGTTGTCTTTGAATTTTCATGAGCGTACGCTAGTGAAGGTACGTAAAAGTGAATGGCGACCTTGGAGTCGGTGTACTGCATAATAATCTGGTGCAGGCTAGATTGGAGCTGTAAAATGTGGATATGGCCACGTTCCCAGCAAACAAGTCTGGCTGCGCGACCTTAGCACCATTTGTTAGTCTCTTTGCACCGGTAGGAAGGCCTGCAAGCAGAGTTTCAGAAAACTAGTGGCATTATGACAACTGCATGAACTAACTTGTACCCTCACCTCTGATTGGTCGAATTGTACGCCTTACTAAATAGCTAACGAAAGCAGACTTGACTCAGGAGCTGATGTGGTCGTACGCTGAAAAGTCGCTTTGGAAGACGACTACCAGATTAGATGCAGAGAATATTTGTGAGCAACGGCATATGCTGGCTTAGCCGATTTTGAGGATGAGGCATTCGAGTTTTTGAATTGCACTTAGTTTTGCCCCCAAGAAAATTTAATGAACTAGAATGATGGGAGGGATTACCGTACGATTGAAACTGAGTGTCGACTGCATAAAAATAAAAGCGCGGATTTTTCGAGACGGTTCTATCGGTTTAGTGGTGGGTGAGCCAACTGCCGACTATGGCACATCTTTTTCAGCGGTCCTGAACTGCTACTTCTATGCTACTCACTACCTCAACTGCTCTCCTAACTCTGCTATGCTTCCCACTTTCTCTTTGTTCCGTGAGACGAAGTCTGTTGGGTACCGAATGCGTACCGAAAGCCGCTTAGGCTGTGAGTGCGCTATACAAAACTCTCCTGCGTAACACCCACATGGTCTTTATGACTTTGTGGAGTTACTGACGGAGATACATGACATGACATGAGTCAAGAGTAGGGAATCCTGGAACAGATCCGTAAGGCACACAGTACTTTAAAAGCTCACCTGATGGCCATTTACGTAATGTGCTGAATTAACCGCTCAGATCCTGGATCGCTTTTGTGCAATGCCAGTGAAACCCTGGCTAGACTAAACTAGCTCTGTAATTCTCGATACCAATTCTATCAAACGCCTCTAAAACGATCCATCAGAACTAATGAAGTGATCAGAGCTGTAAAATCCAGTAAATAGCGATCAATCCAGTAAATAGTGATTAAGTCAACACTCCAGTCTAGGTGGTTGTGGATTGAATAAGTGAACATTGTGAACGGCTAATTACTCGATAGACTATATGTTTTAATAACATCGTTTAGAAACAGTTATTAATTGGTAAATGTTATTAAATTCCGAAATATACACCATCCTTTCTGCTTATCAGAAAGAAAGGCAACCCTAGTGCTCAACGGTATCCGTGTTTAGTGCTTAGCACGCTATATTTTGAACCCTCAGGTCTGACAACCACCTCAGGATGCAACCTTCAACCGAGCAGCAGAAGGTCTACGTAGGCCTGGCAAATTCTTGCGGCGACATAACTTATCATCGAAGCTAAAGCATGGTATGCTACCCACACAAAAATAGTGTCAGTAATTTGGTCCTAACCTTTCGATGTGACCTATCTGGCTTGATATGTGTTGTGGCAGCTAGACCTCCAATAACCATCCTGATGAGCTGCTGAGTTCTTATCCGTTGCAGTCGAATAGGTGCTTAAAGTCCAAAATAATACTAATAATTATTCATTACAAGACGATTGACAATTGACTTCAAGGTTTTGCCGCTCACTTTTAGGTCCCTTCATTCTTTGACTCCAGCCTACCTATCTGATCTATTGCCCCACGAGGCTAAGCATCGTACCACCCGCATTTCGGAATCTAACTGCTTACCTATTACTCGTACGAACCTCAAATTCTTTGGAGACTGTGCATTTAGTTCGCATGCTCCCAAAGTCTGAAACTCACTCCCGACTTGCGTCACGACATCGCCTGACTTGACCACATTTAAAAAGAAATTAGAACCCGATTTATTTCAGCATTTAGTGGGTCCCTGTGATTCGTCCTTTGTGTGCTTATGCGTGCTGACACTGTTGCACGCTCCCACTAACTACATCTGCATGCTGAGCCTGTGCATTTCACCCCTAAGCACGTTATTTATGTTGTTTATCAAGCATGATATGACTCATTATTCGATCGTGTTTCCTTTGCAGCAAATGTAAAGCGCCTAGAAAGAGATTGAGTTATCTGAGAATGCTTTATCAAGTGCATTATTATTGCATAGTACACTAACCCAACTAGGTCTCTTGTAAGCTCTTTATATATGCTGCAAACTAAGCATGTCAATTTTTTTAAATGACCGGTTTCAGCATGCATATCACGCAAATGACAAATCTTCGAGGAACGAGTGAGTTTGTAAGTTCCTTTTCAAATGTCAAGTCAGGTATGTCAAGATGTCAGTCGAAATGGATTTCCAGGCTTTGAGAGGGTAGGAAATAAAAGCAACTTCTCCGATGATTTGAGGTAAATCAGGAGCACGGCTAAATTATTTGAGTCTGAAGCGCGGATTTATGTTGTCTAGGCTGATCATGAAGTAGTTCGCGCTGATAGGCTGAAGCAAAAGAATGAAGTCACCTCAAACTGAGCGGCAAAATCTTAAACTGAATGCGCTGCTTGATGGGGAGCCAGTGCAGGTTGTTAAGAAGTGATGTAGCGTAGCAATTTCGAAGTTCATGACATGAGAGCCCAGCTGTAGAGTTCCGCACCAGCTGAATAAATGAAATTGCATTAATCAAGATGTGTGAGTCCCAAGTCGTCAACTAGTTTGGCTGTCGTATTTTTTTCAGAGCAGACCTTAATTTTGATAATGTTCCTCAGCTGAAAGTCAGCCGACTTGCGAGTGGATGCAATGTGTTCCTCTAATCACGAGTCATTTGGAACGGCACGCCCATGCGATCGAGTTCGCATTTCTTTTAATTTGCTGCCTTAGTTAATGATAGTTAAACGCATAATGTTTTACCTAAAAATGTAACGTGACTTGCAGCATATATAGTGTTGTATTACAGTGGCTGCGACGGCAGCTATTCTTTTGGAGTCTCGCGGGGACACCTCGGGAATGAGAGCGGTGAACGAGATTCTCTGTTTATTTCTCTCAACGCCTACATATATGAGAGCCCGATAAATCACAACAGCCGTCAAGAAATATAACAAACATTAGTGGCCTGACACTGCGCTTCGGTAATGGCTTAACTATTGGCCACATGTGAGGATTAGGCTTCGCTCTGTCAATGGCGTAACCATTGGCAGCAGATAAGGCTTACGTTAGTGTCAGTGCGCTGCTCTAAGTACAAATTCAGAATCCGCAGGCACACACAACAATAATTATAGAGTTTTTCCAAAAATAAGTCGATAATATATGTTATTGCGTAGTCAATTTGCTATGATTTGTAATGTTCTTTTATAGTTAAAAGGTCAATTAAGTATGTGCGGCTCGTTTAAGCATACTCCTCACTTAGTTGTATGCCGGCTTCGGCTCACTTTCATAGGAGTGAGCCGGTGGACTTCGCTGTGTCATAATAGAAATACAGTACTAGTTATAATAACAATATAATAATAATATTGCACTTGATAAAGCGCCCTCAGAGAACTTAATCTCTTTCTATGCGCTTTAAATTTGCTGCAAAGTGATATTTCATAAATGTACACGTTAATTCCTTCTTTGTACTGTTTTTGTCGTCGTAGAATCTGGATAGCGTTTGAGTGCGAAGCAAATGTTATCCGGACGACTGACCTGTGAAGCGGCCACTTACAGTTGCCCATGACCGAAACATACTTCCCAAGAAATGCTCCAACTCATTCTAGCGTCTGACCTTGTGATTTGTTTATTGTCAGGGTGAAAAGATATACGTCTGGGAAATTGTTGTTTTCGTCAATCGAATGGGAAGTCACTTTCCTTACGGGCATGAGAGCGACGCGCGGAATGCGGACAATTACGTAGCCATCGAATTGACTACCAATGATGGATGCTTCCAAAACACGATCGTGATGCACGCTGAGATTTTGTGTCGTTGAAGAGCCCTTTCCTCGGGTTTAGATTGCCATTTAACTTATGGTAATGGGCATATCAGGCTTAAGCAAGAGCTCGTGAGGCGGGAGCCCGGACGGGATGAGAGTGATACGATACTCCGGAATCTCGTTTTCTTAGTCAACTATCGCATCCGCCCTATGACACAACCGACGCCACGCCCGAGGTGCATTTGATGCATTCTTCGTTGATTGCATCGACTGCCACATTTGTCAGCGAAAAAACGCATCGTCCTGAAAGCCAATGATGATCAGAGAAGGAAGTGGGGAGGCCAGTAAACGCCCGATCGATAAGGTCAATGGTGGAAGCATGCATGCATGCATCATCCGTTGTAGAGGAGCTCGATGATCGTTGGGTCGCTTTGTCCGGGAGCTAAAGGAAGTGTTCCGTTTCCGATTTGAAGTGGCCAAGCGGCATAGCTCTCTAATTGCGACGTAAGTCTATCATAGCTCTGAACGAACCTTAATTTTTCGGACCATTACAAAGGTGCTAAACAGGAATGCAATCCACAATGTCCGTCACGGTATTGCAATTGTCATAAAGGCCGAGTGTTGCCACATCGAAATTTAAACGTCGGCCTTTTGCTCCTCGAATTGAAAACACCAATGCAAATGGTGTATCTAAAAAATGTAGAAATTTCCGAACAAAATGCAAAAAATACCAACACATAGTGCTAGCGAATAACCACGGCAAGAGTGGGCGATAGAGGAGATGATGAGGACGTCGATTTGTGAAGGAAATGCTTGCAAAAAAAAACAGAAAAGTTGATAACATCGTAAATCATTAAAGCTCGATGAAGGAGCGCAATGTTTAAAACGAAATCTCATTATTGAAACATGCCTGCACTGGTTCTGTGGCTCTGGCTACGGAAGTACTGGTCACGGAATACAACACTGCGCCATCTCGCTTCGCGACGGAAGCCTCCGAGTAACCTCGGCGGGAGTGAACGGTAGAGGACAGGAAGAGGACATCGATATGTGAAAGAAATGCGTGCAATGCTTAAAATGGAATCCCATAATTGAACCTGCCTGTACTGGTTCTCTAGCCCTGGCTCTGGCTCCGGAAGTACTGGTCACGGTAAACAACGCTGCGCCATATTGCCGCTTGACGGAAGTACGGACTTTCTCGCTTTAATTAAAAAGTATTAGTTGGCGTTCGTTTCCATTATTGTAGCCGCGGACTCGCAGATTCGTTTCATTGCAACTGCAGGCTTTTTTATTGCAAGATTATATTGATAATAATAATAATGCATTTGATATTGCGCCCCTAGAGAACTTAATCTCTGTCTAGGCACTTTAAGAGTCTAGTGCACTCCGAGTATCGTTCAAAGAGTTCCTCGAATTACAACGTCTTTTTGGAGAATTACTGCAGGACTTCGAGAAAGTTCTAAAAGATATGGTAGCATGAGAATTGGGGAGGGTTGCACTGCCAGCTATCACCCAACAACGTGCGGTGGCTGTCGAACCCTTTGGGCGTCACGCATTACCCGAATGAGCCAAACAAAGTGTAGTCCACTCATTTGGCCTGGCACTGCTATTGATCACTAGTGGCCCGCCCCGACGCTCTCAAGTACCATAGACAGGTCGGCCGCCCTACGACACGCACACAAACACACGCTCGCACACACGCACACACACACACACACACACACACACACACACACACACACACGTATAATGGCGCTCTGTTCCGTTCATTAAAACGTACTACTTTTGAATATGTATTTCTTAGCGGTAGTCCGCCCTAAGAACAAACCAGGGAGCAACTTAAGCGTCCTGGCTGGATGAGTGACGCGGTTGGAAGCAGAGCAGAATCCAAACTAGCTACTCGCCATTATAGAAAACACACGCGTAAACGTAGTCATTGGTCGAATTTTTTTTAGCGACAGCAGAACGATACGCGTGTCCAAAATGTAGTAGCAAAGAGATAAATGCCCAAGCGGTATGATGCTCGCCCTTATTCGCCAAGGTCGTAGGCCCAAGCCCTGTGGCGTATGTAAAGCGACTAAATACTAGCTAGTTTATTAGCTTCATTTGTATAGCGGCAGAAGAGCCTAAACGGCTATCCCCGCCGCATGCAGTTGGCAATAAAGAGTCGCCTACTCCAGGATTCGAGCCTACGACCTCGGTATAGAAGAGGGAGCACCATACATCCTGGGCTATCACCGTTCAGAATAACAGAGATTAACATCGTTTTGTGGCGCTATACAGATGACTTATCTGACATGCAAAATGTGTGGGGGTTAGAATTCTCTGCGAAGCCCACTGATCGCATCTGATTCCAGAATTTACATGGACTCTTCCACTTGTAACTGGTCTGCTGCTTGTGGAGATGTGTGCATCAGTCGAATTAGCGTCACTCGATGTCTAAAATGGGGCTTTCGACATTTTAAGGCAACAGTCGTAGCTTTTAAAGACCATAATTTGACCTTCCCTTATCAGTGACCTTTGTAGATATTTTGAACTGCTCCGTTCTTGCCCCAAAATCCTGGCTATGCCCCTGTGCTAGACGCATCTGCCTAGGTGAGCGGCAAGAAGCAGCGTTGATAATAATCGAGTGCAGATACGAATAAAACGGCGCCTATCGTGTTCACTTTTACTTTGGGGCCATAAACGTAACGGTTTCGAGGACGTAACTTAACGTAAAGCCACTACATGGTGAGTGGCACGAGAATCTGCAGCTGTGTACACGAGGACCGTGCAGATGCACGAGGCATTCTTTCAGTTGCAAAAACGTCGACCGCTGACGTTTCAGCCCCAAATGTCAGGACGATAGGTGGGTTCGACCGTTTTGGTCGCCAAAGCTGCCTACAAATGAAAAACCGTCACTAGGAGATATCGTATTAGAATCTGCGGTAACCTCATCTATTATAACGACTACTCGTGACGTATACTGCAAACGTATATAAATATTTCAACCCCCTCCGCCTCCCCCCCCCAGGAATTCCCACTTCCTAACCTTAGTGGGGGGCTGGGTGATTTAAGCTGACGCTCTGACAGAAAGCACGCGACGGTACACAAGTGACGAAATGCAGACGCTGAGAAGGGCAATAAAACAATCACACTCCCCTTAATTTCAAGATCGCGCACATGAACAGAGGCTGCAATAACGATATGACTGGAAAGCAGGCTTATCCTGCCAAGATTGAAGCACAACATGCAAGTGCAATAACGGCACATAAACCAGCTTTAGAAAGCCGTTCTCGTATGCTGCTAAACAGTACATGCCGTCCTCTTAGACAGGCAGGCTACTGTCTTCCCATCTAGCACGGAGCTAGGTAACGGCTGCTCGGAGTAGGCAGGTCATAGCACGGCTTTTGCTAACCTGCCGGCTTCGTACTACACCAGCTTCCCCGCATCGCCGAGCCATACATTTCTCCGCCTTGCCACCAGTCTCCAATGCGGTAGCAGTCTCTGCAGCTGAACTAGCCTGCTACCGCACGGGGCTTCCGGTCATGCAGAATGCCCAGGCGGTCACTGTGTAAAAACCATCAAGGGAGAACTCACAGAAATAATGGTGATTTGGGCATATTTTGAGGTGCTTGACGACAACTTTTATTTAGCGCTTGTACATACTGAATACTGGGAATGGGAGAGGTGCATAGGCGGTGGGGGGGGTTCCAGAACCATCAGCTGGTCAGGAGAGGAAATGTCAGAACGAGGCCCCGGAAGAGAGTGCCCCTCATACAGGGTATCCCGTTTGGTTAGCTTCCGTGTGGAATCGCGCACGGTATTGGGCTTCGCTCTGCGAATCGAGGCGCGAATTTAGCTCGACGATCATTATCGGGGTATTCACTGGTTACCCAAATCAACGTGAAAAAAATTTGCCTTTTTGGAGAGTTGAGCCTCAGCATACGTAAAGTCTGAGTTGGACCAGCCTGTTATCGAGAAGATGATTTGGGTAAGTCTGAAATGCTCACCCGGCTGCCTCTTAAGGAAAATATTGGTCCGCTTTTTGTTGCGTTTCATTTTTGGGGGCCAGGGTGCTACAAGTTTTTTCTACAGTGGCTGGTTAAAGGAGGGACAGAAATGAGATCTGATGCCAAAACGGGACTAGACGGACATATCTCGAGAGATGGATACGATGGGTAGAGAAAGGGAGAATGAGAGATATGCTTTCATGTGCTGAATCCTGATCACCTTTCTGAAAGCCTCGCGATCTCCGAGGAGCTACTGGCACACTTACTTCTATTTGGGCCGTGATCTGCGGCTATGGTTGTACCAGAATTTGAATCGACAGAAGCTATCATCTTGGTAGCAAAATTAGCAGCAGCAGTGCACTCTCTGATAATAACAGCAAAAATATTGATAATATTATAAATTCTTTTTTATATCGCCTAAATATCTGGGTTCTTTACAAATCGCTGCAAGAGAATCAACTACCAAGCCTGCTAGATGAATATGGGCTGCTACCCCAGACAGCTCGATGGTTTTAGGGTAAGCCACAGAGTAAGAGGCCTGACGTAAATACTTAAGTATCGACTCAGGTCCCTGACCGTGCGCCTGTGCTAGACAGTTTACTATTCTTAATCGTGCTCTCATTGCACCTATTAATGGGCCTTATCGAACATTAGAAAACGCCATGCTTGCGCCTCTTATTTTTATATGAAACCGAAGTCCGTCTAGCAAGGCCATGCCCAATCGATACCCACGCTCAAACACATGCTGAAGATGCCACTTTCTCGGTTCTTCGTCAGCCAAGCTTTATGATCAATTTGACCTAGTAAGCTTATGGGCATGAAGCAGTGCTAGCTAGACCTGCGAATATGTACAATCTAGCTGCTGCAGAATCAGCATATCAGGTAGGAACCTCTCCAGAGTGAAGGGCGAATACTAAGGCAAAGTGCTGGTCTTGCTTAAGCTACCGTTTAGGCTTAGCATTGCTACTGCTTGGCTGTGAGCAATTTGTGCCGGTAGATGTTACTAGGTAGTCACCGGGACTGGCGAAAACTCAGGTACTTTATATGGTCGTTCAGTTTCATGCTAATTCTTCGGATTGTCATTTATTGAAAATTCTTTTTTTCAGTATCTTAAGCCGAGAGAATGTGATCAGCAGGCCCTGGCCTGCCTTGGACCGACCCTTGGAGGCATGCTGAGTGGCTCCTCACTCGACGTGTGACTTCAGACTTCCTGCGATTCCGCTGCTTGCAGTAGGATCATTGTCAGGCCGGCCCTAGGCTAATACTGACTGCACCTGTGACCCTGATCGAACTAGGTAGGAGCATGGCTGAAGTGATTTTAAATTGGGGCATAGGGGAATATTCTGCAACTGCTATATTAGACCCAGAACGAGGGAACCATTTTGCTTAGTGAAGTGTGCCTCATGCTTGGATATATGCTGAAATAGATGGCATAGCTGTGCAAGCGTTTTTCGTGTGAGCGTGCAAGGTGAACAGGGCGATCCCAGCCTGTTATATGTGTGTGTGTGTGTGTGTGTGTGTGTGTCTGTGTGTGTGTGTGTCTGTGTGTGTGTGTGTCAGTGTGTGTGTGTGTGTCAGTGTGTGTGTGTCTGTGTGTGTGTGTCTGTGTGTGTGCGTGTGTGTTTGAATGTGTGTCTTTGCATGTGTTTATCTGCCCGCTTGTATGTGCTTGTGCTCATGTATGAGTTTGTTCGTGTTTATGTGAGTACTCAAGGAATCTTTTTCTTAATTTGTCCTGTTAGGGCTGTGGACTCCCTTAGACAGAGACATGACAGCCCGTGGATTACAACACTACCAACTGCCTGTCCTCTGCACCATTCTTCCTCCAGCCATCAGATGTTAAAACATTGTCGCCCCATATGCTAAACACACGAGTCATTGAATCAACCATGTGCTCATCCTGCTCTATGGTGTGCAAGGGCCTGATTTTTAGCATGAAAAAGTACCTGGTCACGCTCATGTCAGTACCTGACATGGACAGCCTGTATCATAAAATCTATGCTCACACTCCAGTGCACTGGTAGGGCCTTTTTCTCTTTTTTTTGTAGGGCCTTGTTGTGCTAGCCTCAAAAATGTGCTTGCATCACACTTTCTACTTTTTTGCTCGTCTATGCTAAACAGGTGAAGCAGCATATTTGTATAGGCATTGATATTTTTAATGATAATAATGGTATTATTATGGTGAGTGGTATCATGCTTAATAAACAACATGAATAACATGGTTAGGGATAGCATGCACAGGGTCAGCACACAAGCGTTGTTATTGGCAGCATGCATCATTGTCAACACTCATAAGTACATTAAGGGCGAATCAGAGGGACCCACTAAATGCCATCAGAGGCATAAGCAGATCCATCCTGTGGCTCCCAAGCTGTCTCTCTAATGAAGTCACTCGGCCAAGCCATATCTGTAAACTGATGCTGTTGGACTTGAAAGAACCGATTAAGAAGTGTATCTTTGCAGGGCGATTTAAATTCTGTGCACTTTAAATGCTTTGCTGGTAGGTGTTGGAGGTTACTGTTCTGATTTCACCTTACTGCCTGGTTTTGCTCATTGTCTAAGGTACTCGCCCCTTTGACGACCAAGGACATGGGCTCGGGCCCTGCAGCAAATGTGAATTGCCTATATTGATATTAAGTTCTCGTAGGGTGCTATACAAATGAATTACTATATATTTACCGAGTGGCACATCAATACAGAAAATGGTTGATAGGCCGGTAAAACTGCTCTTGGTGTCCGATATGTCTTAATGTCTGCATGTGAAGAGGCGCCGGTATAATGAGGATCTTACCTAGAAGATATTTGTATAGCTTTCTCGGCAAACGAAATCTCTTTATAAGCTCTGTAAATATGCTGTAAAGAAAGCAATTCGATTGATTTGTGGGAGAGAACGTGCACCATACCATGTCAGCATGCATACCCAGCAAAAGCTAGGAGGTGGGTTTTAGCCTTCTATTTTTACGTCAAGCCAGTGGATGTCGTGCCGACAGTCAGGAGTGGCTTCCAGGCTGTTGAAGCATGTTAACTAAAGGCCTGGGTTCCATTGCATTTGGTGATGGTTAGAGGTACAACTTGAATTACTTGCTCACAAGAGTGAGTGTTAAAGTCTAGCCTTATTCGGAAGTAGTTTGGATAGGTAGGTCGGAGAAAGAGAAAGAAGGGAATTAAATGTAATTAGAAAAACCTTGAAGTAGATTAGCTGCCTGCCAGGGAGCCAGTGCATGTCGGTGAGAAGCGGTGTGCTGTGGTAACTGAAATGCTGAGGACAGATGCTGGTAGCTCTAGAGCTCTGCACCAAGCGCCTTATTGGAGGGCTGAAAGACCTTCGAGCAGTGTTCCAGAAGTCGAGCCGGCAGTCACAAATGCATGGATCAGCTTGGATGTGGTATTCATGTAAGGCCGAATTTTTTTAATGTTAGTAACTGAAATTAGGCTGACTTGACCGTGGAGCTGATGTGACATTCTAGTGAGAAGTCACTTTGGAACATGATACCGAGATTTCGCAAGTTTTTAACTTATGCTAGGTTTTCCCATGACTAGTAAGTTGGTTTTATCGTCATTCAGTTAGCGAAAGCTTGCTACCATCCAGTGCAAACGTAAGCTATTCATGCAACAACGGAGTTGAGAAAGTTAATGTGCTGATAGGCAGTGGGAGTTCAACGCACACATACAGCTGTGTATCATCTGCATAAAAATTAAAGCTTGGATAGTGCTTAGCGATCACATTAGCACGAAGAAGAGTATAAATTGTGAAAAGTTGTCGGCCAAGCACAGATCCGTTGGATACCCCATGCTTTAGAGACTACTCGGGATTACTGTTGCCATTCTACAACAGCCTGGAAGTACACCCCTGAGATAGGACCCAAACCATTGCAGTCCAGTGCCAGTGATGCCCTGGCTGAAGGATGAGTGCTCAAGAAGGACTTGGTGGTCAAAAGTATTATTCTCTCAACAAGGCCATTAACAAGCCTAAACTTGAGATAGGCTCTGAATTCGTATGAATGCACCGATATATAAGTGCCTGTTTGCAGGACTTAGTTCGGTCATGCACTCGACTACTTGGGAGAAAGTGGCATAAGAAAGCTAGTTCGATTCTTTACTGTGTTTATGTGACTTTGCCGTCGTCATTCGAAACTTGTGCCATGCCAGAAAATTATCTGGTCGCTAGCAGCAGCTATCGGCCCACTTCCATGTAGCATATAGCTTCTCTCTTCTGTTCTGTTCAGAGAGTTGATGAAAAGCGAGACTGCAAGAAGTGATGCTGTAATTCAACTGGCTCGACTGCTTGCGGTATTTAGCTTTAGCCAATGGGCATGGGACGAATAGGAAATATGATAGGATCTGCCTCCCGAGAAGGTCTCTCTGTAGCCCATGCAGGAGCAATCAGTGTATGACGGTTTGCCTGTAGATCTCTCGTCGTGACTCACAAAGCCTGTCGCTGACGACCCAAAGCCAGTGCCGGCACTGTGCTGGTCCATTATGAATTACATTGTTATACTTGTTCAGGAATGAGTGGGTGAGGCCCACCCAGACAGCCTTGGCCACTGGTGGGGGAGCAGAGAAAGGGTTTAGAGCATCGATCTAGTTGCAGCCACTGTGGGGTGGGGGAGGCTGAGTGGGGGGGAGCACCAAGTGGTTTCTGAGAGAGCATGAGGTGCTAAGTCGGCCAAGCCTGAGCTGAGGCAGGTTTTGCCTTTGCATCCGGTGTGTCTGCAGAACAACATTGGCAACTGCATTCTCTCCCAGTTGCTCGCTTGTTTTCGCCATTTGTTCTAGTCTGCCTCTGCAATGACCGCCAACCTGTTAAGTCTATCACTGATTCTGTACCGTCTTAGCCCAGTAGCGAGGTGTGCACACACTCACCGTGCTGCCTCACAATATGGGTCCGAGTGTTTGAGTCCTGTGGCAGGCGTTTCAGAATTACCTACCGAAGGGGGCTGGGCCGGATGTGGGTTGAATGCCACTCATGTGGCCGCCGAATCAGCTGCTCCATTTATTTCTCATCGTCGACCGATCGGCCGAGGAGAAGCCTCTAGAGAATCAGTAAGCGTGACACTCCACCTCTCTTCACCAGATTGCCAGTCACATGGCACTGGCACTGCTGCCTTCCCTTCCCCTCCCCACCCCACCCCAGTAGATGGCATGCACAGCCCTGCCTGAGGCCGCAGGACTGCACCTGCCCCTGACTGCAGTTAATGCATCGGCTATCTTGAGACAAGTGGGCGCCATGCCACGGGTAGTGCCGCCGCCGCTGCGCGCCCTCGTCCTTGCTGAGGTCTATCAGCTTTGGCTGCCGCTGGCCCGACTGATGATTGTGGCTCTGTGTGCGAGGTCTTCGTACTCAAGTAATAATAATAATAATAATAATGCACTTGATAAAGCTCCCTCAGAGAACTCAATCTCTTTCTAGGCGCTTTACATTTACTAGTCTCTGGCATCTGGTTTGCATCCGTAGGCACTGCGACTGCGGCTGCTCGACATATAATCAGCATCGCGGCACGAACTCGGCCTCGTGTGGTGGTGCCGAATCGAGCGACATTCGAATGGCATCGACTCTCTCGGTCTCGTCTATGGCAGTTTCTCGGCTTCAGCTTGATTACAGTCGGCTTCTGAAGGATCCAGCACCGTATATTATAGCTACACCCCTACCTTCGAATATCTTCGAATGGTATGCATTTGCATCGTGGCCTTGGAAATAGTTTGCATCGTCGAAGTGATGTATCGTGTGGCTGATGACCAGTCGATAGTGAGAGGCGATCAGTAGCAAATGTGGGACTCACGACAGGTCTGCTGCATTTGTGCAACGTCAGTGGATTTTGTTGCAATTAATGAATTAGCAATTCCCTCTCTATCTTTTCAGGCATTATGTAGTGGCTGGTCCGGAAAACACTGCATATGAAGGTACGAGCAGTAACACTGAGTGATAGTATTGCCTGCTGCTTGTCAAGCGCGCTACCATTCGATATGTCTGATAAATGTTGCCTCACCTGCCTGTGAGACAGCTCGGCTCCAATGTGTCACTCATAGAAAGAGTTCAGCTCTAGCTTTTACTTGCCCCACTTTGCTGTAGCGAATGATTCAACGGTGTTGGTGTTACTTCTGTGTCGCTGACCTCTTACCACTTCCCTCCCAATGCACCTGCCCCACTCGGCATGGACACGTTCAAGACGTACGTGAAAGCACCCTGTGACAGCCCTCCGCACGACCTGTCGTCAGGCTGGGTAGCACGACAGAGTAACAACTGCTTGCTCCAACACCAAAACCTTTATTCCAAACCACGCCGGCCAAGCCCAGTCTACACACGTTAGATGGCTGCCGGCTTCGAAGGATCTAGCCCTGCCCCCTTGTACTCCTTCGGCAGCCCTTATATTCCATGCATGCATTGTTGTTTCGCACTGTCGAGCCATTGCTCGTTCCGAACCCACCCGACAGCTGGCAGCAGTTTGTGGTAGATGGATATCCCCACAGATGCTGCCAACGCATGGATTTGGGCAGGACTGCCAAGTCATCCACCGAGTCATCGTCTGTCCTTCCACTGCTCGTGAGCTTGTGGCTGCTTAGGCAGTCTGAGAGCCCTCGTAAGGTCTCCACCCAGTGCTTGCAGGCTGCAGAGTCGTGTTCCCTCACACACCCCTATTTGACGTTGGGTCCTGGAGGCATGTCTTGATTCAGATGACAGTTTAATATAGCCACAATTAAGATCACCTTGCTGAGCTCTATGTTTGACCCTCACCTTAATGGTACTGTCTTAGTAGTCCTCCAGGTTCTACTGTGATTCTGGCCATCCCACGCTACTGTTTTAACTCAATACCAAGTAGGTAATTCTGCAGTTTCCTTGCCGCTTACCTTAAGATTGCTGTGGCTCTGTGCATTCTGCTGTCGTCGGTTACAATTACATGCTACTTGTATTTACTATGGAAATTGGATGTGAGAGAGCTCATAAGTCTACTAGAGCATTTGAATCTCGACAAGTAAATGCTTGTGCAATTCACAGAAGCATTAACAAATCGTAGCAATCTGGCTGTGCGACCCAAATTGGGACCCTTCCCTTTCAGTGCATGCATACGAGTAACACTGCCTTATCTATAAATGGAGTATGCCAAGTTTATACATCGCATTGCCCGGTTTTTTGTGTCTGTCGGCCGATTTGTTAGTTGCTCGATCGGCCCCAGATTAATTCCTTCTGTTGGGTCACTGGCTTTAATAACTCCAGTTTCTCCCTACAGCAGATGCTGGAACTCTGTGATTCCAGCCACACATGCTGGAACTGAGAGTCTGTGAAATGACTTTGTATGCCCACGTGTGTGTAATAATAATAATAATAATAATGCACTTGATAAAGCACCCTCAGAGAACTCAATCTTTTTCTAGATGCTTTACATTTACTGCAAAGGAAACAACGGTCGAATGATTAGTGGTATCATGCTTGATAAACAATACGAATAACATGGTTAGGGGTGACATGCACAGGGTCAGCACGCAAGTGTGGTTAGTGGCAGCATGCAAGTGTCAACACTCATAAGAATATAAAGGACGAATCACAGGGACCTTCTAAATGCTGTCATAGATAGGTGCGTTTTAAGCTCTTTTTAAATGTGGTCCAGTTAGGTGATGTTGTGACGCAAGTCGGGAGTGAGTTCTAGGCTTTGGGAGCACACGAACTAAATGCACGGTCTCCAAAGGATTTGAGGTTTGTACGAGGTATAGGTAAACAGTTGGATTTCGAGAAGCAGGTGGTGCGATGCTTGGCCTGGTGGGGGAGTTGATCTGATAAGTAAGCTGGAGCCAAAGAATGGAGGGACCTAAAAGTGAGTGACAAAACCTTGAAGTCTATCTGTTGCTTGACTGGTAGCCAGTCCAGGTCGGCAAGAAGTGGTGTGTGTGTGTGTGTGTGTGTGTGTGTGTGTGTGTGTGTGTGTGTGTGTGTGTGTGTGTGTGTGTGTGTGTGTGTGTGTGTGTGTGTGTGTGTGTGTGCACTTGTCAGACTGTGTCTATTCTGAGTTATTTGGTTCATAGGTGGATATTTTCATGGAAAACTTGTGTTTCCAAGCGACTATCCCTTAAAACCACCCAGCGTATACATGATGACACCGAATGGTCGTTTTGATATTAATGTTCGTCTGTGTCTTTCGATAAGTGATTTTCATCCGGACACGTGGAACCCATCTTGGTCAGTTTCATCCATTCTTATTGGACTGCTGAGCTTTATGGTAAATCTGACAGCTGATTGAATTTGCAAATAAGATTTCTATCTGATCGTAGATACTGCTGTGTACTTTTAATTTATGTTTGTATTTTAGCTGGAAGATACACCCACTTTTGGTAGTATTGAGACGCCAGTAGAAGTGGTGAGTTAATTACAGGCATGCATACCTGCTGCATTATGTTGTTTTCACTCTGGATAGTCGTGCGAATGTACAGCAGGAAGCTGGCCTTGATGTGTGTTCTCTCTTTCTGAAGAGAGCACAAAATAATCAGGAAGATGCCATGGTAGGCTGAAGCTAAAGTGCACTATTCTGATTGAGTAGATCGAAAACGATTGAGTAAATTAAGAATGTAACCTTACAAGTAACTCACCCAAGCACTGGAGATTGTGCAGATATTTAATTGAGCCTGTTCACTACTGTTTGCTACTAGCTTGTGCCACTCTGGATGTGCATTTGGTAGCTAACAACATCGGTCTCCATCAACTAAGCTACAGGAGAATCGTATCTGGTGCAGAAGCACCAGGGAATAATCTTAGAAAAACTGCAGATAAACTGGACAGCCTTCTCCTTATGACGAATCGCGATCGCATGAGGCAAAGTGGTAACAGCAGCAATCTTTTTCTCCACGAGCCTGCACTTGCACATTCATGTACTGCCTCAGGGGGCGGGCTGTCAGTGAGATCTTTCCATCAGCGCCACAGCTGCAGGGACGAGCCTACCCACACACAGTGCTGGCTACATCATTTCCGCTAGCAGGTACAGTGCTAAAGTACAGTGCCTAAGCAGAAAATACGACCAGAAGCGCGAACCAGACCAGGTCTTCGATAGAAGCCCAGAGTCAAACTAATTGCCCATGCTTCCATTGAGAGCATCATAGTAGGGCAATGTCAGCAGGTCGATTGGCTGAACTAGTTCGGAAGAGCAGCTGAAAAAACACAGCTGGAAAATAAGTAGATGAAATATTACATATTGGTATAAAGTACTGAACCCCCCAAACAATTATTATACTGCTAGAAGAGAGATACAGGAGTTGAATCCATGACCCCGGAGCTGGTAATCTTAATACTTGGCCCATTTAGACCAACGAGCCCCATAATAAGCTTGAGGAGCAAGGTCGAATGGTGCAACAACTCGGTAGCTGGACAAGTCTCTGGTTTTCAACTGCTGATGTTGCACCACTTCTCTATGACAAATGGTGGTTCCTCATCAAGCCACATGTCTACTTTATCGTCCCATCATTCACTCGTGGGTTCTTTCATTCTTTTGCTCAGGCTTACCTTGTTGAAACACTGTCTCTGCAGGCTTCTCCAGTGCATCAACCACTCCTGCTTTCCTAACCCTAACCAACTTCAAATCCTTCAGAGACTTTGCCTTCAGTTTGTATGCACACAAAGCCTGGGCTCATCCAGATTTACGTCATGTCATCATCCTTTGTTAAAAGAGACATAGGCCTGCCTGCTCCTTACAGCATTTGCTCCACTGTGTGAGTTGTCCTTTATATTCTAATCCATGCCACATCTATCCATGTTATTATCATCAAATCAGTTGATGCTCCCCTTCACCCTATGTGCAATGCCTAGACAGAGATGTTATGCTCTTAGGGTGCTATAAAAATGTAATATTATTATGTCAACATCGTTCCATTGTGATTTGGGCTGATCTTTAAAAGCTTGGACCGGCATTCAAAAGCATTAATTTCCATTGTCTGCTTTTACGGTCCCGACGGGATTCGAAGGTAGGAAGGGGGTCTCGTGGTATTTGTATAGCTCAGTTAAGTGCAGGGAAGCTTAATTAGTTTGCTCCGAGTTACGTAAATGTGAACTTCGTTAGGTTTAGTGTGTTAAGGGTGGTTCGTCACAGCCTCTAATGTTGAGGTTGCCTGTTGCTTAGATGTAATGAATGAGTCTACGACTTATTAACGATTATCTTTGTGGGTTTAGTGCATTTTCTGGTGGCCCTCATACTGCTCGGACTACAGCACTAGCCATCATCGGGCTAACCGATCTAAATAATGAATCCTCGCGTGTGAATAAGACCATGAGATTTTTCTGTTGTAATATGCAGAGACTTCTTAGCATTGTGCAAACCAAACTAACCTCGTTCATTCTTTGTTAAATTGTATGCTTTGTTTTTAATTTTCTGCTGTAGAAAAGGCGATTGGCTAGAGAAAGCCTGGCTTATAACTTATCAGATTCGCTTTTTGTCGAGTTATTTCCTGACATGGCAACGGTGAGTGTAACCCCAATGCAAGGCTTTTTAATTTGGGTTGCAAAAATCGGCTATATGACAACTGAACCTTGCACATGCATATACCTCATACTGCACGGACTACAGCACTAGCCATTATCGGGTTAAAGGATCTACATAATGAATCCTCGTGTGTGAATAATATCAGCTGCATGTCAATGCCTGCTCTCTGGGCTAATGGTGTAGTATGTTGTCATAGTATGGAATATACTGTGGGATATACAGTTACACATGCATGTATAAAGGTAGTATGTGTGTGTGTGTGTGTGTGTGTGTGTGTGTGTGTGTGTGTGTGTGTGTGTGTGTGTGTGTGTGTGTGTGTGTGTGTGTGTGTGTGTGTGTGTGTGTGTGTGTGTGTGTGTGTGTGTGTGTGTGTGTGTGTATTAATTATCGAGGAAAAGATTTTTAACTAGTATATATACATTAGCCGGCGGTGCCCTGTCCTGCCGGAGTCGAGAGTGCTACCCAAGCCTCCCGATTCTGGAACAGGGACCACACGGCTTCCGAGCCGGTAATGGCATCGGAGGTGCACTGCCACCTCAAAGCCGTCCTCTCCGCGTGGGATGCCGAGTTTAGGCAGGCAAGCTTCATTGTCTTCACACCAGCTGCCGAGAGCCCCTACTACGAAGGGCCTTACCACTGTCGACCGGTAGCCAGCTGTCAGGATAGACCGGGCAATGGCTGCATATTTATCGGTCTCGTTCCGGGCCGCCTTAATCAGAGCATCATCGCTGCTGTTGAATGGCACCGTCACATCCACAAATAATAAATCAGTGCCGTTGTCAATGACCACGTCCGGCTTCAGAGCCAGACCACCAGCAAGCGGGAGGGCCCAGCCTGCCGACATGTAGTTGAGTGCTGTGGCCGGAAGAGCTCCGATTAGGTGGCCCAGAACCAGGCTGTGTCGGGCTGTAATTGCATTCAGCATTGGCAGTGGCTCAGCACGTGGCAAGTGGTCTCTGCCTTCGTGCGGAATAGTCGGCAGTTGGTAACCGTCCTAGGGTATGCACGACTCGTGGCAGCAGCCACTGGCAGCACGTCCAGGCGTGCTTGATGACCACTCGTAGCACGAACCAGTGCTCAATGTGGTCAGGGTCGGTGGACACAGCAAGCACTTAAGATAGGTATATATATATATATATATTTATTTATTTATTTATTTATTTATTTATTTATTTATTTATATATATATATAGTTATGGGTACATACATGGACCTGAATATTATACTGTAATTGTATATGTGTATGTATGTAGGTTTATGTTTATTTATATATATTTATTTATTTATTTATATATTTGTTGCATACAATCTATATCTGTATCTAAATCTATATCTGCTGTATACAAGTTTGGATAGGTATGCTTATCTATAGTCATTTGAAAATGCAGAGGGACTGGTGGTCATGGTACCCCCATGCACTTCATGGGACCTATTTTCTTTCAAGAATTGGAATTGTACTAGCTTTGCTTTGTTGTGACATTGCTTTTTAGTTGCTACAACCTGCTTGTAATTTAATTGTGCATTCTCAATGCAGATTATTGACTGTAGCTCGTGATGCTATGCTGTTCTCGCTGAACTATTGCTGGTTTGAAAAATTAATGCCATTCAATTGCATTTCCCTTTGCAGCAAATGTAAAGCGCCTAGAGAGAGATTAAGTTCTCTGGGGGCGCTTTATCGAGTGCATTATTATTATTATTATTATTATAGTGCAAGAAAATGAGTGACTGTGGATGGTTAACTGCTGCCGACTGTGGCACTTCCTTTCCGGCGGTCCTGAGCTGCTACTTCCATGCTATTTACTACCTCAACTGCCCTCCTGACTCAGCTATGCTATGCTTCTCACTTCCTCTTTGCTGCGTGAGGTGAAGTCTGTTGGCTATCGTTTGCCTACCAAAAGCTGCTTAGGCTTTGAGTGTGCCATAGAAAACTCTCCTTCATAACACCGACTTAGTCTTTGTGGCTTTGTGGAGTATCACACGGAGACAGTTAACATTATGTTGGCTCGAGATTTGGCAGGCCTTTCTAGTTGCCAGCTGTCAAAGATGTTTACCTTGAAACTGACTGACAATCTTCTTTAAATAATAATAATGATACACTTGATAAAGTGCCCTCAGAGAACCCAATCTCTTTCTATGTGCTTTACATTTGCTGCAAAGGAAACACGATCGAGTGGTGAGTGATAATATCATGCTTGATAAACAACATGAATAACATGGTTATGGGTGACATGCACAGGGTCAGCATGCAAGTGTGGTTAGTGGCAGCATGCAACAGTGTCAACACTCATAAGAATATAAAGAACGAATCACAGGGACCATCTAAATGCTGTCCTAAATAGGTGTGTCTTTAAGTTCTTTATAAATGTGGTCAAGTCAGGGGATGTTCTGACGCATGTCGGGAGGGAATTCCAGGCTTTGGGAGCATACGAACTAAATGCATGGTCTCCAAAGGATTTGAGGTTTGTACGAGGTATAGGTAAACAGTTAGATTTCGTAAAGTGGGTTGTACGATCCTTAGCCTCCTGGGGCAATAGATCTGGTAGGTAGGCTGGAGCCAAAGAATGAAAGGACTTAAAAGTGAGCGATAAAACCTTGAAGTCGATCCGTTGCTTGACTGGTAGCCAGTGCAGGTCGGCGAGAAGTGGTGTGATGTGGCAACTGTGACGCTCACGACAGACAAGCCTAGCTGCAGAGTTTTGCCCCAGCTGTAAGCTACTGATTGCACGCGCACATAGACGAGCAAGTAGTGAGTTACAGAAGTCAAGACAAGATGTCACAAATGCATGGACCAACTTGATGTGGTATCCCTATCGAAACAAGCCCGAACTTTAGCAATTTTATGTAGCTGAAAGTAGGTAGACTTGATTATGGAGCTGAAGTGGTGGTCTAACGAAAGGTCACTTTGGTACATGACACCTAGATTGCATGCAGATTCAACAGGAGATATGCTGACAGAGCCTATTTTGAGCGGTAGCCTTTCCAATTTCTGAATCGCACTTGGTTTTCACATAACTAGTAAGTTAGTTTTATCATCGTTCAATTTAAGAAAATGTGGTGTCATCCATGTGCAAATGTCATCAATACATGCAGCAAGTGAGTTGAGAGAATTCGACGTGCTCGAGGGCTGGGAGAGATCAAAGCAAAGGTACAACTGAGTGTCATCCGTTCGGAAGTGAAAGCCTAGATTGTGCTTGGCAATCACAGCGGCAACTGGGAGAGTAGAAACCGTGAAAAGAGCCGGGCCAAGAACGGAGCCCTGAGGTACCCTATATTTCAGAGGTACCTCGGATGATCTCTGTCCATTCACGTCAATACTCTGGAGTCTCCCACTGAGATAGGACCTGAACCATTTCAGAGCAGTGCAAGTGATGCCCAGGCGAGATTAGAGGCGCTCAAGAAGGACTTGGTGATCGATAGTATCAAAAGCTGCCGAAAGATCGAGCAAAACAAACAGGGATACTCTACCCATGTCTGCATTTGTAAGTCGGTCATTTTACTCCCGAAGCAATGCTGACTCTGTGGAGTGATTAGCTTTAAAGCCAGACTGGAACTTACTTGAAAGGGTAGAATTTTCAATAAATGAGTTCAGCTGGTCTGCCACGACTCATTGCAGTCTTTGATAGGAATAGTAGAAGGGAGACTGTGCGGTAGTTACTCAGTTCTCTTGGTCTAGTGTCGCTTTCTTGAGTAGTGGCCTTACTAAAGCTTTTTTGAAAGGTGGTGGGACATGACCTGAGGCTAATGATATATTAATGATGTTAGTTATGCATGATAGCAGCAGATCAATCCAACGCATAATCAGGACAGTGGGAATAGGGTCCGAAGGACTTGTTGTTGGACTTCTTTGGTTGGGACATGAACTTCAGGACGAGGTCACTAGTGACCTGCTTGAGACGATTTTTATAATTGACATACTCGGTGTCCTGGTGTGGTACAACTTTGGTTAGGGCCGCCAGTATTGGTTTTGCCTTGAGAACGGTCTGTGCCTCTCGAGCTGCAGCACGTGCACAGCCTCAGGCTGCTTTGGGCATCCGGAATATAAAGAACTATGCCTTTGCTTACTTCATTTTCGACATCATCAGTAGCCAAAGCTTCATGTCGATTTACCTCTTCCTGTTCGATATTCGCATCGTTCGTCTAGAGGAAGCCTGTAGTGTTTAATCAATATATACGAAAGCGCAGTCTGCCTACTAGCAACTGTTAGCTGACACTTTTTACCACTTGATCAATGATAATTCTTAGTATTGGTCCTAGCTGTCCAAATGCCATGCCACCTCCTTCTACTGGCAGCTGGTCTGCTATTACAGTCGCTCTTTGTCAGTACCGTGCCAAGTAATCGATTGAGCTTGTCGACTGCAGAGCATGTGGGCTATCTTTTAGAAAGATCTGTGTGCCTGTTTAGTTTATTTTGGATATTCACTGTCTTTTGCTTAAAGTAACTATTTGAGTAGCATTGTCTAGACACTACAGTTTGCCAAGTACATAAATCACCTGTCACTACCTGCCATATTTTGTTTTAGGAAATGAGGGCTGAACTGGCCGAAGCAGACCAAGAAAAGTCATAGGCAGATACCCTAGTGATGTTCACCTGTTAATTTTCAGTCGAAGAGAATCTTGTCAACTGTGCACTTGACGTCTAATTCCAAAGCCATGTTCCAGTGGTCACTCGGCATGACGAAAAGAATAGGTCGACAATGATCATCTTAATGTAGCCGTTGAAGTGCATGAAAATATTACGTATGCGACCATCAGGATTGCTGCAGTTATTATACAATATGTTTTTGCATGTAGCACAAGCGTTTGGAGTAGTTACCAGCCACATCCTTGGCTTATGCAAATCCAAGGTGTGTGTGTGTGTGTGTGTGTGTGTGTGCGCGCGCGCGCATGCGCACGCACATTCTTGTATAGACTACAAGCTGGCCCAGCCTGAGGATAAGCCCCGTAGGGAGGATGCAGATGGATGGTAAGCTCACCATAACGAGATTTTTATTTTCAAATGCCATCTAAGCCCTTTCAGTCGGTTGTAAATTTGCCTGCCGAAGTGAGGTCGGTGTTTAAAGCCGATAAATTCTTTACGAGAGGCGTACCTCTGATAAATGACCTGCAGTAGTTTCCGGTCGATCTGCAAATGTAAACCAAAATTTTGAATATACAAAGAACCTAGAAAGGGATTTGTTATGTTAAAATGCTATATATTTGTATCATTATTATTATTATTCCAATTAATATGATGGCCACTTGAGATTATAAACGATTATTGAGCTATAGTTATGAGGAACCGGATCTATCACAATAAATGGTTCACACCTTACAAAATACCATCTGAAGCTATTTTTAGTTGAGTTGCAGTCTGTGCCTTGCATTTTTCAGATTTGTCCTCTTACGCTGTGGAATATACAAGTATACTTGAAGGTCGTGGACTTGATATAAAGGGATGGACATAGTTTATAATAATAATAATAATGTGTGTATAGCACCCTCATAGAACCTAATCTCTGCTTAGGCATTTTACAGCAAGCTAGATCGAAAGGCAAATGGTAGCATGCTCAAAGTCAACTAGCAGAACAAGGTTAGTGGTGGTATGCACAGGGTGAACATTCGAAAATGGTTAGTGGCAGCATGGACAGTGTTAGTACGCATAAGCACACAAAAGACGAATCACATGTACCTACTAAATGCTGTAATAAGTAGATGCTTTTTTAGCTTTTAAATGTCGTCAAGTCATGGGATGTTGTAATGTTGGGGGTCATACGAACTAAAGGCACGATCTCCAAATGATTTGAGGTTCGTACTAGGCGTAGCCAAACGGTTTGATTCACAAAAGCAGGTGGGACGATGCCTAGGCTAATGGGGGAGGAGATCGGACGGGTAGGCTGGAGCCAAAGAATGCAGGGGCCTAAAAGTGAGGGACAAAACCTTGAAGTCGATGGGCTGTTTGACCGTGAGCCAGTGCAGGTTGGCGAGATGTGGTAACTGACGCTAAACTGACATGCCTAGCCGCCGAGCTTTGCACCAGCAGTAAGCTGCTGACTGCACAGATGGCCTGTAGATCAGCCAGTGCTGAGCTAGTGCAGCAAGTGAGGATTTGCTACCGTTTGTTACTGTTCACTACCGCTCGGCTTTGCTATCATCACTGCAGCTGGGCGGAGTGGTGTGGCCTCGTCGACTACTCAGCTACGTCTCACAGCACTAACTAACTTACCAGTATTCGGTCACATGGCAATGAAGTCAAGCCTGTTACGAGCGCTGTGCTTCGTGATAAAGGCCTTGGCTTCAGAGCTGCTACACGTTTACAAGCCAAAAGATGCAGAGACGCCTTGCTTCTAATGCGTGCAAAGTAACTGCGACTATTGGCTTTCAGCTTGGAGTAACTACCAAAGTCGAAGTTGTTTGCAGTGGTCTATGCCTAGTTTAGTGCACTTATTTGCACCGAAAAAAGATGGGGTAAGAAAGTTGTGATGGAATCCAGAAGTAGGGGATACTGCCTAATCTGGCGTGAAGAAGCTGGATCGCAGGCATGAAACAGTCTATATATCCATTCCTGGCTGTAATTCGGTTGTTGGATTAACTGTACGTGCTTTGGTTACTTTTTTTAGTTTTCCCTTCTAAATAATGTTTGATGACTTCAGAAAGCAGCAGCTTGCTTAAACATTCTTTAACAGGCCTAAAAACTGGTTATGGAGTCCACACCACCACCCAGTCTGCATTCATGAAGTTATTTGGTTAGAAGCAAAACCTAATAGAAAAGCGATCTCACGTGACCTTGAGGGGCTATACGGCGTGGTCTCGTGACTTAGTTTGGAGGGGATTTAAAATATTACAACTGATCGTGAATATCAAACTAAGTTTTGAAGCGAAAACCTGGGCTAGTGACTTTCAAAGACTTCAAGGCTTTTCGGCCGCCCCTCTGTTCGTTTCAATTCAGCAGCAGGGTGAACGAACTCGATTAAGCGAATTATTGCAGTCTCAAGGTAAAGGCCGGCACTAGCGTTGGTGCCGGTAACTTGTTCTTTAAATAATTACACTTTTTTAGTGATCTGGGAGAACTGAATCTCTTCTTAGGCGCTTAATCTGAATATGTGCTGAAAAGGAACCCTTAAAACAAGCTCGTGGAATGCCATTATTTATGTAGTAGAACTAAATTTGTCGCCCACGCGTGCTTGTACGTGCGGAAGCGTATGTCATATACGTGTTGCTTTACTAATCAGCGATAGTCTCGTTTTGAATTCTTTTACTTATTAACTGCTGCTTTGCAATTTTGTGCACAGCTGAACTGGTTTGGCCTAGTGGTTAAGGTCAATCTGAATGCATTTGACGACCGATGTCGTGGGCTCAAGCCCCGTAGTATATGTAAAGCGCCTGAATACAGATTTAGCTCTCTTAGGACGCTGTACAAATGATTTGTATTTTTCCACCTTTCTGAAAATAAAGCTAGCTAGCTAGCTGCCTTCTTAGGACCTCGTAGTAAAGTTAAAAGAAGATCGACTGAAATCAGCCTTGTGTATGCAGAAAAGACCCTAAGAGCTTTTCAACTGGCAGAGGTGATAAGAAATCACCGGTGCGTGACTTCAACCCACGACTACTCTTATTCCAGTAATAAGGAGCGTCTACTCAGCGACCTTAACAGAAAAGGCCTTCAGAGGGTTTCTCAACCAGCTGAGGTGATAGGAAATCGCCGATGCGTATCTCCAACCCACGATTTACTTATTCTTATCCTAACAGTACGGAGCGTCTATTCAGCGACCTCGATCGCGGTTCCGAGTCATGCAGCACGCAATTCTGTATTGCCTGCTGAAAGTGAAGTGAAAGCCGCGAAGGTCCTTGTGCCGCTACATAGATTTGGTGGTTGAATCAGCTGCCGTACAATTGACGTAACCTGGATCGCGAAGTGCAAGCACCTTATTACTGGGTTAATACCCAATGGCAAAGAGTTAACAGCTCACTAACATCGAGTTCGGTGTAAGTGCCCACGGACCACGTGTCTACCAATCTCTTATCGATTTCCTGCCGCCAGCCTGTTGACTGGAATACGGGTTGCTAAGACAAATCTGCGACTAACTAGCAGAACTGCAGGACACCGATGACCCATTCGTACTCCAGTCCCATAGCCGGTCGTAATTATGGTAGCGATCGGCTAACCAACCTCCTGACCGCCGACCAGGCCAATGCGCGTTATTCGATTTTGAAAGCAGAGCTAACCAGTTTTCTATAATATTGCAGCTACAACTTCGTGCTCGCATGGTTCGCTGGCCTCGGAACGTTCCGCTCATGGGAATTCCATTAACTTGGGTTTCTAGTATTTTGAGTGGAGTGTGGATGTCCACAATATACTAATTCCTAGCCATCTGTCGACACCCCAACTTTCTGTGAATGTACAACCGTCTAGGGCTCCCAACACCAAGGGCTTAGGAAACCCGCGGACAGGACAAAGAAACCTGGCGCAACTTAGAGCTGCGCTAGACTTGGCCCTCTTTTCTTGGCTATAAAAACACGAGATTAATTTATTAAAACCAATCCCTTCTCCTTAAATGCAAAGCAAACGCCAAGGTTGCCGCAAATATTGCTACTCTCTATAGACTACGCTCCTCAAAATTATCATTACACAAAAGTCGTCAAGTGCGTCGGGAGATCGAGCGAAGTCTCTGTAAGTTCATTGGAGGAGCTCTGCCTTATGGCTGGTCCTAATGTTCAAGAACTCTTCTGACTGTTAAGAATACGCTCTATCAAAAGCTAATAATATGTATGGCCGTATTCACAGGAAAAAATTTAAATAAAAAATAGAATTCATTTGTATAGCGCCCTAAGAGAACTTATTCTCTAGTCACTTTTCACATATGCCTCGGGGCTCAAGGCGATGTACGGCACCGACTAGGAGATTATTCTCGTCATGACGGACTCTGGTGGCATGCATACACGAGTACGCTGGTGGCGTCACCCAGCTTTCCTTCCATTGCAATAAAAAAAAGTCCCATCGCTCTATCGTATCTGCAATAGGTCACCTTTCCTGACTTTCGTTAGTCTTCGATCAATTTTAGCCAGTTTGTTTGAACCCCGTGCTCAGCGCAGTTGCAAGTGGCTATAAACCGTAAACTCAATAACGCCGAAGGCTTGGCGGAGGAGGCGTAACCTGCCGCTTACCAAACGGCTAAGCCGTCTGCCGAATGCGGTTCGGTGCGCGTCTACGCACAATAAGCCGGCCACCACGAAAAGAGCGTTTCTGGCGCTTACCTACTTACCGTTATTAAGGTTCGTGAGTACGTGGCATGAATTGAAAGAGATCCACGCACAAACAGGGGATTTAACTGAACTGTATTATCAAGCGCACAATGTCGCTGCGCGTCTATTTCCGTTTTATCATCACACTCCTTGCCGGCTCTCAACAAAACAAGCACTCCTACGGGGGGAATACGTCCTATCACTTAAGTGGGGAACAACCCAAATAGGCAGTGTCCTAACACCCGGAACCTAGACCCTGACCGGAGAACTAGGATCCCGCCTCCACCTTCGCAAAGGCAGGAATACCTCGAACCCAAACTCCTTGATGGAGAGCTAGGGCTCCGCTTCCACCATAAAGGCAGGAACAACACAAAATGCGAGCCACGGGTGCTATACAACTGTATTCGGCGGCATTCACCGAATTCTCCTAGTGCTGAATGGCTCTGTCCCGTCAATCGCCCGCGGACAGATCGCCCTCCTCTCACGCTTTCAGAGAAAACGAGTCCAGCAACGGCGTCGAAACGGAGCCGAAGACGGAGAAGGAACCGCGAGCGAGCGTTGCCCTACTCTTAAATAACTAGCCACGACAATGAGGCATGAGCTTAGTGGTATTGGGCACGGCAACCGCGGGCCATTACGGTAAGGAATTAATACCGTCGCTCAACCGCCGAATGAGCCACCCCGTCCAGCTTGAATGCCGAAAAGTTTTCAGACGAGTCTTTTTTGTTTGGACAGAGTAACAGCCGGGGTTGATAGGTCAGCCAACATCAATCAGCCGCTTCTGCGGATAGCAGACCAATCCTAAAGGTCGAATCACCACAGCTGGTCCCAGAGCTTCCGTGCTCGCACTTGAGTTCTTGCTATCTTGCCACACTGGTGCTCCTTTCTGGTTCGCTGCTCCGCGACAAAGGTCTTTTTCCCTGCCGAGCAGTTCCTGTGCGCCCTAAAATCGAGCCAAGGCTGGCGCTGCGCTACAATCTGCAACCTAAACTTTGAAAAACCCTAAACCACGATAGTTAAAAAGCATACAAACCCTACATCATCAAATTCTAAATAAAAAACCTTACATCCTAAGCCCTAAAATAAACATATATCACCGGACTTTTTTCGATGCAGATAAACCTACAAAATCATAATACTCATCATTGTTAAGGCCATAGTGAACATAGCAGGATCCACATTCCCAATTCATACACAGATCGACGTATAACGTTAGTACAAAGGTTGATATAAATTTGGTATAAAAACCACATGCTGCAGCCATAGGCATCAGATGCTACGGCAGTAGGTGGTGAAGGCAATGGTGGAGAAGTTTCAATCGATCAGTAAGTCGGCGATGAAGCTCTTTCCGTGCTTGCTGGCGCACGTGGAGGCAAGGCAGTACAAAAACGCTTTCTAAATAGAAAGAGTACAGTGGCTTCAAAGCTGAGATCGGTAAAGGCCGTCAAGCTTGGAAGTAAGCCGTCGGACGGTTTCTCAGGACCCCTGCTGGCACCGCCAGCAGGACGCTTAAAACGAAGCAGGGTGGATTTATATCCGTCTGTAACTCCGCAAAGTAATAAAGACTATTTGGGTGTTACGCAAGAGAGTTTTGTATAGCCCACTCACAGCCTAAGCGGCTTTCTGTTAAGCATTCGGTAGCATACAGACTTTGTCTCACGCAACAAAGAGAAAGTGGGAAGCATAGCAAAGCCACGAGAGCAGTTGAGGTAGTGAGTAGCATGTAAGTAGCAGCTCAGGACCGCTGAAAAGGAGGAGCTATAGTCGGCAACAGAAGAGTAGTTGTCGTTGCGTAAGAATTGTGGAAACGAGTTCCACAGTCTAGGAACTGCATAGCTAAAGCTTCTGTCGCCAACGGTCTTTAAGTGGAGGAATGGAACAGCTAATTTATCGTCCACACAGGACCTGAGGACGCGAACAGGCTGAAACTGATGCAGCAGTTCAGCTAGGTACGAAGGAGCCAAGCCGTGGGGGGCCTTGCGGGTCAGCGTAAAAACTTTGCTCCGAATCCGTTGCTCAACCGGCATCCATCCTAGCTCTTTTAGTAAAGGAGACACGTGCTCAAACCTCTGGGACTTGAAGACTAGCCTTGCAGCCATATTCATAGTCAGCTGCAGTGGCCTAGTTGCTTTCTTTGGTAGCCCAGCCAAAAAGGAATTACAATAATCAAGCCGAGACAGAACTAAGGAGCTAGTTAAATGTTTTGCAAGCCACTGTGGAAGACAGCTCCTTATTTTAGATAGGGATCGGACGTGATAGCTAGCTGCACAAGCAGTCTTCTGAATGAAGCTTTTAAAATTAAATTGAGACAGCTGTCGAAAACGACACCTAAAATTTCGAGCACGTGGTGATGGTCGCACAACAGCATCGCCTATTCGAAGAGCAAAGCGTTTTAATCCAGCCACACGCTTAAGGTGTCCTATGAGCAGCAGTTCGGTTTCATCGTCATTTAATTTCAAGAAGTCTTCCGACATCCAGGATCGAATATCGGCAAGACAAGCATTCGGTTTCTCAGTTGCTGCAGCAGATTCCGACGGTTTGAATGACAAATACAGCTGAGTATCGTCAGCATAAAAGTGATATCCCATTCCACGGGCATTAATCACTTTTCCTGGAGGTTGAGTATAAATGGAGAACAGCAAGAGACTGAGTATGGACCCCTGTGAGACTCCACAGGTGACCCGTCTCGTGTGTGAGACCAGACCCCCATGACACGGATTGAACACGATCAGACAAGTACGATTTAAACCACGCCAATGCTTCGCATGCCAGACAGATCGTTGTTCTCAATCGTTCAAGTAGAACATCGCGATCAATGGTGTCGAAGGTAGCTGACAGATCTAGCAGAGCTAGGGCAGTGACATTTCCGTCGTCGTTGCCACGTAGAATGTCATTGTTAACACGGAGGAGAGCAGTTTCAGTGGAGTGCTGCCTTTTGAACCCTGATTAAAATGTTTCTGACATTTCATTATTTTCAATATGTTCACCCAGCTGCTTAGCAACAACTTTTTCAAGAATCTTTGACAAGAAAGGAAGAAGGAAAACTGGGCGATAGTTTGAAAGGACCTCTATATCTAATCCAGGCTTTTTAAGTATGGGTCGAACGATTGCCGATTTGAAGGACTTGGGGACGACCCCTTTTCCCAAGGAAGTATTAAAAATCTCGGTTATGGCAGGGCCAAGTTGGCGTACCAGTGAAGACCACAGAGATGATAGCATAGGGTCTTCAGGAGACGAGCTCTTTTTGCTTGACCTTATAAGGTAGCCACATCGCATACAGAAATGGAGAACACGCCGTGTAAACTACTCCCTACGAGTAGAAAGACCGAAGCTGGAACTAAGCACGAATGCGAAGCAGAAACCTACCAGCACGCGTAGAGCTAGTAGAGCTAGCACCTAGAGGACGTGATTAGTGCTAGTCCAAACCCCGCGTTCGGAGCCACCGGAAATCGGATCAGTTTGCCCGAATAATTTATTCGAGTGTTTTTAAGTCTAGCATTAGGCAATACTCAGAAATCGCTGTCTTGATTCCATTGCCACTACGCATTCTCAAACAATGAATGTGAATCATGTCAGGAGACTTCTTCCATGCGGGCTTCCGCTACTAACAGCCATTTCCAGCTGGGCTAGCGCCACCACGCGAAGCCGGAGCCGTTTCACCGTGGTTCTCAACCTTATTAATGCCGCGAGCCTTTAATATAGTTCATGTTGTGGCAACCTCCCACCATAAAATTAGTGTGCACAATGTGGAAATGTGAATTGTCTGATGGTCTTAGGCGACCCCTGTGAAAGGGTCGTTCGACCCCCAAAGGAGTCGCGACCCACAGGATGAGAACTGCTGCACTAGCGGGACAACTCGACTACTCCCGAACGGCTCTGTTTCGCGACGGTGTTTCCAGCGGCGGCTGTTCTAGTGGGAGTCTCACGGAGAAACAGCGGGCGCATTTGCGGGGCAAACGACTCTCATTTATTCCTCTGAACGGGCACATATGTGGGAGCCCAATCAATCGCAGCAGACGACAAGAAGTATAACCCGCATTAGTGGCCCGACGCTGCACAGCTTCAATGGCTTAACTATTGGCCACAGGTGAGGCATGTACGTCAGTGTCAGGCGCTTGGCTAATTACAGCAGAAGCCGCAGGCGCACACAACAGCTCCACTGCGCGTTTTAAAGTTAAAGGAGCATAACAAATCTTTCTGAAAATTATATACGCTGAAGCGCGGTCGGAAGTTTACCGCCAGTTTGCAGGTTTTCGTGAAAAAGGCGACATTGCCTGAAAACCGGTTTGCTCCAGGGCTCGCGCTCGCACACCCTCATTGTCGCCTCAGCGAACAGCAACGCATGATTGCAGAGGGAAACTACGTCTCCAACCCAATATTTTCTTACGACAGCATCTCAAGTGTCAGCCACCCTCATCGTAATCTGCAGACGCGTCACGTTACGATCCAAGCGGTCGCAAATATCCCGGGCGGGAAAGCCGGAAACGTTGACCTTGGTGAGAGTCGGACCCGCCTACTGTGACGTCAGCAATATGTTGTCAGTGCGCTGTAACAGGAAGTCTCGCGCTGTAACCGCTAGGTGAAGCCCTAGACCAGCACTCCGTTGGGTCACGAAGTAGGCACAGCTTTTGAGGTGTGCGCGCTGCTTGCATTATCACTTGACCTTGCTTGTTGTTTTCTGAATATTTTTTTAAAGGATTGTGTGCTCACCGTTCGTCATGGTATACACGACGGCGCTGCGTCGTCACCCAGCATCTAGTAGGTTTCGGAGAGCCTCTTAAAATGGGCTGCTTGCGCGGCGTCCCCATTTGCCCTTCAACTTACCGTGCTTATTCACGGGTGCCGTTAGCTCCGCGTGGGGTGAGCTGGTTTGTACTCCGCTCTCCGCGATTCGAATAGGCTCCGTCTGGCAACCTGGCTCTTGGCGGCGTGCCTCGTGAAGTATTCTCTCAAATCCGCTGTGGCGTATCCTTAAAGTGCATTCATTCAGTCGAAATGCCGTGGCGCAGAGGCCATATTCTTGCAAACGCGTCGTGCTATCATTATAGGTGCCATCTCATGGGATGATTTTTCGCCGAGTGCGGCAGAGGGCCCTGGCCCGTGTTGGATTGGGAGTCTACAGATTGTCGCGTGTGTCGGCGGCCTGGTTCCTTGAGGGGGGGGGCTGCGGTTGGATAGATGACGAAAGTAATCTGCAATGCTATTTACCGTCTGTCCATTTTTCCGTAATCGGCGAGTGGTGTCGCGACGGTCACAAAATTGTTTGTGCTACAACTTGTGCCGCGCAGCAGCAGAAGAAGTACTTCGTTGGCTGAGCTTCTAGCTCAGCTTTCATCTTCTGCAGATTGCATAAAATTAGTCGGAAGCCATTAGATTCCACGTCACGCAGCCAAGCATGTGATGCATGGATATGTGTGTGCCTGTGGTATAGATGAGGAACGGGCGTGGACTTTCAGTAGTCTGGAACGGTTGCTTATCCGGCATCCTCTCGTTTATGAATGGCCACAGGTTAAGCCGATCGATGTGGGAAACTGGTGATTATTGATGTTGAGCATAGTAGCGCTACTAATTAGCTTCGACGTCTTAGCAATTATATGTACCTGCTAACAGTAAATCTTTTGGGTGGATTTAAATCAGTAACTACTAATTGTGTACCCATAGCGACAGTTCCGTAGCATCTCTTAAGGCCTGACGTATGTGCAATTACTTTTCCAATAGTCTTTTCTTTCAGTTATCGCAGTCTCTATTCGTGTGGAACCTTGAGGTACTTCCGCAGCTGCTTTTTGCGATAGATACCAGTTCTTGACTGTATGAACCTGTGATTTATTCCAGCCGTTTTGTAATCTCTTGCTGTTCGACGTGCTTGGTTCAGTATTGTTAATTTGCCAAGTAGGATCATGGAGCATTAGTGATCTGCCAACAGTTAGTGTATGCCATGCCGCTTGTGCCATCCTTGACCGTACCCAAACGTGGCAGCACGCAGGTATTCATGGGTGCTGGGTGCCTTTGGCAGCCAACGCCTTGTCGATGGTGCTTCGTTGTTTCACGTTTGTAAAAAAAAACCAGTGTTCGCCCCATCTTGTGCATAGTAACTACTAATTAGTAGTAATCGAACTGTATTTTCATCTTCAAGTGCACAAAGATAGAGACTAAATGGGTGTTATGCTGGCGAGCTTTCTATAAGGCACTGAAAGCCTCAGCAGCTTTCGATGCACATGAATTATAAACCATTATGCCACATTCTGCGTCCTACTGCTGGTGCTGTTGAGGCACGCTGTGATTTGTTTCTTTGGTTCTGGCTAGGTCAGCTATGCTGCATTTATGCATTGGCCTTGAGTGGCTGCTTGTCGTTGCTTTATGTATATTATTGCTTACTATATGAGGGCTGGCTTGCTTTAGATTGTTCTTTTTGCCCTGCTGTGAACTGGTCGTCCAACAAGCCACATTGAGGACCTCTTCCCAACCGTTTGCCAGCTGCACCGACCTCTTATTTATCTGTTGAACACTGTTTTGCCTACTCTGTGTGGTACCCATGTGCCACTGTGCTTTCGGCATGCACAGCTAAGCACTGCATTGCTTCCATGTGGAGCACCACATGCTCTTAGTATTTGGCCCACACAAACGTCTCTATGCAGCCAACCAGCCGAGTTCAATTTACAGTGACCTCGTGTGCTTGACTGTACACAGGAATGCATGATATGCATCATCGCGCCTGCTTTGGCATATGAATGGTTGGAAGTGGCTGTAGGCCGACTTCTTAATTCGAAGTAAGGCATATAATGACACCTGGTTTGGCTCAAGGGACCGGTGCTTGCTTTTGACGACCGGGGTCGTGAGCTCAAGCCCGATTTGCGTCTGAACATCTCCACTTGACCATATAAAAACCCGACTTAACCACATTTAAAAGAAACTAAAAATTGATCTATTTAGCACAGCATTTAATGGGTGCCTGTGATACGTCCTGTATGTGATTATGCATCCTGGCACTGTTGCATGCTGCCATTAACCATACTTGCATGCTGACCCTGTACATGTCACCCTAACCATGTTATTCTTGTTTATTGGGCATGCTGCCTGCCACTAACCACTCGATCGTGCATCATTTGCAGCAAATGTAGAGCACCTAGAAAGAGATTGAGTTCTCTGATGGTGCTTTGTCAAATATATTATTATTATTAACAAGCTATTTATATTTCACCGTAAGAGAACTTAATTATACGATGCCTAGCTTTATCGGGAGGTAGTTCGGATAAATTGGCCGGAGCATGAGAATGATGGGAGCTAAAAGTGAGGGATACAAACTTGAATTCATACAGTGGGATAGGGAGCCGTATAGGCAGCCGTTGCAGATCGGCAAGAAGTGGTGGGCTGTGGAAATTGGGACATACTCAATATACGGACCTAGCTGCAAAGTTTTGCACTGACTGTATGCCTCTTACTGCACTGGCCAGAAGGTCTGCAAGTTACAGTAGTCGAGAACGGATGTCACTCATGTTTGGGCCAGCTTGGATGTGGTATGCTTGTCTAAGCAAGCCCGAATGTTTTAAATGTTAGTAGCTGAAAGTTGACAGACAAGACTGGAGATATGTGTATATCATTTTGAGTCACTATGGTCTACGAAAATGAGCCGGTTGTCCAATATAGCCTGTATAGCTGTTACATCTGGGTGTTGCCAACATGCTGTCGAAGAGTACCCATGTATCCTGGTAATGGAGAAAAAACCCCAGTTTAGGTAATAGTAGTAATACGTTTGTATAGCACCCTAGGCACTTTACAAATGCTTTAAAGGAAACATGATCGAATGATTAGTTGTTGCATGCACAATGTCAACAATCAGAACATGGTTAGAGGTGACATGCAAAGGATCAACATGCAAATTTGGTTAGTGGCAGCATGCACAGTGTCAGCACGCATAAGCACACAAAGGATGAGTCGCATGGATCCACTAAATGTTGTGATAAACAGATGTGCGATTAAGCTTCTTTTTAAATGCTGTCAAGTCAGAGGATGTCGTGGCGCCAATCGGAAGTGAGTTCCAGGCTGTGGGAGCATACGAACTAAAGGCACGGCCTCCAAAGGATTTGAGGTTTGTAGGATGTATAGCTAAACGATTTGATTAAGAAAATCGGGTGGTGCATACGATGCTTAGCCCGGTGGGGGAGCAGTAGATCTGATAGGTAGTTCACAGCCAGAGAATGAAGGGACCTAAAAGTGAGCGACAGATGACTGGAGTCGTGCCCTATGGACCAATGAAAATAAATTGTCCATGGAGATGGGGAGCGCTTTTGTCAACCGTAGGGAAAGTGACGAGTACTAGTCGGACTGCTCACGATCTACTCTCTAATGTTGGTGGAAGTGTCTGGTTGTGTTTGCCTTCTGGCATCGGAGCTATTCACGGCATCAACGGCATTATCGATTGATAGAAGCAAGTTCATAGACTCCCGAAATGAGTTGCTGTCTTGTAGAACTCTTGTGAGTGAGGGCTATGTTTAATAAGTGGATAATTACCTTAGCTTACAGCAATGGTGAAAAAGCAATTCTTTGCAGACTCAGGTGTTCAAGACCTAGTCGGCCACCCCCTCCGAACCAGTCGCCCAGCCTCAACCTATGGAGCATCTGTCGGACAGTTTGGAGCCAAGAAGTATATCTAGTCCTCTGCCGAGTAGCTTTTTGGTTGGCTTACGAAGCCGTGGGACTACTTAACTCTGCACACATATGAAAAGCTGACCGAGCCAGTTCCCAGTGATTACATGAGGTTGTAAGGAATAGTCTGACCTATTGATGTCAGTTCCAACTTGTGCGTGTATAGCCTTGGTTGTCTTTATAGAAAATAATTATAATCACCTTATCAAAAAATACTTTACTTAAGTTACTTTTTGTTGAGCAAGTTAGATTTCAACGCTTAGACACTCTGCTTGGGGATCGTTACATTCGGCAGCAAGATAAGCACCAATGCTCACGGCCAGGCCAGTCAAGTACTTGTGCTCACGAATCCTTGTTTGGTGCAGATGGCAAGGTTCAGCCACTCCCTGAGCCACTCAAGTCACCCCTTAGAACCGCTATGGAGCAATATAAACAGGCAGCTGAGGCGAAGTGCTCGGCTTACACTAATAGCCGACCTGTTCAGTAAAAGTCAAGCTCTGTGAAGTGTGCTACCACAAAAGAAATGACAACTCTAAAGCATCCGGCCTTTATGCCTTGCCAGATAATAATAATAATAATAATATTGCACTTGATAAAGCGCCCTCAGAGAACTGAATCTCTTTCTAGGCGCTTTACGTTTGCTGCAAAGTGATATGCAATAGAATAGTAAGTAAAATCATGCTTGAAAAACAAACAAAATGAATAATATGGTTAGGGGTGACATGCACAGGGTCAGCATGCAAATGTGGTTAGTGGCAGCATGCACAGTGTCAGCACGCATAAGCACATCAAAGACGAATCACAGGGACCCACTAAATGCTGTCCTAAATAGGTGTGTTTTTAGGTTCCTTTTAAATGTGGTAAGGTCAGGGGATGTTTTGACGCAGGTCGGGAGGGAGTTCCAGGCTTTGGGAGCATATGAACTAAATGCACGGTCTCCAAAGGATTTAAGGTTTGTATGAGGTGTTTCTAGACTTTTGGATTCCGAAAAGCGGGTGGTACGATGCTTGGCCTGATGGGGTAGTATATCTGACAGATAGGCTGGAGCCATAGAATGAAGGGACCTAAAAGTGAGCGACAAAACCTTGAAGTCAATCCGTTGCTTGACTGGTAGCCAGTGCAGGTCGGCGAGAAGTGGAGTAATGTGGCAACTGCGACGCTCACGACAGACATGCCTAGCTGCAGAGTTTTGCACAAGCTGCAATCGCCTGATCGCACATGCTGGTAGGCCAGTAAGCAGTGAGTTGCAGAAGTCGAGACGGGATGTCACGAATGCATGAACTAACTTGGATGTGGTATCTTTATCTAAACAAGCCCGAATTTTAGCAATGTTATGAAGCTGAAAATAGGCGGATTTGACTGTGGAGCTGATATGGTCGTCTAACGAGAGGTCGCTTTGGAATATGAAAAATATAATTCATTTATATAGCGCCCCAAGAGAACTTAATCTCTATTCAGGCGCTTCACATATGCCTCGGGGCTCGAGCCCACGACCTTGGTCGGGGCAAGCACCTTAACCGCTAGACCAAACCAGCTCGGAGGTCGCTTTGGAATATGACACCTAGATTTCGAGCTGATTCAACTGGAGATATGCTGGCAGAGCCAATTTTGAAAGTCAGCCTTTCCAATTTCTGAATCACACTGGGTTTGCCCATAACTAGTAAGTTAGTTTTGTCATCGTTTAGTTTTAGAAAATTTGCTGCCATCCATGTGCGGATGTCATCAATGCATGCAGCAAGTGAGATGGTTTGGTCCAGCGGTTAAGGTGCTCGCCCCGACCAAGGTCTGGCTGAGGTCGTGGGCTCGAGCCCCGAGGCACATGTGAAGCGCCTGAATAGTGATTAAGTTCTCTTAGGGCGCTATACAATTGAACTATATATATATATATATATATATATATATAAGAACCGTCATGGGGCAGTGTTACACTAAATGCATTCATACCAGCAGCATATTCGTTTGTTTTTGCTAACGTCAGTAAATATGTTTGCAGACTTCTCATAGATTTACTATGTCTGGCATCGTAAAAACCGCAGGTATTACCCGAACGACTTTGCAGCCCAGCAGCTTCGGCCATACGTCGACGATTTTTTGCGACTTAAGTGTTTGCATGAAACAGTGCTCAAGCACAGGTGTCGTGCTGTCTTTCACTTTGTCAACTTGGATCGGCACCGAGTTCCTGGCTACCCTTATCGAAAATTCTGAATGCAGGCAATCTCCGGTTGGCTGGACTTCATCGTCACAGTAGCTTGTTGCCAGTTACTCCTCCAAACCTGTGTCCCTTTGTTAGAGCTAGCATTGACATGTACATCAGTTTCTGAGCCTTGTGGTGTGACCTACCCACGTTGCTGCGGTTGATTTTAAGCCTAAGTAAATCATGAACACATGCATGTATATCGAACTGGTACGATTAGTTAACATGTTTGTATAGTACTGTATAGTACGGTCACAAAATGCACTTATCGAAAATTATAATATAATTTAATGTATCACTGTTTATAACTTCATAAAGCCACAAAGATTAAGTTATTGTTAAGCAGGCGAGTTTTCTTTACCACACTCAAAGCCTAAGTGGCTTTCGGTTAGGCATGCGGTGGCCAACAGACTTAATCTCACACTGCAAAAAGAAAGTCAGAAGCATAGCTGAGTCATGAGGGCAGTCGAGGAAGTGAGTATGTACTGCATTCCATGGTTAGTCGACAAATCACAGATTCGGCCACGTGTCTCCTTTGCTGAAAGTACTACGATGGCTCCCGGTCGATCAGTGGATAAAGAGCAATATTCTTCCTCTGACCCACGAGGCCATCCTGGCTTGGCTAGTACATACCCAGCTGAACTGCTGCATTATTTTCTGCCTCGAACACTTAGGTCCCTCTATGGACAAGAAATCAGCTGTTCCATTCCGCCGCTTAAAGGCTGTTGGTGGTGAAGCTTTTGCGTGGCAGATCCTAGATGGCGGTACTTTCCTCCTCGACTCTTATGCTACATCTCTCCTGCTGCCGGCTGTGGCATATCCTGTCCAACCATTCTGCACTGCTACTTCCATGCTATTTGCCTCTTAACTGTGTACCAGACTCGGCCATTCGTCTTACTTTCTCTTTGCTGCACGAGGTAAAACTGTTGGCTACCGTGAGTAAACCAAAAGCCGTTTAGGCTTTTAGTATGCTATAGAAGACTCAAGTGTAACAAGAGCCTAAACGCTGTGGAGTTACAGATATATGTACATTACAGTACAGCTTTGTTATTGGCAGCCTTTTTTGAGTCGTGGTAATAATGAGTCTTTGAGAGATGTTCTCACAAGGTGTATCCATTACTGATTTGAGGAGTGGATAGGTGGACAGTACATACAGTACTGCTCCGGGTTAAGCGCAGGCTAGAACGTCGTTTCGAGAAATCGGGGTCTGGTGCAGATCTAGTCAACTTCAAAGACTTCCTTCGAGTTTACACCCGGAAGCTTAAAAAAGCCAGGGCTTCTTTTTTCATCCGAAAGCTGAATTCCTGCCAGTCTAAGCAGATTTATAAGACTTTAAGCGGTTTGAGCACGTGTCTCCTTTGCTGAAAGAGCTAGGATGGTTGCCGGTTGAGCAACGGATACAGAGTGAAGTTCTTGCTCTGACCCACAAGTTCCATTCCTCCACTTAAAGACTGTTGGCGACAGAAGCTTTACTTAGCTCTGCAGGTCTTTGACTGTGGAACTCGCTTCCACAATTCTCATGCAACGACAACTACTCTCTTGCTGCCGATTATGGCTCATCTTTTTCAGCGGTCCTGAGCTGCTACTTCCATGCTACTCACTACCTCAACTGCTCTCCTAACTCTGCTATGCTTCCCACTTTCTCTTTGTTGCGTGAGACGAAGTCTGTTGGCTACCGAATGCTTAACCGAATATATAGCCCACTGATAGCTGCTTAGGCTATGAGTGGGCTATACAAAACTCTCCTGCGTAACACCCACATAGTCTTTATGACTTTGTGGAGTTACAGACGGAGATACATTACATTACATAGCGAGGACGTCCCTACTGAGTTACTTGAGTTGCTCAGTATGCCCTCGGCTTATACCACCAAGACGGCCACATTATTAGAATTCCTGTTTGATCTTGTCATGCATGTCTCAGCACAGCCATTGCATTCCATGAGTCATTCTCCATGGCTTTCGGCCGTGCTTTGATTTGCTCTCATGCAAATCTGGCCCATGTGTCTTAATGGGTCATCTCTCTCTCTCTGAGTTTGGCAGGAGTTGTCTCTACGAGTCGAATTATAGCCCTACTATGTATCGACCCTCACATTCCTCTCCATTTGCTGTCGAAGGCAAAAGCATGCTGGCAGCCTTAGGTGCACAGTTTTGGTGCTACAGACTTTGGTACTACTTTCCTTCTGCCTGCTAGCAAAATGCTTGTAAGGTACCTTCTAGCAGGCCTATCTTTGTTTGCACATTCTTATTCTTAACAGGTAGTATGCCTTTTGTTCTCTGCAGCTACTTCCTCGACAGCACTTTGCCATCAGGCTTTGTCCCATATACTGATTTAGTCAGCAACAATCAGCAAATTATATCAGGAAAAAGTGGGAATCAGACTTGTTAAATATAGTGCAATAGATGCAAGGTTCGTGCCTTTGTGATATTTTTAAGCTTCAAAGATGCCCTATGCTTAACAATTAAATACTGTAAATCCTCCAGTGAAAGCATTGAACTGCCTTTCAGCCTCACTAGTTTGTATTCAGTTTTGTTGCTGGCGCGGCTTGCAATCTCTACTAATTAGAACGAGAAAGTCCATCTGTCACTCGGCAAGATGGCATCCTTCTGTCACGTGGCAAGATGGCATCCTTCTGTCACGTGGCATTACGGTGCAGCGGTGTCTTCCGACCAGTACTTCCGGGAGTTACATGTGTAAATGTATGCACAGTTTTGTGTTTCTACTATGACTCAGCAAAGTCTACAGGCAGTGAGCTGCTAGTTATTGGTGAGTTGTGATGGTGCACTAGGTAAGATGGTTGCTCCTCACGTCCCGAGGTCGTGGGCTCAAATCCTGCGGTGGGTGATTATTTATTGCTGCTGCAAGCAGTGGTGGTAGTCGTAAAGGCTCATCTGTTGCTATACAAAAAGCTGTTTAATCAGCTAGTATTTATTTATTTATCGAAGATCAGTGTTAGTATCATAGTGTTCCTGGCAAAGTACGAACATCCTTGTACTGCTTTTACCTATTGTTTGACGTGTTATTATAAGGTAATAATGGCTACCGAGTATCCTGTCGTAGCTCAGTTTACATCTCCCAAACTCAGCTACTCGTATCCTCCAAACAATAGTTATTACAGCCTGTAGGTTGTAGGCCTAGTGATATGTGTTTGAACCCAGGTGATTCACCAAGCTTGAAAGCCACCCATACAGAATTCATGGCGGTTCTACCAAAGAGGCATTCTTTTGTGTAGTCCATTAAGTTAAATCTTTTTTGGTTGCTTTAACCGGAACAGCGAGGATCGAAAAAGGTCATTGTGATTCCCTAAAATTTACCCTGTCCATGGCAGTACTTGGATCAAACCTGCCCTAAATGGACGCAAGAGTAGAAGAAATTATTAACTATTCCGACAGGCATGTGTGAATCGCTTGTCTATTGTGCTGCTTCTTAGTATAGAGTCAGTTTTTTCGGAGGAAATATTAGGATATATAGAACTGGTTTATTGATATATGATAATATATAATGGTGCATTGCCCAAGGAACCCTGCCCTGCCGAGATCAGGGGGAACTACCTGTAACTCCCGGTTCAGGAACAGGTGTAGGGGCTCGTGGGCAGAGCTACACACAAGCAAGTCGTGGCATTGTCGACGACGGCTGTATTATATGATATAGCAGCCGTCGTGCGTGCTGCTCTGGAGCACGGGGTGTTAAGAGAGAGAAGAGAGTGGATAGCGTGCACAGTGTAGGCCGACGCTCAGGCAAAAAGTGAATTTCGCGGCAAGGACACGTCACGTGCCGGCAAGGTGCGTGGAACGTCAGCTGGGGGCGGAACCAATTGACAGCGATGGCACGCCCACACAGGGACCATGCCCTTCCGATTCTGAAATGGCATCCGAGGCGACAGCCGTTCGTTCCCCGAGCAATGCCGAGGTCTGGCACCCCCCCCACTTGTCAACTTGGCCACCACCAAGGCATCCTTGCTGATGTCAAATGGCACTGTAACGTTGACTATGACCGTGTTGTTGCCGTTGTCGATGACCAGGTCTGGCTTGAGAGCCGGACCCCAGTGAGAGCAGCAGTCAGATGCGACCTGCCGAGAGGCCGGAGCCCCCCCCCCCGTGGCCGGAAGAGAGCTGATTAGGCGACCTAGAACCAGGTTGTGGGAGCCGTTATTGCTTGCAGCATCGGCGCCGTCAGTGGCTTAAAACGTGGCATACGGTCTCTGTGCGCAAAGGCAGCAGCTGACGGCCGCTCCAGTATGACCGGCTTCTAGCGGCTCCCACCGACAGCACGTCCAGGCGAGCGAACGCGATGAACGAACCGCCCGGCCCGGAACGCCAGGCCGAGAACCGAGGCGTGAAAGTGGCTGTGGGTCGCAAACCTGTCCATGGCCATGCAACGGCTGCTGACCCTGCCCTGTGGGCTGGGCCGTGCAAGCCCGGCCTTCAGCCAAACTGGCGAACTCTTTGAGATGGCCACACGCAGCACGAACAAGCGCTCCATCCCATTGCGGTCTGTTGATACGACCAGGAAGTCCAAGTCGGCCAGCGAGAGGCTGCAGGGGAGAGCCGCTTCAGGCTGTCGTCTGTCGCATCCGCCCACAGCTGATCTGTACACGCAGATCGCCGAGTTTATTGCAAAGCGAATGAGATCGAGGCCTCCAGCTGAGCGAAGTGCAGCCAGCCGCACTCGCAGACCGGCTGAGCTCTGCGAGAGCCTTCTCGGCCGGCAGCAGGGCAGGGCAGCCTTAGGCACCAGCCCAGCCCGACAGAGGTAGTCGAGCCGTGGCAGAAGGAAAGTCAGCAAGGCATCGGGCTTTCTGCCTGGATGCGAGAAGGCTTGCCTGAAGTAAGCGAAGGTCCCAAGGGAGGAGCAGGCAGGCCTGCCTGCCTCAATCTCGGCCCTTGGCTGCCCGAGACCCTGCGGAGCGCCAAGGTCTCAGGAAGCTCGGGAATCTGTCGGCTGTGCTAGGAGATGGAGGCAGGCATGGCCTGCGCGCCCTGGCGGCGACTGTGCAATACTTTACCGGCCGGAGCTGCATTCCCATCGTCAGAACTGCCCACTCGGCGGACGACACCAGAGCCGACAGGCCTGAGGACTAGCCCCCCCCCCCCCCCCAACCCCCCCCCCCCCCCGAGAATAAGGCGAGGTCATCCACCAGGGCGCAGACGGACAGAGCCGTGTGTATCACCCACTGGGAAGGTGGACTCCGGGGTGCTTCCTGAGAGCCTAATGACCGGCTCCATCGCCAGATCAAATAAGATCGGCCGATACAGGCCGCGATGCTGGCCGGCGTTGGGGCCGTCGTTGGGGCCGTCGTCGGAAAACCTGTCAACGTCTCGTCGCGCAGCCGAAGCTCCAGGAGCGAGCCGGTGTAGATGCTCCACGATTCCGGAGAAATCCTCGTCTACTCCGGCGTGCCGAAGGCGTTCTGCAGATCAAGGAACGTCGAGTAAATGCACCGGCGCCCTGCCAATCCCTGGTCTCATGGAAGGCGCTCTCCACGAGGAAAGACTGCACAAGGAAAGACTGCTCGAGGCAGCCCTCCACGCCGGCACAAAGCCCCTTGGCTGAGGAGACAGCCGCTCACGAGCTAGCTCAGCCTTGTGGTCAGGCAGCCCGAGAGCAGCCCTAAGAGCGTGGGCAAGAGCATGATAGGTCGAAAGTTCCCGAGCAGGCTGGGGTCACCCTTGCTGTGTGGATAAGGATCTTGCGACCCGACTTCCATGCTGAAGGGATGCCCCCCTCCCCCAGTGGAGGCTGTGTTTGCGTGTGTGTGCGCTCGTCCGTTGGTGGCTGCTTGCTTGCCTGCCTCCAAAGCGAGCAGTCGATGGTCGGCTTCGGGCGTCTGCAACGCTGTTGTTGTGCTCACACAAGCTCCTTTCTTGCAGGGCCTCGTTCTGGCCTAGTGTCCTTACTCTGTGTGCGTGTCCTCACTGTCTCTCTCTCCCTCGCGCTCTCTCTCTCTCTCCCTCTGTCTCTGTTGCAATCCGAGCGACGCTATCGATCTGCAAATGTAAAGCGCCTAGAAAGAGATTGAGTTCACTGAGTGTGCTATAACAAATCTATTATTATTATTACTCAATTTAAGCACTGTGGAGATTATCTCTCAGTGGAACGAATAAAAATTAAGAGCCTGGCTGGGACAGTTCGTCTTAGCTTTGGTCTGCCGGTCGGTGAATAATATCGGTTCAGCTTTCGTTCAGCTATCTCATCTAATTAAAGCAAGAAATTCCATCCTTCCCTCCGGTCACACTGCAAGATGGCACACTTCAGTAACGCGGTAAGATAACACATCGTTGTCTTCCGTGACGGCACTACTATTACTCACAGCAAAGCGAGTCCATTGACAGTCAGCTGCTCGTATGCATATCTGCATGACCTATAATTTTCAAATTGAGTACTATTTACTTGCACTTTTTCCTAGGTATTTAGACACTGATAGCCCTTTTGAAGCTTTCTTTGCATGACTCACGAGCTGGAGGTCTTGTGTTAAACTAGTTCGTTGCTGCATAAAGCAAATTAAACAGAAGGAACTTCTGCTGATCCAACAGCTTTATTTAAATTGCAGCATAAGATTGATTGAGAGAAAGATGTATCTGTACTACAATTGCACTCTGTTCCAATAGTATATGGTTTGACTACTTACTTGGTAAGAGATCCTTGACCGGAATTGTGCGATGTGTCATTTGAAATGGCACACTTTGTTACTGCACCTGACACAGGCAAAAATTATATTGTGAGGACCTATCAGGACCTGCTGGATTGGGAAAGACTTGTAGTACAGCTGTTTCATAAGTGCACAGCATGGCAAGGACACGACTGCAGTGATCATACTTCATAGAACTATGAACTATGTGGGTTTACCTGTAGGTTTATCTCATTCCTTGGATGAAGTGTTACGGGACTGATTCTTCGTGAAGAGATCTATCACTAGTAATTTGAGGACTACATCACTGGCAATAATGTCATCAAGGAAAGCTGGACCGACTACAGCAGCCTCTAGGCTTCGACAGGACTATAACCGGCTCATGAAAGATCCTGTGCCTTACATTGTGGCTACCCCTCTGCCATCGAACATTCTTATATGGTAATTACGCTTGCTGGCTCTGGCATTTAGACATGTGGTCTGGCACACTGCTATTTATTGTTGACTTTTTTGTCTGCTTTATTGATGTTCTCATCGTAATTCTGACAAACTGTGTTGTAAGAGAGTGCCTTCAAAGGAAATACTTATAGAAAACTTTAAATCTCAGCAGAAATTAGCTGCATCATCACTGCACTAAATATAACCGTCTGCAACGGCACTATAGCATGTACACAGGCATTGAATAACCACGTTTGCACTTTTTTATCTTTTGTCTTTGTATTTAGGCACTACGTTGTGGCTGGTCCTGAGAACACACCTTACAAAGGTAAGGCATGCTAGCAATATGTTATTACCTTAACCTGGCGGTGCTATGTGTCACAGGACTCTTATGGACGCAACAGAAGCTCAGTGCAAGCCGAGAAGCACAGCATGCGTGCGGGAATTTTGTGTGCCTGCCTAGTCTGGGCACACAGGGCAGCAGATCTGTCATTTTATTTCGTGTGTGGCCCATAATTGTGGCAGGCGTCAACTTATTTTTCTCCTGGGTCCTTACGCCTTTTCTAATTGTGACCGTTGTTCCACCCATCCACTTCCAGCACCAGGATTAACAGATGATTAGCTTTTATTTAGCAGGTACTTGCTGTGGTAGCCAAATGGCTTCAACAGAGTAGACACATGCTGTTCCAATAATTGTTAGCTATATAGTACGTGTTCTTGTTTGCATTTGATGCTTCAGCATTCCAGATATTAACTCGTTTGCAGGTGGCTACTTCCATGGAAAACTGGTGTTCCCTAGTGACTACCCCTTCAAGCCACCTAGTATCTACATGATAACTCCTAATGGTCGCTTCAAGACGAACTCGCGCCTCTGCCTTTCTATAAGTGACTTTCACCCTGACACGTGGAATCCTGCGTGGTCGGTCTCGACGATTTTGACCGGACTGCTCAGCTTCATGGTACGTACTGCCGTGGGCAGTAGTGGCTGGCTGACAGGAAGTCGCTGCTGCTGCGCCTGTAGCTCTGTGCAGTGGCTTCTGTTGTACCCTTTGCCTCTCGGTTTTAGTTGGAAGAGAGCCCCACCCTTGGAAGCATTACAACGACCACTGAAACGGTGTGTAATGCATATATGGGCTCCTTACTGCTGCTCTTTGCTCTGCTCGGTTTCACTTTCTCTCCTGGGGATTTGTCTGGCCTGCTAAATGTCTGCATGTCTGATGCGCAGGCTGAGGAGGCCCAGAGGCCACGAGGTCGGTGGCTCCAGTGGGCTGCAACTTGGTGACAATTAGTTCTTAAACAGACTTACCTTTTTCTTGTTTCAGAAAAAGCACCTGGCACAGAGCAGTTTGTCTTTCAACCTTGCGGACAAGATCTTCGTCGAACTGTTCCCAGAGATGGCTAATGTGAGTAAGAGAGTTACATAATTAGTAGAATGAAAGATGCATTGGACCATGCAACTGTCAAGTATATTGATTGGCTGCTGCTTGTACGTGCCGAGGTGTAAGCTTGAAATTCACAGATTATTCTGTGTGTGTGTGTGTGTGTTAGTTGTGTGTTTATGTGAATTATTTTTGTGTTTTAGTATGTGTGTAAGTGTGCTGCATGAGCGTGCATGTGTGTGTATGTGTTAGCCTTTGCCACACTTGATGTATCCATGTATGTATCCGTGTATCTTGTGCTTGCTGCAATTTACAGGCATAGGAAGGTGGCTGTGTGATATAGTAGCTGTGTAATGCAAACGAAAGTGAGTCTTAAGAAAAAGCTGGCTCGTGGTCAGGGAGGTGCTCGTGCCTGTCCAACCCGCATACCATGATGCAGCAGACTACAGGCTGCTTTGAATCTGATTTGAAGCAGCTGCATTACAGAAAGGCAGATTGACCTGCCGATAAGGCATTCACTTGGTCTAGGGACAGCTTAAGTAAAAGCAAAGATTGTTTCATTGGTTGCCATTTACAGGTGATAGCTCTGGTGCACCTTGAAGAGAACACGGTAATCGTTTTTAGAGTACCATCCATCATGTGGTCGTCATCCAATCACGTCTTCATGCAGTCATGGCAGTGAACCACTGTAAAGCTAAATTACTGTATATTATAAGCAGAGTTGCGTTGAATATGATTCTACCTGATTATCTAGTTTCTTCTGAAATCATTTACGCCGTGAGTTTGTTTTTGCTGGCGATCAAAGCGCTAATTCTGGCCGTCTGCAACTGCCATGTGCATGGATCCGGTTGCAGGATATCCGGTCCGAACTGGAGCTCAAGCAGCAGAAGCAGCTCCACGCAAAGGCTGCCGATGTTCGCGACGACCCGAAACCCGTGGATGCCCTGGCACGCTCGAGCGACGAGGCTGCCGCCGTCGGCGCCAACGACTATAGGCAGCTCATCAAAACCGCCGTGAGCAACGTCGCAGTGCTACTGGGCGTTGCTGCCTTTGCCTACACAGTCAAGTACGTGCTAATAAGCTTGGTGGACGAGGAGTGAGCTCCAAGGAGAAGACTTTGAGTGCCAAAGCAGTGCTCGCCAGCAGCAGTCAACTCGCAATCGTCGGTCGCTTCGAGAAGACGACTCTTCGAGAGTTTTCGGGACTTGGTCGGCTCCCGGCGCTGCTGCCTCTTGCAAGCCGTCGGCAGCAGCAGACTTGCGAGCAGTAGCCGCAAGTCTCTGCGGCTTGCAGCGCCGGCGGCTGCCGTAGCCACCGGCTGCTCGTCTGCGAGCGCCGAGCTAGCGCGGATGTGGAGGAATTGCACAAGCGTTGCGACTGAAACCGCTAGCCATGATGCTCCCCGTGCATGACTTTTCTGCTCACTGCTTTGACTGTTTCCGACGAGGCCAGCCGGATGCGGATGCAGCGTTGAAGCCGTTAGCTGGGCTTGGGCATGCTGCTACACGCAGAGGCAGGTGCTTGGCTGCATGCAACAGCCCCCCCCCCCGTGTAACAACCTGCTTTGTAACTGCTAACTGGGTCTGGCTGTTCTCCATCTGTGATCGATGAAAGGAAAGCTTGGCTGTGTGTCGCTACAGGGACACACTCTCGTGGACATTTCAGAAGTACTTCTCTACCTCCCCCTCTCTCTTTCTGTGCTTCGTTCTCTTTCTCTATCTCTCTCTCTCTCTCTCTCTCTCTCTCTCTCTCTCTCTCTCTCTCTCTCTCTCTCTCTCTCTCTCTCTCTCTCTCTCTCTCCCTCTCCCTCTCCCTCTTCCGCTCTCTGTCTCCCTCGTTCTCGCTCTCTCCCTCTCTCTCTTTTTCTCCCTCTCTCTCTCTCTCTCCTTTTCTCTCTTCTCCACTCTGATCTGCACTCCGGATTGCATTTCTGCAGAGCCGTCGACGCGACGATTATTGCCTTCTGCTGCAGCAGCTGTAAGTTGATTGTAATGATGACTGTCACGTTAAACAGAGAGGGGCTAACCTGTTGTGTTTGTACTTACCAGGTGGTTGTCTCAAGGCTTTCGGTATGTCTCTGTCACCGAATACTTATTACTTCATGCAAGCCTCAGCAGATGTTTCGGTGAGCCACAAAACATGCTCGTTTTACAAATTAGCAACCTAGTAGTTCAGTATGCTATGGACTGCTCGCCATCGAAATTTCCTCGCAAATTTCACATTAAGTTCGCAGATGATTTAGCGATAGCTGTAACAAATCCGGTGGTTCGCTTAGCACGTGCGAAAATATGTGAGATAACCGGTTTTGCTCTGTAACGAGCTATTTCTGGCTTTCCACATCGCCGTCGCCATGTTCGGATATAATTTAGTACCACCGTTTTAGCCACACACGTTACCCTTATCTAAATGTTTATATCGTCAACATGTCGACATAACAAATTTATATCGATAACAAATGTTCGGAACTTTCGCACCAGCTGTTAAGCTTTTGAAGCATGCTATTTTTAGCATGCACAACTGTAATACTAATGACAAATTGTATAGTGACCTAAGAGTACTAAATCTCTGCTGAGCTGGTTTGGTCCAGCGGTTAAGGTGCTCGCCCCGACCAAGGTCTGGCTGAGGTCGTGGGCTCGAGCCCCGAGGCATATGTAAAGCGCCTGAACAGAGATTAAGCTCTTGGGCGCTATACAAATGAATTATATATTATATTATAGGCACTCCACAGAGGATGAAATGGAAGCATGCAAACTCTAGGCTGTGACAGGTGCTGTGCACTTATTCCAAAACCACAGAGGGCTCTGTGGCTTTGGAATTAGCTGCTGCATATGGATCTGCTTACATGTGCATCCTAGTGAAATTGTGTGCTTTGCCTGCTTACATGTACGTGACTCAGTGCACGATACTAACCAGGGGTTCTACTAATCTATGGCCTTGAGTGCCTTCTTGTGGTGAATGCTTGTCTAGCAGCAAATGTAAAGTGCCTAGAAAGCGATTAAGTTCTCTGAGGGCCTTATACAAATGTATTAGTATTATTGTTAAACAGAGTGTTTGTGCTAGTTTAAGCTTGTCAAAGCATGAACCTTACATCTCATCAACCCTTGGTTATCGCTTCTGTTGCAGTCAGTTGGACAGTGCGTGTTTAGGCACTCTTAGGGTGCTATACAAACGACGTATTAAAGGTTATTACTATTATTATTATTACTAATTGTCAAGTGATAACGTGCAGTGTCAGAACCCGGAAGCATGTGCAGGACAGTTAACATAGAGCAAATGGTTTCAAAAATATGTTATTTTAGCTTCTTTTAGTTGTCAAGTTGGGGGATGTTGTGACGTCAGTCGGGAGTGAGCTCCGAGAGCATGTAAACTAAAGGTATGGTTTCCAAATGCTCAGAATAAATTATATTGTGTCGCGTCACAGCTTCGTGCCACGGTGGCCTCTAGTTGCTCCAAATCCACGAACACTCAGGGGGCTGGACCGAAGAGGCAAAATCAATTGTTGTAATTGTGCTAGGCTAGCAAGTTCTGCAATGAAAATTATAAGCCTGACAGCCAAAATCGTGTTGGCCAGAATCGTGTTTGAATTTCAGTGACGCATCGCATACTTATTTATGGCTTCAGATAAAATCTTGGAACGCAGCTCTACCATCTGAGCAGTTTACTCAGCAAGTTTAACAGTTGTATACGGTTCCGCGAATTTTTTAATCCGGAAGTTTAGTTGGCTGGCTTCTCGATGTGATTGCACTATTGATCTCTTGTATTGTCTCAAATCGGGGATTGCCTATGTCAGTATTTCCACAAAACCGGAAGTTTCAAACCTCAACTCGAAGAAGTGCCAAACATACTAGGTGAGCTGCATTTTTCTAGACAGGAGTACTTCGGCACATTCCAAAATCCACGATACTATCGGTTCCTATGGTGCCACCTAAAGCTCTCCGAAAACCATAGCGTTTCTGAACTAGAAACCAGCAAACAATTTGGTGTTCTATATTTTCACATTTACTTGGCTAACCTATATGGAAGCATGCACAATTTGCAACTCCGCCCTTTTTATTCTAACTTTGATCGTATCTCTTTTGCAGCAATGTAAAGTGCCTAGAAAGGGACTTGAGTTCTCTGAGGGCACTTTATCAAGTGTATGATGATTATTATCATTACCTTGCAACACCGTCTTTTGGTTTTGTAAAACAATGGCAATGTGATTGTTGTCTACCCCGAGTGTTTGTGGGAGCACTGCACGCATTGGAAGGGGTCTGAGTAATCAACAATTGACCTACATAACAGCATGGATGCTTCTTTCAATAAGACTAGACAATCGCATTTCAAAGGTAGGAATTAAATAAATATATTGGAAATCTTCTATAGAATAATAGTTCAATGTTATGTAGCTACTAACAAGGGTTTTGACAGAATGCTAGTACCAGACAGCCACCTTCTGATTGATCGGCTCAGTATTGAGCCATTTGAATGAAATTCCTCAATGAAAGTCCTCAGGTTGTTGTAAGGCTGCGAAACAGACGCGTCTGTCTTGCTTTCTGCCGCCAGCACTAATATGTTTAGTCTGCATTTAGCTTCAATCGCATGCCTTTGCTTGTTCATCTTCTGAGGCGTCTTGAAGATTTCCTAAACTGCTAGAAGAGCTATTTGGTGCAGAGAGGCGTGCGAGAGGCAGTCCTATTGCGTTTCTTTTCACTCGAACGTAGCAAAGACTAGTTCTCGGCAGACCATCCAGCAGCCTACAAGCGAAAACTGTACCAGCGCGGCCTCTACCTTTGTATGTATGTATCTCCGTCAGTAACTCCACAAAGTCATAAAGACCATGTGGGTGTTAAGCAGGAGAGTTTTGTATAGCGCACTCAGCCTAAGCGGCTTTCGGTACGCATTCGGTAGCCAACAGACTTCTTCTCACGCAACAAAGAGAAAGTGGGAAGCATAGCAGAGTTAGGAGAGCAGTTGAGGTAGTGAGTAGCATAGAAGTAGCAGCTCAGGACCGCTGAAAAAGATGTGCCATTACCCGTATTGCCTCTATGAGTCCGTACGAACAGCATGACCGGCCGTCGCAAGTTATTAATCCAGACTAGTGTCCATGTTCGCATCAGTGCGGCACAAGAACACCAAGCTACCGAGTTTGCTCCCTTTGAATCTCGGCCTCCCAAAGAATGTATTCATTAAATCCAAATTCATTAAACCCACTCAATCCACGTAATTATTTCATATACCGATTTCAGTAATATGCATCGCATTTTTGATCGGTTATAATTTACTAAATTAGGTAACTTAAGTCTAAGGTGAGCACGTCGCTATCACACATTGGTTGACTCCATTATAATTAGGAAGCGGCGGCAGTTTCCGGTAAAGCCTAATATTCAGTGCACTAGCAGTTTTTTCGCTGCCGTCAGTACTTTAAGCCGGAAATTACTGGGAGCTTTTACAAGCAGCTATTAGCAAAGGATGACACGGCGAATGGTCAATACAGTTGGTAATAATAATAGTCCTCAGAGAACTCAAATCTGTTTATAGGCACTTTACATATGCCGCAAAGGAATCATGGTTAAACCATTTTTTGAAATAAAAAACACCTGCCCGTCATTTATGGCACTACCGGTAGCCCAGATGATTACGATACCGCGCTTAGCTGCACCAGAGGCATGTGGCATTTGCAGCCCCCATAGCACGACCTGTGCAGCCCCCTGACCATAACTAAAGACGAAATGGTGTCCTACTTCAGCTAGATGAGCAACCTCCAGTTCGTGTCGAGTAATCACTACGATTGTGCATTACAACTTTTCTGAAACTCGCGAGTCTTGCCGTGTACATTAAAATACGGTGGGCCGTACATCTTTGAAAGCTTCACCCTTAGAAAATCTTGACTAGCTTCACCCCAGATGAAAATCCTGTCCCGGCTCTCAAGATGAGAATAATTCCGACCCATGTTATCGTGTGTTGACGCAGGCATAAAGGCTCGATTGCTACCCAGAAACGGCTCATCACAATACCTTCGGACGCAAGCATGTGAAAGAGGGATCTCTATTTGGTAAATGCATTATTGATCTGTATTATCTCACTGGGGTTGAAGCACAAGTATCTGCATATTCCCGGCCAGGCTGATACTTCAGAAAGACAGACCGGCCCACCTGTCTTTTCAGCTCATTTGCAAAGACAAACATCAATTGACCAACCGCCAACTCTCTTCATTTAACGTGGTTCAGCTGGCATAGGTCCATAGTGTGCAACATACCCATCGTATGAAGAAAATCAATCGGTTGTTTTCTACTTACAGCATGGAACCACAGCGACATGCCCAATCACCTGGAGTTAACACCAAGGCCCCGGGCTCCATTTTACATTCGTTGAACTACTAAAAGGAGTAGAGCGTTTTTGGCAGAGGAGAAATGTGTATCCCGTATTTAACGTCTGCTTACTTATCTCTTGTCAATCACAAGAACGCTTGTTCTACACGCATTAGTGGTCGTCAGTTTTTATAATTACGTGAGGGTAAATACACATACAGAAATCATGAAAATTCACCAGTTGGTGGCACCCTGGTCTGGATACAAAAACGCAAGGCACCGAGTAAGTGCACAGCCACAGAACGCCCGCGAGCGAGACATGTTGTGCAGACAATTCCGTTATGCTTAACCTCCGATGAAGCATGACTTCCTATCACACTTCTAGGCATTCTAACTTAACATAAGAGAGTGAGTGCTGCTGCGCACAACAGCCCCTACGCCAAGCACTCCCGACGCAGACGCAACCAAAGAAAAAGCAGCAGAGTGCAGCAGACAAACAGGGGGAACGGTCGGGCTCATTCTGGCTGCAGATGCTGTCAGCCCCAGCAGACGCCGTCGCCCAACATGCGCGGCTAAATCACAGCAGCGCCATCGCAGTGCAACAGATGACGTATTGACTAGCGCATCTTCTGACTGCCCCGTCAGGCCGTCAGCTTCCAATTACATGCCGCCGGCGCCGCCCAAGCGGCAAGCGCGCAAACGAATTACTGCCGTCGGCTTGATCCTTAGCGACTGGGCGGCTGCTGGTCTGCGGGAGCGGACTCTGCAGCCGGCGGCATATTGGCCGAAGGCGCGCCGCCGTCAGCTGACTGCTGCCAGGGCTGCTGCTGCTGCGGGCCGTACCCGCCAGGAGCACCCTGCCCAGCTACTATCGGCCCACCACCGTAGTTGTTGGGCCCGCCGTAATTGGGGCCTGCGTTGACGGCGGTGCTTCCGCTTGCTTCTTCACTACTACCCAGACTACAAAGGAAACGGTCAGCTGATAGAAACAACAACGACAGCGAAAGCAAGTCGGCAGACACTCAAGTGCCGATGAGATCCCGACCCTGAACTTCGGTAGTGACGAGGCCGCATTTACATAGTGGCCAAAGAGCCGCAGCAGCTCGGCCATAACCCGGCTTGCAGCGAGCAATAAAAGGATTGCCTGCCGCCAGACTCGAAAGTCCGCGACCTGGACTCTGAAGTGCAACCTCTCAAAAAGACCCGGCGATGCCTAAACGACCGACGATCGGCAAGAGTTGGCTTCCATACTACAGTAGTAACAGGGCTGCTCGCCAATGGAATCTGAGACCCGGGTTCAAGAGTTTCACGAGCATCACTCCTTTTACGAATGAAAGAGTAATTACAACTGCAAGGGTTCAAATTAAGCAGCACAAGCCCGGCCGTTGGCTTCAGCCAACTATTTATCAGAGCAGCCTCAACCATCGAGCAAGCACGGGCGAGAGCCTGGCAGAGTCGAAGCAGGTCTGATCCGAAGCTGGCCTGAAGTATTAAAACCCAGCAGGTGCATTACTCCGGCCAGCTAAGAAGCAAACTCGGGAGTGGGCCCGGCCAATCGAGGCTGTGAGCCAGCTAGAAGGGCCAGTGCTACATCACACAAGCTATAATGTAAGTTTCGCCTTCCGAAAGGTAGCTCGTCAGCCACTCGGCGATGACATGTCACGACCAGAGAGTTACATGGCATGCTGCCAATACGGTCAGAGGGTGTGAGTGGGGTTGGGAGGTAGCGGCTAATACTGACTTGGGACCAAGACCACGTGTACTTTTCTCTCACCGGCCACGTGTCCCCCGAAGTCGGCATTAAGTGATCTGGGCAAGTGGCTTGCACGGTTGCAGAAACACTTATGGACTACCTAGCAAGAATTGCGGAAGTGAGCATGCCCTGTGTGCACTGAGCAGGCTGCCTACCACAATAGACAGCCATTCGAATAAAGAAGGCTTTCGAATTGACCAACCACTCAGCAGTAAATCCGACAGGAGAGCTGCCCTCAGCCCAATAAAGACAGACACAAAATGCCGCTACAGGCTGCTCTTGAGCTAGCTCTTGAGTGCCAGCACTGGGCAGCAGTATGACTGCTCAGCTGACTGACTGACTGGGAGGCGTGCCAGAGATGCCAGCAGCTGACGAAAGCCAGTACACGACTCTACTTCGGGTATGAGTTAAAACGACTCTAGCAGTTGGTAATGCAGTGCCGGACAGCAGTGGCAGCAGCAAATAGCCCATTCTCTAAAAGAAACATGCACATTTGTAAGCAAAACGGGTGATGGCTAATACTTTTTGCACTCGCGAACGATCGACATTGGCCATCAAAAAACAAATGTATGTGCAAACCAAATCGGAGCAAAGCTTTCCTGTGCTCATGAGCATGCGAATAGCACGGTCAACTCTATCGGCGCAGCGCTCAGCCGAAGCGGCGATAAACAGATTGCAACAAATATGCTAACATCTAAGAACATCAAGGTTACTCACTATCCCATCCTGGAGGCAATGCAAAAAAGGATGCAACAGTCATGATCGGCAGATGCATTTGAGGTCTACCATGGTTTGCATAGTAACAATTTAAGGCAGCAGCAGTATCAGATGAACAAAGCATGTACCTGATATACCAGACAAACATACCCGATGTACCGGACAAACATCTGATGTACAGTAGTCAGTAGGACATTGACAGTGTACACTAGTTAGTAACATCTAGACAGTGGAGGGATACAATTTCAGCAGGTCAAAACTTACTAAGCACTGCAGGACCTACATCACTTTTTCTTTACAAGGACCCAATAAGCATTCATGCTTTGCGAATTTGTCAGCAGAATAACCCAGATAAGCATCATCAGGTTAAATAGGAACCTACGTAATGCATGTGTGCTGGTGAGTCATTGAAGACCATCAGGTATGGATGGGCTACCGTGAATGGAGCAGACATGCAACATCCACCCACTATCATCACACCCACCGTGTCTCACTAGTTCACTTCTAGCGGTTAGCTCGCAGTGGAAGCGTCGGTGCTGTGCTCGCATTTGTGCTAGCGGATATTTTTGCAAAACTTTGTTTTTCCAGCAATGGATTTGTATAAACTGAGTGCGAAGGACGGTGCCGAGGAGGAGAAGCAGATGACGTGCATTGAATTAAAGAAAGAAATTATCAAAAAATATGACCAAGGAGTGCAGAATGAGAATTTTAAAAAGAGGACCGGAGTTCACTCCAATGTCAAGCATTGTGCCTGATTCATGGGCCAGGACATTGATGAAGGTGACATCAACGAGCTCATCGAGGCGAACTCCAAGGAACTGACAACGGAGGAGCTAAAGGCGCTACAGATGCAGCAGCACATAGAGGTTTTGCAGGAAGTGGTGCTAATGAGGTTGTTCCTACAAGTGAGATACAGGAAATTCTGTGAATGTGGGAGACACTTTCAGAATTTATTCAAAAGAAATACCCAGAAGAAGTTGCAACTGGGCGTGTGATGGAGCTATTTAATAATGAATTAATAACTATGATACAATATAGCTATAAAATAACAATAATAAAATATAGCTATAAAATATATAATATAATAAAATAATAAAAAATAACTTATGCGTTTTTTTAATGAGCACCTTAAGAAATCGAGTGGAGATGCAGCAAAATTAAAAGGAAAAAGTAGCATAGCATTGGCCGCATTTGTGAAACACTCAGCACTCCAAAGTGATACTGTAGCGCTAAGGAAAAACAAGAACTGTATGACCTTAAGTTGAACCCATGACCTCCAAAACCAGAGGCAGAGTGAGAGAGAGAAAGTGAGTGAGTGAGAGAGAAAGGCTGCTGCAGTATCGTGACGATGCATGGCACAAATGCCATGCCAACAGCTCGGTTCACGACCAAACATGCCAGTCATCGGCATGAAACCCGCTTACCAATTTCAATTTGTAGCCCAAATGAAAATTTGGGCCCAAAATTTGCAGCCCAAATTACTTTCACATAGACCAGTTGTACATAGTTATACAAATGTCTTTCAGCAAGTATTACCACACTTGTAGCGGCAGCCAAGTATACATTTACGATTGCGATGACCTCGTGCGCAACCTTGCACATCCTTACAGAAAAGGTAAGAACTAGGGAGCCTTGAGTTCGGCCATGGCCGAGCGGCCCAGTACATAAAAAGGCAGCTAGCACGTGACTATAGACACCATGCGTATATAGGGACTCGCTTGTTGCTCAAAACACCGCGAATGTGCAATAGGATAAAGGCGCGCATGGCTTTACACTAGAGCAAGCGGCAGCACGGGAGCAGCACGAGGCCAATGGTCGTACGAACGTGTGCTACGAGGAAGCAGCAGCAGCCACTCCACGAGCTAAGGTGCAGCAGCTACTCTACTGGTGCGAGCCGGCCGCGGGCAAAGGAAGCAGCAGAACGTAACGAGCGCCAGCGACGTGACAGCGGCTCAGGCTTGTGCACAATGGCTCACAACATTGTGTGTACGTACTTCTGAGCTATCCAGACTGGAGCAACGAAACAGCAATGCACACAAGTCAGTCGCGCACAGCTCGAAGCAGCAATCGCTAGAGCGAGAGAGAGAGAGAGAGAGAGCACACAGCCAGCTCACATTTCATATCAGGCGTGCAGGTTATTCTACCGAGAGGTAAGAGTAGTTTACCAACTTCATAAATGGCCCCAATGCCGCTTACGCCTTGCCCGACCCCACCTAGAGCATTTTCTGCACTAGCGAGCCGATGGGAGCATGAGCCAGCTCACGAAGCAGCATTGCTGATGATAAATGCAGCCAGCTAGCATGTCCTTTTTCTGACCAACCGTACAAATTACGAGCTGGTGCACATTGGACCGTCTCGGTGTGCAGAGGCACCGCCGGCTGCTGCGGTCCGGAAGTCTTGCACACAGGCGGCACGCTGTTCTTTTATGGCCTTCGCACTTCAACGAGAGCCCCTCTCTCAGGCTCCACAGCTGGCTAGACAATTTAAATGGCTGCCCCGAAAAGTAAGTCCGAACGTCCGGAAATTTGACCAAGCCTGCTGGGCTACTGTAGAGCAATGGCGCCTGGCTGTGGCCGAACACAGCCAGCCACACCCCAAGCAAATGTGTGGGCAGCAGCAGCAGCTTCTGTCTGTGTACTACTGCTGCTTTGCTCTTGGGGAGGGGGGGGTTTGTGGAAGATGCTAACCGAGGCAACATGGTTAGTGACTGAGACCAGTACATTTCTACTCATTGCCGAAAGGTATGTGGGTTTCCTCCCGAAGCCTAGAACTCACTACCGACTGACGCCACGACACCACAAGACTTGACAACATTGAAAAAGAATCCAAAAACGCATTGATTCTTCCAGCATTTGGTTTGGCCTTGTGATTTGTCCTTGGCGTGCTTATAAATGCTGACACTGTGCATGCACTAACCATATTTACGTGTTGATAATGTGCATGCTACCTCCAAAAATATTATGCTTGTTGACATCGCGCACGCTACACTATTTAATCACACTTGCATTAAAGCATCTGTAAAGTGCCTAGAGATTAAGTTCTCTGAGTGTGCCACACAAATGTATTTCTCTTATTAGTATTGTTACTCAGTTTCCTTTCCAGTATACGTGTGAAGTACCTAAAAGGAGATTTACTTTAATTAGGGTGCTATGCAAAAGTCCTATTATTATAATAAAAGTAAAAACCGACAATAATTATTCCTGTCGAGTCGTTACTCCACCCTCTTCACAACCTGGCCTACTCCAACCTCTGGCCCACTGCCATTATCTCGACAGAACAATGACAAGCCCCTTCGTAGGAGTATGTATGCTAAAACTGTGATTGGTTAATTCATCGGTCTCTATATGGCAAACCTGGTAACGAGAGCACATAAAACGCTAATGGCAAGCGATACCTGTACCTCTCAACCATGTTGCTGCACAACGTGCCCAATTTTTTCGATTGCTTCTGATAAAGGCCAGCTATTAAATGCAAACGTGTATTCGGAAATACCCGAGGAGTTTCAAACGCCAGGCAATTTTTTTCAATGGGACATATTGGTCGCTACGCTCTAGAGCACGAGAGCAATTATTGGCTTGGTGAAAAAATACAAGGCGAAGACGAATAACAGGGCCAGCTTTGCGACGACAAACGATTGTGAAAGTGAGCACACGGCCGAAGGCTGCCCATTCGACAAAGATACGATCAGCCGATCGCGAAAAGAGAAGCAGCTGTCTGCAGCAGAGTCTCTGTCTGAGTCCGCTGAGCGCAAGACAGCACTCACAGCAACAAATGCCGGTACTACGTGCATCTCGTCCCCAAACGTCCCCTGACTACTGCACCGCTTCTCGCCCCGACAAGGCTCACGCGGTCACCATGCAGCCTTTCAGCACAGCATCTTTTTGCTTTTCTCTCTCGGCTACTTCATTGTATTCTTTATTCATACGACATCTGGCAAGTAAACAGTTCGCTGTGTAGCCGCTTGTCGGCCGGCACTTCCGGAAGAGTATCACAAAGGCATGCGTGCTATTCTTTAAATAATTTTTAATTTTCCACCACTCACGATTACGACCACGAATTCAAGCAGAGATACTTCAAACTGGAAACGCACCTTTTCAATATATGCTGCAGCAAGTTTTCACTGCAAGCGATGGCACACTAGACAGAAACCCTGCCGCACTGGTGCTCGCCATTCTTGGTCATTATGACTCACGAGCATCCCTTGAAAACAGGCAAGTACCAGTCGGCTACATCGAGATCAGGTCTGTTACAGCTTTCGTACAACTGGACGAATTACGGAGCCTCACCCCAAGTCGATGCACGGATTGCTTGCCAGCCTGCCATGTCGAGCAGCATTTGCAGGTAGCAAAATATGAGCGCACTGCAAGCGAATGTTCCACATCTGCACCGATTAGTGCGAGGATTTCTAGTGGATGGGCCGCGATCAGTCGAATCACTCGCTACAGATCAGGCAACTGGCTGCTGGCGTGTTCACACCGCCACGAGGACCGAGCTCCCATATCTTGGGAGCATACGCGTGAGCCGACAGGCATGCAAGATACGATGCTGCAAAATGAAAGAAAAAAATGAGGCGGCCAAACTGCTGTCTTAGGCCACCCACAGGAACAATCAGTGCACACAGAACCATGCACATAGAGCAGCATGCAAAAGGTGAGCGAGTGAAACCAATTCTTTGATGCAAAAAATATGCTAGTCCATCACTAAACAGCATACAAATATCGGCGAGAGGGTTTAGTGCTAGGCGCCTGCATAGTCACCAGAGAAATAGTTACAAGCATATATACCCTTCGATTTAGGCTGTAGAGATGGTGCACTGCCTTAGCGCACACACTGTTACGTAAAAACGTCAGCAAAAAAGGAAGGTTGCAAAGAAGATACTAAAGCCAAAAAGAAGCAAACCTAAGCAAACTCTAAATGCAGTTTTCAAAACCACCATGGCAATGCTAGTTTTTTAACAACCTTCATTACAAGACACGGGGCCATTTATTATTTGACCAGATGCATGTACGAACGGCACAAGATGTCTATGCAGAGCCGATAAAGACCCGATCCCGGGTAGAGGCAAGACATTCTGCATCTATGGGCAACATGCAACTAGAGCAGCAACTTACCGACGATGATCACTATTATAAGTAATATGACAGAAATCAAAATAATCCACATCTACAGTAAAAACCAAATATACACTATGAAAATAACAACAGAAAAAATAATACTGATGTGCCACACACACACAAAGAACAAAGGAGTGCATGTACATCAGTGATACATACAACACGAAGTGTCACAACATCAAGCTTACCGCCGGCAACAATGAGAACAAGACCGATCACCACTCCAAGAATAATCATCATCTGTACAGAGCAGGCACAAATTAACAATTATGAAATGTGACCGGCGTATATATACTGGAAAGCGAAGCATACAATCGGCAGAGAATGCAGAATCAGGTGACGACCCAAAACATGCAATGTACATAATGTCATCAATAAAACCAATAACAGGCCAACAGGGCTAATCGATAACAGTGCAATTAGCAGGCGAACGCCTCCTTTCTGCTACGGAGCACTTATATTGCATTATGGGCTCTCTAACACTGCACGGCATGGCATGAAGTTCAACATGCATATACTGGTAGCAAAAACACTCAGCGAAGAATCCATAGGACAGCAGTAGCTAACTTACTGTGCACACGTGTATAGTTTAGTTGGCTATCATAATTTAGTTGTAAACGCTGGAGTTTTAGGAGCCTAAAAACACGTCTGAGCTGTGGCACGAGGGCAGACATGGCAATGGCACCAAAACCTGCCTATGGTGCAGATATTCGTAACCATTAAGGATTTGTATCTGGACTGACTCAGGAAGCAGCGACCAAGCTAGACCAAGCTAACGAGGGATGGAATGCATGGACTCGCGTTGAAAAAGGCAAAAAGAGTGCATAGCTGTTTCGTTACAGCAGTTTACGCACCCACGAGGCAGCACACCGAATTTGTATGTGGGGGGCTCTACCTTATGTAGGGGACAGTGGTCACCCAAGGCCCGGGGAGAGGGCAAGGGCATTGGGTCCATGCCACAGGCACGGCCAGGCATGCCCAGGCGATGGCCAGGGGTGATGGCAACTGCAGCTCGCCATTCAGCGCCCTTCCATACTAGATGTAGATGTACTGTACGTCAATTGGAGGCTAACTAACTCTGAACTGGTTTTCTTTAAGCGCCTGTAAATGTGCAGGTTAATCTAGAAGACCTCAACATTATTAGGCCACGGTCACTGGTATTGACAAGGGTTAAACGTTTTCTAGCAATGCTGAGCATGACTTCAAGGCAGTTTAAAAGACCTTTTCAGCTTATTTTAAGCACATAAAACCAGGTTTTGCTCTTAGGGCACTATGCAAACGTGCTATTATTATTAAGCTTCGGCCAAAGCTTAGACCTAAAAAATATGGCTTTATACTGTAGATATACATTCTCGGCCCCTTCTAGATGTATATTCATTTTCTGCTACACCAAAGTAAGAGCTAAATGAGTTGCAGGAATGAGTCATCTCTACAGTTGAACAGTGATGCAGCAAAGAGTCCATGATAAACTATTTATAATTTACAACATGTCCCCTTCGATAAACTCTCTTGTTTCTGACATGTTGATGAACACGACCGCCTATTAAAACACCAGTCTTCAATCACAAGGTCAATTCAAACTACCCCTGCTGTGGTGTGCAGGCAAGCCTCGTCGTCTAAACAAGGCTACTGCCAACATCCAAGTATAAGCCTAGATATTGTTAAGGGTTCACCTGGACCAGCGGGATCTGCGCCTGGGCTGCATCTAAAAGGTCCTAAAACTGATTAAATAAATAAATAATAAATCCTAGCTGATTAAACAGCCAGGCAAGCCTCATCGTCTAAACAAGGCTACTGCCAACACCCAAGTATAAGCCTAGATATTGCTAAGGGTTCACCTGGACCAGCGGGATCTGCGCCTGGGCTGCATCTAAAAGGTCATAAAACTCATTAAATTAATAAATAATAAATCCTAGCTGATTAAACAGCCAGGCAAGCCTCATCGTCTAAACAAGGCTACTGCCAACACCCAAGTATAAGCCTAGATATTGCTAAGGGTTCACCTGGACCAGCGGGATCTGCGCCTGGGCTGCATCTAAAAGGTCCTAAAACTCATTAAATTAATAAATAATAAATCCTAGCTGATTAAACAGCCGCTTTTTATATAGCGATTGAAAAGCCTTTACGGCTATCACTACCGCTTGCAGTGGCGATAAAGAATCGCCCACCGCAGGAATCGAACCCACGACCTCGGGCCGAGGTGGTGAAAGCAACCACCTTACCTAGTTCATGCATCCTTTTTCCAAGTTATTATAAATGCTAGTAAAACCAGGCCCAGATCAGAAGCAGTGCTTGTAAGTACTTGTCTTGAATTACAGGAACCTAAAGCTATAGTTCTTGGTACAAACTTTGCTTGTCCAATTCGACAAACTTCCCTTGACAATCAGGACACTCTTTGATATTCGAGTGTATTCCTTTGATGATCTGGCTAGCTTGAGAGTTGATCATAAAAAACTTATGGACCCGTTAGTATAACTTCAACTGTAGCAAAAACGTGGGCAGGTGCCACTAACAGCGATTAGCCTATACTCAGGAAAAAATCACAAGAAACCTCAACTTTGCCTTGGAAGGCAAGCCTGAGTGTCCAATGATCTATTTGGTGAGCAACCCCTACGAACAGAAATAAAGCAGGTCTTTTCTTGCAGGAACTCGTTGGCTTTGAGTACTGCAGCAGACAATCCATTACGGCCTGCTGCAAGTGGGATGATAACCACTATGACTCTTCTGCCACTGCATCAATGAGGCTGTTGGATCGGCTGTCCTTTTTATCCCGACATGCCCAATCCAATCGACGGTAAGACTGCAATATTGTATCAAGTCAAGTCAGACACTATGACTAACGGCACCATTTGAGCCTCACGGAACCCCATCTTATTCCTTGAAGTAGTACACCAAAGGCAATCGATGGCATCCATAAAACCAGTGAATATAAATAAAAATAAATATAATTCCTTTGTATAGCACCCGAAGAGAACTAAATCTCTATTCAGGCGCTTCATATACGCCACGGGGCTCGACCCCACGACCTCGGTCAGGGCAAGAACCTTAGCCACTGGGCCAAACCAGCTCGGCAGACAGTGAAGACAAGCAGAAACGATTGCCAAATGGTGTAAATGATAACCAGTAGCTCGTCAAAGGGGTTTGTAGATCATCAAAAAACGTCACATGAAGTTGCCTGGTCATGTGAAAGTTGTAACTTCTAAATATGCTTTAACAGGATCTCAATAGAAGACTTGTAATAAATTCAATAAACAAATAACGACTGAACAATTGCCGATAGCAATGACAGTGCAGTATACTCTAGGCTACACAGAATGACAGCCTAAGCACGGCTTTAGTGCACTGGATGGGACATGGGGCATGAACGAATATTGGGCAAGGGCACACAACAGACCAAGCAGCACAGCATTGCCTTCGGCGATGATTGCAAACATTTTCAGCCGCCTGCTTTAATTTGCAAAAAACATGATTACTAAGAAAAATTGAAAAAATCGCACCTTGCAGTTTTTCCACCAGAATTTGCGCTTGAGCTTTCCAGCACTCGCCTCGAACTGAGAGGCGCCAGCCTGGAGGTGATCTACAAAATCCACACACCTGCAATGGCCCACCACAGCAGCAACGGGCAAGACATGCACACCCACCCAGCGGCTGCAGCACGCTCGCATCAATGTGCAACGCGCCCACGTCAATGCGCAGCACGCCCACGTCAATGCTGAGCAATGTGCATTGCTCGCGCCAGCTTGCTCCCACCTCGTGCACGAAGCCGCTTGTTAAATGCGAAACATGCTGCTGGAGCAAGAGAAAAACAAGGCAAGCAGGACGAGCTGCAGTTCGTCGTCGTCAGCCTGTTAGAATGCCCAGCTCAAACAGCGAGCACACGTGCTACTCCCCCTCCAAAGGCTCGCCGAGCATCAGGGTAGGGGGCGGCCTCGGTCAAAGGAGATGGCGCTGCCAAGTCAGCACTGACGGCGGTGCAATGGGAGCCGAAGCACTGAGACGGCACGGCACCGATGAGGACGAGAGAGAGAGAGAGAGAGAGAGAGAGAGAGAGCCCGCGCCGGCCCGAGTCCATGAGCACGCAGGGAGGACAGGCAGGCAGGCAGACAGACAGGCAGGCAGACAAACGAGGACGACCGCTACCGCTACGGAGCCGAAGTATTAGCCAAGCAATGGTCGCTTCGGCGACCTGGCCGAGAGAGACGTGCCGCGCAGGAGGCGACTACAGGCGTCGGGGGCCGAGCAGCCGCACAGCGACAAACCGGCTCGCTCGTCTAGGCTGGACAGCTGCTCGTCGCGCTGTAAAGCCTTGTCAATGTTGGACTTCATAATGACAACTACCTGACAACGACAAGGACACAGGCGCACCGGTGACGCGGTGAGCGGGCCGGCGCCACCGACTGACCTGCGCGCTCATCGAGCTCGGACAGCTTCTGGTCACGCTCCAAAACCTTGTCCACATTCACGCGCATAATGTCAACGACCTAAAAGTCGATGCGCCAGACGGAAGCAAAAAGGAGCACTCGAAGCGGCGGCGGCTCTGCTCCAGCCGCTCGGGGTAAGGGCGGCTCAGCCCGAGCGGCGCTCGCCCGGCCCCGAGCCCAACGAACGTCGCCGCCCCAGCCGCCACCACCACCACCGAGGTAGTGGCCTTCCTAGGACCGAGCGGTCGGCTTGGCATGGTGACATGGCAGGAGAGAATGCACGTCACGGCACCACCAACGGATGAATGCCTGCCACCAAAGGAAGCACGAGAGGCAGCCCAGCAAACGAACATCGATCTGGCTGACGCGGTGGCAGCAGCAGCAGCAAATTACCTCGTTCACTTGCGCCTGCGTCTGCTGCAGCCTCTTGCTAGCGGCATCCTTCATCATGGAGTTTCCAGCACCCGGTGGGCCGCCTGGGCGCGGAGGCTGTACTCCCGCCCTGGGCGGAGAAAAGGCAACCGAGGGCGGCCTTCACTACCCGAACCGAACGGTTCGCCGGACGACAACAACTCAGCTCGGCACAGAAGCACGGTCGGGTCCGGCAGTGATAAAAAGCTGGCAGGCATGCAAAGGCCAGCCCAACAGCGTGAGCACGCTGCTGGCAAACGTAAAGGCAAAGTGGCGGCAGGGCAGTGCGCAGAAGTCGGGGCCGCCAGCTGATCGATCGATCTGCGAGCAAGTTCTTCGCAGATCGCCGGCTCGAGGAAAGGTGGCACGATAAGCTCTCGAAGCAGCAAACGGATTCACGGCAGTGAAGACGATGCAGGAAGACGGGCAGATGAACCAATGGCTATCCACGACTTCACTCTTCGCCTTCCTCGGTTAGATTTCGCGATCGCTTGCTTAACTCGCGCACAGCCTGAGGAGCGAAGTGGCCGAAAAACGCACATCATCTAACAGTCTTGGATGAGCGATCCTAATCTGACTCGCCAGCATGGCGACATTAGGCATCTCTCTCTCTCTCTCTCTCTCTCTCTCTCTCTCTCTCTCTCTCTCTCTCTCTCTCTCTCTCTCTCTTTACTCTCTCTCTTTCTCTCTCTCTCGAATGACCCATATAGGTGGGCAATCAAAGGCTTTCCAGAGGCCACACACAGCCAGCTGTTAGCTGGCGCCAGCCAAGGTGGGCAAAAGACCAAATTTCATTGCTGGCCGTGGTTACGCAGAAGAGTTTTGTATAGCCCACTCACAGCCTAAGCGGCTTTCGGTATGCATTCGGTAGCCAACAGACTTCATCTCAGGCAACCAAAGAGAAAGTGAGAAGCAAAGCTGTCAGGTTAGCAGTTGAGGTAGTGAGTAGCATTGAAGTAGCAGCTCAGGACTTCTGGAAAGGATGTGCCATAGTCGGCCGTAAAGCTGTTGTCGATGTTGTCGCGGCGATGATTTTAACTCAGAATTCACTTCCACGGCAACAAAGACGGCATTACCAAACAGGCTGCCAGAAACCGGCTGGAAAAATACCAGCACTATCACAAAGTAGAAGACTTTAATGCTTTCACTGTGATAAATCGTAGTCATACTAATCTATGGCAGGGAATAATCAAGTGGCTTTGCAGATTCGACACCAAAGCTCTTCCACAAGCCGGCTAAGAAAGGACAGAATGCTGCCATATCTCACAGAAGTCATATGCTGAACCGCGGTTATAACTGCCACTCACGAGAACCTTGCTACTTACGAGAAACTCATTACTTACAGGAGAGCTTAGCAGACATCTAATGAAGGTCGAGCTCATTGTTGTTGGAAGTCGATCAGACAAAAATGGAAATGCCCATGGCTGTGAGGAGGGATGGTGGGGGGGGCCTCAGCATGCATTTTGCAACAGCAGGCAATTTCTCCTCTGACAGGTTACCAGGTTCTGCCAGGTGCAAGACACGAGCTCGAGCTAATGGATTCTAACCGACAACAAACACGACACGAAGAAGGCACCGGATGCCACGACAACCCAACAAGCTTGACAAATATCAACATAGCTGGCCGCTTCAGGAGTCACGACACACGCGAAGCAGAGTGGAGCAAAGAGGAAAAAATGGTGATGGTGATGAAGTGCCTCTTTAACTTACGGTGCAAAACTGTGACAAATGGTGCCGACAGCAAGCAGAAGTAAAAAAAAATTCACAACAGCTAACTTACTGCGGCCCAGCTGCACCTGCAGCAGCTGGCGCACCTGCACCGGCTGCTGCAGCAGCAGCTGGCACACCTGCACCGGCTGCTGCAGCAGCAGGGACGGTGGCTGCTGCAGCACCTGCTGGCTGAGCACCACCATTGTTGTTGTCAGCCCTGCGATAGCAGACAGCGATAGCAACTCTTACATTTGTTCAGTGACTTTCAAACTACAGCATATGAGCTAATTGTAGGATCTCTCTCGGGCTGATGTTCTAGATAAATGTCGTCCTCACGGGCAGGACTGCCTCGTTGTTCTCATAACAGATTCCTCCTCGGTCTTATTTTAGGTCACTATACATACGTCTTATTACCATTATCATTACCACTGACCCTGCCCACATCTGCCAACAGGGCTGCCCACTTCTCCCTAAGCTTGGCAAATGTGTATAGCAGCCCCTCCCCCCAACTGGCAGAGCTGCTTGATACAATCCCACTAAAGCCTTTGGTGAGGACAACAAGCAAGGCCAGAAGCGATTGGCTTTGACAATTGTATTACAATTAAAGAGTTTAAATGCAGATAGAAGACATCAAGCGATGCATAACACTGGAGCTCAGAGACACTCTTCATTTTGCTGGCAGCATGTCGGTCTCAGAAAACGATGCTGCCCACATGCTGCCATGTCAGAGAAAATGGCGCCCTTCCTGCATCCGAAGGAGCTACTGTACCTACCATACCGAGGGGCTTAGCAGAAAACTGCTCTGGTTTCCTGCTTCTGATTGACACTATAAAAAAATGATTATCGAATACATTCGTCAGCTACTTCTAGCTAATTCATGCAAGAGATTGAGTTCTTTGAGGGCGCTTTATCAAGTGCATTATTATTATTACAGGACCAATTCTGATGCCAGAATCAGCTTAGGGCAAATAAGAACATGAAACAAGTATAGAAACTATGGAAAAAAGCAGCCATTTCATCAACACCACCACCTCACCCCCCCCCAAATCAGGTACAACATGCAAAATCAGACACTGACAAGACCCTGCCAAGGAAACTGAATGTATTCGTGCTCGTTGACTACAGGGCTTTCTTAACACATGAACACCAAGCGGTTTCTCTTCACTAGCTGTAAGAAAGGCACAGTCATTTCAACGGCCACCGGAACCAAGCTCTCTTTGTATTGGCATATGTAAGCATTCAGAGCTGCATGGAATCGTTTGCTGTAGCTATTGTTTTCTTCGTTGGCTGGTAAGCAACCGAACGGCAGGTCTCACTCACGCGTGCAAACCCAGCTTATAATCTTTTGCATGCAGATCAGATTTGACACATCACCTGTGATGCACTGGAACTAAGCAAAGGCAGGTTGCCTGTGCGTTCCTGTGTAATAGCATACAGGCATTGATGAGACTCGAAGCAGTAGAAGCCCGATCAAGCTGATTGTAACACAAAGAAAATCTTGCATCGAATATAAAAACCTTTTTACAAAGATGACTTCCGAAAAACATGGAGTAAACAAACCGGCCTAGTTCCCAGCCTGCACAAAGCTAGCCAATAATGGGCCATATACTTCTGATTGGCAGAGCACGTCTTGCCATAAAAAGTCATACGACAGCACACCGGTCATCAGCCAGATATCGGTGCAAACGAATCTATAAATCAATTTTGGCAAACTAACGTTGCCTTTTATAAAACTAGTGAGAAAATTTTACTCTGTGGGCTGGCACAGCATCAATTGGCAGGTGCAGCTAATTTACCATGCTGACACCAGCATTCCTAAACAAGGGTGGCTGGCCAAAGACCTGACAATGGACAAGTCTCCTCAACATTCTCTGCCCACATATTTGCATGCACTGCTGCCACGGAGGTGAGACAATATGAGGCACCAAATAGAAAACAGTCAACAGCACTGATTGGTCATCCGCAGAATTGTACTTGCAATGTTGGAGCTCCATTTTAATGCCAACTGCCAATAGGCCTGCAGTGGTGTCTAACGATGCCAATACGCAGAAGAATGGCAAAACACAATTGCCACACCATCTCTGTAAGCACCCTGGAAACAAGCCTTCCTGTGTGGATTTTGCTGCACAGTTATTTCATATCTTTTTTAGATAAATAAAAGTATTCCAAACATACAAGTGCATACCTACCAACTATTGTTAAACAGGTGCTGCAAAAAAGATGTGTCCACGAACAAATGCTTTCTGAATCGACCAATTAGCAAGCTTATTGCAGCTGAGAAAACTGCTATCTTGAGGACATTATTAGCCACCAATTCTACTTCTCAGAAACTCTAGTTTCCAAGGCAAATTCAAAAGCGGCAGCAGGTACTTCGGCGGGCACGGTGGGAGCAGGCGCTCACAATTGCTGCCATGTTGTGTGCTGTACAGAGATTTCAAGTTGTGCTGCAGCAACAGCAGCACCAACAAAGCAATCGTGAGTAAACTGTTCCTCCCTATTTGACGTTAGACTGCTAAATTAAGCCTTTCTGACAAGAACAATTGGTGAATAATTATTTATCCTACACCAACTTTCCCAGTGGAAAAATTAGCTAGCTATTCGGTCGATTCAGGAAGCACTGGATAATAGACTGCCGGTCCCAGAGTATACTTAACAAAGGCTTGCAGTTATGCATATGTGTATGTTGAGAATATAGAAGAGAATATAGAGACAATCACACAAGAACGCATATTTCTAGAGCACTTCCGGAGATAGTAAGGCACATTGCGAGTTTGCAAATGCCTCGTGTTAGCATATATCTCCATGTCAAAGACATGGAACACAGTGAATAGTAGCCTGTCTTGAACAACAATGCATACATCGGTGGTAATACACCCGCCTGGCTACAGAACTTAACATCACTGGAAAGCACAGCACTCACATGCCAAACAGGTGCCAGCAGACCGGACCCAGAGCCAGCTTAGCACAACCATCTGAAAGACCCACTTCCGATCAGAAAACACGGGTTTGCTGCTCATGTAGAAGATTCAAGAAGTAACAGCCTGACACTAAACTATAGTTTTTTGCCTTTAACTAGACATCGTGAAAGCCAAAACGATTAGAAGTTATCATCGTGCCATATACAGACTTGGAGTTGTTTCCATATATCAGCACCATATCAAGGCTTGAGCACAGTAATTAGTCGGGCAGCCCAAAAAATACTACAGCTTGGGAACACACAGGTAAGGTAGCAATCAGCTTTAGATCACATACACACTGCCTTCATGAGTCAGATCGTGGGTTCGAGTACTGAAGTAGGCGGTGATTTAATGCTCACTGCCATCAGGTGAAAACCAACCACCAAGGCACTCCTACTGCGGCCTATCAAAGGCTGTGGCGTCAGCTTACATTCACTAACAATGAAGGAAAAGAATATATAATACCAAAATGCAGAGGAATTCTACAAACTTGAGGAAGCACGATAGCAAAAGAATCAAGCCATAACCGAAAACCCGGGTCCTGCATCGGTATTGGGTAGAAGCACACACAGGTAGGCACACAAATTTAGTGCAGCTAGGCCCTCAGTCTCCTCTATGCGATCGACTAATCGCTATTATGCAATGTAGGTAGAACATGGCCAGCGATCATGTCAAGACAGTTTGCAAAGTCTTGCGGCTCTACACTAAGACACACCACAAGATTAAAATAGACATGCAACTCCACTGAGCTTGCTACAACTTGACAACGATCAATTTCGAAAGAGGCCGCAGGAGTTGCTGCTCGAGCATGACGGTACCAATCAGTTAAACGACTGGCAGGAGAACAGGTTGTGAAACACATCAAGAATCACACAGGAACGTCATCATTTGGGGAAAGCAGCTAACTATAAGTCACACGAATATGGACCTCTACTTCAATATGGCCACCTTCACTCGGGTGGCAAGCTTGACAGGGGCTGCTGCTTTTGCCACTGGCTGAAGCTAAAGCTGCGCTGGCTATCTGAAATGAAAGCTAAATATAAAATTTCTCACAAAAAAAAGTTCAGCTATGGCAGGCAGCCACTCAGACATTTAAAAATACAAGCTAATGAAGAAATGTCGACTGACAACTTGGAAGGCCACAATTGAAACGATATTAATAATAATAATAATGCACTTAATAAAGCGCCCTCAGAGAACTCAATCTCTTTCTAGGCGCTTTACACAATTGAAACGATATTAATAATAATATTAATGCACTTAATAAAGCGCCCTCAGAGAACTCAATCTCTTTCTAGGCGCTTTACATTTGTTCAGAATCACAGATATCGTAGAAGATTTGGGAAGGTCGAATACGACTTGAGCTTGGCAGCATTACATGCTTCGAATAGCAACATACTTATGTGGAAGAGGCATACAGATTAGCTGCAATCGATATGTAAATTAGTTCACAGCAGTGAAATTAACTGGTGACAGGCATAGGTCAGTTTTAGATGAGGAGATCTTTGCCGGCTTGGATCCTACAGTGATGACAATGAAAGACCACCTCTTGAAAGGCTAAACAGTGCTGGTACTAGGTGGGTGCTCATGTACTACTTCGGGACAAAGTGCAAAAAGCTATGCCATTCATCTGGGCCATACTAACGCTTTGCATACCGTCTTTCTGCGAGCGATTGCTGTCAAATGTCTCCACCCATTCCTAGCCAGACAGGTGACAATTGATAAAGGTCACAGAATAACTAAAAACAAGCTACGACTAGTAGCTGCTAGACCATAAAGCGAGTGTTCCCCATGCGCAATTAAAATGAGACCAAAACTTGAAAATAAGGATACGCCCCTTCGCACACCACGGTGGATGAGCTTTTATTGCCTGGTCTGCAGAAACTAGGCCCCCCCTCCCTGTGCACCACGCCCCAGCGACGAAATATATATACAAGTGTCCGAGCAAAGATGACCAACATGAAAACTCAAACGCAGCTGCAGTAAGCTGCTTCCACGCGAACCGTCGTCGGGCTTCACTGATCTTCTAGGTTTGGTCAGGTTCGCAAAGACCATGACAAGATGGTCACTCAGCCCGTTCGAGACCTCTCACGTTGTGCCCGCTTCATCTTCCAAAGGATGGATGCTTTTAGACTCAAAACACCGCGCGCAAGTGGGGGCGCTATCGTAATGCAACACCACAGCAGGGGCGGCAGCTATGCAATCGTCGAAAAGGGATCGTATACACTCTGGAGAATGCCACACAACATCGCTAATCTTAACTGTTCGTCCTCATTAAGTTCCCGAAAAAAGAGAGGTGTTTACATCACAATGACTACGGTACCCCTCCACACACACACAGCAGCGACGCAGTACGCGGCATATGCGGCGTACGGCCATAACAAGGACATCGCATCGGAACGACGCGTCCGCCGGGGTGACGGTCACTAATTGGTGGCACAGTACCGGCATTTCAAGGATTCACTGGTCTAACAAGACATAAATATCGAATCAAGACCTTTAAATTCAATAATAGACACATTAGCACTATGTCATGCTCAAACTTACATTCACAGCCTCTCTCGTCTAGCAGGTGCCCAAGCACGACCGCTCGCAGACAACAGAAAAGTAAAATGGCGGAATCCGCCGCAGGAAGAGGTGGTTGGACGAGTGGCTGTGCAGCTAACGGCTGCAACGGCTGGCACTCTAACCTGCAGCGCTGCTAAAAAAATAAGTGTGCATTCACAACCCAAGATGCTTGTAATGGTCAAAGCTCCGCCATCCTCAACCCACACGATCTTCTCTATTCCGGAAATGAACGCCCTACGCGCACTGTAGCGCCCTAGTTTGGTTTGCTGGGCGAGGTTAGCGGAGTCGCCCGCGGACAGTAATAATAATAGAAATGGTCTTCGTTAAGTCTAGCATTAAATGACTGTAGCACTTATTGTCCTAAGATCGGGAGGGGGTTCTGGTTGAGCAACCGCAACGCGCATTTGCCTAGGGTTCATACAGTAAACCCACCCGGTGGAAATGCTCCGAGCACAGACTGGTTTCATTTTTTTAGTTTCATCAGTAGACACTAGTAGCCTTAGAAATTTTAATGGGAATTACCATTTGGCTGAAATAACCACTGGTCACGGAACTCGCAAGGTCAGGGGGCATTCCGAGTCAGTACGCGCTCTCTGTAAAAGTGTAAGCCGCGGGGTCGCGCCGGGTAGCTTAGTTCCACTGCTCCAGAATGAAGGTATCTGTTAATATCAAGAAGCAGTCATCATCAATGCACGTTGAACTAGGCGGCATAACCCCAGCGATTGTACGAAAAAATCCCCACACAGGAGAAACACCCCTTGCACGTATCGCCGTCATTTTCTGAGTCTGCGTGCAGGTGTAAATAAAAATTAAAAAATAATTCATTTGTATAGCGCCCCAAGAGAACGTAATCTCTATTCAGGCGCTTCGCACATGCCTCGGGGCCAGAGCCCACGACCTCAGCCAGACCTTGGTCGGAGCGAGCACCTTAACCGCTGGACCAAACCAGAGTCTGCATGCAGCGGTAGCTACAATCGTATAAAAAAATGATGTTCGTTCACAGGATTACATTACGGCAAGTTGACCCGACTTGCGATTCCTGCTTTAACTTCTCTGGCTCCCTATCGAGCTCCGATTCGATTTCCAGCTCCTCATTCTGGCTTACAGATGGTGTAACTTGCTTGCACCAGCCTAGCTATCCAATCTTTCCCTCCAGTGTGGTCTCGAACCGCAGGCTTGTCAGCATTTAGCGGTCTATCTTTCGATGATTGAGCCTTCAGCTCATAAATAAATAAATACTGGCTGATTTAACCTCCTCTTTTGTATAGCGACAGAGGAACCTTTACGGCTATAACCACCGCTTGCAGGGGCGATAAAGAACCGCCCACCGCAGGATTCAAACCCGCGACCTCGGCACCGAGGTCGTGAAAGCAAGCGCCTTACCTTGTGTGCCAGTTCATATGCACCGAACGGCTGGAACTCGCTTTCGAATACGGTCACTGCCTGCAATGACCATGCACTTGTAAACAGACAGACCTTGTGGCTTGCAAGAGTACATTATACGGACGAATGGGTTGACGTGCGTTTCTCCATCGCAGGCAGAACACTGGCGTCTTTTTGGTTTGCCACGGGTTCAGCACTGACCTTAGATGGCTAACACGGTAAGAAAGCCTCTAAAGAAATGTTTAGAAATGCTTTTGAGCGTAGAATTTAAACTATTATGCCAGGAGACCGCAATAGTCATAACGACTTCGAAGGGCATCTTGGGCACACTGGCCGGTAGCCAGCCGGATGTGTAACCAGTCTCGAAGTGCATAGAGAACATTTCTCTGCCTCTCATTATAGCCTCTATGGCGCCCTTGAACGCGGTGTTCTATCGCAGCTGCTCGTGCACGTGCTGCTATTCCGGAGCCCTTACCCATTTGCTTGTCCTCTGTCACTCGGCTTTGCACTTGCTTTTACTGCAATTGTCGTCGATGAAATTCGCCTGAGTATTGGCCAGATGAGACACGGCTAGATCTAGTGTTAATCAAGAGGTACACCGGAGAGGATTGGTCAAAATCTAGATCGGGGAGAGATGCTGCTTGCAAAGCTTGCCTTTGTCAGAATCAGGATAATCATGAAGAAGGATCCATCCTTTTTCCAGAGGGATCAGCTGATTAACCGGTCGGTTAGGGAGGGAACACTAGCCCCTCCTCAGCCAAGAATTGAGCATTCTTTCAATTTTTGCTCTGGTGTTATAGTGTACCCAGGCTAGGTTCGGTTGGCTGGGATGGGACGGCTGCAATGTGGCAAGGGTCACCGGCTAGGCCGGGGTCTGACCTATGGACGCATCCCTCGGGCCAAATGCTCGGGGATAGGGTGCATTCCACCCCTTGCAAAGCGGCGTAGCCCACTCCCCCACCCCAAATGCCGGTTTGGTGCTTTAGAACGGCAGCGAGATAAATCAGCCAGATTATGACAGATATAAATTATTCCCGGCTCCTGAATTGTTTTGGCTAGGAGGTGTTTATGTGATCACCTATGGCAGAGGCTGCATTAAAGCCAATGCTATACATTATACAGACGGTTGCGTTTCCGGAGTTGGTCGGAGTTTTCCGGAGTTGGCATTTGAGCTCGAGGTCCTTTCGGGTGTTTGTGTACGTCAAGGCCGCTGTTGAACGTGTGCAACACTCCATCGCTGTCAAGTAGACTTGCCTACGTTATGGATATGGACTTGTTAAATTGATGTATGGACGCTCTTCATTACAGCCGCGCGGCTGCTGTAGGCATACCGCCGTGCATCGGTGCCGTATCTGCACTCGCTAGCCGAGAGTCACGAATATTCGTCGCGCGTGGGGCTGAGATTAGCACCCTTAGAGTTGATGTGCTTGTGGTCTAGTTCTTTCGAACGTGAAAGCCACACACCACTTGCGAAACATTTGGCGTCAGATGTAGAAAAACTGCTACGGACTCTTAAAGGGCCTCTTGTGCAATGGCATTTATTGCTTTTGACTATATTGGTGAACATTTCAGAGGAAAGATGGACTTCCGTAGCTGCCGGATACAAGTATCTGCAATATTAAGCGCTTACATGAAGAAGTAACCACCGGCACTGCGAAAGTTAGCAATTCGAAAGACGAGTTGCCTGACGAAATTCTACGAATTACGATGCACAGCCAAGAGAATATAAGTCAAATTGTGAATTTATTTTGTACCCAATTAATGAGAATTCCGAATGATTTCTCATTCCGATGAGTTCACGAAGGAGCATTGGTTGCTGAGATGCGTGCAACATTAGTTGGACTTGAGAGAGTAGAGATTGGTGAGCCGCGATGGCACACTAGGTTAGGTGGTAGCTTTTTACGAGCTCGATACCGTGGTCGTGGGTTTGAATCCTCCGGTGGGCAATTCTGTATCGCTGCTGCAAGCGGTGGTGGTAGCTGTAAAGTCTCTACTGTCTCTATACAAGAGAGGCTGTTAAATCAGCTAGTAATTTTTTATTTTTGGTTGAATTCGCTTACCAGCATGTGCTCCGAATTGCACTGAGCGATTTCACCTTGACCTGCGGTGTGGATGCCTCTGGACAACAGGTCTATTTTTTGAGCTGCAGATCATAAGTAACTGGTGGGACATCTATTATCTCTTGGCCAATGGAACTCGGCCACACCAGCTTTGGCTGATCCTAGCATTTATTTCAAGAGAAGCCTAATTTGGCCCAGTGGTTAAGGTACTTGCCCCGACCGAGGTCGTGGGCTCGACCCCCGTAGCATATGTGTAGTGCCTGAATAGGGATTAAGTTCTCTTAGGGCGCTATACAAATGAATATTTAATTTTTTATATTTAAGAACAGGTTCCTTCTGCACGGTGCTCTCTCAGCCAATAGTTATCAAATACTACCAGTATATATTGAGCTTGTTTCTCGCATACTCTGTGTCCGTCATTGCTACGATCCATGTTTTGTGTGAGCTGCATTATTAAAGCGCATCGATCATTGACTGATGAAAGGCATCACGGCAGCATTTTAACTCGTAGAGATACCCTGGAGGCAGAGGTCCGTCGACTTCCGAAGCAAATATTTGAAATAACTACCGTAAATATGGCGGCTTACCCCAGTCTATTGAGAATAATGCTGAGACTGCTACAAGGCTGGAAATTGAGTGAGCTAACGACGGTAGCAGGCTTGAACTCACTACTGATAATCTAAAAGATTGCATGGGCGATAAGGTTACCAATAAAGCACTGGTGCAGGCCATCGTTATAGCATCACGTTTTAAAATCGGGAAGCCGATCCGGCTTGAAAATCCAGAGATTATGATTTTACACGGAGCGTAGAAATGGCTGCTGATAACGTGCAGGGGCCTGGTACTTTAACATTGTTTGACGACGCGAGGTACGATGTGGTCGTTCTTACTGAGCCGGTTATAGCCACTGCGGAACCTATAATTGTTTTAACCTGCTTCGAGAGAGTTAATGTGCAAACTTATGAGTTTATCGACTACTGCTCTGATGGAAGACAAGTTGTTTCCTCCTCTGCGAGCCTACTCTGATGGTTTCTGAGCTATGAATAATGTGACTGTTGCTAATCCTCGCTCCGTACGCGATGGTGACTTTTGTTTCTGGGTTGGTGGACAACCAAATGCCTCACTTGCCACTGTTTTATGCTGCCGATGACTGTCTGTATCGCGAGCTCTACGTTTTGACAGTGACTAATCTTCATGTTTGCCGACTTAGGGAAGCGTATTTTCTGGCGAGTCATAATGTCTACTTGACTTCTTCTGCGATGATGCTGCTGACTTATAAAATGGGTGAATGTGACGCCGTCGCCTTCAAATACGTGAATGTCGACCATCTTCCAGTGGTTACGACCACGCTACGGTCGCTGAATCGGCATGTGACACTAGCAAATTCATAGGACTTATATTTCCGATTTGCAGTACTTAACTATGAATGTCCACCAACTATGAATGTCCACCAGTATGCTCCTGAAAGACGATGAGCACTGAACGTTATCCATAATTTCCCATAGACTGTCTATCAGAATCAAAGGCAGGCAAGACGGCATTGCTGAGAGAATGCCAGTACTGAGGGTGATAAGTCTTGTCACAGTTGCTCAAGCAACAGGGCAGGGAGGTCTTCTCCTCCATGGATTATTGTGGGTACTAATCATGTTCCAGTTCGAGATAATTTCAGGTATTTTATTAAGGCAGCGCTTCAGCCAAAGATTCTCGTATGTCTCCAGCAAAGTGAAGTAGTGACGAGCTGAACGTACGAAAAGCCGATAGTTCTGGAGACGCTCTGCCGCCTAGCTTGTTGATGGGCCGACTGCTAGCACAGAAGACGACGACGGGGTAGCTACAGCAACAGCTTTGAAGAAGGCTTACGAAAACCCCCAGAAGTAGTAATATGTGTTAGAGCCAAAGGAGGTGGCGAAACTGGACGTTGACAACTACCAGGCATTGCCGCTTGCTAAGTTTATTTCTTGCCGAGGATGAAAGGATGGCTTTAATGAAATTCATTATTGAATGAAATAAATAATAATTAATGAAATTCTGGCCGAGGATGGCCTTAATGAAAGAATGCAGCAGCAGCAGCAAAGCGCCGAGCTAAATCAGCCAGATTGTGACTGAAATTCATTATTCGCAGTTCCTCAAAATTGTAATGGCCAAGAACCTATTATGCGACAATCCATGGCCGCCGAGACTGAATAAAAGCCGACCTCATGCAATAGGTAGTCAGCTGTGCTTCCTGAGTCGGCGGCATTGAGCTGATTTGACCTCTAGGTCACGGAGCCGTTAATGAATGTCAAGGTCGTTGCTAAAAATATTCAAATATAATTCATTTGTATAGCGTCCTACGATAACTCAATCTCAATTCAGGCGCTTCGCATACGCCACAGCAGGGCTCGAACCCACGACCTCGGCCAAACGTTGGTCGGGGCGAGCACCTTGACCGCTAGGCCGTACCAGCGAGGTCGTTAAACGCTCATGACCCCCTCCACTGCTGTCGCCTAGACTAATCTACATAAGGGATATGGACCTGTTCTGTTAAGGGGGCCCATCGTCGCTGATGCATTCCACTACAGTCGGCATACCTGCACTCATTTGGGCTGCACTGACGAGTCGCTATCTGTGATTCAAGATTCAGGCGTCGCCATAAGTCGTCGCGCCTCGGCTGAGAGTAGCAACGTTACGAGCGCTGCGTTTCCAGCTTAGCTCTCTCCGGACGATGGAGCCGCACACTTCAACACAGTCACTCCGAGGCACACCGGTATTCGTCTATTGACGGCAACCAGGCTACGAGTGCCGAGCACCGCATTAACTTGTGGAAGCATGTCGGAACTGTCGCACTCGATATCTTCCATCATCGCTGTTTCTTATTGCCTCGCAGGGCCTGATCATTTAGCTGCAGAGGGTATCGGTTGCCATGTCGTCGCAGTGTGCGCCCGGACCGAGGCTGGCGTCGCCTTTAAGGCTGGCTTCTCCGCCGTTTCCTGCCACTCGTCTGCACTGGTGCAGCTCTCAGCTTAGCCGCGATGGGAGCCCTTGCCTTAGAGAGGGGGGGGGGTCGACTAGGGCGCCTAGTACAGACCCAGCTCCTGACTCACCTAGCTCAGGTTAGAATGGAGCTTTATGCAGGCGATGCGGTTAGGAGATGGAGCGACTAATGTGGTCGTCTTAGCGGGTTCGACTTGGACAGCTAGTACAAGCCCGACTCCTGGTCTACCCGCTAAAGTTAGAATGAAGCCTGGTGCAGACGTTGCGGTCAGGATGTACACCGACTAATATGCTGAAGTAGAAATAGCAGCGGCGCGCGAGGTCAGGAGTGGAAAGGAGAGAGAATATAATGAGACGAGTGAGAGCTTACTCGGACAGCTTGGGTAGTCGAGAGAGACTACGCCCCGAGAGCTGAGAGAGCTTGGGTAGTCGAGAGAGACTACGCCCGGAGAGCTGAGAGAGCTTGGGTAGTCGAGCAGAGACTACGCCCCGAGAGCTCAGGGCTGCAGCTTGGTAGTCGAGGCGAGACTACGCTTCAAGAGCACGAGAGGCAAACCTACGGCGACGAACAGCTAAGTGCAACTTAGACTGCGCAGTTGTGTTCTGCCGGCTACTCAGTTAGCTGCTCGTATCTTGGGGTGCTGTAGCAACCCGCCTTCGCAATTGCTAGCGACGCGCGCATAGGTTAGTGTATTATACCCGGGCTTCGGGAGTTTGCGCAGTTAACTCCGTCGGTCCGGTACGCGCCGCGTAAACGCACAGGGTAGTTGGTTATACTCGGGCTTCGGGAGTTCGCGCCGTTAACTCCGTCGGTCCGGTACGCGCCGCGTAAAGCGCTTGCGCCGGCGCGTAACCACTACTAACAGGCCCGCAATAAACTGTTGCTTTCGACACCCAGCTGTGGCCGCCTGTGTTTTAACCGCACTGCAGCACTGCATCACACAGTCCACCGGTAGAGAACCGGGGGACTAACCTCTACGCGGTTACACGTCTGCTGCTGCTCCTCCATTATCCCCACTTACTCGCCCCCGTGTCTCGGTTGGCGTTCCTACTGGCGCTTTGGTGGCGTCCGATGGAAGCTGCTCATCGCCTGTGGCGCTCGCGAACTCTGTCGCGAGCGCCGCAGGCAGCTTGGCATGGTCCCCAGTGCACTACCTAGGGAAGACTAGTAGCTAACGCCAAGTACCGCCTTGCAAGAGAAAAAGTGGCTGAAATGCACGAGCAGACTACTATGGTCGCCGGAAATCAATTAAGTTTAGATTCCGGTAGTAAAAACGTTACCGCCACATGCTGTAATCGTGCACAGTATACGGCATGCAAAGTTTCGATACTAGTTTCGTATTTTTAGTGCTAAAATGAAGTTGCACCTTGACGAAGTTGCACCTTGACGATCACCAATCGTTAGTCTTAGCCACTCAACCATAGCGAGTATTAAGTTTTCATAAATGTCAGTCATTGTCATCGACCAAACGTCTTTTGCAGTGGAGAGATGCGACACGACCCTTCTGCGCTCTGAGGCATCTGTCCGCTTCATCCCGGAGATGCTTCGCGAGATTCAGGTACGGAGATGATATACTTCAGAAGCGTAATGAGCACTCGCCAATCTCGACAGTGCTGAGGAAGAACTACTTATTGGACACGCTTAGCAGTGTGCTTAGGTCTCTGTGCCGTGCTGGAAAATAAAATTATCTTGGCAAAGTCTTATGGATCTGGGCACTGGAGCAGCTCTAGCGCTTTATAAACGTCTTGACTTGGGTCAGGTATTCGACGCAGAACGCCTAGCCCGTTGCTGCAGAAGGATCGCGAGACGCGTCGTACTTGCCGTAAAAAACTTACCGTTTTCTAGAGGCAAATATAAGTGAAACGTCACTTGGGTCGACGACGCTACTGTGCACGTTTGCAGTTGCAAGAAATGGTGAATTTACTTTTGTCAGTCACTCCGCGGGACTTTGCTCCAGAGCTCGGAGATCCACCGAGCTTGTACCTTAGCCAGAGCTAACCAGCCGCTTTGTGCTTGGCGAACGGAAGCGCGCTCTTTGTTGCGATCCGAAAAAATGTACCCTGTTCATCTTGTCGCCGCCTTAATCGTGTCCCTCCGATTAGCTTCTCAGTAGCAGCGCGGAGGCTTCGAGCTCGAAACCTCCGTGCAGAAGGGCGAAGCGACGCTGCTTCAAAGCTTCGCTCTATATCGGTCTGTCGTCGTGGGGTGTGCAGACGTGCACGATCGGATCTTTTGCGCGATTCAATCAAGTGGCTATAGCCACTTTTCCAGGTTTTACACTTCCGTAGTTTCATCAATTCGCAATTCTTTGGCAACTGCAATCTAGGTGGGCCCCGATTGGCGAAGCCTCGACAGTTGGCCCTTCGTTGAGTCAGTCGACGCATGGGTCCCAATGCATGCCGAATGGCGATAGCACGAGGATAGGAAACGCGAGCAGTCGGCGCTCGTAGCCTTCGTGTTACTGCCAACGCCCAAGTACCCCTGCGAGCAAGCAGTGCACTCGTTTTCTGAGCGATGTGAAAACTCGCCGTTTTTAAATGAATTAGAAGTTTCGAAGATGTATTCTGTCGCTATTATTGTGCTGTTTACACTGGTGAAAGAAAACGCAGCCGTGCAAGACACCATTCATTGCGCGTGTTTTGTTTAAGTCTTCAAGGTCGGCTGCGAACCGCTGATTACGCAAGGGGTTGCCGACACGCCTGCTTTCGAGTGTACGTATGTGCTTCGCGCCAGGCCGGGCCGGGCCGACACGGCTCTGCTGGATTGGCCTCGTGCAGTCCTGCAGTCAGCCGACAAAGTAGCCGAAGCCATTGAAAATAAAGCGAAGCATTTTTAGTCGCCAAAACAGATTAAAGCGAGTATATTAAGACGCCGAATAACTATTGAGTATTAGTTGACGGCGAACTCCAACAGGGGAGCCCCCGACTAAGCGAAACGAACGGGTCTGAGTCATGCGCTTGCACTGCCCTCTCTGCCAGCGTAGCGCCGCTCGACCGCTCGTCCGGCGGCACAGCCGAACCGTTTAGGCCTCAGGCACCGGCCGCCCAATCGCAAACGCCAGTGCTGTAGCCTCTCTTGGCGGGGGGGGGGGGGGGTGGCCTGCAAGTCTGGCCAGTTACGCTAGCCACAGCGGCCAACGCCGTACCCAGCAAAGCAAACCTCAGTGTTGGCACGGGGGACCCAGATGTGGCTGACGATTAGGCTTTTTCGGATCTATTACAGCAAGCGGCGACTATGGACCTGTCGACAGAGCCGGTCCGAGCCAATCCCTAGTTCGAAGAGCACAGCCTGAATAGTTCCAACATCCTGTTACAGGAAGCTTGGGGGGTACCAGCACCGATGAGGGCACGAGGGTTAACTAGTCCAGCACGTGCTGCAGCACGGTTAAGGGTCACACGATAGCCGTGTGATCGGTTGCTGCTCTGGTCTCGTGCTCGGCGAATTAGTCACGTTCGCACACCACGTCGAGGTGCAGCTGCACGATTTTGCCACGTCACCAAAATTCTGCCTCTTTTTTTTGGGCAAACTGGGGAAAAACCTGGCGTTAATCCCTGGGACACCATTTTGGTTGGAGTAGAACTTGAATGAGAATTAAGCAAAACCATTATCAACGATTGAAGCTATTAAATCAAGCCCACCAAAAAACTGTGAATTTCTAATTAACCTCCGGCGGGTCTGTAACCGTCTCACTAAATTGTCAAGCCCCTTCCCTTTGCTCGACTATCAATGCAGAAGTTGTCCCCTTTGCACGAACAACCGTTTTTTATGGCTGCTGTTTGAAATCGATCTCAACCTGTGCTTTTGAGCAGTAATTTCAAAATAACGAAAGACTGAAGGTTATCTGCCATGGGACTAAGCTTTAGAAAAACAAATTTTGCCTCGAGCAGAAAGGCGATCGCGGACCTCTGACTTACTTTACCAGTGTTCTACCGATTCAGCGGTCGAGGCTATTCTTCAATCTTCGCTCAGCTCAGAGCCTTACAGCCATGGATACAATATCTACTCAAGTGCTCAAGCTTAGCCCCCAGATATGCTAGCAACTGCAAATTGGGTGCCGAGCTGAAACCATTATGTATGCTGTGGTCAGTGACCAGAGGACCTAATCGCAGCACGACCTACGCAGGTTCAAACAAACCTAATACTGTTTCCACTTGGTCGCTCTGCTGCTGCTCATCTCTATAAATCTTGAGGCAGGCTCGTTGATTCTTTTTTGGAGAAATCTGGAACTAAGAAAGTAAAGCTAACAGGGGAATTCTCTCAAAGAAAGGTTTTTGGTGTCAATTGTAATATGCGCTTTGTTCAGCCAGTAGCTCCAGGGGTTTCATAAGGACATGCAGCACACTGTGTCAGCACAAAGGTGAATGATGACGGTGAGGCAACGGCTTGAGCAGCAGTCTGCAGTGTATGCCAGCATTACAGATGCAGGCTTGGTTTCAACAATTGCAATATATATTGTACTAGCAACAATACAAGTCTTGGAAACACGTCATGGAGGTTAAGATCATCTTGATAAAACCCAGTCGGAGGCTACAGATGCTAACGGATTAGCAGGTTGTGTAACCAAGTCCTTTGATCGGCCACAAGGTCTCCACTGCTATTCCCACAAATTTGGCACGGTATTAGGGTGGAGAGGCCTAGCATAGGTTGTGTAGTTTAGTGGTCCTCCGTATAGGATCATTGAAGAACTTCTTTTAGCTACCAAGATCGGCAGGCTTTTTTTCTACTAAACCTCTCTTGTCCGGACACATTTACCATGATGCAAATGTATATTCGAGCGAGGGATTATAGTGGATGCAAGCAACCAAAGCTGACAGGAAGCAGTAACATCCATGCGGGAGCTGCTGCCGGGCTATGACCCAAGTGACACATCCGAATTCTCCAACTCCTCAGTAGTGGCTCGTAAGGCATGCATTAGCAAGACATGCGTAATCGAAGCGTAAAGTCTTTAGGCATCCAGCATAAACGAGCTGTATCTAAAATTTAGTGGGAAGAGCCAACTGATCATTTTACTCAGAGCTCCGGAGATTAATTTCGCATGGGTGTTCACATACAAATGCTTGTATTCATTCCTCTCGAGATCTCGTGGGTAGGTGGGTGTCTGCATAAGATTGCATTTTCCAGAGGCGGTGGCTTAACAGATGGTGGGTCAAAATCTAGTGCCGTGTGTGTGTGTGTGTGTGTGTGTGTGTGTGTGTGTGCACGTCTGCTTGAATGCATGTGCGTTTGTGGGCTCTCATGCGCAACCTAAAAGGCAGCACATATGAAGTCACTTAAGTTTCAACCTTAATCAAGAATCGTGGCTAATACCAAGCATACATAGTTAATCGACAAAATGTGGTGCAAAAGCTAGAATTTTTATGTCAGACACTGCAACTCAGTAGTGCCAATGCACATTAATTAATAGCACGTCTTACTACTGCTTATAAAGATAATTCTGTGGTTGGTACAAGAGTTCCCAAAACTACTTTCAGGATTCGGCTGGCTCAAGTTATGCAAATCGTAATGATTGCTATAAGATGGCTATAAATTGAGCAAACCAATGCCATTTGCAGTTGTGCATGTTCAGTCTCCCGTGTCTGCATGTATTCGTTTGCTGATATGCACGGTTCCAGTTTAGATAGCATTTTCACTTGCTCACACTTGTGGGTACGTTCCTATATGTGCCATGCCATGCAAGAAACAGTGTGCCTGTGTGTGTGCTCGTGAATGCACACGATTTTGAAGCACGAATGCTTCCTCATCCACGGTTAGCTTGAGCATAAGCTGGTCTGCGATGCAGCTGCAGCAGCAACGGTAGCAGCAGTGGAGGTGGCAGCAGCAGTGGAGGTGGCAGCAGCAGTGGAGGTGGCAGCAGCAGTGGAGGTGGCAGCAGCAGTGGAGGTGGCAGCAGCAGTGGAGGTGGCAGCAGCAGTGGAGGTGGCAGCAGCAGTGGCAGCAGCAGCAGTGGCAGCAGCATCGGTATCAGCAGCAGCAGCAGCAGCAGCAGCAGCAGCAGCAGCAGCAGCAGCAGCAGCAGCAGCAGCAGCAGCAGCAGCAGCAGCAGCAGCAGCAGCAGCAGCAGCAGCAGCAGCAGCAGCAGCAGCAGCAGCAGCAGCAGCAGCAGCAGCAGCAGCAGCAGCAGCAGCAGCAGCAGCATTGATAGCAGCAGCAGTGGCAGCATGGACCACTGCCCTACCCTAGCAGATACATGCATATATCAGCATTTGTACAAATACAAGCACCGACTTTGCAATCAAGCGATTTAAGCAATGTAAAGTCCTTAGTAAGAAATTTAGAGTGCTGTACAGCCCATCTGCACAGTACATTTTATTATTATTTTGGTGGCTTTTGCATCGGAATAAGAATAGCAAGTTTAGGTTGTTGGGCTCTCTGAATTTTCTCAACTCAGCTCGTCTTTCAACGAATTAAACTCTCGCTTTTTAATTTCTGGTTTTAGTTACAGACGTAAAAAATATAATGCCCAAATTGCAAAATTTTGGATCCAAACTTGGCATTTGTGGAAAGCTCTACAGCACTAAAGTTGTCGAGCTGGTTTGGTCCAGCGGTTAAGGTGCTCGCCCAACCAAGGTCTGGCTGAGGTCGTGGGCTCGAGCCCCGAGGCATATGCGAAGTGCCCGAATAGAGATTAAGTTCTCTTGGGGTGCTATACAAATGAATTATATTTATTTTATTTATTTAAAGTGGTTAACAGCAGTGCATATTTTTGCAGAGACCCTAACCTGTGCTGGGAATCAAGTTGTATGGCCACCAGCTGCTAAACTGTGGAGCAGTCATGAGTTTGCAGCAGAGATTTTCCCCCCCTTTTCGTGATACTGAATTCTTCACGTCTATTCTAAAGCACACTGATCCAGAAACGAAATGGCTGAAGTAGTGGGAGCTGACACAGCCCTGGATTTCGGAGCTTTGGGCAATCGATCCGATCCCTGAATGCTGGCAAGCTTGCTGCTGAAAGCCTGCAGTCTAACTTACGAACCATAAATTATCACAGGCATACATACAAGAATAAAATAACTGACAAGCTAATTATGTGAAAAGTAATTGATAAATATTATTCAGCTAAATGCTATGCAACCACTATTATTAATTATCTGATATATATTATTAGAGTAGAGCGGAGCCAGCTATGCTGACCAAGCAAACGAACACCCTAGAAATAGGAGACGTGTATATGTGTGTCTCTCAGTTTCTGTAACTCGACAAGTGTACAGAGTCTTATAGAATGCTTTAATGGATAGTAGCTGACTCAAAACACCTCAGCGGCTTTAGGTACACAATTAATTAGCCAGCTGCTTCGACCTTATGCAAATTATGAGGATCGAATTCGAGCCACTTGGCAGAAGGGCAAGTCGGCTGGCAATTGTGCGAATAGTCGGTAGTAGTTCGTAGATATCATGGCTGTACGAAGCATTCTTCCTAATTAAGCTTTTTAATGTCAGGCAGATGTCACGTGTCCAATACATATTCAGATCACTAGACGAGGTCTCCAACTGCATTGGGAGTTTAAATCTGCCATTGAATGTTTTGAGTTTCTAATAGGAACGTCTTTGACTTAGTCATCATTGAATTAACGAAGTAGGCCTACACCAACAATCTAATGTGTGAAAGACAGGAGTTCCGTTTATCTATTATCCCAGCTGCCATTGAGGGTTTAACCATTTGATCAACTAAGTGCCGGCAGCATACATGTAATAGCTAATGTAAGCTTGAACTAAGTTCTCGAGAGGTGCTGTACAGAAGGAAAACGATAAGAGACGAGAAAAGGCCAGTGTGAAACTATGCAGATGATGAAGCTACTAGATAAGACCTGACCTTCACACTACTGGCTCAGCCAGCATATCTCCTGTTGAATCAGCTCGAAATCTAGGCGTCCTGTTCCAAAGTGACATCTCCTTAGACGACCACATCAGCTCCACAATCAAGTCTGCCTACTTTCAGCTACATAACAATGCTAAAATTCGGGCTTGTTTAGATAAGGATACCACATCTAAGTTGGTCCATGCATTCGTGACATCTCGTCTCGACTTCTGCAACTCACTGCTTACTGGCCTACCAGCATGTGCGATCAGGCGATTGCAGCTGGTGCAAAACTCCGCAGCTAGGCTTGTCTGTCGTGAGCGTCGCAGTTGCCACATTACTCCACTTCTCGCCGACCTGCACTGGCTACCAGTCAAGCAACGGATTGACTTCAAGGTTTTGTCGCTCACTTTTAGGTCCTTTCATTCTTTGGCTCCAGCCTATCTCTCAGATCTACTCCCCCACCAGGCCAAGCATCGTACCACCCGCTTTTCGGAATCCAACAGTTTACCAATACATCGTACAAACCTCAAATCCTTTGAAGACCATGCATTTAGTTCGTATGCTCCCAAAGCCTGGAACTCACTCCCGACTTGTGTCAGAACATCCCCTGACTTGACCACATTTAAAAAGAACTTAAAACACACCTATTTAGGTCAGCATTTAGTGTGTCCCTGAGATTCGTCCTTCGTGTGCTTATGCACGCTGAGCAAATGTAAAGCGCCTAGAAAGAGATTAAGTTCTCTGAGGGTGCTTTATCAAGTGCATTATTATTATTATTGTGCATGCTGCCACTAACCACACTTGCATGCTGACCCTATGCATGTCACTCCTAACCACGTTGTTCATGTTTTTTATCAAGCATGATATTACTCACCATTCAATCACGTTTCCCTTTGCAGCAAATGTAAAGCGCCTATGAAGAGATTGAGTTCTCTGAGGGCGCTTTATCAAGTGCATTATTATTATTATTATTATTACTGAGTGGTTACGGTCGGAGAGGTATAATTCCAAACCCATTTGCCAAATGCAACTGTTTTCTTCAATTTCTCGTGAATAATTCTATGATCGACGCTGTCTAATGCTGCCGGCAGGCCTTAAACTTCCTACTATCCTGCAATGTAATACATGTACTACGTGAAGAATTCAGCAAGGTTTGGCGTAGTGGTTAAGTGCTTGCCCCGGGCCAATGTGTGACCGAGGTCGTGGGCTCGAGCCCAGTTGGCGTATGTGAAGCGCCTGAGAAAAGATTTAAGTTCTCTTAAGGCACTGCCTATACACACAAGTCAAACTGATTTGCGTATGAGCCACTAATTGCCATTATGAGCCGTAAACTAAAATCTCGGTCTTAAAGAGACCTTACCTAGGATGATTTGACTTTTTCCTGAACCTGCATCTTTACAGCCAAGCTATTGTATGACCAAGCTTCACTGACACAGTGGACCTATACGATGGGATGATCATACCGCTCTTTGATGCTCTCGGACAACATCATTTGATCATCCTAAACCCCGGAAGACGGCCAGAGACATAAATAGTTCTTAGCTCAAGTAGCAACCTTATTTATGCAGCGGCACAGCAACCTTAGCGGCGTTCATTAACTTGTAGCCGGCAAAAAGGAATTTGTCACCTACAGGGCTGGCCACACCAACTTTGTTGTTAAGTGCAAGCATCTTAGTGCAGGTCTAATATAAGATTTTAATACAAAGTTTGATCAAGGATTTACGAAGAAGTAAATTCAAATGAGTTTAGGCATGCCAGTCAGGAGGTGGAGCTAGGCAGTCGGTGGAAGCTGGCAAGCGGTAAAATGCTTTTGCTTTAGACAATTACGTATCACGTTAGCTTGCTTTGATGATTAAAAGTGACATTCAGAAGAGCACCAGGGAAAGTCAGGGACTGCGACAATGCACAATTTGTACGCAACTGACCGCTCCACCATTCCTTGCTGCGGGTCACAAGGCCAATAAGGAAGCTGGTGGCGCGCTTTCGCAGGACTACGCTTGCGTGGCCACGCCCACATGCACTACGGCGCTGCGATTACCGGGCTCCGTGATTTCCTTTCTACAGTTTCTTTGGACAAGGCAAATCATTAATGACATCAAGGAATGAACAGAGAGATGCAGAAAACGAAATCGCCATTAAGTCGACGACCGTTGTTCGCCTATCGCCCGGATCCGGTCACGGGTCCGGAAATTAAAGAAATGCACTCATTCCTCGCGTCACGCGCTTGGTCACGCGAAAGGCCTCCCCCTCTGGAGCTTAAAACGTTTCTTCTACATCAACTTATTTTAAAAGCTAAAATACATATTTAATTAAATAATATAAATTATTAGTATGTTTATTGCAAACACTCTTAACATTTTACTTGTGCTCGTCATGTGATTTCCGCGAGAGTTATATAAGCGGCGGTAGCCTTCTTCGTGTTGTTTGGGTCGTTCGCTTTGCGTGTCAGATCGCCGGTGACACCCACGGTATGTGGACCATTGCCGCGTCAGTCTTACGTTAATGTCACTGACGTTTTTTAGTGCAGCGCATTTCGTAAAACGGGCACCTCACGGAGTAGTTCTTGCGGCTCCCGCAGAGATAGATATTCGCGTAGCCGTCTTCATGTTCTTGTCGCGCTCGCTAAAACAGACTCGTTACCGTTTCTTAGCGTTCATTCTGAAATGAAGCATCTCCCCGTGCTACTCTTGGTTGTAACCTTCATCGGGCTGTGTCAGGCAACCGCTCTGAGGTGGTTTGAAATGTCACCAGCCAAGACGGTAACGTCCGACACTACTCTCGACCCTCGGAAACAGGAGACGCACATCCTTGAACACTGGACGAAGTTCAAGAAGCAGCACGGTAATATGTCGCGCGGTCGACGCTATGCTTTTGCTGGGCGCTCCCTTGCATCGTACGTTGCTTAGTCTGCAGACAGAACAGCGTGCCGTTCCATTCGCGATCGTCGCGGAAGGCGAAGGCCGAGTCTCACTAGGTCGATGTATGCATGCTGAGCACGGTGGCTATTCACTCACCTATGTACATTCCTGCCTAAGGTCACACTTGTAACGATTAGTGGGCGTTTGAAACTGGCACTTTGGCTGTCCGTCCTTTATTTATTTGAAAGGGAGTCTTGTTTGGCACCCTGCTACTACACTACGCCTGACTCTCATCTTCCGGCACAGCGTAGCGAATTCGCTGGGGACCACACGATCTTCCCACTCGATGGTTTTACCGCCAGTTCTGTGGCATTTCATTGACTTCTCCACTGCTGGTAGTCCCGGGATATTAGCATAGGGGTAAGAGGCTCGAATTTCGCGACCCAGGTCGTTCGCAGGAGCCACGGAGTCCGAAACCCTTTATTGCCGACTTCGACCGGGAGCGATGGCTGCTAAGGCTCTTCTGCCGATATAAAAATGATGTTGTTGGATCAGCTGACCCTAGCTGGCTTCGTATGTATATGTACAGGCAAACAGTCTCGACATACTTGGCAATGTCATATTACACTAAGAATAAAAATAATGCATTTTTGTGTTTAGCCCCATCAGAGAGCTGATACGTAGGCTAAACGAAGTTTTAGTGTCAGTTGTGTCAAATATATTGCAGGTTGCCACATTGTGAGCAGTGTTGTTGGCCGAGACGATTTGTATTGAGCCGTGCAAAAGGTGGCATAGCTGTAGGCTACCGACTGCCAATTAGAAATTTTTATGCTATGCCGTTGATGGGGCTCTGCCGTAGGCATTAAACTAATGCTGGTTCGGTCATTGAAAGCTAAAGACAACATCCGTTATTTAGCCTTAAGCATGGCACTGTTGGCTCTCATCAATAGACGTCTTGATTTTTTGGTTAATTTCTAGTCGAGATTGGAAGACATGCTTTTAATACCACATGATTTAGTTTTTATAGCACTAGGAGGTTGTAGAAGTTCTTCGCCAATGTATGGAAGCATTGGTCTTGTATGAATTTCGTGCCTTTTTGTGGAAGTATGTGCACTCTATCCATTAGTGCTTCCCTTTGAGTAGTGGTTACCGTGTGCTGTTTTTTCTCTAGGCAAAGTGTTTGCAAACTTTGAAGAAGAGCTTTTAAAGTACTCCAACTTCAAGCAGAATCTTTTAAGGGTAATGGAACACAACGATGCAGCCACGTTCACTTTTAATTTGGGACTGAACGAATATGCCGACATGGTAATTACCTGAGCGAAGTGCTCTAAAAAAAGAGCACGTAATAAGATAATGCTGTCTTGCTATTGTGGTCAGGATTTGGCGCTCGGCAATGCGAAAATGCATTTATTCGGCAGGACCACAAAACATTCACAAAGGCGATGAATGGCTATCGGTACACCAACAGAACACGAACAGGCATTCCCTTTAGATCCTCGGGCAGGAACGCCCCGTTGCCTACCTCGATTGATTGGCGAAGTCAAGGCTATGTTACTCCGGTGAAAAACCAGGGCCAGTGTGGCTCATGCTGGTCGTTTAGTGCGGTACGTGCTTTCTGCTGATAGTCTGGGCTGCTGCATTATTTGCTTCACTCAATGAGTTATTGGAGATTTGGTTCTAATAGTGTGGAAGGCATGCTTTTTTCATTAGCTTGCTCCGGCTGTTTTTTAGACGGGCTCACTTGAAGGGCAGAATTTCAAGAAGTCGGGTAAGCTGGTGTCTCTCAGTGAGCAAAACCTTATCGACTGCTCTTCAAAATACGGCAACCAAGGGTGCAATGGTGGCCTCATGGACAATGCTTTTACTTACGTCAAAGAAAACAAAGGTTTGGATACAGAGGCCTCGTATCCTTATGAGGCTGAGGTAATCTCGCTGTAAAAGTGATCGAAATAGCTAACTAATTTCCTAACGTTCCTTTGAAATTTTTGTATTTCAAATCAGCTCTTGTTATATTTATTGTATTACAGGATGGCAAGTGCCGTTTCAAAGAAGCTAACGTTGGTGGTGATGATACCGGATTTGTGGATGTCGCCCAGGGTGACGAGCAGCAGTTAATGGAAGCTGTCGCAACAATTGGCCCAGTATCGGTAGCCATTGATGCAAGCCACGTATCATTTCAAATGTATTCTTCAGGTGTGTGCTGTTTTGCTATTGTCCTCGGCTCAGAACGTAGCTTGATTACGTTTGCAGTCATGTACTTGTACCTGTCAGAGCAGGCTCGTAACTATGCATCATGTACAGACAAGAGGGGGAGGGGAAGTCGAGTGGAAGCAGAATAGCTTGAAAGCAAGCAATTATGGAGCAGAAAGACCGCCTTTGTATGCAAGGAGGTATGATAGGAGCGGTAAGGAGTTTCGACTGGCGTGGTAAGGAGTTAGCACCTCGATTGAGAATCATGGAAGCAAATTCATTCCACAGCTCAGACATGATGTCGTCTGCTGTCGTACTGGTGAGAAATTGCAAATTAAATGTTCTCTATGTGAGTTGGGGACTCCTAGGACTCAAGGTATCTATGTTAAGGAGGTAATCCATAGCGGGCAATAAAGGTCGCTGAGCAGCAATGGAGGTTTTTTTTATTCTACTAGTTGTACTGGAGGAGAAGCCTGCAGAGCTGCAATGCCAGTGGTGACTGGCTAAAAATCAAAAAGCTAATTGGTTTGATTGAGAACGGATGGCTCTATCAATTTGTATCAATGATACTATGCCCGAGCAAGTTTTATTGCCATCAGATCAGAAATGAGCTTACCTGTCAGCTCGAATTTTTGAAACTAATACTGATAATTTAGCCTAGACAGAAAGGAATTTGTTTTGTTCCGGGGAGTTGAACACCTCTCCTCCCCGACCGGCAAAACCACATGCATGTCAAGTCATGCATGTATCAGCTAGTAGGTATGACTTCTAGGGAGGTGATGGCAGTGTAATGTAATCTAAGGTAAATAATCATTACAAAGATATTTAGCTCTCCGTTGGTACACGTCAAGGCACTAAAGTCCGTCGATTCGATTCAAAATAGCTGACTTAATTATAATCAAATTAAGGAGAACAAGTCCTAGAGGACTCAAAAGCCACTATTTGTAAAACTAGTGTAAGATTAATGTAAATAAACATACTGTAAGAAAGCTTTTTCTCCAAGGTCTTTAATGTCATAAGTCATAACCGGCACGTGACAGGGTTGCATTTAACGATGGCTCTGGATATATGGAACATAATTTCCTAGTAAAGTTGAGGTTGTGTATGTCAGAATAGAAATCTTGTTAGCCTAAGTTGCTCTATGTCTTCTTGACTAAGTAGAAAACTGCCAATGTGTCATCAGCTAGCTAATTTGGCAAGGTGTGCTTACGGCAAGCAGGTAGGGCTTTCTCCTTACTTTGCACAGGCATACTCGGTTTGCTGTCGCATTGCTTGGCCTGTTTATAGACATCGGTTTTTTTGCAGGTATTTACGACGAGCCACAATGCTCGTCAGACCAGCTGGACCATGGTGTGCTTGTTGTGGGTTATGGTACTATGGATGGCAAGGACTATTGGCTGGTTAAGAACAGCTGGGGAGAGTCGTGGGGTTCTGAAGGTTACATTTACATGTCACGAAACAAGAGCAACCAATGTGGCATCGCCTCGTCTGCAAGTTATCCGTTGGTAGCTATAATGTGATGACGGGAGCGATCTAATAACACTAGCCTGATCGATTCGCTGGCCAACTTGATTGCCAGGATCATGGCTGTCATGCAGCTCAGCATTCCTCGGCGCTTTGTTTATTCTGAAGCTTTCTAATGCAACCCAGCGCAGCCTCTGCGGCTGCCACGGAGAGGGAACTAACAACTTATTACGCAAATATTGTTATTTGTTGGGAAGCTATGCATGGCCAAGATCCTTGTAGAGCTGTTTGTAACTAGCAGATCTGAGTGCATGCACTTATCAGGGTGCAGCCACCTGGTGTTTCTCGTTTTTGTACATGATTACATGGAGCTAGGCTCTTGATATTCCGGGAGTATTTTTTGTCGTTGTATTGCTACAGCATTGCATGTGGTAGTACTTTACTCGTTCAGCCAAGGAAAAGTGAGATACATAATACGGCCAAGGACACGAGTAACGTTAAAAGCTTTCTAAGGGAATTAGTTAAATTGCTGTTTGGCTCGAGCCCACGACCTTGGTCTGCAAAAGGTAAGCATCTACCTCTGGGCCAAACCAGGGTGGGATGGGGGAAGTTGAGCTGCTCATGCAGGGAACAGTGATGCGAAGTTATAAGCCGAACGTGTCAACTTATGACAGTGTGTAGGCTACATCTATACGGTCTGTTCTTCCGTCCTAAGTGCACACGTCAACAAAACGGGATGGGACAGCGGGATGGGACAGACTGAACGAAGGCCTACAAGCTGAGCATGACTGTACTTCTTGACCAAGGCTGGGGGGGGCAAGACTTAGCAAACGGCTAATCGTGGGAGCTTTCACGTGGCTTCTTCATTGCTGTGAAAGGCATGGCAAGACGTGACATGACAGGCGAAATCATCGATGTGTTTAACATCAAGACAATTGAAAAGTCTCTTGTTTATGGAACACTACGAGCTCTTAATGTTGGAATAATATCGTGAGACGGCAGGGGAAAAGACCATCGCTGAAGGTATCATCAATTCGCCGGGACATTCGTCGCCTAGGGCCCTTTGCTCCCATAGCAACATTTTCGCATGACTCGTAGAAGGAGAGGAGCTTGTAGGAAGACCGTCAAAACTTACTGAATGAATGAAAACTCACGGAAGGACAGAAGCAAGAGCAACTGTAAACTCGGCTTTAGCTAAGAGGTGATGGGGATTGCCGTGACTCGGGGTCTACAGCCGCGAGAGTCTGCCGTGTGCGGTGCACCGATCTTCAGCTCCCTGTAGGTACTACCAAAGGGGGCTTGGAGTTGGCTCAGCGTGGTCTGCGTCTGAGTCGGCCTTTCTGGGGTGGAGGCTAAAGACTTCTAGGACCCACCGGTAAAGGTATATTGCTCGACATTCGACTCATTTAAAATCGAGAATCTAGGCCTGTAAGGCCGCTAAACAGCAATACAACGGCAAATTGCCTAGGGTTGCGGCGCAGGAGTGCATTTTCGCAGCGGCAGCGCTCGGCCCCGCGGCAGCGATCGGTTCTGGAGCTATGTAAATGAGGCTGTTAAATCAGCTTAGCCTTAAAGTCTTTCCTGGTGACGCTAGACCGGAACCGCAGGGCGGCCGAATGAGCTCCGCACGTGCTGACACCGCCCCCCCCCCCAGAGAGCCTGGCGGCACGTTCCGAGTTGCCGACATGCTTCTTGGGAGGGGGCTTTCCCGCGCTTACTAAGGCCGCCTCTAGAGGCCGCACGCGTTCGGCAAAGATGCAATGTATTTCTTGAGAGACGGCGACCGCTTTCCTTTTTTTTTAGACGGGCTAGAAAGGCTGCTAGAGCGAAGCACCTTCGGCGAGCGCGATTCCTCTCCGAGCACGCTCAATGTCCGCGTCCGTTGGGGCGGAAGTATACCTATAATATACCTATACCTATACCTAAGTGTGTGCACTGGTCTAAAAATGCCTACACGGAGGTGCACAATTTTTTTAAGCGCGGCGAAAGAGGCGACCTGGGGGTGCGAATACGGCTTCAGGAGCCTCACGCGCTGCTAAAATATTGTACGAGTTCAGCTGAAAAATAAAGGCAGCAGCTAAAACTTAACATTTACTGGAAAAGATTAAGGAAACATTATGAGTTAAACTTTTAACAGTACCTCAAGCTTCTTTCAAGGTGACGCCCTGGTTTGGCCACGGGGTCAAGGTGCTTGCCTTGGACTTCTGAGGTCGTGCGCTCGATCCCGTCAGCATATGCGAAAGGCGCCTGAGTAAAGCTTAAGTTCTGTCGTAGCGCTACTCAAAAGACGAATTATATACGTATACATTTTTCGAAGAGACGGCCTAGGCCAACCTGTGCCAATTTTCTCAAAGTCAAGGTTTAGCCTGCCCCTCGCCGAAATCTTCGCTAGCCCTTGGTTAGGTGCCGTGTGCGTTCAGTGCTGGTTATGTTGGCTTCTGCCAAACTGGTTCCCTCCTCTCTCTCTCTCTCTCTCTCTCTCTCTCTCTCTCTCAGAAAGAGAAAATGTTCAGTGCATGTCAATCCAAGCGAAACTTAGTGCATCCCACTACGTAAACAGTATTATGCAGCCCGGTCCTTTGTAACTTCGCCTCTGCGTAAACTACGTCTTGCGTTTAAAGTCGAGCTACCGTATTTGTCTGTCCAGAAGCGTGCAAGGTTAGTTATGATCATTTTCATAGATCATAGATCTAGTGGCTTAATATTGAACACTTATCCATTGACGAGCAAAGTGGACGGTCAGGAGGGCACCAGCCGAGCTCTACCTGGTGATCGGTCACTGCGATGAAGTGCTAGTAGATCCTCTTCCACCTCCATTTATGGGCGGAAGTCATCCGCCTACTTCTTTCATCCTACTTCTGCTGGCTGTGGGACGTACGGACTGGGCGAAAACTGCAGCAAGAGAGAGAGAGAGAGAGAGAGAGAGAGAGAGAGAGAGAGAGAGAGAGAGAGAGAGAGAGAGAGAGAGAGAGAGAGAGAGAGAGAGAGAGAGAGAGAGAGAGAGAGAGAGAGAGAGAGAGAGAGAGAGAGAGAGAGAGAGAGAGAGAGAGAGAGAGAGAGAGAGAGAGACAGAGACAGAGACAGAGACAGAGAGAGACAGAGACAGAGACAGAGAGAGTGCTCAGCTCTTTGGGAAGCCCACAGGTTGCCTGGCTCTAGTAGGTGCAGACCACCTTTAAGTTAAAAGGGGGAGACCTTCCGACTATTGCTGGAAGAAGGCTGGAACCGGCTACGCTCGGATTCCAGGGGAAGCTGTACTGGCTCCTCCAATGGCCCGGGAAGATGGCTTCAAGGCGAGAGCCTAGTCAGGAGCTTTTCTAGAGCGAGCCAAGCTAGGACCGTTAATGGCGAGCCTTTGGCTTACTAATTCGGTTAGATGATGCTATTAAAACGACGCTAGAGGTTAATGATAACTGGGAGCATGATATGCTAAGATCTACGGTTTAGACTGTATAAAAAAGGTGATCCCGCCGGCTAAGTAGCTTACGCTATGGCTGGTGCTATACGCACATGTAGTCCTCTGTGGCTGCTGGGTATAAACGGCTATAAGCAAGAACGTGGAGTTTTCAATAAGGTTTGGGTTTTCTGGATCTGCCTCGTCGGACCTGCCGTGCTATAATTAGCTACCGTCGGCTTACGTGCATGTATCGGTGCAGCATCTATGACTCGTTATATACGCTAGATGTTCGACGTCAGCCGCAGGTTCAAACACGGCAAATCTGTCTCAGAAAGAACAGCCACTTTGCTCGTCACGTCTTCAGTCGTGCTAATACCACCAGATGCTAGCACATTCGCCAGAGCCAGCTTTACCCATTTCGTCTAAAATCCCAAACTCTGGACTTCCCAGGCTGCACATTATTTTTATCACACGGAGCTTCAACCGAGGAACTTTTCCTATGTAGAACTTGATGTCATATCCGAGTATAAATCTTCCAAACTCATTTATCTAGATAACTCACAGAAATACTTCTTTTCGTGGATTGCAGGTATGCAGATAAATATTTTGTTACGGCAAATTAAATGCTCCCCGGTAGTTGGAATTCTTACTTTTTCCACATCAACAAAGTCTATAGGTTTAGCTGTACAATTAATCCAGGAACTAAAACACAGAATCGGGGTAGATACATTCGTGCGATTCAACCACGCGGTTTCAAAGTAGGCATTTCGCTTGATACTGCAGTGGTACCTATTCTTTTAACTATTTCTCTAGACCAAGAACAATTCATCTCGAACAAAGCTCCACCTGGTGAAATTCCACCTGGAGGGTTACGGTAGCACCCATCTTTACCGAATAAGTCAATTGAAACGTGTTAAGTAGTAGTTTAGTACTTCATGTCTAGAAGTTAAGCTGCTGTAGGCATTAAAGTCTTTCATCACATTCGTATGAATATGTATGATCCTACTTCCATTCCTACGACCATTAAAGTCTTTCATCACATTCGAACCGAGCGTTGCACTCAATGGTGTGATAAGCATTTTTACACTTCCTTTCTACCAATATCTCGATGTCTAGATTTCACTGGACACCCATCAACTTAATTTCCTAATACTGCATGTCCTTCTTATCATTCAATGTTAAATTACGCTGAGTCTAGCCATTCCTTTCTTCGTTGGATGAAACAAGTATTTCAGTCACTGAAATTTATTTAAATAGTTGATTGAAAAGCGTTTGAGGTAGAGGGATTTTATTGAAACGCATAAGGCATACATATTTTCTCAAACCCATTATCGCTTCAAAATCATGAACTGTCCTCGATTACCAGCTATAGTCGGTTCAGCCAAGCTATGGCAAATGGTAAGTAATGAATTTTTTAACTTCTATTTGCGACTGTGTCAGAGTAAAATTCTGTTGTGAATCCTAGAGTGCTATTGTTCCTTATCCTTAGTAGGCTGGTTATTTCCAGTAAGATAAATTACACGAATTGAATAAAAGGCAAGGCATTCAGTATATGTAATTCCAATGGGTTCAGTTGCCACATTGTTCCAAAGTTACTGCTGCCCAAGTTGTGTAGCCCACGTAAGACTGTGAGCACTGAATAGCGGCAGGGCTACCGGCTCTAATTACCGCAGAACAGTTTGCAGATTCATTAGTTCTAACTTTTACACACTTTTTATCAAATTGGTTATACGTGCAGGCGTTTTGCTGATGATTTTGTGTTCACTTTCCTTGGTTATTTCCAGAAGCGATTAGCTTGCGTACTTTGTGAAGTCCGTTCTGTAACAGTAGCTTTTTAAAGGTCTCTGTGTTTGGTTAATTGAGATAAATAATTTTGTTTATTTATTTCATTTCATTCCACTCTTGAGTCCAAAGTTTAGCTTTAGCTTTCCACTCGCTTGTAATTCAATTAAGCAAAGCTCTTTTCAATGATATGTGAAGGAGCGATGCAAGGCACCGCGAGTCTCATTTCGGTCATTTTTGTTTTCAAGTAAAATAATAAATTGAAGATGTGAAGGCTAGCTGATTTCAAGGGCTCACTTATATATAGCAACAGACGAGCCCCAGCGGCTATCACTTGCGCTTGCAGTAGTTGGGAATAAAGGACTGTACCCAAGTAGGGTTCGGCAGCATAGGGCGGCTGTAAGGTGACACGGCTAGCTGGGATCACCCGGCTGAGCCCAACCTGCCCTTTGACTTGGGGTCGGATGGGCGACGACGTTCATTTATCTGGGCAGTTTGCGTACATTTGTAATTTCTAATTGCGATTCGAGCCGAAATCTTAACGCTTGCTGAGGCGGGCGACCGGAGATCGTATCTCCTAGTTATTTTATGCGTGGTCCCGACAAGCTCGGTTGAACGTCCCTGTAGGAATACTCTCCGTTGGACTAGCGTCTATGCTTAAAGGGAGATTATTCTTACAGAGAGGTGGCCCAGTGACTTACCGTGCTCTTGTGGTAATCGTATTACCGGTACAGCAAGCAAAGTTTCATCGCGCTCAGCATAGCTCTCGTCAGAAGACACGTGCTTACCAATGAACAGAGGAAGAGGATATGCAAATTTAGAAACCGGCCATATCTCAGGAAGAGCTCCGCTGATGGGCTAAACACTCTTTTGATTCGACGAATCTCCAAATCACGTAAGCTCTTGCGTATTTTTGGTAAAGGGGAGCGCTATTTAGCCGCGAATGAAGCTCAGGCTGTCTGCCGCAAGCTAGGTCGCCGAATCTTGAACTCAGTTCTTGGCTCCGCATTAGCTCACTGAGTTCTGCAACGCCAAGCTCGGAAAGTTTTCCGGACTGGCTACATAATACGCGAGAAAGGTAAGCAGTTTGCCGAGCTTGTGAGTAGATCTGCCTCCGATACACGCACTTTTAAAAAGGCATCACAATGTATGTGGAAGATGGCTCTGCAAATGCAGACTTAATAACCACTGCGTTTCTCGATCTTTGCTAACGAAATTATATATCGCAGTATCATCGCATAAGCGGCTATAAATAAAAGAGATTGGCCTTTTCTACGGCTTGGCACCAGATCGCACTAGCAAGCAGCAGGAACACCGGCTAGCAATCAGCAGGAGGGACATAAACGGGATTAGACGCGTTTACCTATGGCATTAGCTTCAAATGCTACGGGATATACCTCAAAATAGAGCCGCCATTTATCGGACATGATGCATAACCAGAGGCTTTCGCTAGGAAAAAGGGTGAGAAGCATGTCTTCCTAATAGTCACATGCTGCAATATGAATGACGGGAATTGCATTATGAGAATGGGCAAAAACGGCGATGAATCGACATGTGAATGGAGCTAACCGCCATATTTTGCTTCTTTTGGACAGTACTCTGAGTCACTGCATAGAAGACCCTACGCTGTCAAACATTAGCGAGGTCATGGCCCTCCTCATTCTTCAACATCAAAGTACAGCCTCTTGATTCAGGAATCATTGCCTCCTCTAAGTGTTGCGGCACGCCACTTCCGCATGCACCCGGCTGCTGATTTACTGGAAGCTGTAGAAACTAATAACTACTCCACTAACCAACTAATAGCGATGCAGTGGTGTATTTGTGTGTGCATGGCAAGCGATTCCCCGATGTAATGAGCAATTGTTGCTTGCACACAGGCCTCTTTTCCGTGGAGGCACAGGCAACGGTCTCATCAGGGATTGACTAAGAAGTGCTGAGTGGCATTGTGAAGAGTCTATCGTATCTCAACTTAACGCATCCCCTTAGCCACTAGGCCTTTGTAAACCCTGAGCCGGAAGCCGATAGGGTACACAAAGAGGTGGCGGACAAAGTCGTTTTCCGGGCTTCTGGAGCCAACACAGTGGAAGTAGGCGAACGGACATAAGATGCCAATCCCCCGCCAGGTGAGCCAGTGCTCTCTCAGGCTTGTATCTTGGCTCTCCTCTGAGAAACGATTACCATCTCGGACATCAGTAACATTCGAGCAGATGCTATCATTTAATGAAGGGTTCAGTATCAAGCAGTATCAGCCGCGTCAATCACGTGAGCCACCAGTGACCCACGGAACCCAAGATCAATGTCATGGAGTTGTATAGTATCTAAAAAATAGTAAATCACGAGCTGCATTTTTATAAAGGATACTTATCCTTCTGTGCTTCTAAAAATGTCTAACTCAAGTAACACCCATCGTATAATCTAGCCACCATCTTTTTAAGGCCTAACCTTTTTCCAATTAACGTGTCCGTATTTTCTGGTTCCACAGTCATCTTCTATTTCCGTAAGGAATAGTCAGAGACTTACGATCTCCATAATACCAGATCTGAAACTACCAGCTACCTTAGCCACCGTCCTAGCGCCCTGAAGGCACTTAACACTTTAGGAATAATTCTAGTTATTTTTCTGATACAGAAGTATTGCTGCTAGTATTGCTACTAGTTGAGTGCGTAGTTTATAGCAGCTTTAGATCCGTCCTTAACAGTAGTTTTCAATTTCGTCAGGAACCAAAGATATATTGGTGAGAACCCCTGACCAGACGTTTTTTCTCAAATAAATTATATATATATACATATATATATATATATATATATATATATATATATATTTACAGCAATGGTCCTACCGTCACTCTCTTCGTTAACTTGATAGTAATACCGGTGCCAATTATTAGAGCTTTGACTATCTTGTTTGTAATAGCCTTACCAAGTTTGATTGGTTTTGTCTTCATTTATGTAGTTTGACGCCTCGACAGCAAGCGCAAGCCGGTACGGAAACACTCAATGCCGAAGAATAACAGTATATTTGGACTCGAAGCGCGAAGGCTTACGGCGTTCTCTTCTGCGCCCCACATTCCCACTTTCCTTTCTCAGCAGGCCGTGATTCATCCTCGATCAAACATAAACTCATCAAACCATAACCTCAGCAAAGCACAAACTAATAAAACCATGCAACCATAATCCAACGGCAGCACCATAAAACAATTTATATTGCTGTTACCTAACTTTATGGTTTCACCTGATAGTAACTCTCTTTTTGAATGAAGAAAAAACAAACTCAGTAATTGTGGGCAAACAAAGTGAGATTCAGAAATGTGAAAGGTTTTACTTTCACAATCGGTCTGCCAGCATCATCCTGTTCAATCTGCACGAAATCTAGGCGTCCTGTTCCAAGTGACCTTTCATTAGACGACCACATAAGCTCCACAATCAAGTCTGCCTACTTTTAGCTACAAAACATTGCTAAAATTTGGACTTGTTTAGACAGGGATACCAAATCTAAATTGGTTCATGCATTTGTGACATCTCGTCTTGTCTTCTGTAACTCACTGCTTGCTGGCCTACTGGCATGTGCAATCAGGCGCTTACAGCTTGTGCAAAACTTTGCAGCTAGGCTTGTCTGTCGTGAGCATCGCATTTGCCACATCACATCACTTCTCGCCACCTGCATTGGCTCCTAGTTAAGTAACGCATCGACTTCAAGGTTTTGTCGCTCACTTTTAGATCCCTTCATTCTTTATCTCCAGCCTATCTATCAGATCTACTGCCCCACCAGGCTAAGCGTCGTACCATCCGATTTTCGGGATCTAAATGTTTACCTATATCTAGTCCAAACCCCTAATCCTTTGGAGATTATGCCTCTAGTTTCTACCCTCACAAAACCCGGAACCCACCTCCGACTTGCGTCACGACATCTCCTGACTTTTCTACATTTAAAAAGAAAATAAAAATCCATATATTTATGACAGCATTTAATGGGTCACTGCGATTCGACCTTTATGTGCTTATGCCTGCTGACACTGTGCATACTGCCACTAACCGTACTTACATGCTGACCATATGCATGTCACCCCTAACCATGTTATTCTTTTGTTTATTGAGCATGCTACCACTAACAATTCGATCGTGCTTCCTTTCCAGAAAATTTAAAGTGCCTAGAAAGAGATTGAGTTCTCTGAGGGCGCTGTATCAAATGTTTTGTTTCTATTATTTGGAAAAACAAAGTTTCAATAGCATTTCCATGCTAGTTGGAAGGAATCGAGCTTACTAGTGAAAGCAAAAGAAAAAATGCTTTACAATTTAGATGGAAATTACGGCAGAGTAAAAATCTTGGTTATCCTCTCAATGATTCTGACGCAGTACGATTAGACTATATCTTATGATCTGGCTTTGGAGGAAGTCCCACTTCTAACTTTATTGTAATTTCAGCATTAGCTGCAGTGTCAGAATAAATTAATAAACGTATGGAAACTATGGGTTTTGTGGAATTTAAGTTTAGCTGAAATAATGTATCAGCAATTGGTGGAAACTCTGCGGATAGAACGGCCTATCAAGCCCGCGCTTACTAAGTCGTAAATTATGACCTTCTAAAACAGATGTCTTGGTTCATTTGCCTACGGCCTAGTAGTTGAAAAACCGTAGTTTATACTCAGACGCTTAATGCGTTATAAGTATCTAAGCTGCAAGTTGAACAAGCAAAAGAAATTTACTTTACAAAATATCCAAGAGAAATTAGAATATCAATAGGAATGATGCTAAATCTGTATGGAACCCACGGAGAACTTCTTCCATTTCTAGGCATTTTATATAGGCTGTCAAGGAAGCATGATCAAATTGTTAGAGGTAACATGCACAATTTTAACATATAAGTATGGTTAGTGGTGACATTTACAGTGTCAGCATGTGTTAACACAAAGGAAAAACCACAAGAGACAAGCAAATGCTGTGAGCTGTGCACGGGTTTTGAGCTTCTTTTTAAATATCGTCAAATCAGTGGTTTGGCCAGAAGGGGTGTGATGTGGAAACTGCGACGCTCACGACTCACAAGCCTAGTTATACAAATGAATTATATAATTATATATATAGCTGTAGAGTTTTCCTCTAAGTGTAAGCGCCTGACTGAAAAGGCAGGAAGACCAGCAAGTAGTGAGTTATATAAGTCGAGATGGGGCATTGCAAATGAGTGGACTAATTTGGATATAGTATCCCTGTCTGAGCAAGGCCAAATTTTAGAAATGTTATGTTGCTGAAAGCAGGCAGGCTTGACTGTGGAGCCGATGTGGTCGTCTGATCAGAGGTCACTTTGGAGCAGGACATCTAGAATCCGTGCTGATGCGACAGGAGATACGTGTCCTGGCGGAGCTGATTTTGAGCTTTAGGCTTTCCAATTTCCGAGTCACTTTTGATTTGCCCATAGCTAGTAAGTTGGTTTTATCATCGTTCAATTTGAGAAAGTTTGCCGCCGTTCAAGTGCTGCCATCAATAAGTGCATGTCATCAATATAGGCAGCAAGGGATTTGAGAGAATTTGACGTGCTGGAGGCTGGGAGGGATCGATGCATCGGTACAACTGCATAGGATTTAAAGTCTAGATTGTGCTAGGTGATCGCATCGGCGAGCGGGAGAGTATAAACTGCGCCGAGAAGCGAACTAAGTACAGAGCCCCGAGATACCATGCACTTTAGCGGTTCATCGGATGATATTTTCCCGTTTACAATTATGCTCTGGAGTGCCTCCCACTGAAATAGGACCTGAACCATTGCAGTCCAGCGTCAGTGATGCCCAGGTGAGATGAGATGAGAGGCACTTGAGAGGACTTGGAGATCAATATTATCAAATGATGCCGAAAGATCAAGCAAAACAAGCACATATACTTTACATAGGTCTGGATTCCTGAGAAGATCGTTATACATCCGAAACAATGCAGACTTCGTGTGGTGATTAGCTCTAAAATCAGACTGGAACTTACTTGCTATCAAGTCCACTAGCTATTGGTACTTTTAAAAAGCTGCTCTAAAATTAGGGAACTTCCCTACATTTGTAAAAAAAATGGGTAAGTGGAGAGACAGTTACATTATATTAAACTCCAGCAGAAATACCAGTAGTTGAATTAAAGGGGTCTCACAACGCCGTTTTCAACGTTTAGACGTGGAGGTTGAGCTCGCTTTAAACCAAAAGTCGTATTGCAGGGGAAGCCTGAACTTTCAGGTTGGGGCAAGGTACACTGCTCCCGTCCCTTGGGCCTGGAAACATTTACCCCAGGATATAGATACTTTCCTCTGTCAGTGGGGGGGGGGGGCAATTGCCCCCTTGGCTTCCCCCCTGTGTGCGGGTATATAGACTCGTTGATGTTGATAAAAAGCTTAGGGGATACTGCACATGTAGACCTTGACATGAATGATTAACAGAGTTATTAATCTCGCTAACCCAGCCTATCCTTCAATGCTGCAACTAAAGACCATGCTTACTCTAGGTTACCACTAACGGAAGAAATTATCAATGGTGACTTAAAAATAAATGGAAAGTTAAGTGTAACTAAGGGTCCTTCTAGTGACTTTGAAGCACCAAAAGTAGGATATATGAAAATATGCTTCGTTTTAAGTTATATGTTTCTACCATGACTAGTGGATTAGATATTGGTGTGAATGCTGTAAAGATAGCTAATGATCCCGTTAACCCGATTGATAGTTTTAGATTACGTTGTCTAAGCGACGTACTGTATTGAAGAAATGCTGCTTTGCTAATGTATTAGGATCTCTTGGATCCAACCTTGAAAATCTATGTATGTGGACTGTAATATAAAAAAAAGTAGTTCCTCGCCTCAAAAGTTCAATACCTATATGGAAATTGGTTGCTGCTACTTTTTCAAGTCATTTCACCAACTGAGGGTCCAATGAGAACCTTCCTCCCTACAAAAGTTACTGTAACTTTAGGGACCTATATAGAGCTTGCACCCTTTGCCATCATGGATTTCTACCAGACAATAAAACATTCATTGAAACTAAAAATACCACCAACCACACAATAAGGATGTGCAATTATATAGTTCTGAAATAATATTGCCTAGAAGATACTAAAACTGGAAGACAAAATTGACATATCAGTAAAGAGTGACCAACTCTTTTTACAAAAGGGTCCGTTAGAAAAGTAAACGTCGATTCAAGCTTCGCTAGAAATGACTTAGTAGTTGCATTCCACGTATCTGCAGTTTAAAAAATAAAAGTATCTGTACTTGTATTAGGAAGCGATATTTCAACTATGGATTACTTGGAGACCAAATTAATTATCTACCGGAGGAGTTAATCTAGCTGTAAATCTATCAGCAACAGGGTTGACATGCTAACTTTTTTCTGGTAGTAGGATAGATAATTACACAATAGACTCGTACTAATCAAGAAACTATTTCCTTGAAAGGAATCTCTTTGAGGTCATGAATGGTAGCACAGCATGACCATCGGTTATTATGTTCGGTTCTACAGACATGACATTGCTATCTAGACTGATGGATATGCAGCTAGATAAGTTCTATGTATGCAATGTAATATGATGTATGTAATGTAATAATTAATGAAAGCAATGTAGTTGTATGTAATGTAATAATCAATCTAGTATCTACAAGCACAGCACCTATTGAGCAAGTCAATCTCCTTAAAATTGAGCCAATTTTTTCTTTAGAAATAGAAGACGATCTCCCTAAACATAGAAAGTAAATAAGCTCTATAAAATAATTGAAAGCGATATGCTTGCAGAGTTGAGGCACACGTCGGTGAAGGCCCAGAAAAACAAATCTTATTTAATTGTTTACACTATTTCAGCTATCTCTATATCTATCCCTTTCAGCTATGTCTGGTCAAACTTTCATGTACAGAATGGTTGGTAATGATTGGCCAAGGATCCGTGGTCAATAATTAGGACATAGTAACTACAGCTAGGCTTGTCAGTCGTGAGCAATAGCCAATTAATTTTAAAGCAAAGTTTCTTTCGAAATGGGTAACTTACAAGCTTTACTATAAACCACCAATGGTTCGCTGACTACACCTTAATAGGAAAAAGTACGTTAAATCTCTCTCAAAATATAAAGTAGCATTTGGGATTCCGTATAAAATCACACTATCCAAGTTTTTGTCAATCGATGTCCCCCTGATCCTGAGTTAGGAGAAAAAAATAATATAGAAATAATCACACAATGTTTAAAAATTCAATTAGCAGTTTGTTTGGACAATCTAAAGATTCAGATGTCCTACTTTATCTTTCTACGGGAAGTCAGTCTATGAAGAAAAGGTTAGTTTTGAAGTGATTATAGGCGCAGGTGAAATAACTGTAGCAGAAATAGCTAAGGCGGAAGTAGAAGTCGTTGAATTCATTGAAAAGATAAAAGGGCAATTAGTACCTCTAAAATCATAGCCCCTGACGTTTATGCCCTCATGTCATTCGAAGTTATAAGTTCAGTTACAACCAGTTCAACTTTACAGTAGTCCCTCCTGGAGTACAACTTACACGGCTAAATATCCATTACTATCCATTTTCTTGAGAGCATATCACATTTCTTTTGATTAGTCTATCCAATATAGATCTCTTTTGAAAATTTTCCAAACCTAGAACTTCTCTAATGATTTCAGGATTGAGTATGAACGCCATATATTCAACTATAAGTCCTAGTAAAGAAATCATCTTAAAACTTATCCCCCCAATCTCACCCTTTTTAAAACACGCAGTATGTATTTTAATGTCATGCGATTCAAAGATAGGAAGGAGCACTAGCATTATCATTCCATTCCATTCCAGTTTACAATTCATGTTGAGGAAGACTTGACATTTCTCGTGCAGTGTATAGTTTTTCCAATCGTTTGACTTAGAAGTGCTTGAGGCAGGAGGGCTAGATTGATAAGTAGTCTGAGCTGTGGAGCTTTCTGAGCAGCTGAATTCTGGTGTGCTAGATGAGGCCGCTGAAATTCTTCAGCTGAATCTGCAGCAGCAGCAGAAGCAACTTACTGTCGAGCCCTCATGCCAACTGAAATGCCTTCGAAGATCTGAGTGACCTCATTCTTAAAAATGCTGGTGATATAAGAATAAATACGTTAAGCACTGATTACACGAGGGCACTCAGTAGGACTATGACTGCTGATTTAAGTTGAGCAAATCTTATCTGATTTATCAAGAAGAGCGTCTGCCTGCTGTCAAACATAAACGTCAAGATCGGAGGTTGCAGATATAAATTTGCGACTAAGATCATCTTGAGCCTAAAATTAACCTGGTTGACATTCCACTAAGCAAAGGAATCATGAAGGTTACACATTTAAGTAAAAGTTGTATGTGCTCTTCAGGTAGCTTAGGCATTGTGAGATGAAATGACTACTAAACTGTTTTTGAATCATATCCACGAACTGTAGATCTAAAAGTAAAGCTCACCGCGAATCTGCACGCTTTCCCCCTGCCAGGAATTCTTGAAATGTTAATCTATTCACTTCTCTATATTTTCCTTTAAAAACTCGGCACTCGTTTAGAAGCAGTGTCAATAGTCGACGCCGAAAATGTATTTACCCTTTCCTGGCACGTGCGTAACTCCATTTTCCTTTCATGCAGCTTTTAAGAAACATTGGAAACTCGACCATATCTGTCGCATCGATCAAGCAAATGATTCATGTTTGTCTTACCTAGCCTAGGAAGTAGGAACCTAGGGAATTAACTATGACTCTTTAAAAACCTATAATTCTTCCTGATAGTTTCAATGCCATTGCCGGTAGAAGCTACTCACTCGGAAGACTATTTAGAAGTCTTCTAAAATAAGATTGTAACCTATTCGCGGAGCCGTGCGCTTTGCTTGGAAGGTTTTCTTACCGAAGGGGTCCGTTAAAAACCTGGCAGGCTCTTTCTGGAGAAGCGCTTTGATGCAGCGAACCGAAGATGTGCCTCCCACGATGGCTCGTCAGAAACTAATAAGAAGCTACTAAGCAGAATTTCGTATTCCGATTTGGAGAGCCTTAAACAACGCGCTAACGGAGAGTCGATCGGCAGGCTCCTTTAAGCCTTTTTACGAACCGAATCTTTACTTAGAGCAGCTAGAAAGTGACGCACATAATAAAATTTGAAAAAGTGAGAGAATCCTCTAGAAGCCCATCCTGATAATGTGGCCTGAAAGCGAGCCGCTCTAACAGCACTCTAGCTCAACTTAACGAAAACGTGGCCCATCATCCAGAGAAACACCTTGAAGCCAAAAGCGCTGAAGGCACGTGGCCTGGGATAAGCTACTAAAGTAGCTCTTAAAGGCCCGTTACCCGTTCTCGATCGCTGTCCGTGAATTGCAATCGGGCTTCCAACGGGAGGGGGGGGGAAGGAAAAGCATTAATTTTCGGGCTAATGTCAAGGCTCTCGGAACTCTCGGTAGTAGCGTTTAGCTGATTTGTCAGCACCATTTATGTAGTGGCAGAAGAGCCTTAACGGCTAGCACCATCACTAGCAGTCGGCAATAAGGGACTGTCCACTCACTCGAGGGCTCGAACCCAAGACCTAGATTATGGAGATGGAGCACCTAGCCCATGGGCAAAGACCCAGGGGAAATGTGTCTCTTCTCGCTCCTGAGGTCTGGTTGTTGAGGTGCAGAACTGTGTCGCCAGCCTGGCTGGAGCTATTGAAGTTGTCTAACATTGTCCAGGACTAAGCGAACATTGTGCTGGAATCATGAATAGTGGTGTGTGTCTCCAGCGAGAATCAGCACTTGGTTCACCAGACTTTAGGCTGAGGTAGCTGAAGATGCTACTTATGCATGCAGCTACTTTGTTCTTGATAAGGTTAAAGCAAAACAAAAAGCTAAAAAATAACACGAAATTATTACAATAAAGCGTATTGTACACAATCTAAAGGCTTTACATGCCAAACGAGGCTTCAAGCACCTGGCGGTAGATCGAAGGCCAAACCACTTTTAGCTCGTAAATGCGGACCTCTGCAAAGACCTCCCAAGGTGTCGCTGCTGTAACCGATGCAAAGGTGTCAAAGTAGAACATATTCTTGCTGCTACTGGGCTCATTGTGCTTAGAGGTACGAATTCGCTATCACGACTTCTGAACTAAAGAAGTTCCTTGCCACCAACACAGCACATAATGCGTTAGCCCTTGCAGACATTAGACATATAGCGGTAAAGCTAGCGCCTCGAAGCACAGCTAGCAGGTCATGGAAGCCACAGGGACTTGAGATGAAGTGTCCACGATCGCAGGGCCAGACGGCGATCAAGAACGTCCGCACCCAGATAAAAAGTACAATTCGTTAACGTCTTAGTGATGCGTTGCTTGCTAGACGATAGCACATAGTCGGGTTGTACGCCAGTGATTTCACCACGAAAACGAGGGGGTGAAGAGGGCCGACTAGGCCACAGCACGCGGAGAAGAGAGCGTCTGCTTACCCACCCTGGTTCGTCCGAGTGGTGCTTGCCCCGACCAAAGCCTGGCCGAGGTCGTAGGCTCGAGCCCAGTGGCATATGTGAAGCGCCTGAATAGAGATTAAGTTCTCCTAGGGCGCTACACAAATGAATGTGGCATGACATTGGCTGAAGCGGCGAGACAGAAGTATCATGGCAGACCTTTCCTGGTCAACAGAAAATCGGACGATCCGAAGAAAGCCCGTTTAAAAAGCCGCTCCCAGCACAAAGAATGACAAGAGCAGCATCTGCATTCGGGGGGGGGGGTGGAGGTAGAGCCGTGACTGTCTAGTGGTGCTGAGACTGACCCAAAATAATCGTGTGACTGTATACTGCTCAGCCAGAGAGGAGTGGTCTACATGTGCACAGCACCAGCCGGGACGTAGCGCAATATATACCCGGTTGCCAATTACAATAATTTAGGAATGTTAGAACTATCTCCAGCACTGTCATGATCTGAACGATGTAGGATGCCAATGTTTCATTAGCCAGATACCAGACCTAGCGGTTGCAAATTTGAAACTGTGCGAGATATATAGCTTTTGGCATTCATCGTATTTTTTTGATACCCTTATCGTCAGGCTTGCCCTAGTGGCTTCAGTTGCGAACAAGGTCAGAACTAACATTTTATTAAAATGAACAGTAGACTTTGATTTTGATGGCGGTCTGTCCGAAATCACGCTCTCCAGAACTCTGGCCAGCGAATTGAAAATCTCCAGAAATTTTACACCAAAATTCTATATATTAAACCTACATAAACGGACATTGAACGAGTTTTTTTTCGGCCTGTGTGAATTTATATACACAGTTAAAATCGCGTCTCCCACAAAAGTCGCTTAACGCACTTGCATTCTTGAAATATTATTATAAGAAGTAAAATGTATTAATTTAGAGATTATCACGAAAGATATATAATAAAATGGACTTCATCTCTAAAGAAAAAATGGAAACAATAGCAAACAACTTTTAACAGCTGTTTAAAAAAATTGAAAACAGTAAAGAGCTTTTTTTTTAAATGACTGGTTCCACCAACCCTAGTCGATCCATCTTCACAGATTAAATCTTCTAAAGGATTTGAGGGCCCTGGCCGCCTGGGCGTGTCACGAACAGATCTTTTCTCTTTGTTCTCGCACCGGCAGCCCACCAAGATTGTGTGAATAAATGAAGCCTGAGTGACGTCAGAGGGACCCCGCAGCTACAGTGATTAGTGGTAAGATAAGCTTACCTATTCATAAAGCGTATTCCTATGAATCTTTGGAGATCGTCAAGAATATGACAGTTAAGAAGCCATACGTACAAAGCACACTTGAGCGGCAAACTTTTTAAGCTCGAGCCCGGCAGTGGTGTGGAGCAGCGAGGGCTTTTAAGTTCTCCTGCAATGGCTAGAACTAGCAACGGTAGTAGTGCATAGTAGCTTTATTGGGCGGTAGCTTTGTTAGGTGTATCGTGAACAGCTGCGCCTCCCATCATAATTTTTCAGTGCTGCCGAATTTCTATGATCTGATAGGCGAGCAGTCCATTGTATGTAATTTAAGAATCCTGCCTGTTTTAGAAATCGATGAGTCAAACAAGTAAATCTTCATCAAGCCTAGCATATGACTATCCAAGCGTGCTGCTTCCGGTATTCAAGAAAGAATCGCTTGCCGGAAATGTAGTTTGACGCCCCAACAGCAAGCAAGCAACGGTACGGAAATACCGAGGCCACGCTGTAAACTCTCCACAAAACCCTGTGCAGCGGCTCCATTCTAATTTGCCTGTGCGCCGGTGTGACGACTTTGGAAAACTCCAAAGCTTGCTCATCGACACTAAGATTACAAGCAGAGGAGCAAGACCAAAGCGACGAAATTAAACCGCGGGCGTAGCATGGAATAAGCCAAGGAGGAGGCCGAATATGAATCTTTCCGAAGGTCACCGATCCAAGCCGTTTGACTAGCCTCTCAAATTCGGTCCCGGCTGGGGCGGCGCCAGGATTTCTATCTAGGGGGCAAGAACAGCAAAGTGTCCATAATTTAAAAATTATAGCTCAAAATCAGTGTTCATTTGACACTAGCACGGCGGCTGCTCACCGAGTGGACTCAAGACATAGCTAAATCACGAAAAGAAAATTTCGTCGCTGGCGACGGTCAGTGAGCGTAGGAATAGACGGCGGCCCGGGCTATGAACCCGCTGGCTGTAGGGGAGGCAAGTGCCCTCCTTCCCCCCTCTGGCTTCGCCACTTCGTCCCAGTGGATGGGACCGCTGACTCTGATTTCTCTACGCATGCGAAAAAATCCTTACTTATGCCTGCACTCTACTGCACGCACTCACATTTCCCTCGCCGATCCGGACTCTGCGGATTAAGCCAATTCCGCACGCAGCTTGGTGCTAGGCGACCTTTGAGGTGGAGCGGCGGCGGCGCGCTAAATAAGCGAGGTTATGCCAAAAATTTATTTTTCGCGGCTCTGACGAATTATAACTGCCAGGAGAACTATGCTATGATCTATGTCCGAGGCAGCATGCAAGCGGAAGTCATGTAAAAGGCAGTTGCTTGAGCTCCACGATTGGACGCTTTGGCATTTAATAAGTGCTGTGCTCCACACCACTGAGGCATTCGAGAGTTTGTGCACGTCATGGCCACTGTGAACGCATGTAACCTTCCGTCGCAGTCGAATAGACTTCTCTGCACCACGGCTAAGCGCAAGTTATTTTATGGTGATGGCGCACTTCGTCGCTGCCGTGTTCCGTTACTGATGGCGTACCTTCGGGCATTGGCGCTGCAACTACAAGTCGCTGGCCGCACCGCAAGGTTCACGGCTTCGCCAGTATTCATCGCGCGTCGGCTGGAACTAGCAACTGTACGAGCCCTGCTCATAGGACACCCTAAGCGTGTAGCTGGGCTAAAAGGCTTTGCTGTTCTAATAGGTGATGCTATTGTGCGACCTTCACCACGTGCTCGTAATCTAGGTGTCGTATTCGACAGCTGCCTCAATTTCAAAAGCTTCATTCAGAAGACTGCCTCTACAGCTAGCCATCACATCCGATCCCTATCCAAGATTAGGAGCTGTCTCCCACAGTGGCTTGTAAAAAATTTAACTAGCTCTTTAGTTCTGTCTCGGCTTGATTATTGTAATTCCCTTTTGGCTGGGCTGCCAAAGAAAGCTATTATGCCACTACAGCGGACTATGAATATGGCTGCAAGGCTGGTCTTCAAGTCCCAGCGGTTTGAGCACGTGTCACCTTTGCTGAAAGAGCTAGGATGGTTGCCGGTTGAGCAAAGGATACAGAGCAAAGTTCTTATGCTGACCCACAAGGCCCGCCACGGCTTGGCTCCTTCATACCTAGCTGAACTGCTGCATCAGTTTCAG